>OW240924.1:64918723-64934998 GCA_933207985.1 Pelobates cultripes
CATTTGGAGACATTCAGTTATTGCTAACCTACAAACTTGCTAATCTGAGTCACGGACATTAACCAGTTATGGTCCAGGTTGAAGTCAGCTGTTTGATTAAAGGCAGTCAAAAGTAGTGAAATTCAGGGTCAATCTTGGAGTCTCTGTAAGATCTGTAAAGCAGTGGTCCTTGTGGTCCACCATCAATCCAGGATTTATGTATTTCCCTGATTTATTCCAATGGAGATACTGACAAAACCTAGAATGCTGGTGGCCCATGATGATTTGTTTATCTTGAGAGTTTATGCAATAAAGTGAATTAAAACTGAATTGAAAAATCCAGTATTAAATAGCCAATCTATAGATGAATTGGGGAATTTTCAGTTATGTTCTTTTTGGCCTAAATTTTGCAATTAATTTTGGTTCACTGTTAATTGAATAAATCCCAATTTCTAGGAACCGTGCAAGATGTTAAAAACTTTTTAAGTCTTTGATCTGTTCTGGTAAAAGAGCAAATTTGATGTTCCCAAGTGCATCCTTAATGAAGCCAATGGAGACAGTGTTTGGGGTCTTCAGAGTTCATCCGACATGAGCCAACTCAATTTTCAATTACTGTGGCAATGTATCAAGTGACTGATGGAGAGGTTAGCGATTGATTTTAGCAAAGCAATAGTAAACAATGTTTAATTTCTGTTACATTCTCGCTCATTTACTGGTTTGCACACTGCCTAGAAATCATTTTTTCCAAGTCTATGTTCCGTTCATCTGCATGTTTACTGAGGACCACTAAATAGCATCACCATCTCCTTCCTCCTGTACTCTACAGCTCCTTTTTTATTTATCTTTTTTTCTTTATTATAAGATAAAGAGGTCCAGGTTACATTAAAGGAAAATGCAGAAAGGGTTAAAAACCCTTAATTCACTTACCTGATTCCAGCGCCGATGTCCTTCGGCGCTGGGTCAGGATCCGCCTCTGCTAATCCTCCCCCGATGTCAGCCCATGTCTGGGAGCTAGTGCACATGCGCGGCAAACATATTGAGTCAATGCTTTCGTATGGAGTTTTAGTGAAGACTGGATGTTCTCATGCGTAGCGTCAGGACATTCCAGCATCAGTTAGGCAACCAAATGTAGTCTAACAACCCGGAAGCACCTCTAGACAGCCACAGATTCTCAATAACTGTAACAATTACAATTGCAGGGTTAAACTGACAGGGGCTGCACTCAGACCACTTCAATGAGCCAAGTAATATGGGAATCCAAGAAAAAAAAAATCTAAACCAGAAATTAAATTAGGTAAGCGTAGACTAAACTTAATGTCTGCATTCTACAGTTGGGTTGTTTTTAATATCTCATAAGCCAAGGCACATGGTAAGAATAGGAATGAAGCCATAAATTCTGTGTACTCATTAGACTTTTTTAATACCGTTTCACGGTGCATGCCCTAGTGCCAAGTAATCATATAAAATCCAGTTTTATTCATTGCTGTTCTTTATATTCTATATATTTCATGCTATAACCTTATAGCGTCCTGTTTGTATGTGTTACTGTATTTCATATTGCTGCAAGTCAAGCTTTGCAAATGTAATTGATTGTATTCTTCTAACACAGCTTGTCTCTTGTAATGTTCTGGCTATTTATTTATTTTTATTCCTCTTTTACATTTTTTAAAACTTATTTATTTATTTTGCTGACTGCTCAACTGTAAGAAGCGTTCTTGTAAGAAATAACTCTGGTGCAGGTCTGGCACAGGCTGTTAGATGGGCTGTGTTAATAAATGCTGTTCTGCTTTAATTTCTTTAGCAAATACCTACATTCACACTCCTGATTTTATATATTTCATTGGGGTTTATTCAGTAAAGCAGGAATTACTACATTGACCAGGAAAGTGCAAATTCTAGAAATTAATGGAAAAATCCTTCAACAATGCAAATTTTCCGACTTAGCGATTTCTGTGCAAATTTTATTATTTCTGGTCAAATCTCAGCTTAATGAATAACTAGTAATAAAAATAAAATATTACAAGTTTTTTGATACCGTGAGCATTCATGTATATTACTAACAAATTCCATGTATGCCAGTTAGAACGTTATGCGCTAAACTACCAATTTGGCAGCTTCTTACTGCATCCATCTTTGATTAATTCCTACAGAAGAGCACAATAATGACCAATAAAAAGGGGCGGAGCCAAGCATCCAAACTAGATTGGCTGAGGAAGGGAATGGATACCGGTGATCTCTGGCGACAAGCCTAGGGCGCCATAGACCCTGAGATGGCTGCCCTCACAGATGAGGGTTCTGATATCTCGGATTACTTCTCCCTGGGCACAGCGAAGGAATACTTACCTGTTCAGCGAACTCTCAAGCCGACCACCTCTCAATGGATACATCCCTGGTGACAACGGTGGTTATAAAAAAATATTTTTTTTAAATTACGCGCAGGCTTCAACACACCTTCCAGGCCAATATGGCCTACATTCGCAAAGACATATAGGGGCCTTAGAACACAATTATCACCAAAATGCCCAGCAAAGAGCACACCTACAATAAGCAGTGCACGAGCTACAACAGCAGCAAGCTAAAACTGATCAGCTGTTTGCAGCACTCAAGGACCAGAGGTGCAGCTTGACATCAAGGTACGAGGCATACCGGAAGACACAGCTGAGGCAGAATTACCACACCTCATGCGAAGTCTCCTACTAGCATTACTAAAGCCGGTATGGGACAGGAGGGGCTATTCCGACTCCAAATGCCGGTAAAAGCACTGTCCTCTGCCCCAAGAGGTTTCCTGACTACATTCATGACAGCGCCAAAGACAAAACAGCTGTCATGAATGTAGTCAGGAACCACTCACCTTACACCTCTGAGAGAATGTCACTCATGTTCTACGTGGACTTATCTGGGAACACATTGGCATGGTGGAAATCACTTCAGACCTTCACATCTCTCCTCCAATCCAACAGTATCACGTACCGGTGGAAGATGCCTTACACTGCTGGTGCACCAAGGTGAAGCAACATACCCAGTCCAGGATCTTCAGGGACTTTTGCCAACATTGGGCCTCCCGCAAGACTCTCTGGCCAAAGCACGGCCACGTGTTAACATCTCGCCAACACCGGAGGCCTACACAGCTGCCACTACTTGACCAGCTCCCGACAGTCTGCAGGTACAGGCGTGCAGTTACCCAAGACGACTATTCTGTTTGAGTCCTATTTAAGTATTCTTAGTCTTTTATGTTCATGTTTCAAATTTTTCTGTCCACACTACCCAGGAATGTTATCCCCTTTTTTATGGGCGCAGATGAGTTCACACACCCACCTCCCCCCTCTATGCAGAATGCCATACAATCATTCACTGACTCACACTACTTCACTAGCTAAGGGGGCCCGACCCAAATACACAACACTTGGGGTACCAGTTTGCACCTGTACATATGGGCTGATCACCACCGCACTTATTGACCAAAACCAACAGAGCATCCCTAATGCTGCCACACCAGACCATAACTCCCTCCTTAGGAAACCTGCTACCCTACCCTCTCCTCCCCCACTGCACAGCACCAACAGTCAGTGGTGTATCCTGGTTTTGTGCTGCCCTAGGCAGGACAAAACTCAGGAGCCCCCCGCGCCACCCCCGCCCCATCTTCTAAATACACACACACAGTCAGACACAAACACACACACACACAGTCAGACACATACACACACACAGTCAGACACATACACACACACAGTCAGACACATACACACACACAGTCAAGACACATACACACACACACACACAGTCAGGCGTTTGGTTTTACACACAGTCAGACACATACACACACACACACACACAGTCAGACACATACACACACACACAGTCAGACACATACACACACACACACTCCAGACACATACACGCACACACAGACACAAACACCTGCGAACACACACATTAACTTTTTAATTTGGAAATCCCCCAGCCTCCTTACCTTTGGGGTGCTGGGGAGAATCTCTCTCTCCCTGGTGGTCCCAGTGGCTGCGGTCGGGCTGCAGGCAGCACTCCTGGCTGCTGGTGGCTGAGGCTGGCGAGGAGCTCTTCCTCTGAGCTGACTGCTCAGCTCCCTGGCGCCCGCCAGAGTGAGGCTGGGAGCGGAGATGGCGTCATTCCAAACCACTCCCTCCTGCGGCCTTCAGCTGTTACCTAACCAGCCCTCTCTGCGCACCGCTCCACTCCCTTCCTTCGCTCGGGATGTCAGTTAGCCGCAAGGCTAACTAGGCATTTGCCCTGGGCATTTGGGGTGCGGCGTTTTTTGCCGCCCCCTGAAAAATGCCGCCCAAGGCAAATGCCTTGTTTGCCTCGCGGCTAATACGTCCCTGCCAACAGTGCCACTCCCCAGTACCAAAGCCCTTGGTCTCAGTTTAAATTTTATTTCTATCTACATAGTGGAATTATAAATGAGTTCCATATCTTGTATTATCTCAACGCTTAGAGAGAACAATCCAGGGAACCAAAAACAAACCGCACCAGACTCCATTCCACAACATCAGAGCTATCCTTCAAAATCAGCACCACTGAACTACCCCTCCCCCTCACCACCACCAAGTGAGGGGTAGTCTGTATCACTCTACTGGGCCTCTCAATACTCTATACTCGGTGATACCCAACTTCGCTACATCTCATTTATCATACATAAAAATTGTGCTGTCAATCTGCATGCCATATTGCATTGTTGTACCGACTGAGCTTGTCTGTTGTTGTGGCATTGTAAGCTCATATGTTATACTAAACACAAGAAAAATAAAGTGTGTGTGTGTGTATATGTATGTGTGTATATATATATATATATATATATATATATATATATATATATATATATATATATATATATAAAAATGGATGCAAAGAAATAATATAAAAAAGTCTTAAAACAATATGGCACTGCTGACTGATGTCAACGTAGACAATCTAATCTTATTCCTGATGTTTTTATTCCTCTATAGTGTAAGCTCATTTAAGGTCCTCTTCAACCTATTGTTCCTGTAAGTTTTTGTAATTGTATTGTTAAATCTCCCCTTCTGATAATATTGTAAAATGATCTGGAATATGCTGACGCTATATAAATACCAATAATAATTACGGCTTTATGAGTTTTTTGTTTTTTTTCTCCATCACAGCATTTTCTCCCTTAGTTAGCATTGCTGTTTGCTATTTTTCTGCATACAGTTTTGACCTGACCCAAGATTACCCTTGACAGCCACTAGAGGCTCTTCCGCAAAGTAATGGAGTAAAACTCCACTATTTCTATCAGGTGATGTTACAGACTGGAAAGCACTGGATTGGCTAAGATCATTGACCTTGATGATCTCTGCCAAAAAGTTGGAGCTACACGCTGAAGACCTTCGCATCGAGGAAAAGAAGGTGCGTATAAGTACTGTTTTAACTCTGCCAACAGGGGCTGGGCCATCTAAACGGTGACTAGGGCACTATAACCTTAGGAATACACTTTTATATCCCTAACGCTATAGTGTTCCTTTAACAATTGTATCAGAATCCTGTTCATGAGTGGAGGCCGACGGCTGCCCAACCCCGAAGGGACCACAAAGAGGATCTACTTTCCTGTTGTGTTGTTTACGGACCATGCTGTGAATTTACTCCCAGCTGAGCCAATATATTTTAGCAGATACCACCCTTTATCATTATCTCTATGGTGAGCTTTTAATGATCTGGGTTTAGTGAGTTCTGATATCGATTGAGAGCCAAGTTTAAATTTTTATTTAAAGAAAATGTCGGCTAAACCTCTTAGAACAGGGGTAGGCAACCACTGGCACTCCAGATGTTGTGGACTATATCACCAATAATCTTACAGCCATAGTGCTGGCAGAGCATCAGGGAAGATGTAGTCCACAACATCTGGAGTGCCGAATGTTACCTAACCCTGTCTTACAATCAACGATCCTCATGGGAAACATTTATCAAAACCTCTCATGTGCGTAGTTATCTATCATTGGTCTAGGAAACATTAGATTGTGATAGTTTAGTTTGGGGAAACGCTCAGATCTCATGAGAGGAACCTGGCTAGAGCTCCCCGGGTCCTCTCCATCCTCCCTCCATGCTGCTGTGATCTCTTTTGATCTCCCCGCCGGCCCATGGAGGCTTAGAGCAGAGCCGGTACTCAGATAGCGCCAGCTCTGCATGAGCCGACAGGGGAGATCTGGAGATCTCCCCTGCCAGCAGGGGTCAAGTCCTCCCAAGATTCCCACCCCTCCAAAAAAAATAATATACACTCGTGTGTGTGTGTGTGTGTGTGTGTGTGTGTATATGTGTGTGTATGTATATACATATAATATACACGTACACACACTTACAGACACACACACATATATTCAAAGACACTTATACACACACACTTACAGACACATACATTTACAGACACACTTACAGGCACACACACATATACACTCAGACAGACACACACATACTCATACACTTACAGACACATACATTCACAGACACACATACATACATACATGCACACACATTCACAGACTCACAGACACACACTCACAGACACTCACACACATACACACACAGACACACATTCACAAATTATTATTTTTTTAATTAAAAATTGTCCACCCAGCCTCCCTACCTGGAGAGCTGGCGTGGACTTGTCCCTGGGGTCCAGTGGGTCGGGCGCCTACCTCCTTACAACAAGCGGCGAGGGAGCTGTGTGCTCTCTGCTTCCTCTTGCCGCGCCAGGGCTGTATGCTGTAGCTGGGAGCCTGAATATGACCTCATATTCCGGCTCCCGCCATCAGTAAACGACGCGCGGTGAGAGGGAACAAAGAGGACACAGCTCACAGGACTCACAGGCATGCTGCAGGGATTAGGGTGTGCCCCGGCACACCCCGTGCGCACGCCTATGTATATGTTAATACTGAAGTTAACTGCTGCTTTGGTGCTCATCCTGGCACCTGCTGGTGGCCTATAGTCCTTTCTTTTTGTCCTGGTACATAGAGAATAATGCTTATGGGTAGAATTAAATTGTAGATTATTGTAACATACTCTTATTTATAGAGGATAGGTGGGAATAGGATTCCCCTGAACATAAATAATACGCACACATGTACACACACTCTATGATCTGCCTCTTGTTTCGATGAGCAGATAATCTTTTTATATCCTGTGTTGCCCAGCAAGTGATGTCACACCATGGAAAAAGCATGAAAGAGCATCGGTACAAAGCAGTGGATGTGTAGCTCCCACCAATCTCAGACAGACCTGCACGGGTATCCCAGTTTTGCATAACAGAAGAAGACCCCCTAACCCTAAATCTAAATAGGCCTGCAATTTTAAGATGTTATATAATGCTATATTGTGTAATATTGGAATTCAGAGTGTGTGTGTTGAAGGATCTCCGGAATGTCTGTCATTCCAAAATTCTGATTGTCTGTTAAAAAGGCATTACAGTGTGTTGTAATATGTCAAACATTGCTAGGCTACTATAGTTGCTCCTAAAACCTTGGACAGCTAGCAGATCATGGAGATGGCTACCAGGCCAGCACACAAAACTCATACTGGAGAGGCTAGATGCTAAAGCAGCATGAAATGAGTTAATTCTTCTCATTTAGATAGAATGATTGTAATAATGTGATTTTCCTTGGCCACATGTGTAATGATCTGCTGACTTGGTTGGGTCCGTTGGCCAGGTTTGTACAGTGTCGGTAGCCGTTGAGAGCTGTCTTGGCATTACTAACTGCTGAGCGCTAGTAACCGCTGAGTGCTATCTTGGCCTTGGTATTAGCAGCCACTTTGTGCTGTCTTCACCTGTTTATGATGTGTGTCTGATAAAGAGGTGCTGTCTTTACTAAATATGGTGTGATGTAACACCCTCATTAGTACCCACTTGTTGTTGCCGGAGTATTTATCGTAGTTTAAAGAGTACATCCAGGCCATTGGCTTTATAAACTATGATTTGAGATAGACAGCTGCATATTTTTAGAGATGCCTTCACTAGCTAAGCTGTGCAAAAGAGACCGTCGAGACACACATATTGTTGTATATTAATATATACATGCATATTTTTACATACACACAAGCAGGTTTCAGTGTTTCTATAGGAACAGGAATCTTTTTCATTGCCCTTCAACGTCTGTTGGCGTCACTGTGTTCTGGATTTTAAACCACCACTTATTTCCGCTCCGTTCTGTTCTGTTTAAGTATGCGGATGGACTGACTTTTTAAAGGGGCAGCACATTCTCCCTCCCATCGCCTCAAGGCATTACTAACCACACAAGCAGAGAAAGCTGTCTATTTGTAGTGTTAACGCGTCTTTAATTAAGACATCTTAGCAGATTAGGGTTTACTAAGATAACTTTTGCGCTCAAATAGGATATTTTATTTTATTTTTATACGGAACTGTAGATTCTTCTGATATCAGGGTTTTATTATGGAATTAGTATTGATGGAATCCATTCTATGAGAAAACTAAGCAGTATCTTGTCTTGATCAAGCAGGTGAAAAACTATGTAACATGGACTGATCATCATAGAGGCAACAAGTGTCTGTTAAGGAAGCAGATGTCACAAAGTGAAATGTGGAGAAGATAGCCCATTGTACAGCGCTGCGGAATCTGTTGGCGCTTTATAAATATTAATAGTATCTGGCAGGAGCCAATCAACAGAATTCTTTCTTATCGAGAACGTCATTATAAGATGGTATGAAATATCTAGTTCACAAATTAGAATTATCTGTAATATATTAAAGGAACACTATAGAATCATAAACACAAATGTGTATTCCTGGCTATGTGTATTAAGCTAGCTATTTACCCCCTCAGTACCCCTTAAATAGCTGTAAAACTCACCTTATTTCCAGAGCCTTGGCTGACATCATCAGAAGTGATGATATCTGCCAATCACAATGCTTTACCATAGGAGAGTACTGGATTGGCTGAGATAGTCAATTCTGTTGATCTCAGCCAAGGAGGTGGCCCAGAGAAACCAAATGTCACACTTCCGAATCAGCATCTCCTCATAGAGATGCATATCTATGAGGAAAGGTCATCATCTCCATGCAAAACATGGAGATGCGGAACATTACTGACCCAGGAAGCACCTCCAGGGGCTGACTGAGGAGTGACCACTAGAGGTGTTACTTTTTTCATTTTTTTCACTACAATTCTTATTTTTGCAATAGGTCTACCTATGCTTGGAAGATTCCGCCTCTAAATTCATTTTTTATTATATCGTCTCACTTGGAGAATATCTAGATTAATCTAGCAAGTGGTAAAAACGATTTTTAGTTTGATAAAAAGAAATAAGGAACAGGAAATCACTGTTTAATAGACGTAATCATCCTTTGGTAAAGGTTTGTCCGCAATGCTTCAGTGGAACAATGCAATGTGCCCATGGCTAGAAGCGTACTTACAGAATTAAGAGATTGTAGAATTGAGAGATATGAAAAGCCAGATTATCCCATAGGAGGAAGGCTTTATTATGTATTCAAAGTTTTGGGAAATTTCTCAAGACATGTAGTTTGTAAACACTGTTCTCACAAGATACACAATAAAATTCCTTGAAAAACATCCAGATTGCATGATATATTTTCAGATGAGACTTAGAAATGATCTGATATTTCAGAGACTGAAAACCTGGGCTATCTGCAGTATTCAAAAAGCTGTGAGCTGTGCTCACATTAATTGTTTTAGATTTTTTTTTTTTTTTATGTTTCTACATTATTTCCCTAAAAGAAATGTTTTTTTGTACAATTCTGCACCATACGTCTGCATCCTTAGCCATGCCACCTCATGCTTGAAATACTTCCTTATTAAATGTATGTATACACATCATCCCTAACAACACTATATTAGCGGCTTTTAAATGCACAACCTGGCTGCAGAAAGTGAGAATCTTCAAACTGATCTCAGTGATATCCTTATTACATGCCGCTGTGGGTGTCCTTCTAATGCAGCTTTACTTTGTAGTCCAGACCATTTAGTACTGTCAGTGACTGAGCTGTGCACACAATTGATAAGGAAGTATTTTTTCTGAAATGAGGGGGCGTGGCTGAAGAGGCCGGTTTATATTCCAACATTCCGTAAAACATTTATTAATTTAATGCAAAATCTACTAAGATTTGAGCATGCAAAAATACAGCATTTTAATGAAGTCAAATCCTACTAAGTGTATTAAAGTTGTGTTGGTGCCAGGAGTGTCTCTTTAATTAAATAATTCTCTAACATTGTATCCAGTGGCGTACACACAGCCCATGGGGCCCCGGTTCGAAAATTGATCCGTGGGCCCCCACCCCCTTCCCTGTGCTTACTCTGCGCGGGCCGGGGCCACAACACATGGCGGCGGGCTCCTGGTCGCAGGGGTCAAAGCCCTGCGACCCCTGTAACCAGATGCCCCCCGCCATGTGTTGCGGCCCCCGCCCGCGCGGTATGTACGCCAGTGCATGCAGATACACATACACTTAAAGGACCACTACAGACACCCAGATCACATCAGCTCAATGAAGTTGTCTGGGTGCCAGGTCCCTCTAGTTATAACCCTGCAGCCGTAAACATAGCAATTTCAGAGAAACTTATGTTTCACTGAGGGTTAGTCAGCCTCTAGTGGCTGTCTCATTGACAGCCGCTAGAGGAGCTTCCGCGATTCTCATTGTGAAAATCACAGTGAGAAGACTCTGAACGTCCATAGGAAAGCATTGAGTAATGCTTTCCTATGGGCTGTTTGAATGTGCACGTGGCTCTTGCCGCGCATGCGCATTCGGAGCTGAGAGGTGGACCGGGCGGAGGGATTCCCAGCGCCAAGGGATTCTGGCGCTGAGAAAGGTAAGTGCTGAAGACACGCACTCTCACAAACAGATGCATACACATTACCGAACAGACGCATACACACTAGCTAACAGACACACACACTCTCACTAACAGATGCATACACACTAGCTAACAGACACACACACACACAATCTCACGAACAGACGCATACACACTAACACACACATTTACTGACAGACACACACTCAGTGACATACATAAACACTCACTGACAGACACATACACACTCACTAACAGATCCCAAACAGGTGCTGAGGGGATTACCTGGGGTCCAGGGGTGTTGCTGGACGGCCGGTTACCCGGCAGGCTGGCAGACGCACGAGGGAGCACTCTCCCCTGAGTGCTCCCTGTTCAGCTCCCTCGCGCGCTGCGTACTGATGCCGGAGCTGGAATATGACGTCATATTCCGGCATCAGTACGCAGCGCGCGACGGAGCTGGGCAGAGAGCGCTCAGGGGACAGTGCTCCCTCGCGCTCCCACCAGCCTGCCCCCCTGATGGGCCCCGCAGGAGAAGAGGCTGGCCACCCCTGCGACCCCGTATGTACGCTACTGATTGTATCTGAAATAAGAATTCAGAAATATCTTAAAACAAGAGCAGAACAAGAAAATCTTTCTAGAGGAATTAGTTTACATAATACCTATTTGAATTTTTTTGAAACCGAGGCTTCTGGAAGAGATTGAGTTATCCACTTGAATAGCAATGATGACCATGGTAAAAATAAAATGTTCCATAGAAAACCTGAAAGTGACCCCAAAGAATGGGATGACATCTGGGATTCAATCGCATAGATTTCTATATGTGTGAACCATAAAGAAAAGGCGTACAAAACGCTCATGCGCTGGCATCTCCCCCCACTTCGGCTCAAACAGATGGGCAGGACAGACTCAGACAGGTGCTGGAAGGGTACCTTTATTCATCTTTGGTGGGAGTGAGACTGAATTACACCGCTGTGGTGCTAAGTTGTGTTACCTCACAAATCCTACATACTGACATTCCACTAGATCCATGGATCTGGTTATTGTCCAAACCCCGCGGGGATGCACCGGGAGCTCAAAACAAACTGACAAATCGCAGTAGCTGCTAGGAGAACCATAGCTGCAAAATGGGGTAGCCCAGAAATTCCCTCATTGGACATGGTAAAGCAGAAGATAAACGAGGCTAGGAAAATGGACAGCCTTTCCGCACTTATCCACGATACCATCAAAACTTTTCACAAAATCTGGGATCCTTGGCTCTTCTATATCCCCTTCCCTGAATGAACACATTACTACGGCGCAAGGTAAGGCCACTGAGGAACACAAACCTTTTCCCCACTCATCTCTAAACTACTCTAATATTTCACCACGTATCCTCAAGACTTTTTAATATCCCCTCCCCATCAATCCTCCACTGTTACAAGAGATGTACCCACCACACCCAACCCCACCGTATTGGCGCAAACCCCTCTAAGACATGGTTAAGGTGCCCAGTATGCATCTCTCACGCTGCGCCAGGAGAGAACCAGAATGAGATAAACCCCCATCTCACCTCCCTCTCACACCACAGCGACGAACGATGATGTACACATCGAAACACTACAGTGACACCATCATAGTAGCCATAGACACTAACACCAGGGTCACAAACCGTTACTAACCCCCATAGCTTACCGGTATTGATAGACCCCCACATAAGCATCGACAAAAGCGAAAGTAGTATATGGGTTTTCCCTTTTGTGCCGTCTTCTTTTTGTACCCAATCCTCACCTATTATCGGCCATAACAAAGGAAGACAACCTCACTGCTGTAGAAGCTTTACACAAAATCTGATTAAACCGCTGCTGTAACTCCCCCATAAAACAAAATCTTTGAAAGAATTTATAAAAAAAAAAACAACAAAATGTAATAGTGAAAGCCATATAGGAGATGCTTGTTTGCCCAAAACAGCTATTGGGAAAAAATAGCCAGATTTTATTTTACTGCTTGTTTTTAATAGCTTTTGAGTGCATTGGATTTCAATACTCCGTATCTGTATTTTCATGTGGACTCTATATCTTGTTGAAAAGCTCGAGATTTAAAGGGCAACTTTAAGTGTAATTAAAACACAATACACAGCAAAATAGCTGAAGGCAGGTTTAAATTTGTTTTTAATTAAAATGCCACTTGTGCTAGATCTATTGTAGCTGAAAATTTTAAATATTAAAGTGTTTTTTTTTTTTTTAAATATATATATATATATATATATATATATATTTAAAGGGACACTATAGTGTTAGGAATACAAATCTGTATTCCTAATGCTATATTTTCCAAGTTTATAGTAAGATTGCAGGGATTAACATAGAATGTGACGGCAGATAAGAACCATTCGGCTCATCTAGTCTGCCCAATTTTCTCAATATTTGCATTAGTCTCTTATATCTAGGATAGCCTTATGCCTATCCCACGCATGCTTAAACTCCTTTACTGTGTTAACCTCTACCACTTCAGCTGGAAGGCTATTCCATGCATCCACTACCCTCTCAGTAAAGTAATACTTCCTGATATTATTTTTAAACCTTTGTCCCTCTAATTTAAGACTATGTCCTCTTGTTTTTTTTTTTTTGTAAATCTTTTTATTGAGATAGTTCACTATGTGGAAAGGAGTGAATTGGTATACAATGTGAAACTCGCAGGTTTCTGTAGTATATTGGTACACAAAATATAATACAATGAGATATGCAAATCTCCACATAAGAGAGACTCGTAGGTCCTCATGCAAGGTGAGTATGCTGTTCACATTTTAAAAGCAATATAATTATACAACGAGGGGAAACAGTGGTATCATATAAAATGGAACAGCTGGAACAATCAGATTGCCTCCCTTAGCCAATATGTGCGTAAAGAGTAAACCGGAGTTGCGTCGGGAGAGGTCGTTCTCAGCTATTTATGGCGGGAGCCACATGACACTGCGTTACCTGGTCTTTTGGGCGGGTAATTGAAGCCATTGTATAAAAGGCGGGCCATTGGCTCCCGCTAGGTTCGGACCCGTAGGTCTGTTTTGGTGTCGCTAGGTGTATCCTAGCACGCAGAAATGGTGGGAGTATTCCTAGTTCGTAGCTAGCATGCGCTAAGGCCAACGTCGTTACCAATCCTGGCAGAGCCTGCGGTACGCTAATATCCCGTATTGCGAGTTACATGTCAGTGGCATTGACAACGCGAGTATCAATGTGAGTGAGTGTGCTACGTCATTGGTGTGTGTACCAGCGTTAGCATATGGTGAGCGTGAAGTAGGTCTATTCGGTGCACAGCCGTAAGTGAAGAACATGTATTGTCCCTCACTTCGATTTGTGCCACAATAGTATGTGTATCTAAGAATATATCGTGTTCCCCAAGCTATGGTTTATCCTTCAGATCCCGCGAGGACTAAAAGCATACGTGACGTGAGGGTGTAGCAAATTGCACGTCTACTAATATTTCCCCCTACGCCCCTTCCCTCAGCCCCGAGTATGTCCTCTTGTTGTGGTAGTTTTTCTTCTTTTAAATATAGTCTCCTCCTTTACTGTGTTGTGACTGCCTTTATATATTAAATGATTCATGTGTCATATGTGAAAATTAATTGTGTATTAAACAACTGATCTTGAAGTTGTTATTGTTAAAGGCATCTTACACCCTAAAAAAAAAGTTTTTTTGCATTCACTGTGTAATTTATGCTATCTTTAGTTTAATTCATTATTGCACTGCAGCAAGACTGTGTGATTTATTATTAAAATATAAAAAATAAATTGTTAGGAAGCAGACATTCATACCGCCATCCACTGATATAGATTAATTGTAGTTCTTTTAACTGGGCAATAAACAATTATTTTTCATTTTTATTATTTAGGCTATAATTTTCCTTGACCACTTTACGGTACTAAATATTGTATTTGTTAAAGATTAATAATGAATGCTTATTTTAAGCAGAAACAGGAGCTCCGGGAATGGAGTTTAGATATTTTTATTTATTTAATTACTTTGTGTGTGATTATTATTATTCTTATTTTTTTTAAATTGCTCTAGGCAAAACCTTCAATTCCGCATACATTTTACTCTATTGCCAATGAAACTGCAGTAAAAATACTAAAAAAAGTGACCAAACTATGAATATAATTGAACTACAATATAATTGAATTGAAATGTAATTAAACTAATGTTAGATATTTTAAGAGATATACGTATGTATATCCACTTGTGAATTGAAAAAATGTTTAAAATAATTTTGGCAAATTATACTACTTTGGGAAGAAAAAAAGGCCCCTTAGGAATGCTGCCATAGTAATAGTTTGACTGTTTTCACTTAAATGTTGTTTGTGATTTGGTTTTCATTTCATTTCACATCATTGCATTGTTTAGAGAATTAACCCCTTAAGGACACAACTTCAGACATAAAAGGGAACCATGACAAATTATTTCTGTCATTTGTCCTTAAGGGGTGAACCTCTTGGCTGAGAGCATCAGCTGAACGCTGTCCATCAATGAATGAGCAATTATCCATAGAACTGTGCGAAGAATTTACATTAGCCAGCCAGGGGTGTTTTAACAAAAAAATGCACCAATGATGCTGCTGGAGGTGAAGTTACACCCCCAGCAGCAATGGGCTTAAAGGGACACTAAAGCCACCAAAACCTCTTTAGCTTATTGATGTAGTTTAGATGTATAGGTCATACTCCTTTGTAATCACTGCTCGATTCTCTGCTTCTAGGTTTTAAACCAGGGATGTCCAACCTGCGGCCCCCCAGATGTTGCTGAACTATAACTCCCATGATTCCCTGGCTATCTGTTTCATTGAAAGAATCATGGGAGTTGTAGTTCAGCAGCATCTGGAGGACCTCAAGTTGGACAGCCCTGCTTTGAACCACTTGCTGTGACTGACCGCCTGCATGAAAAAAATGGTTTTATTTTCAATCACATGCTAACTTACTTTAAAAGTTTCCATCTCCTACTCTGTAAATTGAACTTTAATCACACAGGAGGCTCCTGCATTGTCTAAGTAAGTGGCTATTAATAGAACAGGAGATCAAAAAAACAGACTGTACAATAAAGAAAGTATAAACATTAGATCTCTCTTTACAGGCAGTGTTTAGGAAGGCTGTGTGAGTCACATGCAGAGAGGTGTGGCTAGAGCTGCATAAACAGAAACAAAAGTGATTTAACTCCTAAATGGCAGAGGATTGAGCAGTGAGGCTGCAGGGGCATGGTCTATACACCAAAACTGTTTCATTAAGCTCAAGTTGTTTTGGTGAATATAAACCAAATGGCTTGGTGTTAATTGGATGTTTAGATCCATTCTGACATTAACTAAACCACAACTCGAGAATGAGTCAATTTACTTGCAAAATACATGTTAACTATCGCATATTGTTTTTAATTCAACACACTCACATGCATCTCCTTGTTCTGTAAATAAGGACAAGATAGAGACATTGAGTTTCAAATGGACACTCCACTGACCCAAAAATAAAGTATCACTG
>OW240924.1:64935098-65151432 GCA_933207985.1 Pelobates cultripes
ACTAGCTAGATGGAATGACACTTAGAAATTATTATATTAGGGCGAGAGGAGTCAGAACAAGTAGAGAGGTTGATGGATCCGTTTTTTTTCATAGATTTTTCTCCAGTACATGGTTTTGTTGTGGGGAGGGGTGGTTGGTGTTTGCTTGTTTTTTTTTTTGTTGTTGTTTTTTTTGTTGCAGGTGTTAATTACTGTCTGCATTCTCCGAATATAATAGGGCAGTTGCTGTATTAATCAGATGTATAAGAATGGTCGTATGGCTCTCTCTTCCTCCTTCCTCCCTGTCTCTCCCCTGCTTGCTGCTGCATATCAGCATGAGGATGGTAGCATACTCCATCTGCCTGCGTACTGCATGCCATTCCTCTCCTCATTACATTTTCCAATGTATCACGCCGTAGCGATGCACCAGTGCATGATCTAACCCTCGGTACAATTACCCTTACAAAAGAATCCCACCGTTTACAGGATTCCTGGCTGGAGGCCACCATAGGCTATGTTTGTATATGAGGAATTCAGGTATGATCTCTATTTCATCCATATGAGGTTTTATTTTTGGCCTGCATTCTTTAGAGCCTAGAGACTTTTTATTATTTTATTTATTTTGCTGTGTAGCGGTGGCTGCTTGCTAATCCATGAAAATAATAAAAATTTTAGGAACAAAAATGCATATATCTTAAAGGAACAACACGTTTCATAACCTGAATCATTGCTATCAAATATTTTTATGTATGTTTGACTATTCTGAAATTGGTCTATTCTCATTGGCTGACATGGATCAAGGATTTTTTGTTGATTTTTATATTTGCTGTTCACAGCATTGTGGTACAGAAATGTCCATCAGTATGTACAGAAAGCAAGGCCGGATTAACATAGGGGCTGATGGAGCTGCAGCTCCAGGCCCAGGCCCATTTAAAAAAAAAAAAAAAACCTTTTACAAACTACTCTTAAGTTTGCCACCTGACTGGTATTTTACTGGCACAGCCGGTATTTGAGGCTGCCTGGCCGTGCCGGTATTGCAGTAATACTGGCAATACACAGTCAGACACACACACACACACACACACAGTCAGAAACAAACACACACAGTCAGACACAAACACACAATCACTCACATTAACACTTTTTTTTTTTATTTAACCCCTCCCCCCCAACATCCTTACCTTTGGGAATGCTGGGGGGGGGTTCCTCTCTCTACCTGGGGGTCCAGTGGCTGCCGGTTGGGCTGATGGGCTGGCTGTTGGGCAGGCGGCTGGTGAGGGAGTTCTTCCTCTGAGCGGTCTGCTCAGCTCCCTCGCGCGCCTCAGAATGAGGCTGGGAGCCGGAATATGGCGTCATATTACGGCTCCCAGCCTCACTCTTCGGCGCACGAGGGAGCTGAGCAGAACGCTTAGAGGAAGAGCTCCCTCACCTTCCACCTTCCAGCGGCCAGCCCACTTTTTTGCCGCCCCCTGAAAAATGCCGCCCAAGGCAAATGCGTTGTTTGCCTCGTGGCTAATATGTCCCTGACTAGGGGACTAGGAGACTGGGTGACATGGGGACACTGGGAGAAATGGGGAGACTTGTGAGACTGAGACACTGGGAGACAGGGAAACACTGAGAGCAATTCATCTATACAGCAGAATCAAACTGTGAGAAGTTTGTTGGTGATTTTACTGAATTTTCTCTTATGTCACTCCTTGTGATTTACATCATGTAATGTCACTCATAACTAATTAATTATACAAAGGCTGGTATTTTTGTTCCAAGAAAGTTGGCAACCCTAACTATTCTTGCTTAAAGGAACACTATAGGG
This sequence comes from Pelobates cultripes, assembly GCA_933207985.1. Classification (NCBI taxonomy): domain Eukaryota; kingdom Metazoa; phylum Chordata; class Amphibia; order Anura; family Pelobatidae; genus Pelobates; species Pelobates cultripes. The sequence goes on from OW240924.1 coordinate 64,936,891, forward strand.
TCAGGAACACAATCATGTATTTCTGACCCTGTTATGTAAAAACCACCTTCTAGCCCCCCTGGCCCTCTCTTGCCTCCCTAAATATATTCAAATCTTACTTGTATTCAAGTCTGCAGCTGCTGACTCTGCCTCTGAGCTGACTCTGTCTGCTGACATAATCAAAAGTGATGGTCTGAGCAAATTACAATGCTTCCCCATAGGACACAAGTCAAACATAGCCCTGGCCAATCAGCATCTCCTCATAAAGATAAATTGAATCAATGCATCTTTATGACAAAATTTCAGTGTCTGCATGCAGAGGGTGGAGACACTGAATGGCACCTTTAGCAGCCATCTAAGGAGTGGCCAGTGTAATTATTTTCTCTGAAAAGACTGTGTTTACTGCAAAAAGCCTGCAGGGAATGATTCTACGTACCAGAACAAATACAATGACCTGTAGTTGTTCTGGGGACTATAGTGTCCCTTTAAGAGGGATGTATGGCAACAAAACCTGTGTGGACTGGCTGATAATAAAATTAGTTTAGGTAATGCAGCCTTTGGTTTCTCTAACACTGTGGCATGTCCCCTTTATTCTACACTCACTCTGTCCCAGACTATATACCAGGAACTTCTGTCTGCTAGTAAGACGATAAGGAGACAAGTGGACATGTGAGTGCTAGGGGACAGTCCTTAGAAAGCGTGGAGTAGGAGCATCATTTGATACATTTATGCCAAGCTCAGGGTGCTGCCTGCATAGTATGCCCTTAGTTGGACAGCCCGTATGATTGGCAGGCAGCCTGACATGCATTCATGCCAGGCTGGCCTTCCAATTCTTTGGACAAACATGCCCCCTTTTTGGGCATGTTCACCCCTTTTGGCAGTTCTGGTCACGTGATTCGCGTCAGTGGCACACCCTTTTACCATGCCCATTGACTTCCTGCTTCACAGGAGACTGCTGTTAGAGGGTATGGATTTACTTGAAAGATGAAAGCATACATTAGAGAGAGATTAGCATAGAGTATGTGTTTTCGTATAGCTGCATCCTTTCCCTCCAACATCATCTCCATCAGATACATGACGCTTGGGAGGTATGGTTGTTTCAGTATTTTTGGTTGATAAGATTCTGTAATTAGGCCCATCATAATTGTCAGCTCCAGGCCCACTGGGCTCTTAATCTGGCCCTGACAGAAAGTGCTTGTTTTGAATGGAAAAGACTCTTAACACTGTGTATGGAAACAAATAGAAGATTGGTTCATTCATGTCTCAAGCATTCATTCTATTATATTTGTGTTATAGAAAATGCATGGTCTGGGTCAATGAAGTGAAAAGTCCCTTGTGGTCTGGTAGATAGGAGTTAGGGATGTGTGCGCTATTTACCAAGAGATTTCCTTTTGAGTAAAAGTCAGACATCCAGAGAAAAACTTAGATGGGAGCATAGGAACTGGGTACATGTTGATGCATGTAGTTACATTGACTGAAAAAAGACTGTCGTCCATCAGCCACATTCAGACTGTTTTTTGTTGTTCATGCAAAAGAAGGCAAAAAAAGTTTGAATCAAATCTCCAGTTTTGCAACAATCAGATCTCTCATTGGATCAATGTGCTATTAATCCACATATTAAAATTCATATCCCTGAATATTATGTTTTTGCAAGTATTCATCCAGTTGCTGTATAAGCATCTGTACAGACTGATAAAACCACCTTTTCAGGCAGAGAATTCCACATCCTTATTGTTCTTACTGTTAAAAAAACCCTTTCCTTTGCCTTAGACCAAATCTCCTTTCTTCATTGATTCCTCCTCCCTTTTTCCCAAAATTATATTTAGAGGAAAGAAAGAAAGCATGTAATGACGACAACAGAACATCCTGTATTTCTTACATAGCTTGTGCATTACCCGTCTAGCTATTACTCATGGTTACAGGATCATTCATTTATGGACTGTAAGTGAATGAATGAACGGGGCACTCCGACACTGACATTCCATAAGACTGCACATAAAATGGTCTCTCCACATATGCACTCTCTATCCCTGCACACATTGGACAGAATAGTCCTAATTCCAGGATCCTGTCCCTCTGTCTCACCATTTTTGTCACTGGTGTCTGACTTCTACAGGGAGTGCAGAATTATTAGGCAAGTTGTATTTTTGAGGATTAATTTTATTATTGAACAACAACCATGTTCTCAATGAACCCAAAAAACTCATTAATATCAAAGCTGAATATTTTTGGAAGTAGTTTTTAGTTTGTTTTTAGTTATAGCTATGTTAGGGGGGATATCTGTGTGTGCAGGTGACTATTACTGTGCATAATTATTAGGCAACTTAACAAAAAACAAATATATACCCATTTCAATTATTTATTATTACCAGTGAAACCAATATAACATCTCAGCATTCACAAATATACATTTCTGACATTCAAAAACAAAACAAAACAAATCAGTGACCAATATAGCCACCTTTCTTTGCAAGGACACTCAAAAGCCTGCCATCCATGGATTCTGTCAGTGTTTTGATCTGTTCACCATCAACATTGCGTGCAGCTGCAACCACAGCCTCCCAGACACTGTTCAGAGAGGTGTACTGTTTTTTCCCTCCTTGTAAATCTCACATTTGATGATGGACCACAGGTTCTCAATGGGGTTCAGATCAGGTGAACAAGGAGGCCATGTCATTAGATTTTCTTCTTTTATACCCTTTCTTGCCAGCCACGCTGTGGAGTACTTGGACGCGTGTGATGGAGCATTGTCCTGCATGAAAATCATGTTTTCTTGAAGGATGCAGACTTCTTCCTGTACCACTGCTTGAAGAAGGTGTCTTCCAGGAACTGGCAGTAGGACTGGGAGTTGAGCTTGACTCCATCCTCAACCCGAAAAGGCCCCACAAGCTCATCTTTGATGATACCACCTCCACCTTGCTGGCGTCTGAGTCGGACTGGAGCTCTCTGCCCTTTACCAATCCAGCCACGGGCCCATCCATCTGGCCCATCAGACTCACTCTCATTTCATCAGTCCATAAAACCTTAGAAAAATCAGTCTTGAGATATTTCTTGGCCCAGTCTTGACGTTTCAGCTTGTGTGTCTTGTTCAGTGGTGGTCGTCTTTCAGCCTTTTCTTACCTTGGCCATGTCTCTGAGTATTGCACACCTTGTGCTTTTGGGCACTCCAGTGATGTTGCAGCTCTGAAATATGGCCAAACTGGTGGCAAGTGGCATCGTGGCAGCTGCACGCTTGACTTCTCAGTTCATGGGCAGTTATTTTGCGCCTTGGTTTTTCCACACGCTTCTTGCGACCCTGTTAACTATTTTGAATGAAACGCTTGATTGTTCGATGATCACGCTTCAGAAGCTTTGCAATTTAAGAGTGCTGCATCCCTCTGCAAGATATCTCACTATTTTTGACTTTTCTGAGCCTGTCAAGTCCTTCTTTTGACCCATTTTGCCAAAGGAAAGGAAGTTGCCTAATAATTATGCACACCTGATATGGGGTGTTGATGTCATTAGACCACACCCCTTCTCATTACAGAGATGCACATCACCTAATATGCTTAATATATTAGTAGGCTTTCGAGCCTATACAGCTTGGAGTAAGACAACATGCATAAAGAGGATGATGTGGTCAAAATACTAATTTGCCTAATAATTCTGCACTCCCTGTAGAGACACGTTGATTTGTGTTTGTGATGTTTGTTTTGTACATTTTTATTTACTCTCTCACAGTAGCTCAGTTATATTTGCTATCTGGGTTTTTAATGGTGCAGGTATAAAAAAATTCTATGGAGACTTTTTATGCGTTGTTATTTTTGTGTGACTATTTCTTTCAATTGAATCTGGTTAGCACGTGCCTCCATACATTTTCACACACACTTGCGCACGTTTTCTTGCTTTCTTTCTCTCTCTCTCTCTAAAAATAATTATCTGAATTTGTGCACACATTGACACCCCATATAAATACATCCAAGAATGTACGCACCAAACACAAATACACAGTTACCCACACCGACTTCCTGTAAGTGTATTTATAGAGTTAAGTTGTAGGCTTTGCTAGCAGCAAGTCTATCCGTCTGTCCACCCAATTTTTAATAAGCATTCAACCGAATAATTTTTTTTTTCACATTAGCTGAATATTTGTAGATTCTGTAACCCTCAATTGCAACAGTCTGACACGTATGACACATTTCAGTTAATACGCATTCCTGTTTCTATTTAAATCGTCCTACGTATGTGTGCTGTAACTTATATCTGAGGATAAGAATGACTAGAATCTTAAATTATGATGTACGTCTTGAAAAAATATTGGTATGCATCATCTACATTATCATTAGTGGATTAAATATCCCACTTTAACTGCAGTGATGGCTGTGCTTAAAATGGATTTTTAATCCCCCATCAATGCAAAGATTATGCGTACGAATATATTTAAAGCAGATCTATTCATGTGTGTAGCGTGGTGCGGGTGGTTGTGCAACCTCCTTTAAAAGATGGTAACTTACATGGCTATTTAATTAAGAATTTAATATGAATTTCAAATTTAATGTCAAAATAGCCTAACTGGAAGAATTATCGGTCAGCTGTGCTTTCAGTTTAGATACTCTGGTCTTAAAGGGACCCTATACTCACCAGAACAACTACAACTTATTGTATAATCATTCCCTTCAGGCTTTTTGCAGTAAACACTGTATTTTCAGAGAAAATACAGTTTTTACATTACAACCTAGGGAAACCTCAAATGGCTACTAGAGGTACTTCCTGGGGCAGTGCTGCACAGTGTGACTGACATTCAGTGTCTCCATCCTGTACATGGAGACACTGAACTTTTCTCATAGAAATACATTGATTCAATTAATCTCTAAGAGGAGATGTTGATTGGCCAGGGCTGTGCTTGATTTGTGCTGGCTCTGTCCCTGATCTGCCTATTTGACAGTCTCAGCCAATCCTATGGGAAAGCATTGTGATTGGCTCGCAGAATCACTTCTGATTTTGTCAGCTGTAAGCAGGCAGATCAGGGGGCAGAGGCAGCAGCTGCAGACTTGAATGCAAGTAAGATTTGATTATGTTAAGGGAGGGGTGGGGTCTAGATGGTGGTTTTAACACTATAGGGCCAGGAATACATGTTTGTGTTCGTAACCCTATAGTGTTCCTTTAAATTTTAAATTTAGTCTGAATTCTCACATTACTAAATAACACTCTCTAGTTTAGGATTGACCAAGAATTCCCCTGCCAGAATTACAGCCTCCTTGGTGCATTGCAACCTTGGGTATAGTACACGGAAAATAAGCATCCAGTTCAGTTCCTACTGATGCATTGAAAGGTTGAATGAAGTGTGTCTGTGGATTCTAACTTTCTGTCAGATAAACAGACTGAGACTGTATAAATAAAATGTGTAGGAGAGGCATGATAACATATTGTCACCGTCTTTCGTGTAACTGACAACGTGATGATAAATACTTTGCAAGGTTATGGGGCGAGACATAATTAAAAACTGTATAAAATGACAGAGAGGGATGTTTTGCTGCTGGAATAGGAAGAGACTGGAAAAGACAATTGTAAAATCAAATCCCGAAAGGGCAGTCAATTTTTACTGTAGTAGAGAAGAGAATTACATGGTGGAGATAATGGACTTGAATGCTATTTATATCATACACGTTACTGCTGGCTCAGGGAAAGGATTGTGCTACAATCCAGTCTTCTTGTGTAATGATTGCTACAATTACTACAGAGCTTTTTTTATATTGTTTGTGTTTTTAAATGCTGTATTGTGTTTTTATTGGAAGGAAAAATACAAGCTGTTTTGGCTTCTTATGTTTATATTATATGTTTATTTTCTTCTTGCTTATTAACCGATCATGTGCCTTGTGCTTTCTTCCCATTTACTAAAATTTACAGATTTAGCACATATTGATTCATTCACTAATCTTGGAATTTGTAGCAAGTGCACACAGAAATTCCAAGTTTTAGGCCAAAATTATTTAAACCTATTTTTGTTCTGTACTACACAGTTCCTGGTTTAATGAATGACTCTGATAGTTTGTGAGAGTTTCTTTATAGTCATTATTGCCATAATATTTAATGGAACACTCAATGTATCATAGCCACAGCCTTCTTAAGTGGTTATGGTGTTGTGCGTGTCCAGATGCCGTATCTGTGTAATTTGTTAAATAATTCTAGCAGGTTTGACGGCTTCCCTTGGTCCCCTGGGGCGCCCATGCCCCAACCAGCATTCTAAAGTAGGAGAATCTGGATTTTTTAATAGAGCAAAGCGCATCTGATAAAGGATCCCCTTTATTGGCCAAGAGAGCTCAGTTGAGAATCAAACCGTATTAAAATGTACTCTCATTGGAACCAGGACTTTGTCTATAGCAAAATATCATTGTCATGCTTTGAAGTTGGTGTTTTTTGTTGTTTTCTAACTGCCTAAGAAAAAAAGAGTGTTATCACAAATACAATGACACAACTACAGTTCACTATTGGCCCACTAGCCCACTGAATCTCTTTCCTAGCCATATGTTGGAAGAAAATACACTGCTCAAAAAAATAAAGGGAACACAAAAATAACACATCCTAGATCTGAATGAATTAAATATTCTTCTGAAATACTTTGTTCTTTACATATTTGAATGTGCTGACAACAAAATCACACAAAAATTTAAAAATGGAAATTAAATTTTTCAACCACTAGAGGTCTGGATTTGGAGTCACACTTTAAATTAAAGTGGAAAAACACACTACAGGCGGATCCAACTTTGATGTATTGTCCTTAAAACCATTCAAAATGAGGCTCAGTAGTGTGTGTGGCCTCCACGTGCATGTATGACCTCCCTACAATGCCTGTGCATGCTTCTGATGAGGTGGCGGATGGTCTCCTGAGGGATCTCCTCCCAGACCTGGACTAAAGCATCTGCCAACTCCTGGACAGTCTGTGGTGCAACGTGACATTGGTGGATGGAGCAAGACATGATGTCCCAGATGTGCTCAACTGGATTCAGGTCTGGGGAACGGGCAGGCCAGTCCATAGCGTTAATGCCTTCGTCTTGCAGGAACTGCTGACACACTCCAGCCACATGAGGTCTAGCATTGTCTTGCATTAGGAGGAACCCAGGGCCAACCGCACCAGCATATGGTCTCACAAGGGGTCTGAGGATCTCATCTCGGTACCTAGCAGTCAGGCTACCTCTGGCGAGCACAAAGAGGGCTGTGCGACCCCCCCAAAGAAATGCCACCCCACACCATTACTGACCCACTGCCAAACCAGTCATGCTGGAGGATGTTGCAGGCAGCAGAACATTCTCCACGGCGTCTCCAGACTCTATCACTTATGTCACATGTGCTCAGTGTGAACCTGCTTTCATCTGTGAAGAGCACAGGGCACCAGTGGCGAATTTGCCAATCTTGGTGTTCTCTGGCAAATGCCAAACGTCCTGCACAGAGTTGGGCTGTAAGCACAACCCTCAACTGTGGACGTCGGGCCCTCATACCACCCTCATGGAGTCTGTTTTTGACCATTTGAGCAGACACATGCACATTTGTGGCCTGCTGGAGGTCATTCTGCAGGGCTCTGTCAGTGCTCCTCCTGTTCCTGCTTGCACAAAGGTGGAGCTAGCGGTCCTGCTGCTGGGTGTTTGCCCTCCTACGGCCTCCTCCACGTGTCCTGATGTACTGGCCTGTCTCCTGGTCGTGCCTCCATGCTCTGGACACTACCCTGACAGACACGGCAAACCTTCTTGCTACAGCTCGCATTGATGTGCCATCCTGGATGAGCTGCACTACCTGAGCCACTTGTGTGAGTTGTGGACTCCGTCTCATGCTACCACTAGAGTGAAAGCACCGCCAGCATTCAAAAGTGACCAAAACATCAGCCAGGAAGCATAGGAACTGAGAAGTGGTCTGTGGTCACCACCTGCAGAACCACTCCTTTATTGGGGTGTCTTGCTAATTGCCTATAATTTCCACCTGTTGTCTATCCCATTTGCACAACAGCATGTGAAATTGATTGTCACTTAGTGTTGCTTCCTAAGTGGACAGTTTGATTTCACAGAAGTGTGATTGACTTGGAGTTACATTGTGTTGTTTAAGTGTTCCCTTTATTTTTTTGAGCAGTGCATGTTTCAAAGAATTGCTCTGTTACAGATTGGAAGTACCAGGGCAAAAAACAAACGCTCTTTTTGCATTACATTGTGATACCTATGGATTGCTATATGGCGAAGCAGGAGAAAGGCTTTTTTTGTGTTTATTTTTTTGTTTGTGTTTTGTGTAGAGTGGAAATTTGTCTTTTTCATAATGCAATGTTTTTATGGGATTTACACAAATCTAAACATACTTAAGGTGGTCTGTTCCTGTCGCTTTAAACACTGCTATATTTTTAAATACCCTTTTACTTTAATCATTTTACATTCTCTGTGCACGTTAATCAACAAACAAACAAACAGCTTCTACTCACAATCCTGATTAACGTGTTTTTTTTGTATTTTTGTGCCCTAGGTGGAATTACAAATAATTAAGCAAAACTAACATGCTTGTCCATTACGCAATTCACTTGGATTGTGATTAGGCTAGTCAGGTTCGACGTTCAGGAATTCGTACAATTACCCAATAAATTCAGGCGAATTGCAATTGGTAACTAATAGGGTTGTGCATGGGCAAAAAATTTGATTAGGTTCGGCACTTCCGAAATTCGGGACTTCGGCAATTCCTTTACCCTACCCCTACTCCTACCCTAACCCTACTCCTATCCTAACCCTGCTAGGGTTAGGTGTTAGGTTAGTGGTAGGGTTAGGGCTAGATTCCTGTCATCATTCCCTTAATTTTCCCTCCCTCTCCTCTTTTACCACTTTTAAGAAATCCGAAGCACTTCAGCAATTCGGGACTTCGGCAATTCAGGACTTGTTCGGTTTGGCAAATCGGACATTAGGAAGCATCCGAATGTCCAAATTGGCAAAATTCGTCTGAATTTAAATTCTGACAGAAACTAATTGCACATGTCTAGTAACTAAACAAATCTCAAAGTCTACTGATTGGCAACCAGCCAAACTCCATAACATGCTAACAATGTCTTGTTGTAAAAGACATACATAAAAGTTGATAGGCTCTAGAATTTCTTTTTATGAGAAATTCATGTAATCAAACTCCTAACGTAGGGAAATCAGCAAAGAACCGTTCCATTGGAAGGAAAGAAAAACAAATTGTACGGGGGGACAGAAAATTATTGCTAGTCAAATAATCACAGGCAATACTAAAAACTTGCTGGATAGATTTTGGAAAATAAATTATAAAAAATTAATAATAATAATAATAATAATAATCCTGGACATCTTGTGAGAAAATAAAGTGCCACTAAAATAGTATGAGTGTGAAAATATTACAGGCGATAAGGAACCATGAAAGCTGGTGGTAACCACAAATATACACACACTTGAGGAAAAAAAGACGTAGTTTAAAGTAGTGTTGAATAATTGCAGTGCTGTCACGCCAGAAGCCCATGTGACAGAAGCTTGGCCACAAATAGCTGTCTGTGAGCCCCCTAGGATACATGGCACACAAAGCAGTAATGTATTTTGCCCCTCACCAATTTTGTAGAATTTTTTTTTTTCTGTCTCACTTGGCAACCTCCTTTTAGGGATATTATATGCACATACTCCCATAATATTCACACACTTCTATTCATATACATACATGCATACACTCAAATACACACATAAAGACATATATAAACACACTTACACACTCATACACAGACTTATATAGACAAACAAACACACAGTTATTTGTTTTTATTTTTTTATACTGTGAGTTTCACCCAGCCTTATTTTGCTTGCATTGAAGGGGAGAGCTGAAGTGGAGCCTCATCCATGGGGTCCCGTGGTTTGCTGCTGGGATCTCTAATACTGATTGCTCAGCTCCTTGCAACGCTGAACCAATGACTAAGCTGGGGTAACATCACATCACGGCCTGGCCTCCGTGCAGTGTACACGAGGGAGCTGGACGCTCAGAACCGAGATATCCCAGCAGCCTCTTCGCCGCCCACTCCACAGCATCATCACAGGCACCTGCCATACAGTATCTTCATCAGCAATGTGCTGGTAGATAGGTTCCTCTAATGGTGGGATAGGGTGCGCTGTGCACTATTCAGCCGCCTATCACCCAGTGCCAACCATCCTCACCACACTTGGGTTAGCACATTACTGGGCTTTCTATGACCTTCCAGCTGGTTTAGAACTGTGTAGGTTCTATTGAACACTTATGATATTTTTTGCTCAGACATACAATTTATGACATCCTTCTATTTTAGCGCACCCACTGAATAAACCCCATTGTGGCCTATTTGAATGTAGACCCCATTACATCCTTGTTGCCCTGTTGTATGATTATTAGCATTTTAGTCTGCCTTTGGAGTTTTATCAAGACCATTAGCAGAATGAAACATTGATGCACTAAAGCAACAAGCAGTTCTGTTTTACACGTTCCAATGCTTTCATTAATTAATTCATAATTGGAGCATCTAATATTTTACTTCACACATTCTCAGCCTTTTATTATTAGAATAATCTTTTTACTGATTTATTACTGAAGATGTTCTGTGGTTATATATTCTTTAGCCAGTGTGGTATATCACTTTTTGAGTGGCCTTTTTAAAGGGAAGCGGCCAATTCCCAGGAAAATTGGGTTTGTGGAAAGTTGTGTTTACTTATCTCCCTTTATATAACATATGTATTAGTACATATTAAAAATAAGATTAAATGTAGAAATCAACACCGCTTTATCATGCGACTGGACACCTCCATCTTGTCTACCTGTCAATCATTGTTTTAATCTCTGCCCTTTGCACCTGGCAGTCAGCAAAGAAAAGTTAAAAGTTTAAAATGGAACAATGTTTCTGTTTCATCTCCTCATTTGCAATGTGTGCCCTTGCTGTCCCTGGAATAAACTGGATTGTGATGTCATTTGTGACATCTGTAATATAAAAATTGAAAAAAAGTTAACACAAGACATAGGTGACCCCCCTTCCCCCCCCAATGTATTTTATTCAATAGTACAAATTTCAGATAAATTCCTGTTCACCTTTAAGGGTTGATTTGTGTGCGTTAATTAGTGTTAAAGGGATTCTCTAGTGCAAGGAAAACAAACCTGTTTTCCTGTCACTGTAGAATCCTGCAGTGCCCCCTATTCCACATCACTGAAAGGGGTTAAAACTCCTTCAGAAACTTACCTGAATACACCGCTGATGTCCCTTGGAGCTGGGTCAGGCTCCACCCACACTCCTGCAATAATTACCTTGCAGGGTTAAGGGTAATGGGAGTTGGCACCCAGACCACTACAATGGGCAGAAGTGGTCTGGGTGTCTACAGTGTCCCTTTAAGGATGTAATTTTATTTATTTATTTCATAGGATTTATGTATATAAAGCTATGTTATTGAAGCTTGACAAAACAGACTGGGAACTATAGTTTGTGGTCCAGTTCATGGTAGTACAAAGGGGGGCCTGGCCATCTGTTTTCAGATCTCTCCACACAACTCCCATTCTAGGGTTTTCTTGCAGCGATCAATGGATTTTATCCCAGCACCCTGAGCCTGTCTGCAAGATTGTGGCTTAGAGGTAGCAGGACAGACAGATATGTATGGAACATTGTGACATTAGATTTTTGTTTTTGGTGAGTGAGATGTTCTGCTTGCACAATTACATCCCCACATCTGTGCGCCCTTTGATTTACAAATCTATCCTCGTGTCTGTTATGTCTATGGTTTCCACCTGCAATCGAGTCTTATATCTTATTATTGTGCAATGCACAACAGTCATATGCTAGCAATGCGTTCACTTCCACGTCACTATTCTTGTATTTTTTTTTGCCTTAGCAGAAATTCTTCACTTATTTTAGCAAAGAAACTTTGACTTAAATATAAAGAGATCAAATGTGAACGTACAGGGATATTCTGTAGGAAAAGCATTTTCTACCATCTGTTATTATTTATAAGTGTGAGTTCCATGAAATAGACCACCCCATTGCTAATCATGTCTCGCAGGCAGGTTTTTCTGAGAAACGTGTGCGCACCATACATACAAGCATAGTTCCCTAGGTACTGTGAATATGGTTGGAACACTGCATTCTTCGAGTGATGTCACCTGCCTAGCTCATTCACCCATAACATTAACATTAACACATATAAATGGGGCAACATGTTATTCGTTTTCCTGAATTAAAAAAAAAAAGTATGTATTTTTTTTCCCATTAATACTATTTTGTTGAAAGAAACCCTGAAATTACCTTGCTTGCTACCACTTTCTTTTTAATAAATAAATTTTAAAAAGTTATTTATTATTGCAATCACCTTATGTGCAATATAGTAATGTTTTTTTTTCCTGTATAACTACAATATATTTTATTTTCTAGTCTAAAACGGATTATTAATTTAAACAGAAGTATTAAAGGGTTACGCCAACCAAAATGCCAAGAAGTGCCAGGAACCTTCTGCCGCATACCAACTTTATTTCAATGAAGTTGTAATGGTACCCACATCTTTAAACTCTGTATGTGCATTTCATAGTGAAACGTGCACAAATAGCCTCCATCCAGGAACCACTTCAATTCAGTTAGGTGCTCAGATTAACCCTTTAATTAATATGACAACCAAAGATTCCACTTTTTATTTAAATAAATATGTACCTGCACATTCCTGTTCCGTCCTTCCCACGCTGCTATCTGGCATCCTTTTTCCTGTAATACCAGAGCTTCAAAATAATGATTCTGGTCCGGTGGTGTCATTCTAATGTCGATGCATATTCACATTCTGGACGTTCAAGAATAACGCAATCTGCTTCACTAATGATACTCTCTACATAAACTCCACACATTCCATGTTTCAGTGTCCTGTTGTGGTTGTTTGAAAACTTAAGTGTGTTATCAATTTCAGTGATCATTTTTTATTGACCCTGCTGTGTTTAATGCTTCTGTTGACTTGGCTTTGTCTCTCGTTGTGTAATTTCTATGACTCCTGAGTTCGGCCTGTTCCTTGAACATTCTGTTTGCCTTCTCGCCTAGTTTTAGGCATAGCATTAAAGGGATATTATAGTCACCAAAACAACTTTAGTTTAATTAAACCGTTTTTGTGTATACATCATGTCTTTGATGTCTCACTGCTTAATTCTCTGGCATTTACCAGTTAAAACACTTTTCTTTCTGTTTATGTAGCCCTAGCCACACCTCCCCTGGCTATGACTGACACAGCCTGCAGGAAAACAAACAGTTTCAGATCAGATGTAACTTTTTTTTTTTTTTTTTATCTCCTATTTAAATTGAGCTATAATTATGCACAGGATGCTCCTGCATGGTGTAGCAAACTATTAACAGAGCATGAGATAATTAAAAATGAAAAATCTGCACTAAAGGAAGTATAAACATTAGAGATCTTGTTAAGGAAGTGTTTAGGAAAGCTGTGCAAGTCACATGCAGGGAGGTGTGCCAAGGGCTGCATAAAAAAAAAAAAAAGTTATTTAACTTCTAAATGTTAGAGAATTGAGCAGTGAGACTGCAGGTAAAATTAAAGTTGTTTTGGTGACTATAGTGTCCCTTTAAGGGCATCCGGCCTCTTTAAGGACCAACGTTACTATATTACGATAGGTGATTCCAGTATTGTCTGCTGGGTTTATTCTACATCCTGACAGTGCCGTGCCTCTCTAAGTAACAGATTTAAAGGAGGAGGATACATACACCAGGAAAAAAAATCAACTGAATATTTTTGTTACAAAGAAAGGCTAGCCAAATTACATTTATTTATGTTGGAAAAATTAATCTCAGAGGATATGTAATTCATTACACATCTATTTAAAGGATTAATACAATCCGTTCTGGTGACCTGTTCATAAACAGGTTGTATAGCAGACAGTGGATGATATGCAGAGGCTTGTAGGAAATAGATTTCAATTATAGCAGTTAAAACAGTTGGCTACAGAAAAATACAAATATGGAATTGTCTATAGGTGTTAATCCTATTTTGATTGGATGCAGGGGCGGATCAAGAATCTAATCTCGGGATAGGCACTGGTAGGTTATTCAAGGAAACCATGCAGGCACAATACCCACTAGAGCTCTCTGTTTAAGAACAGTTTAACAACTTACCTGGAGTCTGCCTGAATAGGGCCTGTAGTAGGGGATAGAGGCAGTAGTGTGTGTGTGAATGTGTAGGGAGTTATTGTGTATTGGGGCTGGTTAAAAAAATAAATAAAAATTTTGTTTTTTTCAATTGAAATAAATATGGTTTATATTTTTATATTCCCCCTCCCTTCTTACCTTTGCCCGGGTAAGGGGGATAACGATTGCGAAGCCCTGGTGATCCAGTGGGAAATCCATGGTGGTTCTAGTGGGAAAGAGTGAACTCTAGCCTGCAGCTCCTAGGGCTAGAGTTCACTCTCGCAAGAACGCAGCAAAGCTCCGACCTCGCGAGGTGAGACCTGGCGGAGCTGCAGGCTAGAGCTCCCCAAGTCCTCTCATCCTCCTCTGCCAGCTGCCCATCACAAAGTTCCATCGGGCCGGTGAGGGAGATCCAGTGCGTAAAGGCACACAGAACGGTCGGTGCTCTGACAGCACCGGCCTTGGATGGACCGGCAGGGGAAGGCCTCAACACTGCTGTTTTCTCGGAGGGGGGGCTATTGCCCCCCCCCCACCCCCTCGGATCTGCCACTGATTTGATGCCTCTGGCTCCTCCATAGGAAAGCATTGGGGGGATAATGCCCACGGAATCAATACCTCTCTTTGAGGAGCATTCAGCACCTCCATGCAGAACGTGGAGATGTTGAATGATAGTGTTGCACAAATGTGCAGCACTGACCCAGGAAGTACCTCTAGTGGCCGTCTGAGTGATTACCACTGGAGGTGTCCCTAGGCAGCAATGTAACCACCGCCTTTTCTCTGAGAAGGCAGTGTTAACAGTGCTACGGCTGCAGGGGCATGCTATAGCCACCAGAACAACTACATTAAGCTGTAGTTGTTGTGGTGGCTGGTGCCTGGTGCCTATAGTGTCCTTTTATTTAAAAAGAAAAGGTTTTTGCCAATACAGGTTATTCTGGACTGGAATAGTTAAAATGACACTCTAAGCACCAAAACTACAACATCCTAATGTAGTTCTTACAAAGTAAAGCAATACGATTTTCAGAAAAACAGCAGCCACTGGGAAACCTTTGTAGGAGTGTTTGAAAGATTAAATATATATTTATTTTATCTTTTAAAGGTGGCCCAGTAGTCAAAAAAAAAAACCTGGAATACTTTAACATTAGAAATACATGTATACAAACAGTTTATTGATCCAAGGATAAATCTTAGAAAACAAGAGGGTTTTCTCTCTCGTTTTTAGGCACAGTTGGAATTTATTGCAAGTGGGGTTTTTGCCTTCTTTTTGGAAGTCTGTGAAATATTGAGCTTACAGATTTCTACGAGGCAGTTTTTTTCACGCTAGCGACTTGTATGAGCGCCTCTTGTTATTTTTAGTTTTATAGATTAAATCACATTAGCCACAAATTATATTACATGAAATCCCAATTACAATTCATATCCTTTGAAGAAGGACTCCGCTGAGAGGAAAAAAAAAAAACTAATGTACATTTCATGTTTTTTTCTTTTCAAATTGTTTTTTTTATTAAGGTTTAAAAATTTAACAAAAAATTATTAGTACAAACATACTATTCGGGGAAGGAAGAGTAAGGGGAACTTAGGAAAAAGGGGAAGGGAATCCATCCATAATAACAGTGAACATAATATTACATTTACATTCTTTTCAAAAATGTTTTTGTTTTTTTTAAATTTTACAGCAAAAAAAATAAAGTAAAACATTATTAGGGGAAGGAAAGGGAAAGGGAACTTAAAAAAAATAAAAAAAATAAAGGGGAATGGTATCCATCCATAACAGTAAACATAATATTGCATGTTACATTCTATTGTGTATCACATAGTCATAATAATAGATGACAATTATAAAGCATAGGATTCTTTAACTCAATTTTTCCATTTATCCCAACTGTATTGAAGTTGCACAAATAGTTTTTTCTTATGATGTAATAAAATAAAACTGGAAGATAGGAGGTGGTGATTAAAATGTTCCTTATCCGTTGAAAAGATTAAATTTGCAAATATGTCCGTAAGTAGTTATTTTAGATTTTTATTTTATTTTTGGAATAGAGTTCCTGTGAATTGTGTCCCTACAGGCTCCTGAAATGTAAGTCGTTCTTGACAATGATGTAAATAATTACTGGGAATATGGAGGCCAAAGAGTTATAACTGCTAGGAAATTATTAAGGCTATATATGTGACTGCATCTTAATCTAATTTGAGCAATCCAGTATAGCAGCAATACGGAGTGCATCTTCTGGATTGCATGATGGCACTGAGCAACTTTTTCTTGCTGTGCAAATGACAGAATGAAATATTTTTATTTAAAGGACCACTATAGGCACCCGACCACTTCAGCTCAATGAAGTGGTCTGGGTGCCAGGTCCCTCTAGTTTTAACCCTGCAGCTGAAAACATAGCATTTTCAGAGAAACTGCTTTGTTAAAACTGCAGGGTTAATCCAGCCTCTAGTGGCTGTCTCACTGACAGCCGCCAGAGGCGCTTCTGCGATTCTCACTGAAAGGCACAGTGAGAAGACACTGGACGTCCATAGGAAAGCATTGAACGGGAGGGGAGTCCTGAGGGTGGGGGGGACATAATGACCCTATAGTGCCAGGAATACGTGTTTGTTTTCCTGGCACTATAGTGGTCCTTTAACTGTTTCAGTGCTGCACTGTTCACCCTAGACGGAACATGTATTTATACTAAATTGAGAAATCGGACTTCTATCTTGCAGTACTCTGCACCTTTAAGCTTTAATATTTGATATCATGTTCCATGTATTATATATATATATATATATATATATATATACACTACTTTTAACATATATTTTTATTAATATTAGGTTATTTATATAGCGCCAGCAAATTCCGTAGTGATGTACAATGACCTCATTACAGGGAAAAAAAGTCTTCAAGATTCACTGGCCTCTACAATTCTGTAGAAAAGCCCAGGAACTCATGCTGGTATGAGATTTACCCATCATCAATAACTATCTAGAAAACTACCTAAAATATTTTATTCAAAGGAAAACTTCAAGCAACATAGGTCGAAGTGATTTATGCGTCAGAAGTGTGTCTAAAATGTAATTTAGAAAAAGAACAATGTATCTTATGTACACAGACTGATATCTAGACACATTTACTGTAGTTTAAAAAACAAATTTCTGGGAGTATTATTGCTGTGGAGCTCTGTGAGACACTCAAACACTAACAATATGGAATTCCTAGAAAAGAGGGACCAGAAGGATTTAGGCCCAAAATTGGGACTGTCCTTCCTAAATAGGGACACTTGGCATTGGCAGGTATATAGCATGGTTATCCATTTTTGCTCACTGACACAGAGTTTTAAGAGTCACTTCTAAATACCACCATGTAAAATGTAGCAGATTAATATCTGCCCTGCCACAATTAGCGATCACAGACTTCAACTCTGTGTTATGGAAATTCATCCGTGATTGATCTTATATTTCACTATATACCAAACACGCCACTCTCCGTCACAGAATAGTGTCTGGCATGGAAAATGTCCAGTGTCTGACTTCATAATTTTTCTTTCTGCAATGATTTAGTTAGCCGTGTTTAATTCTACAGTGATGAAAAAGTACAGAACAAGTACTTATTTGGGTATGAATCCTCTCCCAGGGTCTTAGAAATCTGAAATGTGGTGTGACAAACACATGCTATGAATTCTTTCCTTGTGAATCGCAGCCAGCTGTTTAGATGTTCACAAGACCATTGTTACAGTGGATTCTTCACACCACAGATTTATAGATGTTAAACTATACAACCCAGCTTATAACCAATGCAATCAGTGAGACACTCAAAGGGATGCTCAAGGCTGCTTTTAACCCAATACTTAAGCCATAAATATATAACTCAGCCCCCTTCAGATGCTGATGATCTACAGTTTTTGTTAAAGGTGCAGCATAAATAAATGTGAAATATCAAACAATTTATGGACAACATTTCTCATTCATATAAAGAACACCTAAAAATAAATGTGTTCTATTCGTATGACTTGGTGTTGTTTTACATTTTAATGTTCACTGTCATTCTCCAGGATTCTTATGTTTGTGAGGTTTGTTTTTGTGAGCGGATTTAAAATAAAATTTAAATTTAAAAATCCACACCTCTGTATCAAGCAACTGGGTGCCCCCATCTTAGCTCTCTGTCAATCATTGTTCTAAGCTCTGTCCTTCAGACCTGGTAGTCCGTATAGAGAAAGCGTACAGACACAAGGAGAAATGAAACAATGTTTGTTTCTGCATCTCATTTGCATTTTGTGCCTTTGGTGTGCCTGGTCTGAACTAGGTTGGAATGTAATAGCCTAAATATTTAATATAACTAACTTTTAAAAGATAGTGGAGCTTCACTAAAAGGTTATAGTTAATTACAATAATCTTTTTTCCCCCTCTCAACGTTCAATGTTGTAGTTTCCAGAGAAGTGAAAAAAGTCAATTGAGATAAGAGAGAACGCAAAAGCTATTTATCTA
Organism: Pelobates cultripes; assembly: GCA_933207985.1. NCBI lineage: Eukaryota > Metazoa > Chordata > Amphibia > Anura > Pelobatidae > Pelobates > Pelobates cultripes. The sequence continues at coordinate 64,955,456 of OW240924.1, forward strand.
GATTATTTATTTATTTTTAGCCAGGAAGAGTTCTCTATTTGGTACCAAATATGATTTGGCTACAAAAATCACTTACATGTTAAAGTAAAAGGTCACTGGAGCAGATCCCTGGGTGTTTTAATGCAGGAGACAAATACACAACTTAATTTATAGATAAATTGATTCCAAGTCAAATTTATTTTATTGCAAAGGCAAGTCAATAAGAACTAATTTATGAAGATGGAGGGCAATACCAGTACTTACATCCAGATACATTTCCAAAGCCAACATGTAAATTGCCTCCATTTCGTCAAAATTAATGTCAGGTCTGCCCTACAGGGGTTCCGTATAACAAATTAAGGCAAGAGATGACTAGCATTAACCAGAGACCTAAATGGACTATTTGCATTATGTTTTTAAAAGCGACACCAATATCATTTAATCAAAACGTGATTTTTGAAAGAACGCAACATTTACACTACTGTGTGGATAACAAACGTGTCGTTAGGTCTCTAGTAAAGTCGTGTAAATTAGAATTACCACATGTGACAGAAAAATAACGGTAATCTTGAAATAGTTTATAGATCTTACAAACTGTAAAATTCTACAGAGACTTTGCACCGGTAAAGTTTCTAAAGAGTATACCACTCAATTAAAAACAAACCAAAACAACCCTACATTCCCATATGATCTTTACATCTACATTTATGACAAGTTAGGTTCAAATAATTGACTACATATATGATCACCTGTTTATTTCCAGAAGAGAACAGATGGTTAAAGCCCCATATGTCTTGAGCAGAAAAATCTCACCCATGTCCTAAATTTAAGAATACATAGTAGTTAGCCCATGTGTTAAGGAGGGTGAGATTTCTCTATTTGTATCTCCTGGGAGATTCAAACATACAAACTTGTTACAAAGTTATGTATTTAACATATGCAGAATTAGATAACTATTAAAAAAAAAAACTATAGTGTTAGGAATGCAAACATGTATTCATAACGCTATAGTGTTCTCCTCACTAGTTAGATGCAGGCCCCAATAAATTAAACTAAGACCTAGTGAAAAACGCATTTTACAATTTTACTTTTCTCCCAGCGGGGAGACTCATTCTGTGCTACGGCCAACACATCCTACGTCATCCTGGAGATGTCTCTTCCAGGCTTGTTGTAATGAACCCCATAGAGGCAAGCACCGCACGCATGTCTAATCCAATGCATCTCATAAGAAAGCATTGAATCCAGTGCTTTCCTATGAGAGCTGCATTGGATGACGTTCGATGTCCCCATTCATGTCTAACAGCACATGACCGAGTCAAACTCTATTGTGCAGAGGCAGCGCCCCTAGTGGCTGTCAGGTAGACCTTGTTTAACCTTTAAATAAAAACACAGCTGTATTTACTAAACGGCAATGTTTTAGATCGAAGTGCTAAAATGACAGGGCCACTGTACTCGGACCCCTTCATTGAAACAAAGCAGTTTGGGTGAGTTTAGTGAAAAGAAAAGAGATAAAAAATGGCGCTATAAATAATAAAAATGTAGAATATCATATATAACAAACCAGTGCAGCACACACAATTAACCACCCAAGTGTATAGTCACTGTATAACACTTACATACAAAGATAAAATAAAAGAGGAAGGTGGTTGCGCACACAATGAATGATATCCTTGGTTGTAATGGAGTCCCTAGGTTCTGTAAACATAAGAAACCATCATAGGGCAATATATCTTAGAATAAAAATAGAATATAAGGAAAACATGGAAAAACTTTTTAGAGCCTTTCTGAGTTGGCGCTAAACTTTTAAAGCAGATTTGTCAGCCTGGTGTAGATTATGCAATATAGGTCCCTTAGAAAGACATCAGACAGTCTTCTTTGTGCAGAAAATCAGGAACCAGGATCACCAGATGAATAAAAGGGTAAGTACTTTAATTTGAAAATAATAAAAATATAGCACAACGCGTTTCGACCTAATACAATAGGTCTTCCTCAGGTGCATAACATAAAACAAACATCCAAAACAGCATTCTTATATACCATATACAATAAATATAATTACTGGTAAAATATTAGCAGCTGTAGAGTCCGTCCTATCTTCGGAATATTTCCGGCACAAAAACGAGTGTGTCTGCCTCATCCAAGATGGCCGCCGCATAGTATTATCCATATAGACACGCGCGACCTTCCCAAGATGGCCGCGCGTCATTTTCATGTACTTGCAAATCATCACTTCCGGTTTCGTGTAGTTCCGGTCACGTGATATAGCTCCCGATCACGTGACACCGAAAGGGGTGTGAATGACATACGGACATAATACTGGTTCAGAGGAGTGTCACTCTTATCACTCACATTTCAAGTCCATTTACACATACACAATTAAAAAGAGAAAAAGAGAGAAAAGGAGATATATATATAAAACCAAGATCATATAGAGTATCCAATAATAATATGATTGTAAAAAATAATAGAAATTACATATACTATAAAACCATAAATTATGTATAAAAAACTTAATAATGATAACATACATGGGAAATTTATAAAATTGAACCAATTTCAAAATCAATGTTTAAGCCCTTTGGGCATAGTGTTTGAAGCTCAAATATCCAATTTGATTCTTTTTTATTTAGATTCATAGCTATATTACCACCTCTCCAGTGAGTTTGTATTTTATGAATAGCCATAAATTGCAGTTCCCTAGGGTTAGAGTTATGTTTTTCTAAAAAGTGACTAGATACACTATGTTTTAAAAACCCAATTTTTATGTTTCTAATATGTTCATAAATTCTAGTTTTAAGCGGTCTTGAGGTTTTTCCTACATACTGTAAACCGCATGTACATTGTAGCAAATAAATGACATTGGTAGACTCGCATGAAATAAAAGAATCAATATTAAAGCATTTTTTAGTTATATTTGAAAAAAAATCAACTTTCTTTTTTTTTTTTATTAACATCTGTATTTCTGCAGGCATAGCAGTTACCACAATGATAAAAACCTTTTTGGGTTTCTGACCATTTTGTTAAAAAATTGGCATTTTTGTTTTTATTTTCTTTATCTACATAATTTGATGTTAAAATTTGCTTAAAATTTTTTGCTCCTCTAAAAATGAACTTAGGGACTTGACTGGAGAAACCGCTCAATAATAGAACAGGGTGAGCACTATACACCCACACTGGACCAACCCTGAAAGAGTTCCTCGGGGACTGAGACGAAAACCCTAGGTGGACTGGCCCTGACGCCCTGCGCTCTGGTGACCCTAACCTACTGCCTTCCCTCTATCTCTGTCTCTTATAGTCTCTCTCTCCTTTAGTTCTACTAGTTAGGGAAAATGGAGCGACCCCAACGCTCCACGCTGCAAATCATTTAGCTGACACATCATACTGTTGTAACACGAGACAACGACGGCATACTGCCAAGCTGGCCTGCCGGCCACTTCTTTTTCTAAGAGGCACTAAAACTTGGTCTAAATATTTGGCATTGCGCCCCACGTAACACAGGATAGGCGCGGTCCATTAAGCACTTATCGAAATTAGTATATCTCCTTCCCCAGCACTACACACTCCTAATTAACAGATTCTGGAAGAACCCCTTTGGGACAGAGATAGTACATCGGGGCTAACTGGTAATAGCAGCTTATGCCCTGATGACCCCACTCTTCTACCTTTCCTCTATTCTCATTCTTTCCTACTTTTCTACTTACTCCTTCCACTAGTTACTGGGACTGTGGAACAGCCCCAAAGTTCAAAGTTGAAAATTACGTTGTGACAACATAATAATATTATAGGTGAGGAGATGAAGGCATCATGACAAACTGGACTGCCCACTAACTTACCTGTTACAAGGCGTTGCACTGGGCTTACATTTTGAGCATCATGCCTCTCATAACGCAACATTGGCAATGTCTATTTTATGCTTTGATTATGTCATATGTCTTTGTCTTTGCTTTATCATTCTTTCAAAAATAAAGTTTTCAAAAAAAAAAAAATCACGCATTTCATATTCTTGTTGTAGAATATGCCAGTTTTTGTTGACAATTTTTTTTAAAATGCCCACATTACTACAATAGTTAAAAATAAGGGGAATTTGTTTATTCTGTTCTTTTTTGTCCTTACTCTTATAATTTAATAGCTGTGGTCTATTTAAATCACCAATAGTATTAATATCCCGTTGAAGGTCTTTTTCACAGTATCCCTTTTGTGCAAATTGTTTTTTTTAAATTAAAGATTGCGAATTAAAATCCTTCTTATCTGTGCAATTTCTTCTCATACGTAAAAACTGACCTTTTGGAATATTTTTAATCCATGGATCATAGTGACAACTGCTTGTTTCGATAAAACTATTAACATCAACTTGTTTTAAAAAAGTGCGTGTTTTGAATTTATTATCAGAAATAAAAATATTCAAATCTAAAAATTCAATACTATTAGGGCTAACATTTTTAGTCAATTTTATTCCCCAAGTGTTTGAATTAAGATACATAAAAAATGAATTAAAATCTGCCTCTGTTCCTTTCCAGATAATAAAAATATCGTCTATGTACCGTCTGTATAGGGCCAAGTTTGCTCCCCAGCCATGTCCCTGAAAAACAAATAAATGTTCCCAATAAGCCATAAATAGGTTAGCATGGGTGAGTTTAGTGTCATTTTAACATTATTTACAGGTTTATTTTTAAACCGAGAGATTATTTGTTGTAGATTGCAGGCTTGTGGAAAATTTCATATTTCCAGTAGGTTATTTTCAAATTTTTGATGATGGTACAAATAGCATCATCTTCTGGAGCAGTTAAAGATGTGTTTGTGTTGTGTTTTTGTTTTTTGTGTTTTTTACCATGCTTTGTAAAGTATATCCCGTAAAGTAACCGTAGCAAATAAATAAGTTTCTGGGCAGCAATCTTAAATATGAACTTCACAGCTGCTTCTTACTGTTACTGTCGAGCAGCTGCTGTTACATCTGTAACATTAACAGATTCTGTAACCAAGAAAATTGCTGAGTAACTCATTTATGGTCAACTCTCAAGGAGTCCTGCTATTGGAGTACAAATTCAGTTACCCTTCTCAAGCCGAAATTTTTAGTTCAGTTTAGGACTGCATCTGTCTGATCGTGATAAACACGTTCGTTAATGAATGGCTTTGGACATCACATGCATTGCTAGGGGCCAAAAAGCCCAGAGGCTACAGTCCAGTTGTTAATGTTATAGTTCCCCCCACATATATTGACTGAGCCCAGTTCCAAAACTGTCCTATATCACAACCCTATATCATATGTGATGTAAATCACATTACCTCTCAACATTTCAAATGAACAGAGGGGCACTTTAATTTTAGGGGTGTGCATCAGCGCTGTATTTAGCGCAAGGCTTACAAGGCATTTGCCTTGGGTGGCAAAAAAGCCACCCCCAATTGCCCTGGCAGATGCCTTGCCAGCCTCTTGTCCTGGGGGTCAAGGAGTTGGTCGCTGGTTACCTCAGGGCCCCCTCCCCCGAGGCTTGCATCTGCTGATGATGGAGGTGGGTGGCGAGGGAGCAGTCTCCCTTAAGCTCTTCCTGCTCAGCTCCCTCGCGTGTCCGTCAATGATTCCAGAATATGACATCACTCTGGCCCTGGCATCACTAAGATGCGCTCGAGGGAGCTGAGCAGGTAGATCAGAGCTCCCTCTCTGCCTCCAATGTGAGCATGTCTGACCGACCGACCATGCCAGCCCACCTGCCTGCCTATGCCTGCATGCCTTGCCAGCCCCACTGGACCGCAGGCAGGGCCAGATCAACATAGGGGCTGATGGAGCTGCAGCTCCAGGCCCAGGGAATAGGCCCATTTAAAAAAAAAAATATATAAAAAAATTTTTATTTATTTTTTTTATGTTTTTTTACTACACACTACTCTCAGTATTGCAGTAATATCGGCAAAACAAATGCAGATATTTTTCTCAGTATAAACTGAGATTACTCTGCAATACCAGCACCAGCCAGTAGGGGTAACTAGGGGTGTGGAGAGAGGCAGGGATAGGAAGTTACAGCATATCCCTCCACTCACTGATCCGCGGGGGAGCAGCTACATAGCAAAGAGAGTTCAGACTGCAGTTCCCAGGCTGCAGAGACAGACTACAGCTCAGGGAAGTGAAGGATGGGGGAAAAGGCAGCAGGGAAACATGGGGACACTGAGACACTAGGGGAGACATGGGGACACTGTGAAACATAGGGACATTGAGAGACACATTGGGACACAGAGACACTAGGGTCTCAGTGTCCCCATGGTGTCCCTAGTGTCTCAATGTCCCCATGTCTCCCTGTGTCCTTAGTGTCCCCATGTCTCTATATATAAACAAATTATGAGAATGTGTGTGTCTGTTAGTGAGTGTCATTAAGAGTGTATCTGTCAATGTGTATGTGTGTGTATGCGTGTTTCAGTGTGTGTCAGTTTGTGTATGCGTGTCATTGCGAGTGTGTTAGTGAGTGTGTATCAGTCGGCTAGTGTATATGTCTATCAGTGAGTATGTATGTATCTGTCAGTGAGTGTGTATGTGTCCGTCGGTGAATGTGAGTGAGTGTCTGTCTGTGAATCTGTATGTTTTAGTGATAGTGTGTGTTAGATACACAGTCATTGTCACACACTGTTTAACCGTCAGTGAGTGTATGTCAGTGCATGCGTGAGTGAGGGCGTGTGTCTGTCAGAAAGATAAATTTTAGAAGGGAGGGTGCCAGAGTTTTGTCATGCCTAGGGCAGCACAAACCCAGTACGCCACTGCCCCTATGCACACCACTGGTCGGGGGGGGGCGGTCCGCCCCGGGTGCCAGCCGGGTGGGGGGTGTTTCTAAACATATTTATTGTAGTTTAAAAACACATTACTGTGAATATTATTGCTGTTATACACTCAGAGGCACAAAAAATAAGGGGGACATTATATTATTTATTACTGGCATTTATAAAGCACCAACATATTCCGCAGAAAAGATGGACAGATGTGCAAAACATCTCTAGTCTCTCCTAAATAGGGATATTTGATAGGTATGTGACCTCATCCTCAAATCTTTGTATGAATGCAGAGTATTATATAAACTTCACATCTGATGTATTAAAGGGACACTATAGTCACCAGAACCACTACAGCTTATTGTAGTTGTTGTGGTGTCTATAGCCTGTCCCTGCAGGCTCTTTAATGTAAACACTGCTTTTTACAAAAATGGTAGTGTTTACATTACTGCCTAGGAACACCTCTAGTGGCAGTCATTTAGACGGCCACTAAAGTCGTTTCCTATCACAGTGCTGCACCATTCTGGTGTCTTTAGCCTCTCCCTGCAGGCTTTTTAATGTAAACACTGCTTTTTAACAGAATAATTTACTTCAAATATTGTGCGTCACACACACTAATTATGTAAGATGTTTTCTCTCAATATTACAGGATTCTAGGGAATACAAGTATTAGACATTTTTTCCTTTTTGCATTATTATTATTATAATTGGCATTTATATAACGCCAGCTTATTCCACAGAGCTGTAGTATGTGTTTTGTTTTTTTAAGAGTTGCGTCTTTTAAATGGTTAATCAGTTTTTTTTATTGTAGGAAAATAGGAAATTGTTTAGGCATGCAGGCCTTTGACAGTGTCAAAACAAAATATATACATATCTATATTATGATAAACGTCCAAATGGAATTTACAATCAGGTTCTTTATACAATAAGTATCAGTATTCGATTGTAGCAGTATTTCTCAGCGTAGATTGCCATGTTGTTGCGGTGTGTAACTGAGTATATTTACGCTTGGACCATTCATATGTGAGATTAATGGTGGGCGTATTAACATCCGTCAGTGCCTTGAAGGTGCGCAATTACAGGCGTTAAACTTTGTTGAGATTTGTCTGTATGTATGAAGGTGTGGTGGAATGTATTGGGTTGTGCGGAAGGGTAAAAGGGACATTGCTTAAGTGGGAGTAGTACGTTAGTTTCGAGTGGGACATTTGGTACAGATAGATTCGGTAGGCGATAGTGTGAGTTAACGAGGATAGGATTATATTGCGTTATGGAAAAGCACACAACAAGGGGGAATCCCTATGTGTGTTCCGGAACCTCGGTGCATTCGTGTCACACAATGTAATAGAGCCCATGAAGGTTATCTCTGGGGCCGCTTTGGTGAGAGGTCTCCCTTGCTCCTTTGGGTAACGTCCCATGTGTTTCGTCTAGGTTTGAGTCTGTTTCCCTGGTTAGCCTACCTGACTCCGGAGCATGTCATTTCAGGAGTGGCGTGCGAGGAAGGTGATTTATTGTGTTGCATGTGTCAGTGGGGGCAGGGAGTATGAGTTTTCCGGGATTTCTCTCGAAAGGAGTGATAATTTACTGTGCGTGTGTCAGGGATGTGGTTTTATCATGTCTGGTAGCCAGTTGAGCTAAAGTTATTCCTTTAGTGTTATGTTGTATATTTCCCTAGGGATCTTAGTTAGCTGTTACTGTCCTGTGTTATAGTGGTTAAGGTGACATGTGGGGTTAGTAGAGTCCCGTCGGTTGTTCGTTTGAGCATGGCCTGTTGGGTGTGTTTGAGTGTTGCCTTGTTCCAGTTATTTGTCAACGTTCGTTTCTTTCCTGCTTTTCCCTTTATCTGTTGTCGTCTGTGGTGTTCTCCTGCCCAAGTATGTGATATGGTCGGCATGTTTCAGTGCGTTGCCTATGTGTTTTAGCGTAGGAGGGTGTTTGTGGGGTGTAGCGTATATTATGATTCTACTGTGGGAGCTGCGCCGCCCCCCGGCCCCTGACCCGCTGCCAACCACCCCCCTATGCACCCGCACGAAGGTGACCCACGGCATCCATGTCTCTGCGCATTTTGCTCCTCTACCCGCCAGTTCCGCTCGAAGTGCTTCAGCCGCCCTAATGTCCTCAACTATGTGGATCCATTCCTCCCGTGTGGGGATGTTCGTCTGTTTCCAGTACACCGGTATCAGTGATTTGGCCGCGTTCAGCAGGTGACACAGGATTGACTTTTTATATTTGGATAGCGGTTGTGAAGAGATGTGTAGCATTGCCATTTCTTCTGACCATTCAGTGTCGTCTCCGAGGATCAATTGAATGTCCGATTTGATTTGGTTCTAGTATGGGATGATGTGGTTACATTCCCACCAGATGTGTCTAATGGTCCCTCTCTCATCCAGGCATCTCCAACATGTTGGCGGTGTTGTGGGAAAAATCTTGTGTAGCAATACCGGCGTTCTATACCACATGGAGATCAGTTTATAGTTAACCTCTTGGTAGTGTGAGCTGGAGGAGCTTTTATGTTGCCATATCAGGGCTTTGTCCCATTGGGTCGGCGTAAATGTTTTGTTCATGGCGCTCTCCCATTGCCGCTGGAAGGTGTCGTTCTCTGCGGTGGGGCTAGTCAGTAGATATTGGTAGAGGATCGAGATAGCTTTTCCTATCGATGTTCCTCGTAGGCAGAGGTCTTCAAACCATGTTAAATCCCTTTGCAGCTTTTCCTTGTGCGGAAGCGAGTGGAAGTAATGTGTTAATTGCATGTATCGGAGTACCGTCATTGGAGATCGTAGACGACCCTCCAACAGTGTGTCTAGTGTCTTCATATTGCCTCCCTGGGTGACTCTGCAAATAGGTATGTAGTTTGCATCGCCTAGGAATGTCCAGGATTCTGTTGTTAGCCCGCCTCCTATGTCAGGGTTGTGTGCTATTGGCATTAGAGGGCAAGGGGTCGGGGAGATTTGCGGTGCCTCCCTGATGGATTCCCATGTGAGCAGCGTTTGTGCCATTGGGTCCTCATCTCTTCTCCCAGCGCCCCTAGTCTTTTGTTTTCTCCATACCAGTGCCTTTAGTTTCGGTGCGTTCCCACCTTGGTCCAGGGTCACCCATTGTTTGGTCGTTTCCGATTCGTGCCAATCCAGGATGCGCTGTAGTGAGAGTTGCGACTTTTAAAGTTGTAATTCTCCTCTGCTGTAAGACTATATTATGCAAAATTGGAGAGCTGGTATTTGGCAGTTATAGAGTCAACATTTAATTCCCCTGACTTGTAGGCAAAAGGAGTATTTAGATAGGGGTAAAGCTATAAATGAACCATGTTTATTTGTCCTTCTGTGAGAAGGGATTGCTTCCCAAAACAGCCCTTATGCATCAAACAGAGCTGCAAAATGTAGAGCAAAGCCACCTAAAAGTCATCTTTTTAGAACAGTTTGACTTCTTACCCCAGTTCCTTACCTCCAATAGAACCCTAAGAAAGCCAGAAATTCTCTGTTTGAGCTAAGCTTGGCAGTGCAGGACTTTACAGTGCAGGAAAGTGATCAAGCTAGCCCTGGACTACAAACTAATGCTCCTTCCTACACATGAGCCTCCAGGTCTCCTGGTTGCAGAGGGAAGGCGGGGAGTAATACCGGTCAGATCCCAAGTTAAAAAAAAAAGTTTGACTTTCAGGTGTATGCTGTAGTGGTTATGGTGCATGGATGGATGTGAAAATAAAATAATTTGATGTAATTTTATACATTAACTCATTTTACAGGGAGCATTGTTAATGTTTAATCTTGCTTAAAATAGTTCATGCTAAAATTGTGGATGCTATTAATGTATACTGCGTTTATTTAACTGCGAATGCCCCCATTAACCAGTCTTAATTATAAGGATACTAGATTTCCACTTAATGAAGGGTATTAATATCCAAGTTTTGACATTTCTCCTTACCTTGTTAAGAGACACGCTATGCACCATAAACAATACAGCTCATTTCAGTGATTATGGGGCTATGATTTCGATATGGGTGGATGCAACTCAGAATTGCTTCTTCTCATTTCAACTCCTGAGAATTCATTGACCTTAGCCTCATTGATTCTCCAACAGCAACAACAACCTGAAATTGCAATGAGATGAATTCACTACGACAACCATAAAAAGTGTTGGTACAAAATATATAACTCATTTATCTGTTTTATTTTTAAATGAATGAAAGAACACTCAATGTACCATAACCACTACAGCATATTTGTTATGATACAGGAGTTTATGACTGCTATCCCTCTGGTTATTGTCAAACTAAAGGCTGGGCTCTCTGCTTGCGATGTGATAATGACGATATTTCCTGTTCTTGTTAGACTGACAAAATATCTGTAGAAACCCTCTTCACTTTCTGGAGTCTTCGTATGATTTGCAAAGGCTCCCTAAGGTGACATCTCCAGTTAAAGGGACACTATAGCCACCCAGATCGCTTCATTGAATTGAAGTGGTCTGGGTGCAGTGTCCATGTTTCCCTAAGTCCTGCAATGTAAATCATTGTAGTTTTCGAGAAACTGAAATGGTTACATTGCAGGACTGAGACTGCCTCTAGTGGCTGTCAGACAGCCACTAGAGGCACTTCCGCATGCAAAGAAACTTTTGGTCACCTAACTGATGCTGGACGTCCCCGCATCAGTTAAATCCCCATAGAAAAAGCACTGAAGCAATGCTTTCCTATGGGGAGGGTCTAATGCACTCACTGCGCATGCACATTAGCCCCCCTGACGGATGACACAGGAGACAACGCGCAAATCCAGCACTGAGGGAGTAATTTTTCCAGTTCAGCTATTTTAACTTTAGATTTGAAATTCCCTGCAATTACCACCATAGTGAATAACCCTGATAGTGTTCCTTTAAGGGATGAACCACTAGTGTTAGTCTATGGAATGTCCCTTAAACTTCAAATGCCCAAAATTAGATTCATGGGCCACCCAAACTGTTTTGATAAATTGTTTAGAAAGTTTTAGAAAATGGGAGGTTTTTTTTTCTCTTCTAATATAAACTATGTTGTAACGGTGTTATGACAAATGTGCTAATATTTGCTAATAAAAGTCTATTTATAGAAGACTGCGTTACAGGAAGCATGTAACTAAACACAGGTTCTCTCACAGTTCGGTGAACTAGGAAATAGCGGTTACCATTCGACTAGCCACAGGTGTGAGATTTCCTTTGGCGTCTCATCTGAAATAATTTAGCTGTTTTATAAATTGAATCCATTTACAGTAATGTATTTTCTGTTTTATTATGCTGATTTCTGAACATACAAAGGAGGGGGGAATATGTATTTTTCCCACCACTGTACATGGTACAGCACAACAATAGTTTGTTTAACCCCTTAAGGACCAAGCTTCTGGAATAAAAGGGAATCATGACATGTCACACATGTCATGTGCCCTTAAGGGGTTACTGAATATTTTTATTTAATTAAAGATTACATGTATTGAATTATAACCTTTTGTAAAGCACACATGTAAGTAAATACTTCTCTTTCCTGAATTATTGTTGCACCACGTTTGCAGCTATCTTTAAAGGGGTAATCCAATCATCATAACCAATACACTCTGTTGTTGTGATAATGATGTCATGATGGTAGGAGTACCATGACGGTAATGGGGCAAACTGTATTACAATGGTTTGCCCTTGTTCCTGGTTGATCACTCAGCATATGAGACGTTCTCTACAGAGAAGTATGCACAGAATTGATATTGGCCATCTCAGAGCTTTTGTTCCATGCTCGATAATGATGCCTTCAAATGTCTTAAGTGGTCATAGTGCTTTGAGAAATCCTCTTCTGCTTCTCGGACCTAAGACCATGCAGGTAATCCAAAGCTAATGTGAAATCATTAAGCTCTGCATCATATGCAATTGCTGAGCATTTCAAAAATACACCTGGGACAGAGTCAGGTGTAATAGGTTTGTTATTATTTTACAATTATAAGAAGGATATATTTGAAGGCAAAGGAGACACTTCTCAAACAAGCTTACAGTCTGAGACTTTGAGGTAGGTGGATTATATCTAATTTGGTGCCTTGCCCAAGAACATTTATTGGTGACCTGTCCGGGATTCAAACCTCTCCCACCACCAAGTGTGTAAGAGAAATGTGACATTTTTGTGTCCCAAAAAGTGGACGGGTCTAAGTAAGCTTAATACCCCCAGATTTAGTTGTTTCCAGGGTAATGTAAACAATATTAATTCCTGGCAACACCAGAGACCAATGAATTTGACTGTAAGTGGCAAAACTAGTCACCTGGCAATCCATCGTTTTCTGCTATGCCTGCTGCAACGTTCTCAAGCTTGATGACTTTTGTCCAATCAAATGTTTAACTTAGAGAAGCATTGCGGACATATGGCAACATGTCAATCTAATCAAACTCAACTATCCGCCAAGCCAATGCTTCTCGTAGAGAAATATTGCTTATACTTAGTATTCAGTGTATGCATACTTGCTGATGCTGGACATAAAATAGCTGAATTTATTCTAGGCCAAAGCCCCTAGTGCAGTGATGGTGAACCGGTGGCACGCCAGTCCCTCTCTGTGGGCATGCGGGTTTAGGTTCGCCATCAATGTAGAGTAGGCACCTGCTTGTGGTCGGCAGGACCAGAAGCAGAGGGGAGGCATCTAGGAAGCAGCTCTTCTGTCCTCCCACAAGCTGTGTGAAGCATGGCAACGCTCCACACAGCATCGCGTGGGAGGACAGTAGAGCTGCAGGCTCCTCTCCTACATACTTACCACCGGACCACCAGGGATGGCTGTGTCCCCCCCCTCTCCTTCACCAAAGGTAAGAAAAAGGGGGGGGGGGAGAATACTGAATCAATATGCTTTAAAAAAAAAATTTTTTTAATGTATCTTCAAGCCCTCCCCCAACACAGCACCCCAACAACCCACACAGCACCCATACCCCCCCACGCACAGCAACCCCTGCCCCCCACACAGCATCCCTACCCCCCACACACACACAGCACCCCTCACACACAAACACATACACTGCACCCCTCAATGCAGTATATGTGTGTGTATTCAGCAGTCTTTATGTATTCAGCATTGTGTGTGTGTGTGTGTGTGTGTGTATTCAGCAGACTGTGTGTGTATGTATTCAGCAGTGTGTGTGTTTGTGTGTATTTAGCGGACTGTATGTGTATTTAGCAGTCTGTCTGTGTGTTGGTTTGTGTATGTATTAAGCAGTCGGTGTATGAATGTGTTCAGCTGGTTGTGTGTATTCATTGCATTTGTTGGAGATACTAATAAATGTAAGCTTAATTTTATCTATTTATATCATCATTTAAAATTTGTATCATTGAATTCTCTGTTGTGTTCTTTTAAAACAAAAGATGTTAACTAGTTCGGACAACTGTACGAGTTGTTTTTTCTAAACTTAAACCTCAGTATTCAGGTTTAATTGCTGTGTTGGCACTTTTGAGGAAAAAAAGTTGGCATGTATTGCGGTTTGGGCACTCGGGTTCAAAAAGGTTCGCCATCACTGCCCTATTGGATGCGCCATTGTCAGCCACTAGGGGTGTGAGGATGGCAAAAAGGACCATTTTATCAGACACTGTTTTGATCTGCAAGCCTGCAGGAGATGCACCTACGCCCCCAGATCACTTCCATGTCCCTTTTGTAGATATATATGTTCTAAATCTGGCTAGCACAATGTATGAATTTGATATAGAATATCATGTGTAATCATTGTCATGTCTGTAAGAAGGTTGTTGTTGTTTTTGTGGTTTTGATGTGTTTGCTGAAGTAGATTCTGAACGATCAAGGCTTTGCTGACTCAAAGGAGCTGTATCATTTCATTTTGACAGCAAAGATTGCCGCAAACACATCAGGCATGAATTAGTCAACGTTCCATCCCGCACATCTGGTTTGGATGACACAACAACACCGTAATCACAAACAGAACAATCATGCTTATGAGACTGTTCGAGATAACTGGTTTATCAGAAGAAAAAAAAATATTCATTAGCATGTAATTGCCTTAATTATAGCAGCTAGAATAGAGTGAGGAGGCCAGCTGTTCTGCTTTTCAGCACTTCCTCTTGGTTGTCGGTTTTGTGGCAGCTGCTCCTTCATCCACTTCTTTAGGTAGTAGGATTTGTGAGGCATGAGCTATACATTATAGACGCTTCCTTTATAGGGTGCCTGTGTGTCCCGGATCGCCCAGGCACCTTCATTACATTGTCCTGGAATGAGCTGGGCCCCATATTAGTGAAGAGGGGGCCCACTGGCTTCCCAACTATGCCAGTGCTACGGGCCCCCCATTTGCTGCCTGCAGGTGGAGAAGTGCGAGTGGTAACCCTCCCTCTCAGCGCTGTGAGGAAGTGAGGTCACATGTGATGACGTTCCTTCCTCCCAGCGCTCTTTGCAGATTGCCGCGCGGAAGGAAAGGTAAGTGCATGGAATGAGGGAGGGGGGTAAAATCTTTATCATGGACTCACTATACTAGTGATTCCATGATAAAGATTTCACCCCCCTTCCTCTTAGTGAGTCAGTATGGGCAGAGCCAGCATGATTCAAACATAGCCCTGGCCAATCAGCATCTCCTCACAGAGAAGAATTTAATCAATGAATCTCTGTGAGGAAAGTTCAGTGTCTGCATGCAGAGGTGACTATAGTGTCCCTTTAATAATGGGCTGTAATTGACAAACATGGAGGTAGCAAGCAGAAGGCCAAACCAGCCCCGCATTCGGCTTTTGTCTTGGCACACTCCTTTTGCACTCCTATGCCCTTTCATTAAAGGGACAGAAAAATACTAATCTCTAAAGTTCCTACATTTGCTGCTTCTGTCTGTGAGCTTTCTTTAGTGTTTTAATACAGCAGTGTGTTTGTATGTAATGTTGTGTTTGATTTCAGGGGTGTGTTTGGATGTAATGTTTGCTTTTAAATGAGTGAAGGGGTGTGTTTGTATGTAGTGTTCATGTTTGATGACGGGTGTGTTTGAATTTTATATTAGATTGCAGGAGTGTGTTTGTATTTTGTGCTGGTGTTCAATTACTTGTATGTATGCACATACACTGCCACATACTTACAGATATACATAAATCTTTACGCACAAACATATAATGCTCTGTTACATGCACACATTCACATCGACACATGCACAGCCTGACATATACACAGACTCACACATACATACACTGATATATATATATACACACACACACTCTAACAGCCACACATAGAGACACACACAATTTAACATACACTTAAGCACATATGTGATCATTTTTTTATATCAACAGCCACCCTCCTATTAGCTTACCTTGTGTGTTCAGCAGGGTGGCTTGCGTGTAGTACTTTTAGTACAAGTGAGAGGTCTTGAGCAGCTCTTCGTGCTCCCTCTACTCTCCGTTCCCCTCATGCTGCCTATGCAGCTGCCTCCCTCCTGTGTGGTCTCTCTGCACAGAGCTAGGAGGAAGTGACAGGCTGTCACTTCCTCCCAATCTGCACTACTATAAAGGCCTGGTCGCAGCAACCTACAGGGCCTCTGTTCAGCAGAAATGTTTCCCACTGCTATCATAGCCCCGGAGAAACATTTTGTGGCGCCCCTCTGTGCCTGTCAAACAGTTTGGGAACCGTGGGGCTAGACTAAAGCAGATCACTTTGCAGCAGTCCAAGTTATCAGAAAAAGCATATGGAGCTACTGCCCAGACTGATGGCAACGGCACCTTATCTGCCATTAGTTCACCGACAGCTCCACCACGTTTATACACAGAGCTGCAGTTCCTTCATATAAAAGGAATGAGCCTGGTGGGCAAGATGGGAATATGAGAAATAAAAAAAATAGCGGTAAGCAAAAAGCCTCCTCCTGTAATGTCCGAGTGAGATGGTGGCCTTGT
Organism: Pelobates cultripes; assembly: GCA_933207985.1. Taxonomy (NCBI): domain Eukaryota; kingdom Metazoa; phylum Chordata; class Amphibia; order Anura; family Pelobatidae; genus Pelobates; species Pelobates cultripes. The sequence continues at coordinate 64,972,020 of OW240924.1, forward strand.
AGCTGCAGCGATTATTTGCAAATCACTACAGTTCTAAGCAGCTATAAGGAAATGTAGTCTATTTACCATGTACTACTAAATATACTCATATATCCAGAAGTTAACAGTTTTTTTTATATAGCATTTAGGATAAATAGTTTGTGTATCAGATCTCATTTTAGGAATGTAGTAGAATTGTCAAATTAACATGCTTTTTTGTATATCTTTACTACAATGTAGCGAATAAAAAAAAATTTACATGAGATTTTCTGCTGTAAATAGGGTTTTCATCTCACAGTTATTTCTTCACCAGAAGCAGAACAATTTAACAACGCAAATAAATCATATTTGGGTATTAACGTGCTGCCTTTTGAGTTTGTTTTATTACATTATAATGTTTTCACCTTATTCCGTGATGTTATATTTTAATAGGTTCTGTTTGGGTTCTCCCTGCTCTGTGCATTATCATCTTTTACTAAATGGTTTCCGCTGCTGGGTATGGGCTTTTAATCTGCTAGGTCATTATTGTGAATATTGCTGAATCCAAACTACTGGATGAAATTGATACACTTCTGACTGTCTGCTACTATATCATGCACATCGTTGCAATTTGTTTCTTTCTTTTGTAGTATTTAATGGACTGTAAATCTGTTCACAAAACAAACAAGCTTCTATGAAAACTGTGCAAATATAATTTACACAGGAAAACAACAAGCACCAAAACGACTACAACCTCTGTCCTGGCGTCTTTAACTTACCTGTGGTCTCCTAAGCACAGATTGCTACCTTCACTCCTGTTGGAAAGCTCTGCACTGAACTAAGCCAGTTGGTACAGCGGCCTGTAGTGGTGATGGTGCTTGGGGTGATCCTTAAAAACTTTAGCTAACTCTGAATATCCATTATAAATCTGGTCTCTTTGATAGGATGTCAAGCGATAAGTAGTATAAATCATAAAATAATTTGGGGTAGCTGATAGGGTAAAGTATAAGGTGTTTTAATGAAGGATATGGGTTAGCGATTCGGAATTCGGCTAGTGCTAGGGGTTAAACAGTTGGGCGTTAGAATATAGGCTAAGCATATGAATACAAAGATTAGGGTTAGGTAAGGTTACAGGCTAGGCTTTAGGCATTATGAGCGGTGTTGGGACTAGACAGTAGATTGGTTAGGATTTTCCATTAAAGATGAGAGAGTTAGATATTAGGGGTTTAGTTAATATTTGACATGATATGGGTACGAGTTTGTCTTTAGCAGTGTTATATACTAAAGTGAGCATTGTTGAAAACTGAACATGAAGTCAAAGTATGAAATTTTCCTACGTTGGCCTTAACGGAGCACTATAGGGTCAGGAACACAAACATGTATTCTGGACCCTATAGGGTTAAAACCACCATATAGCCACCCTGGTCCCCTCATGCCTCCTTAAATATTGTAAAATCTTACTTGTATTCAAGTCTGCAGCTGCATGCTTTGTCACGGTTTCCTTTAGACCTGCCAACTGCCTGCTGACAGCAGCAGAAGTGGTAGCCTGATCCAATCACAGTGCTTCTCCATAGAATTGGCTGAGACTGACAAGGAGGTAGATCAGGGGCAGAGCCAGCACAATTCAGACACAGCCCTGGCCAATCAGCATCTCCTCATAGAGATGAATTGAATCAATGAATCTCTGAGGAAAGTTCTGCATGAAGAGGGAGGAGACACTGAATGTCTGGATGCATTTTAGGCAGCCATGACCCAGGAAGGATCTCTAACAGCCATCTGAGGAGTGGCTAGTGAAGTTATCACTAGGCTGTAATGTAAACACTGTATTTTCTCTGAAAACCGTGTTTTTTACACGTGACCGTGTATTCAGCAAAAAGCCAGAAGGCAATGATTCTACGCACCAGAACAAATTCAATAAGCTGTAGTTGTTCTGGTGACTAAAGTGTCACTTTAAATTTGAAATTCATCTCTGCTTCTCAACATTTATCATTCTAGTAAATAACCATGTAGGAGTTGGGTTAGAGTTTGGTTAGAAGGTTGTGGGTTATGGTTAGACATTCATAGTTTGGTTAGGGGGTTTGGCATTAAGTAAAGGGATAGGGTTAGATATTATTCGTCGAATAACCATAAAGTAACCCACACTAGTTTTCATCCCAATATAAAATACTCAATGGGTTAGTGTAACTCAAGTAACTAAATTATCTTAAATTCTAAAAAAGAATGTGTGTGGCTACTTGCCTGTCCCTGAAGTCTTTATCCTGTTCTTGTCATTCTCTCTTCCTCTTCTCTGATTCTCGATGATTTAAACAGCGAAGTGTGGTGAATTGAAAAGTGAAATGACAGGATATAGGACTTACTATGTTGGAAACCTATTGTAAATAGAGAATTTTCGTCTAAAATAGGAAAACATTTAAATAACCCCCCAAATCCATCACAGATTTTGATGACCCCTGTCTGTAAACCCTTGGCCACTCAAATCACACTTTTTAAAGTAGTGACAATGAATTAATTTTTTTCATAACATGAAGTGGTGGATTATATGACGTGATGATAACAATATCCACAGAACTGGAACAATTAAATAATTAGCCAGGTAATCATTAACGATGTGCAGTCTCAGCTAGTTCTTATACTACATAATAGAACATCTTATCCTAGTCTTTTATGATATAGATTGCTATCTGATAAAGTGCCGATAGCCAAGAAATGCCACATTTGGCGTGTTACTTGTTGCCGCCCGCTGTTGTGTTCAAATAAAGTTAAACCCTACTATATTCATATTTTCTCTGATGAGACTTTGTGATATTCATCTTTGGGATCCAGTACCTTTCTATTTATACTATCAACCTATTTTGCCCAGTGGCTTTTATATGCCACCCGTAGACAGCCCTACAGAATGTGAGCAGTCTTTAAAGGAACACTTAAGTGTTTGGCATACAGACCTGTATTCCTAATGCTATAGTGGCCCTGTCCCTAGTAAAATAAATGTGCCTCCCCATCATTTTTGATAAAAAACATTAACAACATTAATTAACTTAAGGTTTCACACCTTTGGGCTGTACACCTCTTCTACTCCAGAGAGTAGAAGAAGATCTGGCCTCCTTCGTGGTAGCCCAGTTGGGGACCTGTTGTGTATGCCCAGGACAGCTTCCCTATAGGAAAGCATTCAATAAAAGTTTTCTTATGAGAGCTTATGCATCCCTCAGTTTTACTTCGTGCCATGGAAACAAATCTAGTTGCAGTCAGTATAACAGCCACTGGAGGTGGATTTAACCCTGCTATGTAAACATTGTTTTAGATGCAGGGCTAAAACTAAAGGACCACTGCTCGCAGGCCCTTTCATTGAGATGAAGGGGCTGGATGATCATAGTGGTCATTTAATGGGTTACAAATATAAATAGTTCACCTCGAATTGGTGGACTACATCTTCACTCATACTCCTCAGCCAGCTCACAATGTCACCAACTCTGAGATGAACAGTCTAAAGTTTAGACAGGGATCTTGATACAAGGCCACTTGGATGAAGTCAGGACATATTGCTGGTTCTGGAACCTCTGCTGACTCTCGGAGAATGCTTACAGTAACTTACGTCCATTGAATGGGTTAACTATATGCTTTTAGAATACAGAGATATTTGTGAAGCTTATTATTCTTCTGTTTCGGTTCTCTTTACTTACATCTTAACCAAAGTCTATTTCCTGCTCTTTTTGCTACGAGTAGAACTTCCTTTTCCTGTTTTGGGTCTCACCAATGCACACTAAGTCGAGCATAAGCCTTATTGTGTGTACACTTACATTATCCAAACATACTCTGGCTGTCATGCAATGCTGAGCAGTAAACAGTTGGAGAAACTAAGTGGCTTTTTTGTGGATTCATAAAAATGGCAACTGGGTAAGTTTGTGGGATCTTTTAATCTGCTTCTTGTCACTCTTGTTTTGCAAAACCCTGTCATCTCAGATTATACAATGATATTGGAACTTTCAGTTGATAAAATCTGTACCAGAAGAATATGTTCTGGCTTTAAAGCAAATATAGGTACTTCAGTTGGTGCATTGACTAAATGAGCTCTCTTGTTCTTGTGTCTGAAAATATTAAGCTAGGTTCGGCCTTAATGTTTGGGGTTTTTTCTGTAAAGATTTCAGTCTATGTAAAAATGCTACCTCGTAAAATAAAAAATTAAAAAAAAAAAAAAAAAAGATGTAGAGAATGCCTTTCATAGTGTACAGATTAGTTCTAGTTGCCACATACTGACATGGTTAATTTTCCTCTACAATTTCATAATTAAAAGTATTATTTTTTTTATTTTTAAAAGTTATTCACTAAACTTTGAATTGTCAGGAAGGGAATTTAAATATTTGCACTTAGAGATTCCCCTCCCCCAAATTAAGCTATTTTGGCTTCAAATTTGTGATTCTTTTTGCAAATTGATTGTTTAAAGAATAACTCTGTATTGCGATCACCTTGGGTATTTACTAAGACAGTGCTTCTCTATTTAGTCCTTAAAGGCACATAAACAGCTCAGTTTGTTCTGTTTTAGTGCAGATATGGAGAAAACCTGGACCATTTCTCTGCCTTTAGGATTGCGTGGAGATGACCCAATTTTTTGGTCAAAATGTAAGGTTTTCAAATGCTGAATTTAGCATCAATTCAATACCCATAACATTATGAAGCACAATGGAAAGTCTTTCAATAAGTTAAGGGCCATGGATAATGTCATCAAAACATTGGTACTCAGGGACCTTTGTCAGACTTGGAATGTTGACCTCATCTGGCATGGAATATGGATAGGTCATTCCATGCTGGTGTAGAGGTTCTTAAGGACAAAATTGTGATGATAGCATGGGTTGTTGTTGGTGTTCAAAGTGTTAATAGCTACATTAAAAAGCTCAAGTTGAGGTCCAGAGTCTCAGTCGAGACTTAGTTCACTTTGACTTGGCAACGAGAAAGGTTAGTTGGTTTTTCTTACCTTCTTGACCAGTGTTTTCTGGCCACTTCCATCTCTATACCGGCACACTCTTCAGTCCCTGGCATTTCATCTGACTGGAGTCCACATTGGTGCTGTAAAGAATGTACTTTTACAAAATACATTTTTGAAAAAAGGTTTGATTTATTTATTTGGTGGGGTGCGTGACAGAGACAAGTTTATGTTGCTTCAAGTATGGGTTCCCCTAGCTTATTGTTTAAACTCTGGGCTTTCCGAACAGAACTCATGGTGACTGGAAATATTTATACACCCCCCTAAATCAAGGATTCTTATGAAGGAAAGCCATAGTATGATGAAATTTCCAGAGAGTTACTCTTATATTATAATCCTACACACAAATGACAATTTGTTACTAAAATAAATAAACCAATAACTTCTCACGATTGGCAAATTATTTTATAGTTAAATATAAAAGGATAGATTTATTTTTGGGGGGGGGGGGCATGACTTATTTTGTACGTAAAAAAAAATCATTTTGTATGAAAAGCTATTATAGCGTGCATACTATTTTATTTTGTTCATTAGCTTTCTGGAGCAGAATAATAACCGTTCATTGTATAGATGCAAACATTCAGGTTGGCGGGGGTGAGATTCTATGTTTTGCAAGCTTGTTTAGAGCTGTGTCAGCCTACCATGTGCAGCTGAGCTGATATGTAGAGGTTCAGCCCTGAGTATGTACAGCACTGGATTCCTGTGTAGTGTAGGACACTATAGTCACCAGAACAACTACAGCTTATTGAATTTCTTCTGGTGAGTAGAATCATTACCTTCAGGCTGTTTGCTGTAAAACACTGTCTTTTCAGAGAAAATACAGTGTTTACATTACAGCCTAGTGATAACTTCACTGATCACTCCTCAGATGGCTGTTAGAGATCCTTCCTGGGTCATGGCTGCCTAAAATGCATCCAAACATTCAGTGTCTCCTTCCTCTGCATGCAGACACTGAACTTTTCTCATAGAGATTCATTGATTCAATTCATCTCTGTGAGGAGATGCTGATTGGCTAGGGCTGTGTTTGATCATGCTGGCTCTGCCCCTGATCTGCCTCCTTGTCAGTCGCAGCCAATCCTACGGGGAAGCATTGTGATTGGTTTAGACTACCACTTCTGATGAAGTCAACAGACTGCTTGTTTTTCTGAGACAAACCGCATGCAGAGTTACAGATTCAGGCTTGAATACAGTAAGGTTTTGCTATATTTATGGAGGCATGAGGGGCCCAGGGTGGCTAGATGGTGGTTTTAACACTATAGGGTCAGGAATACATGTTTGTGTTCCTGATCCTATAGTGATTCTTTAATGTAGGACACAACTAGAAATGGCTTTAATGCAGGGTGGCGCATTTGAGCTAACATGCCAAGTGCCAGTCACCCGTACATCAACCATGTCAAAATATGATTTTAACATTATAAAATTTTAATAATCTGTTTGTGAGTCAAGCCTTATTAATACTAGATTTTCCTTATATATAATTTTTCGTTTATATTGTGGTACGTCATAGTAAATATTATTTAAAATGGGTGAAACCAGGAAAGCAACTTAAGTGTTAAAACGTGGGGGGAGGGGGGAATATTTTTGCATACTAAAATCTACATGATGAGTAACTAGGTCTATGAAGAAAGAAAAGTAAATTAAGAAAACACATGACCTATCGATAAGGGAAGTTGTTTGATGAAAATGAGAACTACAGAGACTCGTGTACAATGCATTCCTAAGTATACAAAAGGAAAGTAACTAAACGTAATATTAAATATTTGTATTTGTGGTTTTAAAAATTTAATAATTGAAAAACACACAATGCATTCATTATTATATTTGCTCTGTCATATATATCAATATCCAACATATTCACTAGTTCTTTATATCCTACCACATAATACAGTATATACACAATAGTAACATTTCAGCTGGCATGTGTAAATGTTCAAATAATGCACTTTTTCAGGTAACATATTGAAATTCTATTTCAATTTAGTTCAGTAGAGTGGTACTATTGTGTCCATAATGCATCTGAAAAATGCTGTTGTTTCAATGCTTGTTATTATACAAAAAAGTTTTTTTGTTTTTTTTGCAATACACAAAGGCTTACGATGCCACAACAGCATAAATAAGCAATGATGTCAACTAAGAACATATACGTGGCATGAGAAAGTGGCACAGTTTTTTTTAAAGTATAATACACATACTAATCGTACTTGTCTAGATAGAAGTTCCAGGAGTGGGAATAGAGGCATGTATAAAGCAAAGGTAAGGACGTCACTTAATATGCGTTGGCATAGATACACTGTTAATAAGCAAGATTATTGAGACATGTACAAAGCTAGGGTGCAAGATTTATGGGAAACCACAGCATTTTTGTCTGCGACACAGCAAGTAACCCATATAGGTGTGGGAAAAAAGGGGGTTCCGCGGCATGGAGGCTGCCGCCTTTTCTGTACGGTCTTCTAATTAAGTTGTGGGGATTACAATTACCTACACAATTATGTTTTCATTGTAGATTTAGATAACCTGGAATAAATCTGGTGGAGAAAGCTAAATGTGCCAGTAGCCATATTGTCGGATTTTCATTGATGGACTCTTCTTTGTAAATTGTGTATAACTCAAATGAAAGCTTCAGTGTTAAGTGATTAAAGACAACATGTAATGTAATGCAATAATTTTAAGACAGTAAATCATTTTCGTAAAATAAGGTGGAAGATTCTGATGAAAATACATTTTGATTTGCTATAAAATGTAAGCATCATAATATATTATTTCCTTTTCCTGTGTGACAGTTGAATGTGACCGCATTAATATACACCTACCACAGGTCCTCCTTCATAAAGTTCTTTCAGTGTTCACATGGGATGTATGCTTTAACAGTTTGTGAACCTTTTGTGTCATTTTACCCCACTCCCTCTAGCATGTAAGCTCATTAAGCAGGGCCCTCAACCATGGGCGTCAGCAGGAACCTTCCCGGGGGGGTGGGGGGGGCATAATTGTAATGACATCCATGCTTGGCCCCTTTTTGACAGTGTCATGAAAGGGAAGGAGCATAGTCCTTTTCACATAAAGCCATGGTGAATAGCTTTTTTACAACTATGGTGTCAGGAATATATGTTTGTATTCCTGACACTATAGTGTTCCTTTAATCAAATTAAAGGAAAATTCTGGTCACCATAACAACTTCAACTAAATGAAAATGCTATGATGCAAGGAGGCCCCTGGGCGCTCTCTTTCCTTTAAGGGGTGATCCCACTCTCAAATGGTTTACCCCCAAAGGCTTCCTCCAGCTCCAGATCTCCAGGTCACTCAGTGGTATTCAGCTTCTTAAACGGAGTGTCAGGAAGTGCAGAATGACGTCAGGCATGGGTGCCGCTGATTGGCTAGAGTGGTCAGCTGACGCTCTAAGCCAATTGCTAGTTCCCGATTCATAAAAATGTTTTACATTTTCATGAATGGGGAGCTACTGATTGGCTAGAGGGTCAGCTGGCACTCTAAGCCAATCAGCGGCACCCCTAACCAGCGGCCCTCTGTTTCCTGACACTCAGTAAATTAAAGTGAACACATTAACACTGATATTTTTTTTTACCTGGGGAGATGAGAAGGTCCAAAGTTTCACTGCCAGGCCCATGTACCAAAGCCTTATGATGTGGTGTCCAGAATGAAGTGCTCCAATCTCATTTTCTTCTCCTTCATTTGACACAGTCTTCTTTTTCTTCTGAGGCGGCTCTAGACTTTATGAGGCCTTAGGCGAAACTCAAACATGAGGCCCCACTAACAAAAAAGTGAAAAAAATAGAGTTGCAATACATGCACACTGTCACATATACACATTGATGCACAGTTTACCTGTGTATGTGCCTGAGAGTGTGTCCGTGTGTGTGTGAATGTATGTCTCTGTGAGCATGTTTGCATTTTTGACTGGTACCCTATGTGTATGGGGTAGCTGCTTAAAGAGGGGCGTGATGGTGAGAGGGGGTGATGGTGAGGGTGTGAGAGGGGGGGTAATAGTGAGGAGGGGTGATAGTGCCCCCCATCACTCACTAACCTGATCTGTATGCTGCCTCTGTGCTGCACCCCTGTGGTTTCAGTCATGAGCGAGAGGCAGGGATAAGCTGTAGCTTCCTGCAGTTTAACATTCACCTACTGGCCGGCACCGGTATTGCAGTGTATTCTCACACAAACCAAAACTTGCAGCACAAGCAAATCCAGGGGGGGGTGGGGGGGGGACAAGTGGGAGCTGCAGACTAGACTGCAGACTAGACTTGAGGCAATGGGCTCTCTCCCCTGGACAGTTTGAGTTGTGGGGCCTGCCCTCATTCGAATACAGGGCAAGTGACAGAGCCCCGTCCCAGGGTCGAGTCCTTAATCAAGGACAGAGGGCCTGATGGATCAGTCTGCCCTAAAGTGAGTGAGGTGGCCGCCTAATTAGAAGTCTGCCTCTGTCACCCCCCCCCCCTTTTGCCTCAGCTCCCTGTGCATCCAGCAAGGATCAACCCTGAGTTTACAAGCAACAATGCTCCCAAATGTCCCTCTGGGATTAAAATCCCATTGTCCCACAGAGTTATAGATGTTTTTTTTTTTAAAAAGAAACTGAGAACCATAACCAATTTATCTCACTGAAGTGGTTATGGTGCCTGGAGTCCACCAGGTAATCAGGAAAAGTATGACATTCGCACTGCAGCTCCTAGGTTTTTCCCTGAACTGTCCCTTGTAAGCCATCCTGGCAATTTGGTTGAAGAGAGGAAAAAAAAAGTAAAAATTTTTGATTGCATGCTTCCAATTGAGGTGAATTTTTTGCATTTCCAGATCCTGCTTTCTGTTAATTTATTAGGAATTAAATTGTGGACCTTTATCTCTTTGGTGTACTTCCTGTAATGCTCTGTGTTCTGAAAGTGGACTCAAAGAATATAGGCCTTCTCTGGCACACAGGTCATGTTCCCTTATTTCATGTGCATGAACCCTATTCTGCACCGAGTAAAAGAGATCTTGTAATGCTCATACTATGGTTTACAGTAATATTTAAAGGAACACTATAGCGTTAGGAATACAAATATGTATTTCTAACACTATAGAGTCCTAATCACCGTTTTGATGACTAGGGCACTGTTCTGCGAAGAATAAATGGTTTATTAACCATTTATTTGCTTACCTTAATACAGCGCTGGATTCCCTCGGCACTGGTGACCTCTCCTCCTCCATCGATGTCAGCTTCCGAGTGGAGCTGAATGTGCATGCACGGCCAGAGACGCGCGCGTTCAAACCCGCCCATAGGAAAGCATTACTCAAGGGGATCTTATTTGACACTGGAATCCGTGAGGATGCGCAGCGTCAGATAAGTGCGATTTATTCCGTGTAAATCACGGAAGCGGCCTCTAGAAGACAGCCACTGCAGTGTAAACATAGAAAATGCTAGGTTTTCAGTTGCAGGGTTAAAACTAGGGGGACCTGGCACCCAGACCACTTCATTGAGTTCAAGTGGTCTGGATGCTATAGTGGTCCTTTTTAGGGTTATAGGCTTCACAATCAAAGAAAATCTAGAATGTTAGAGCCAGCTCTAATATACAGCTATGCATGCTAGGTGATCACCAGGACTCTCGAGACATTAAAAGGCACCAGGTAAAGAGCACATGTGAAGCTCTGACAGATGTACGACAGATTTAAAATAAGACTTTGTCTTGCCGTTTAGCTAGACAGGAAGTTGGCAACATATCAATTGACTGAGCATTGCTGAACATCTGTATATAGCAGAAAGAGGGGAAAATAGAAGTAAAAAAAAAAAATCTGAAAAAGCAGACGTGCATTGGTGAAGGAAGATAAATTGATAACAGTTCCCTTGTGACATTTTGTAGCAGGCTTTAAGATCAGATTGAATTTTTGTTTTGTATCAATTTAAGGAATTTCTTCTCTTATGTGCTAGGGTGTTCTAATTTGGTGCTTTGTGGCGGTTTATAGCTAATCTTAGAAATACCAAGTGAAAACAATCAAATAACATTTGCCGTTAAACCAGTACCTTACGAGCTAGTGATGCCTTAACACTATATTATGATTTTGTGCCCTCCCCTGCAGTTAAGAAGGCGTTAAATAAATAAATCTCTTATTCACTTACCTGATTACATTTCCAAAGTCCCTCAGTGCTGGATCAGGCTCCTCCTCCTGTGACCTCAAGGAGATCCGGGAACATAATGTGCATGCGCCATGTGTGCGTTAGGCCTTCCCCAGACGAATATGGTGGTTTTCAAGACGAAAAGGAAGTGTTTACATTGCCCCTAGGGACACCTCCAAGTGGCCACTCCTTAGATGGCCACTGGAGGGGCTTCCTGGTTCAGTGCTGCACACTAAGCAGCCCTGCCGTTCAGCGTCCCCACACTCTACATGGAGATGCTGAATTTTCCTCAGAGATGCACTGATTAAACTTGGGAAACTTGGGGAACCTGGCTTCTGTAATGCTTGCCCTAAGGGTGAAGTCTGGAAAATCGAAGTTCCTCTCCAGAACATAAAACACATGGACCTCAGGACCAAACTCTTTGATTCCAATTACCCCTGCCGAGCTTGACGGCTATGTAATTGTCAATCCCTCTGAAAAGAAAACTGCCGAAATATCTACTAGATTTTTTGCATCACAGGTAGATAACCGCCTACAGGCGATAAAGAGCGCCTACTCGGATTCCTCCTTGCCGGTTGACATATAAACCCACTGAGAGCAAAAAACGGGTCGCAAGAGTATTCTCTCTGTAATGGCACAAGATGAGCTAAAACCAGCTTGAGTTCTGAGCGGGGACCCACCGAAGGGCAGGCTATTTCAGCTGCCGTCCGTTCTCAGAATACTCTTGCGACCCGTTTTTTGCTCTCCGTAAGTTTAAAGGGTAATCCAGACATGGACCCCTTACTCACGGTGCCTAGAGAGATATCAGCTATGCCTCACTGATGATGCCTAACAAGGCTGAAACGATCGTCTGGGGTTGCTGTATCTCTCGTGCAGAGAGAACTTGCTGGCATTTCGGATCTGGACTGCCCGTATGGGTGGGACCAGTCTGATATGCTTCAGATATGTTCCCTCTGTAATGGCACAAGATGAGCTAAAACCAGCTTGAGTTCTGAGTGGGGACCCACCGAAGGGCAGGCTATTTTAGCTGCTGTCCATTCTCAGAATACTCTTGCGACCCGTTTTTTGCTCTCTATAAACCCATTGTACACAAGTCCATTTGAATCTATATGGCCTTCCGCTGCATCCACTGACTGGAGGGGTGAAGGCGGAAAGCATTGCTGAAACCCCCGAAACTGCGGATTTTCCCTTAACCTAAACCTCGAAGTATGATGGAACAATATCTTTCAAATCCGGATCTGCTTCTACCAACTCCCTTACTCTATGGTTGGAAAAAGAAAACCAACAACCTGTTGGACTGAAACACGAGACTAAGGAACGCCTTGAAAAGGAATAAGGATCTCTGGATGTCTGGTAGAATTGATGTCTACCTCTGTTCTGATCCCAAATTTATCTCAATTTTAGGTGCGGTATCAGCCGTCCATGATTGCAAACCATAAAGTTACCAAACATAGACCTAAAGAGAAAACAAATTAATCATTCTTTGACAATCGCCAATTCAGGCACTAATGGAGCATAGGTTAATCCTGATCTCCAGGAATCATGTTCTGTATTACATTGAGCAACCAGGAGAGGAGAAGAATAAAATATATAGCTCTGGTTACCGCAGCTCCTGCAAGTAAAGCTGTCGGATAGAAATAACCCAACATGTGGATACATATATAGAGGTGGCGACCTCACAGTAACTAATGTATAGAGCAAATAGAGGATATATATACTGAGGTAGTAACCTCCTAGAACACATCCCTAGAGCATATAGAGAATACCTATACTGAGGCTCTGTCTTCACAGAAACTCATACATAGAGCATATAGAGGATAGAATTATCGAGGTTGTGTCCTTATAGTAACTATTACATAGAGCATTATACTGAGGCTGTGTCCTCATAACTCCAACATAGAGTATATAGAAATCACATATACTGAAACCGAAACCTCATAGAAACACATATATGGAGCAAATATCATAGCATAAAGTGGCTACACAGTAAGAGGCAGTGTCCTTCTAATAACTCCTACATAGAGACTATAGTGGGTACATATACTGAGGCGGAGTCCACATAGTAACTCATACATAGCGCCTATGGTGGGAACATATACTGAAGCTGAGATCTCACATAAACTCAACCTAGAGCATATAGCGGATACATATACTGCTCACAGCAACTCGTCATAGCTCACAGTAATTCATACATAGAGCATATAGTGGATATGTATATAGAAGCAGAGTCCTCACAGCAACTTGTCATAGCATATAGAGGGTACATATACTGCTCACAGTCACTTGTCAGAGCATATAGTGGGTACATATACTGCTCACAGTAACTCATACATAGAGCATATAGAGCAACTGAGACCTCACAGCAATTCATCATAGAACATATAGCGGATACATATACTGCTCACAGCAACTCGTCATATCTCACAGTAACTCATACATAGAGCATATAGTGGAGATAGATAGAGATATATATATATATATATATAGAAGCTGAGTCCTCACAGCAACTAGTCATAGCGTATAGTGGGTACATATACTGCTCGCAGTAACTCCTACATAGAGTATATAGTGGACACACACTGTGCCTCTTTGCAGGAGATATAAGCCCTATGTCCATAGGGTTAAAATGCCGAAACACTCTTATTACCACTCTCCGCAGGGTTATAAACTTCTTTCCTCGTAGTCTTCATTTATTCCTTGTAACTTATGTGTATAAACTTTACAGAGATAAGTTTAAAGTAAATATTAGTTAATCTTACCTTAAAATACCTCTGAGCCGTGTTGGGGTTGGTGACATGGAGTACCTCTTCTGACAAGCATCCCTGCTGTCAGTGGGTACCTGCACAGCTTAGATTTCGCGTTTTATTTTATAAAGTTTTCTGTTTGCGCATGCGTACTAGCACAACTGCAAGCTTAGGTGGAACGCAGCACCACCCGGGCGTGCGTTCCACCGCTGTGCGCCGGATAAACTCCGCCTCCAGGAAGTATTGCCGGAACCCTTCTCGGCATAAAAGGAATCACATCTCCACTTGCTCCGTAACCTACCGGTCAGAAGCATGGTCTCTCAGCCTACCACCCGGGCAGCTCTTGGACCGGATACCCCAGACCAGCAGCCTGTGTGTCTCACCATCTAGATGCTGTGTCCTTCCCTCTCGTGACAAGAAAGGAAACTGGGGTAGGTTTTGCCGGATAGCCCTTATATAGGTGTTTGTTAAATTAATTAATCTTGTTAGATGCTTGTCCACAGGAAAGGAGCAAAACCCACATGTACTGCCACCATATGACAGAAAAAGATAATTAAGAACACTAAAATTGGTAGGAATAATGCACACATGATTTAAAACTGTATGTAACATTTAAGTGAAATGGGATTTCCCCCCCCCAAAAAAGAATCTAAAACTTCTCTACACACGCAGTCCCACAAGCGCACACCCAATACTTGCTCAGTACCCCCTGCTCAATATTTGTGGTGCGTGTTTTTCGTTTAGCCAAACATCTTTGCATGAGCCCTGATCACATTCACACACTAACAGTCTGCATAATACTATCCCCACATTCACTCAATAACTCTCTACAGAAATGTACTCCCCATATGAAAGCCTGGACAAGGATAATGTGATTGTGAATCTTGGGTACTAGTTGGTACTGCGATCAATGATGTGAAATGTGAGGTTGTGGTTTATGGGGATGATATTGTGTGTGTGTGTCTCAATATATCATCCCACAAACACATATGCTAAATATAGAGGTTAGAAAAACACAAAATATTAAAAATCCTGGGATAGAATAGTAACCCTTTATCTCTTTATATTCTTAAAGTTGCCAGGTCATTAACATATTAAAACGAAGGTTTAAACTCTTGTACTATCAAGAAATATCTGTTTATCCTGGCAAAATGTGACCCCACCCCATCACTCTCCGAAAATAGCACTTACATTTCTGTAGAACTCATTGCTTTGATAAATATAGTATGTTTATTTAAGCTCAAACCTGCTCCATTTTGGCCTTGATAAACATAAATAAATATTTGTGAAGAACATATCGTTTACAAAGTGCTAAATGTTGTCATCGTTGGGAAAAATTCCGTTGGTTTCAAAAGGTCATTGCTACACTTTACCATTTTGCTCAAAACTGTCTTTATTCATAATCCCTGCTGTGTTGAAATATTTTGGGCTTTACGTCCCTAGTGCTCACATGATTAGAAGTAGCTAAGGATATAATTAATTTCTGTTAAGCACACAGCATGTTTGGTTTGCGATGTGTGTGTTGAGCCAAGTGACTCCTTAGTCGGTTACTGATGAGCTAAGATGAATATAAGAAGGCTTGTCTTGATTATGTCCAAGTACTCTTCGAGTGGATTTGAATGCAGCATCCAATAGAGGATTGTAGAAATAGATTGGAGACTGTGGTCTGGCTGGGAGCTAGCTCTTGGTATTTGGCTGTTGACTACATCCCACAGCAAGGCTGAAAAGTGAGAGTAGTCAAAAATAAGCTATTGAAAGAAAATCAAAAGTAAAATGAACACAGAAAAATGAAAGTAGAAAGTCAGCTTAGTGCAATAACAGAGTTAGAAGGAAGCAAGAAAAAAAATATTCTCATGGTGTCAAAAATTAGACAAATATTCTCTATACTGGAATTAACAGAATGTTATCAAGGAAAATCAAATGGAACCCATTGCCTGTCTAGAAGGTTGCACCATTTTTTTTCAGCTGCATTTGACATTAAAGGGACACAATATGCATCAAAACAACTTTAGCTTAATATTTTGGTATATAGACCATGCTCCTGGAGTCTCATTGCTTAATTCTCTGCCGTTTAGGAGTTAAGTCACTTTTATTTATGTTTATTTCAGCTCTAGCCACACCTCCCCTGGCTGTGACTCACATCCTGCATGAAAACAAAATGGTTTCATTTTCAATTAGATCTTAACTTGCTTTAGAAGTTTTGATCTACTGCTCTATACATTGAACTTGAATGATTGCAATTGAGTATCTTTTTTGATATATAATAAAAGATGTGAAATGGCTCTTAAATAACCATCTTCTTCGATTGATCAGTTAAAATACCATTGGACACATGGGAAAACAATCTTAAAAAGTTATATGCTCTAGTCTATTACAACCTAAGACATGTACAGAACGTAAAAATGTTGATTATAGTATTAACAATGTGATAATACACTTTGTACTTTTGTTCTAGGGATATCTACAATATTATTTGTATTCTCTATTTTTGTTTTATAATTGAATTGTTTTGAATACATGTCTGAATGTATTTTTCTGTACCCCTTATATCCTATTTTTTACAGTTTATTATAAAAAGGATTTGGAATTCTTTACTAGAAATACTTAAGGGGGAAAAAATGAACACTAGCTAAATAAAATATTTAAAACAAAACCAGTCAGAAAGGAAACGGGCTGGTTCATACACTACCATTCCAAAAAAGTGTGTCCAGTGGTTGTAATGTTAACTTTTGACTTGCATAGATTCTCTGAATTAGTCTGTGTGTGCAATGACACAATGATTCAAATGTTTCCTTAATAATACAGGTTATGTTCAATGCCCACTTAAAGGTACACTATAGTCCCCAAAACAATTTTAGCTTAATAAAGCAGTTTTGGTGTATAAATCTCACTGCTCATTTTGCTACCATTCAGGAGTTAAATCACTTTGTTTATGCAGCCCTAAGAACACCTCCCTGCATGTAACTTGCACAGCCTTCCTAAACATTTCCTGTGAAGAGTCATCTAATGTTTACACTTTCTTTATTCCAAATTATGTTGAATTTAGATTGTCTTATCTCCTACTCTGTTAACAGCTTGCTAGACCCTACAGGAGCCTCTTGTATGTAATTAAAGGCCAATTTACAGTGCAGGAGATAAAATGTTTAAAGTTAGTTACATCTCATTGAAAATGAAACCATTTTGTTTTTATGTGGTCACAGCCAGGGGAGGTGTGGTTAGGGCTGCATGGACAGAAACAAAAGTGATTTAACTTCTAAATGGCCATGGATTGAGCAGTGACACTTCTGAGGCATGATCTATACACCAAAACTGCTTCATTAAGTTAAAGCCGTTTTGGTTACTATAGTGTAGCTTTAAATTTACATATCCCCTATATTTAAAAAGTATGCGCTGTGAGGTATGAAAAATAAAACCAAATATAGAAATCTATATTCCTCTATCCTGGAACTAAGCTCCTTAATGAAGCTGCTTGTCAATCAGTCATTGTTTTCCGTTCTACTCTGTACAACTATGAATCACGATACAATGTGTTACCATGGTGTGTTTGACTGAGCTCGATTGTAATGTCAGTTACCTTTAAAGGAACACTACAAACCCTCTAACCATACCCTCCAAGGGTAATCTTTCAAACTATTTTATACGGGTTTGGCAACTTACTTGAGTCCTCTGAGTGGCTGCAATGGGTCCAATCATCTCCTGCAAGAATAGTCTGATGTCTAGAATAAGCTAAGCCTGGCTGATTGAGAACCAAGCTCACTGGTGGAGTGCGCTCAACTCTCAGCCAGCGAGTGTGGCCATGCATATTTCTTAGCTCAGTGCAGCTAACCTGATTCTCCTGCAATGTGAATTCGGAAGCAGGTACTGCAGACACGTTTTCAAAAATATTCTAAAACAGTCTGACAAATTACTCTGACAGGGGTCATGCCACTCTCAGTACTATAACCACTACAGTGGCTGTAGTGTTCTTGGTGTTAGGAGTGTTCATTTAATCCTTCCAAGGTCAATAAAATATCCACCATTCAGTTGGGTAACAACAAATATCCCAGGAAGTACTTTAAAATTGGCAAAAGCTAAATAATTTCTAATTGAGTAACTCAAAAGAATGTTATAAAATCACACCATTGTTGATCAATACTTAAACACACGTCATATTACATTGGTAGAAAACAGTTTTTCATTTTGATCAAACTAAGTACGTTACACAATCTTAATTTACATATAGAGTGTCCCTGCTCACTCCACAGTTTAATAACTATGAATATATAATCACAGGCAATACTGAAGAGAACTATCATATGCTAAAGGCCTGAAGGCATTGACTGCTTATCCCTAAAATGCACAAACCGTATATTGGTGCTTTATTTGATGAGGATTAAAGGCTCCAATACTCTCCTGGGTCAAGGAATGAAACCATTTGTGGCTTTTACTTTGGGAATGAAAAGGTTCCATTGCTTCCTATGCAAAGAAAGTGAGAGAGTCTATCCCGGTCTTGTCCAAAGCAATATTTCGGTACCATCCTGGACTAGGGGGTATGGGTGTCCGCAGGTATCTTTCCGGGGGGGGGGGGCCTAATTATAATGACATCCATGTTTGATCCTTTTTTGACAGTGTCACGAAAGGGAAGGGGCATAGTCATTATCACATAAAGCCATGGTGAATAGAGTTTTCACAACTATGGTGTCAGGAATATATGTTTGTATTCCTGACACTATAGTGTTCCTTTAAGCAAATTAAAGTTAAATGAAAATGCTATGATGCCAGGAAGCCTCTGGCTGCTCTTTCCTTTAAGGGGTTAAACTGCTCTCAAATGGTTTAACCCCAAAGGCTTCCTCCAGCTCCAGATTGGGGTGTCAGGTAGTGTTGATTGACGCCAGGCATGGGTGCTGCAGATTGGCTTAGAGAGTCAACTGACCACTCTAGCCAATCGCTAGTTCCCGGTTCATAATTTTTTTTAACTTTATGACTGGGAGCTACTGATTGGCTTAGAGTGCCAGCTGACCACTTTAGCCAATAAGCAGCACTCTGTGCGTCCTGACACTCAGTAAATAAAAGTGAACACATTAACATGGATATTTTTTTTAGATGAGAAGGTCCAAAGTTTCCCTGCTAGGCCCAGGTACCAAAGCCTTATGATGTGGTGGCCAGAATAAAGTGGAGGGTTTACTTCACTTGTCCTTCCTGCTCCAATCTTATTTTCTTCTCCTTCATTTGACACAGTCTTTCTTCTGACACTGTCTTCTCTCCCCCCTTGGCTCCTTCTGCTCTTTTACCCTTCTGCTCCTTTCTGTTTCTGATCCCATTCTGGTCCCTTTCTGCTCCTTCTCCTACTTTACCTTTGTGCTCATTCTGTCAATTCCTGCTCCTTGCAAACCCTTCCTGCTCATTTACTTTACTTTTTGTGCTCCTTGATGTCCCTTACAGCTCTTTTCTGCTCCTTCCTATAGTCTACCCCCCATGCCTCACTTCCTTGATCCATAGGCAGCCCCCCCCCCCTGTGCAGACACCCATGCTAGGGGGTATAAATGTTCTTATGCTCAATGTATAAACAGGAATTACTGTTATAGTGCATTCCTCTGCATAGAAATGAAAAGCATTGCGGAATTACCTCCGCACAGAGATGAAAAGCATTCCTTGGCAACCACTCGGCATTGAGCTGAGAAGCGTTCCGGCACTTCCACGGCACCAAGCTGAAAAGCGTTCCGGCACTCCCTCGGCACCAAGCTGAAAAGCATTCTAACTCTCCCTCCGTATCGAGCTGAAATGCATTCCTGGGCACCGAGCTAAGAGGCGTTCCCGGCACTCCCTCTGCACCGAGCTGAAAAGCGTTCCGCCGCTCCCTCGGCACCGAGCTGAAAAGCGTTCCGCCGCTCCCTCGGCACCGAGCTGAAAAGCGTTCCGCCGCTCCCTCGGCACCGAGCTGAAATGCATTCCTGGGCACCGAGCTAAAAGGCGTTCCCGGCATTCCCTCGGAACAGAGCTGAAAAGCATTCTGGCATTCCCTCGGCACCGAGCTGAAAAGCATTCCCGGCATTCCCTCGACACCGAGCTGAAAAGCATTCCCGGCATTCCCTCGACACCGAGCTGAAAAGCATTCCCGGCATTCCCTCGACACCGAGCTGAAAAGCATTCCCGGCATTCCCTCGACACCGAGCTCAAAAGTGTTCAGCCACTCCTTTGGCACCGAGCAGAAAAGCATTCCCTCGGCACCGAGCTCAAAAGTGTTCCGCCACTCCCTTGGCACCGAGCTGAAAAGCATTCCTTGGCACGTAGCTGAAAAGCATTCCGGCATTCCCTCGGCACCAAGCTGAAAAGCATTCCCGGCATTCCCTCGGCACAGAGCTGAAAAGCATTCCGGCATTCCCTCGGCACAGAGCTGAAAAGCATTCCGGCATTCCCTCGGCACAGAGCTGAAAAGCATTCCGGCATTCCCTCGGCACAGAGCTGAAAAGCATTCCCGGCAATCCCTCGGCACCGAGCTCAAAAGTGTTCCGCCACTCCCCTGGCACCGAGCTGAAAAGCATTCCTTGGCACGTAGCTGAAAAGCATTCCGGCATTCCCTCAGCACCAAGCTGAAAAGCATTCCCGGCAATCCCTCGGCACCGAGCTGAAAAGCATTCCCGGCAATCCCTCGGCACCGAGCTGAAAAGCATTCCCGGCATTCCCTCGGCACCGAGCTGAAAAGCATTGTGGCATTCCCTCGGCACCGAGCTGAAAAGCATTCCCGGCATTCCCTCGGCACCGAGCTGAAAAGCGTTCTGGCACCGAGCTGAATAGCGTTCCGGCACCGAGCTGAAAAGCGTTCCGGCACCGAGCTGAAAAGCGTTCCGGCACCGAGCTGAAAAGCGTTCCGGCACCGAGCTGAAAAGCGTTCCGGCACCGAGCTGAAAAGCGTTCCGGCACAGAGCTGAAAAGCGTTCCAACTCTCCCTCAGCATCGAGCTGAAATGCATTCCTGGGCACTGAGCTGAAAAGCGTTCCCGGCATTCCCTCGGCACCGAGCTGAAAAGCGTTCCAACACTCCCTCGGCACTTAGCTGAAAAGCGTTCCAACTCTGCCTCAGCATCGAGCTGAAACTGGGCACGGAGCTAAAAGGCGTTCCCGGCATTGCCTCGGCACCAAGCTGAAAAGCATTCCCGGTATTTCCTCGGCACCGAGCTGAAAAGCGTTCCGGCACTTCCTCGGCACCAAGCTGAAAAGCGTTCCGGCACTCCCTCGGCACCGAGCTGAAAAGCATTCCGGCATTCCCTCGGCACCGAGCTGAAAAGCGTTCCGGCACTCCCACGGCACCGAGCTGAAAAGCATTCCGGCATTCCCTCGGCACCGAGCTGAAAAGCATTCCCGGCATTCCCGGCATTCCCTCGGCACCGAGCTCAAAAGTGTTCGCCACTCCCTTGGCACCGAGCTGAAAAGCATTCCTTGGCACCGAGCTGAAAAGCATTCCGGCATTCCCTCGGCACTGAGCTGAAAAGTGTCCCGGCATTCCCTCTGCACCGAGCTCAAAAGCGTTCCGGCACTCCCTCGGCACCAAGCTCAAAAGCGTTCCAGCACTCCCTCGGCACCGAGCTCAAAAGCATTCCCGGTGTTCCCTCGGCACCGAGCTCAAAAGCATTCCTTGGCACCGAGCTGAAAAGCGTTCCGACTCTCCCTCGGCACCGCGCTAAAAGGCGTTCCCGGCATTCCCTCGGCACCGAGCTGAAAAGCGTTCCCGGCATTCCCTCGGCACCGAGCTCAAAAGCATTCCTTGGCACCGAGCTGAAAAGCATTCCGGCATTCCCTCTGCACCGAGCTCAAAAGCGTTCCAGCACTCCCTCGGCACCAAGCTGAAAAGTGTTCCCGGCATTCCCTCGGCACAGAGCTCAAAAGCATTCCGAAACACCCTCGGCACAGAGCTCAGAAGTGTTTCGCCACTGCCTCGGCACCGAGCTGAAAAGCGTTCCAACTCTCCCTCAGCATCGAGCTGAA
Organism: Pelobates cultripes; assembly: GCA_933207985.1. Classification (NCBI taxonomy): domain Eukaryota; kingdom Metazoa; phylum Chordata; class Amphibia; order Anura; family Pelobatidae; genus Pelobates; species Pelobates cultripes. Next base: position 64,993,751 of record OW240924.1, read on the forward strand.
ATGCGTTCCCGGCATTCCCTCGGCACGTGGCCGAAAAGCGTTCCGCTACTCCCGCGGCATCCTGGCTGAAAAGCGTTCCGGCACTCCCTCGGCACCTGGCTGAAAAGCGTTCCGACACCGAGCTCAAAAGAGTTCCGCCATTCCCCCGGCACCTGGCTGAAAAGCGTTCCGCCACTCCCACCGCATCCTGGCTGATAAGCAGTCTGAAACTCCCACCGCATCCTGGCTGAAAAGCGTTCCGCCACTCCCCCGCGGCATCCTGGCTGATAAGCGTTCCGCCACTCCATTGGCACCTGGCTGAAAAGCGTTCCGCCACTCCAGCGGCATCCTGGCTGAAAAGCGTTCCGCCACTCCAGCGGCACATGGCTGAAAAGCGTTCCGCCACTCCCTCGGCACCTGGCTGAAAAGCAGTCTGAAACTCCCTTGGCTCAGAGCCAAAGTGTTCCTTTGCACCGAGCTGAAAAGCGTTCCGCCATTCCCCCGGCACCTGGCTGAAAAGCGTTCCGCCACTCCCACCGCATCCTGGCTGATAAGCAGTCTGAAACTCCCACCGCATCCTGGCTGAAAAGCGTTCCGCCACTCCATTGGCACCTGGCTGAAAAGCGTTCCGCCACTCCAGCGGCATCCTGGCTGAAAAGCGTTCCGCCACTCCCTCGGCACATGGCTGAAAAGCGTTCCGCCACTCCCTCGGCACCTGGCTGAAAAGCAGTCTGAAACTCCCTTGGCTCAGAGCCAAAGTGTTCCTTTGCACCGAGCTGAAAAGCGTTCCGGCACTCCCGCGGCACCTGGCTGAAAAGCGTTCCGGCACTCCCGCGGCACCTGGCTGAAAAGCGTTCCGGCACTCCCGCGGCACCTGGCTGAAAAGCGTTCCGGCACTCCCGCGGCACCTGGCTGAAAAGCGTTCCGGCACTCCCGCGGCACCTGGCTGAAAAGCGTTCCGGCACTCCCGCGGCACCTGGCTGAAAAGCGTTCCGGCTCTCCCGCGGCACCTGGCTGAAAAGCGTTCCTGCACCGAGCTCAAAAGAGTTCCGCTACTCCCTCGGCACAGAGCGTTCCGCCATTCCCCCAGCACCTGGCTGAAAAGCATTCTGGCACTCCCCCGACACCTGGCTGAAAAGCGTTGCAGCACTCCCTCGGCACCTGGCTGAAAAGAGGTACCGGCATTCCCTCGGCACAGAGCTGAAAAGCGTTACCGGCATTCCTTCGGCACCGAGCTGAAAAGAGTTACCGGCATTCCCTCGGCACCGAGCTGAAAAGCGTTACCGGCATTCCCTCGGCACCGAGCTGAAAAGCGTTCCGGAAGTCTCTCGGCACCAGCCTGAAAAGCTTTTTGGCACAGGTTTGTACTGGGCTATAAAGCGCTTCAGCACTGCGATCTGTCTCTCTCTGGTAATGGGCTATAATGCTATGCGGCACTGCCCAGTACTAGGGAATAAAAACATTTTATCTGCTGGAAGAAGCTCAGAATTTAAAACATATTGCGAGAGGTGCAGAGAAACAAAGCTCAGACCCATTTTAAATCTGAATTTTGATTGGATACACCATGATTACAAATAACATATTACTTAACCAGGAATGGTAAATTTAGCTTTTCCAGTTTCTGGTTTTGTCAAATGATGACTTGGAGAACCATTTATAGATTTCTAGCTTACTCTATTTTTCTCATGTGGCATATAAGCTTCTTGGAGGGATAAATTTTTTTTTTATCTGCATGTTCACTAAATTTTAAATGGTACCTTTTACAAAATGCTGAAATTCAATTGTTGCATAAATTTACGTACAAACCGTCTGAATCGGACCTACTATTGGTGGCTAGAAAAATTAAATGCTTCACTATTTTGGTATATTATAGATTATATATATGTTTGGTGCACTATTAGAGGAATATTGGATAGATATAAAGTGGTAAAATAAAGATAATTTGAAGGTTTTTATTTTCCTTGTTTGTAAAATTTTTGAGTATTCGAGTAAAAATGTTTATTCACAATGTTTCTAAAGACCACCTTTAAGATTACATTTAATCAGTAGGGGGGCAGTGGGTGTTATCCTGGATTTCACACAGTGCAGAATGCCTGAAGGAGTAAGGATTTTTTACAATGTGTGCTAATTAGCATCCTGTGCGCTGGAGGTATTTTTTGACAGCTGTAATCGGAGATCTCACGAGATACAGCAGAGGGAGCTAAGCTACTGAGACTGAAATAGTAAATGCAAACAAACAGCTAATGTTCTCTGACCACACTTCATTGCACGGTTTAAACAGTCAAAAAATATTGCAAGATTATGTACTAAAGTGAGAATTTTAAACACTCTAGGGAAAGCTACGCTTTGAGTTCAGTTGCTCTGGACTTAAATTTGAAATTCAATTTGATATCTCAGTTTAGTAAATAGTTCTGCTCGTGTAGGAACAGGTGTCACAAGGTTCTGAAAGAGGTATTAGTCAACACGGGATCATAGCTATTATAACCTTTTATTTGTGTTATGTAGTAATTGGGGTTCCACTCAAAATGAAACTTTTACTCTGTATAGATGACTGGTTGCATGAAAATGAAGAATTAATGTGTTTTTTGTGGCATTGTGTAATGCTTTACATCTTTAGACATAGTGGGTTCAGTTTACCAGTTCTTTTTACTAGTATGACTCTCCGGTTCACATCACGGCATAACTCATCACCCGCCAACATATGTTGGTTTTTTTAGGTTTTGTCTTGTTTTTTGCTGGTGTAAGTGCACTTTAACACAATGAACGTGATTAATCATTGACACAAGCAATGAAACATTTTCACTATACGAGACTATAACGACAGTTTAAGCAAAACAACACATCTGGGTCCCATGATGTTCATTAGCCATTTGTATTATTAAACTATTTGTATAAACTATAGTATTATTAAACTATTTGAAACAAGAAGCTAGAGTTTAATTTTAGTTTTGAAGCCAGATGGCATCCTGTCGTCTTTTAGGCATTAGCACAATGGAACTGATCCCAAAACAGAGCTTTGATGCCCACTTTATGCTCCGGTCCCTCAACTATTTTGCCTTGCACCCAGCAACCGGAATTGTCATCTGTCACCATTTTGCGATTAATAGATAAGAGATTTACATTGCAGGCCAGTAGAAAGAGATTACCAGCATTGGAAGCTTTGGGTTACTGGTGCCGCCATTTTATGTGAGATTTTACATTTGCATAAAATGCCAGTTTGTGCCAGTTTAACTTTGTTGCGCACACACTTTGTTTTCCACTTATTTGGCACAACTAACATACATTTTAATTTACATTCACTCTTTTAGCAAACTTATTTTCACAGCTACCATTGTAATCTTTTGATCGCTCAATTAATCCCCTACTCTCTTTAATTTCAGTGAACAGAGTATCTGCCAAGCGAGAGCTTCCGTCATGATATACGATGACACCAGTAAAAAATGGGTGCCCATCAAACCGGGACAGCAGGGGTTCAGCAGAATTAATATTTATCACAACACTGCCAGTAACACCTTCAGAGTAGTTGGAGTAAAACTTCAAGATCAACAAGTAAGTACTTTTGCCGTTTTTGCATTCAGCATTTATAAAAATGTGATTGAATTTAATACCTCCTAGGTATCATTTTAGTCAATGAATTGACCATACACTTTTTTACCCTGAGTATGTGCATATCTCCCACGTGTCCCTATTTTGGATCTAACTCACTATCCCTCTTTTCAAGGAGCTCCATATTGGCCTGAGTGTATAACAAAGCTCCACAGCAATAATACTCACAGTAATATGTCTATAACCCCTTCCCAACAAAGGCTGTGCTATGCCATCCTACAAAAGGAGGAATTTAATGCCATTATGGCAGCATAGCAATATCTATATTTTATTTTTATTTTATTTTTTACGTAGTCATTTTATTATATATTGAAGGACCTGCCTGACAACCCAGGCAGAAAGTCCAAAGAATTTCAATTAACAAACCCTTTGTTTGACCCCTTAACTTTCCAAAACCCCCTTAAAACCTGCACATCCGTGGTACGACTGTACTCGCGATACATCGCTGAACTAAAAAAATATGAGCGGTTTAGAGCAGTAAACCATATAATAGTGATGATATTATAAGTGCAGTTTGGTTGTGAGAAATTTAAAACACAAATATGAACACTAACTGGCCAGGGTTTGTGATTAAGTGGCTACTAAAAAAAAGACTGGACATACCACATTTTGAATACCTTGGGTGTTTTCCTTTTTTTTGCAAATCATGATGGGCTAATTTTCATTCCTGGGCTGCCATATGGTCTCAAAGGCAACATAGGCCCAGCAAACCAATCTGGAAGAAACTGAAAAGGGGAAGCCCTATATCTGATCCTTTGACTTTCAAAAAATCACAAAACCATGATGGGTATTCTACTCGTAAGATCGCTGAACACAAATATGTGTATTTTATTGCAGTAAAAGCTTATAGTATTATGACCTGTACAGTTAAAATGCCACGCAGGACTTAGAAAATAACATTTCTTAATTTCACTTTTTTTTTTATTTTATTCATATTAAATAAGGTTTCATATATAAATATTTCACGTGAAATGAAAACCCGGTTTGTCTTGAACAAAGTGATATATAATAAGTGTGGATGCACTTAATATTAAAGAAAAATTATGGTTGAACAAATATAGATCTCAAAATCTAGGTTTTGTTTTGGTCATAACTTGGACAACTGCCTCAGTCTTTATGGGGTTAATTTATCTGTAAAATTTCTGAAATATTTATAAACTGTTAGCATAACAGACTTTTTCTACGCTCTTCTTATATGACGTTATAGTTGTAGATCCACTCTAAATATAGATTTCCTGTATATAACAGAAAAAGGACCATGCTGGCAAAGCGGTCTTTAAATAACAAGTATCAATATTTGGAGTGCTTACCACCGCTTTTTAGGAGAGTTCCAATCCAAAGTCCTTAATAGAGCGATAAGAAAAAAAAAACACTCTGAAGTGCATGCCAAGAAGCAGCGTTCACCAAGAAAGTTATAAAGAAATTTGAAAAGTAGTATATAAATTTTACTGACAAATTTACAGGAAATCTTGGGGTGGACAACAGCCATCAATAAGTAAATAAACCATATCTTGAAGGGAACAGTCACTTCTGTAAAAAAAAAGACACAATGCGGTGTTGGGAATACAAGCCTGTAATCATAACTATATAGTACTTTTCTCTTTATTTAGAGATTGATCCCCCCCAATCTAAATTAAAACTGGGAAAAAAAGTTATTTACATTTTCCCCCCTCTGAGTCCCTGCAGCAGCTCGATCTTCCTCGTGTGACATCATGACGACTCTTCTTAAAGGAAAACTATAGCCCCCATCTCCCGCAGCGCAGAAAGGGTTAAAAACACATAATTAACTTACCTGAAGCAAGCGGTAATGTCCCTCGGCGCTGGGTCAGACTCCATCTCCGCTCCTCCGACCTAATGTGCACGAGCGCCGAAATCGCATTAGGACAACCCCATAGGAAAGCATTGAATCTATGCTTTCCATGGGGGTTTTAGCCAATGATGGATGTCCTCATGCATAGCGCGAGAACGCCCAGTGTCAATTAGGCGACTTGACTCGGAAACGCCACTAGAGGTGGAGATAACCCTGCAAGGTTATTATTGCAGTTTCGCAATAAGAACAATAATTACCAGTGCAGGGTTAAACTGACAGGGACACTGCACCCAGACCACTTCAAAGAGCTGAAGTGGTCTGGATGCCTATAGAGTCTCTTTAACATCCAAGTTAATGCTCCTCACAGAGATGTTTTGGGGATGAAAAGTGAGTGCATGGTCAGCACAAACTCCAATGACACATGGGTTAGCTGTGAGAATGGAGTCAAACTTTATTCTCAAAGCTAATGCACCTCTACTGGCTTTCAAAAGACCGCTATCAGGGGTGTGTTTAACCTTTTAATGTAAACAGTGCCATATCTATTAAACAGTGATGTTTTAGATTGCAGGGTTAAAATGCACCTAGACAACTTCATTGAGATGAAGTGATGTTGGAGCCTATTAGTGGTCCTTTAAATAAAAAGTTGCATATAACTTGTACTAAACTATTTATTTATATGAAGGCCTTATGAGATTTCTTTATTTTATTCATTTTCTTTTCTAGGTAGTTATAAACTATTCACTTGTAAAAGGTCTGAAATACAACCAGGCCACGCCAACGTTTCACCAATGGAGAGACGCTCGACAGGTTTATGGCCTGAACTTTGCAAGCAAGGAGGAGGCCACTGCGTTTTCCAATGCCATGCTGTTTGCGCTAAATATCATGAATTCACAAGATGGAGGTAAAAATGTGTTTATATTATATTTATTATACGGTAATATAATATATAATCCACAAATCGTGTTTTCCTAATGGGAAAAAAAATCAAAAGGAGTGAAGTAGTTTGATTATTTTATTCCCTTATTGTAGAAAGAAAAGCATCTGGAATTTTGCAACCTAATATTTTTTATTCTATCATTTCCTGTGGGAGTTGGAACTGTCTTTTCTTTAGTGGGATCTGAACTTGAGGATCTGCGAGTCATTGGATTCAGTGCATTGAATGTGTGGTGTATATTACCAGGCTCATTTGATAAAGAAAAAAAACTAAGATAAACGTTACCTTAGCTCTTTCCCAAATCCCTATGTATATTTAAACAAATGGAGGTTATTTAATTACTCCAATGGCCATTAGAGGGAAATGCCCACCTGTCACATCAAGGCAAACCTCTTAGGTGGGTCCTACACTAACCATTCAGAGGCTCAAGGAAGCAAAGTGAATGGTTAGTGTAGGACTCACCTAAAAGGTTTCATTTGTTAAATAAGCATAGGGATCTGGGAAGAGCGCAGCTAACTTTTTTCTTTGGTTTTTACTGTATGTATTGAGGCTGATGTGTACTATGGTCGTTGCTGCCGCCCAGGAGTAGTGGGAGTTTGAGCGCAGGACTTGTTTTTTTGAATTTGGATCCTCATTTGATATAGACTCTGAAGAAGAAAATAAATATGGCCTTTAACTAATTTGGTACCTTGCAAATGGACAACTGGTCAATTGTTATTTACTAGACTCCCTCAAACAATGTTCTTCAGTTTGAGGCTATACAACAGTCTTGAGATTTCTCACTGAGAGTTATTGAATTATTGATTAACTCACTTCAAATAAAGCTGGGTATGATAAAATTCTGAATAAAACCATGATACCATTCTGGCCCATTGGTGGGTTCTGGAAGTGGATTGAGTTGAAGGGTTAATCCAGAGACCATGATCAATTTAGTGATTTAAAGTGGTCATGGTGCTTGGAGTCTGTATGGACAATGCATCGCTTTAAACCTCTGCTGCTGCAGGTGTAACTCCACCTCTTGCAGCATCACATGGGTGTCATCAGCCAACTAGGAACTAAAGATCCTTGCTGGCTAATGTCCATTCTGTACAAGTTTCTCAGCCAATGAAGAATGACAACTGCAGCTTCAAGCTTATGCAGCTCTGCTGAAGCCAAAGGCATGTTACTAGACCACAAGGAAGCATCAGAGGCAAACCTCGGTATGGGAGCACACCATTGCTTTACAGTTTGCCCCATTAGTGGAGAACTTGGCCAGGATAGTCCTGGTATCATAACCACTACAGAGGGCTCTAATGGTAATGATGCTTGAAGTAACACTAAGAAAATTTTAATATAGATGGGTTTGAATCAACTTTTTTTGCATGGATTTTTAACTTAGAAGGTACAATCTGATCTAAAGATTGTGATGATTTTTAAATCTATTGAATGGTCAGTGTTATCTTCACAAGTCAAACTCAAAATCTCAACCTTGCCGAATAGCTTTTGTGTAAAGAGCGTGTTCTATTTTATTCATTATGAAAAAAAGTGCAGATTACAATAGAAATTGACACTTTCATAAATAAATATTGTTACACCCCCATGGTTTTCAAGCTGGCAACAGGTCCTGTTACTTCCTGGTTTGGTTAGCTCAGTGGAGCTAAATTCAAGAGGCAGTAATTGCTCAGAGCACCTGCCCTGCAAATACTTCTTATTGAGCTACATTGGGAAGTCTGTGATTGGACAGCCACAGAAAGTCTAGGCGGAGGCTTAAGGGGAGGGTTTCCAAAGGCTGCAGGCAAAAGATTTGGAAGCTGTTTTTAGACATACACCCAGTGCAATTAAATGCACGCAAGTTTTCATTTGGGGTATGTCTACTTAAAGGACCACTCTAGGCACCCAGACCACTTCAGCTTAATGAAGTGGTCTGGGTGCCTGGTCCCTCTAGGATTAACCCTTTTTTTTTTTATAAACATACCAGTTTCAGAGAAACTGTTATGTTTATAAATGGATTAATCCAGCCTCCAAAGCCTCTAGTGGCTGTCTCATTGACAGCCACTAGAGGTGCTTGCGTGCTTCTCACTGTGAAAATCACATTGAGAAGACGCCAGCGTCCATAGGAAAGCATTATGAATGCTACCTATGAGACTGGCTGAATGCGTGCGCAGCTTCTGCCGCGCATGCGCATTCAGCCGGAGAGCTCCCCGCCCGGCGCTGGAATAAAGGTAAGTTTAACCCCTATCCTCGTCATCCACCCTCAGGGCACTATAGTGCCAGGAAAACGAGTATGTTTTCCTGGCACTATAGTGGTCCTTTAAGACAGATTTATTTTATTTTGTATTTGGGCATTGGAGTGTTCCTTTAACCAAATTCACTATTAGGAGAGGGATAGAAAATGTGGAAGACCATTTATGGTGTTTAATTATTCTGGCTTTTAAATAAACAAGGCCTGCATTCGGTTTCTTTATCCCTTGATAATTTCTCTGCAGATTATAGTGTAATACAGTAATTTGCTAAATGCGGTAACTTTGTTTGCAATGTTTATACACTGTTATAATGCAACCTTGTAAACCTTGCAACCTTGTAAATGGCCATAGCCAGACATTTTAATTTAAAGGACCACTATAATGCCAGGAAAACACTCGTTTTCCTGGCACTATAGTGCCCTGAGGGTGCACCCACCCTCAGGGACCCCCTCCTGCCGGGCTCTGGGGAGAGGAAGGGGTTAAACGTACCTCTTTCTCCAGCGCCGGGCAGAGAGCTCTCCTCCTCCTCTCCGGCTGAATGCGCGGCAGGAGCTGCGCGTGCATTCAGCCAGTCTCATAGGAAAGCATTCATAATGATTTTCACAGTGAGAAGCACGCAAACGCCTCTAGCGGCTGTCAATGAGACAGCCACTAGAGGCTTTAGAGGCTGGATTAACCTATTTATAAACAGCAGTTTCTCTGAAACTGCTATGTTTATAAAAAAATAAAAATAAAAAAGGGTTAACCCTAGCTGGACTAGGCACCCAGACCACTTCATTAAGCTGAAGTGGTCTGGGTGCCTATAGTGGTCCTTTAATGAGTTCTGGCTATTACAGAACATTTTAAGAGGCTTCATGATCTTCTGAGAAATGTTTGTTACTGAACAAATAATTTAAAGTGACACTGTTTGCACTCAGACCACTTAGTTTCAATGAAGAGGCCTGGGTGCCATGTCCCCTTGTTTTAACTAGAGAGACCATCTGGTTGACGCAGGCAGCACGGCATTTCACCACTCACTAGCCTCCCTGTGCTTTCCTATAGGAAAAGAAAGGGATTGGCTGAGATCATTGATCTTGATGATCTCCGCCAAGGAGGTGGGACGAGTCATGGAGACTGGTGCTGCGAGTAAGAAAATAGTAACTAAAACTACTTTACCTCCTCCCCCTCCTTCCCTGTAGGTGGTAGTCACCTAAGCGGCCACCAGAAACTGTAGCATTAGGAATACGCATTTATATCCTTAAAGGGACACGTTAAACACCCAGACCACTTCAGCTTATTGAAGTAGTCTGGGTGCATATTCCCAGGTCCCTTAACCCTGCAAAGGTAATTATTGCAGTTTTTTAGAAACTTGATTACTTTGTGCGTTAACTCCAAATCTAGTGGCTGTCTGCCAGACAGCCACTAGAGGGACTTCCTTGTTAGGCGACCTTTGGTCGCTTGACGCTGTACGTCCTCACGCTATGCAGTGTCACCCGGATTCCCATTGGAAAGCATTGTATGATGCTTTCCTATGGGGGAAGTCCTAATGCGAGTACAGGAATTGGCGCACATGCGAATTAGGTCTCCTCTGCTGACGTCAGTGGAAGCGGAACCTGTACAAGCACCAAGGGACATCAGCGCTGGACTCTGTTAAAGGTACAGAAAATGTCCCTTACCTCTTATTTCATATAAAACCACAGCTACTATTGCCGTTTTATACACCTAACAAAAGGGGTACACAAATCCTTTTGTGGCATGACACATGTCATGTGCTGGTCGTCCTTACTCTGTTAAAGTCTATGTATGAATATTTGTGATCATTTAAAGGAGGGCTGGCAACAAATGTCCGAATTTGTAACTACGCCAACCCATGCCATAAAATTGAAAATCAATCCTTGAAAACAAATGATACAATAATAAAGGATTTAATTTAAATAGTAAAGAAGACTAAATGGTTACTATTATAGCTACCATATAAATGTAGCAAATTATACCATGTCCAGAATTAAAACTGAATTTGAAAAATGTGAAAATAGACAAACTGGAAGCATATGCAATGCTAGCAGTGTTATCAGCTTGGCTATTTTGTCCCCATATATTAATTCCCAACAATTCATACTTTAGTGAAGAACTCTGTGTGAATGTTTGTAACTGTGCCAAGTGATAAGGTCTGTATCACTTGTTTTACATCAGAGAAATGGAACGCTACAGTGTTAGGAATACAAACCTGTATTGGTAATTCTACAGTGCCCCTGTGCCTAGGTTAAAACAAACAGATGTTGCAGCCCTCCCCCCACCATGTGCAATAAAAATTAAAGGGATCCTATAGTGCCAGGAGAACAAAGCCGTTTCCTGTGTCCCTTGGCGCTGGGTCAGGCTCCGCTCATGCTCCTCCCCCTCCGTCAGCTGACAGGGGGGACCTAATGCTCATGCGCGGTAATGGCCGCACTCTCATTAGACCTCCCCATAGAAAAGCATTATTCAATGCTTTCCTATGGGGAAAATCTGACGCTGGAGGTCCGTCAGAGTGCAGACTTAGAGCTGCAATGTAAACATTGCAGTTCTCTGTAACTGCAATGTTTTACATTGCAGCACTAAGTGCGAAAGTCTCGCAGCACCCAATTAGCTGAAGTGGTCTGGGTGCCTACATTGTCACTTTAATGAAAGTTTTGCTCACCTTTTCCCAGTGCAGAGGCTACCTCTGCCTTCTGCGACAGAATAGAAGAGGCATGGTCTCAGCGATGGTCCAAACCAATGCTGCTAGAAAGCATCGACCGCATATTTAAACTTCCCCATAGAAACAATTGTGTTAAAAAAACAAAAAACAGGAACACGTTCCTATTGGCTTCTGCTACACAGTTTAACTCTGTCAGTATGACAGCAACTCGAGGTGGATTTAAAGGTGCAGTGTTTTACATGGCAGGATTAAAAAGAGGGCAGTTTCATTGAGATGAAGTAGTCTGGGTGACTTTAGTGTTCTTTTAAGGAAACAAACTGAAATAACACGATTTTATTTCAATATAAGCAGAGGAAAAATATTATTTTCTTAATTTTAATAATACTATGTGAATTGATTTATTTAAAATATACCGCAGCCTCATTTTATGAACACAGTTGGCCTACTGCTGGCCTTGTGCAAACGATTCCCCAAATGCCATGTTCTGGCGTCATTAATAATGTATTTATAACAAAGAACACAAAATATGTATGTATCACAAGATAATACTCTGTGTAGTTATATTCTGATAAAATAGTTTAAGGAGACTATTATGGTTGATCAGTATCCCTGTACAGATCTGTCATTCGGAAAAAGAAATTACCATTTATTAATAGAAAATGTTACAAATAATATTAAAAAAATATATATTTCAAGCCAGTTTTAATATTAAAAGAGGAATTATCACTGGAAATTATACCATTGACTAAATTAAAATAAATTTTTTTTTTTTTTATATATTTATACTAAAGATTTTTCAAACATTCAAATCTAGTTCAGTTCTGGCATAGCCAGGGCTCACGCTGCAAATGAGGTGGAGAAATAGAAACATTGTTTCAATTCATCTGTCAGCACCAAAAAACAGAGCTTATAACTATTATCAGGAAGCCAAGATGGAGACGCCCACTTAAAGCATACAGAGGTGTGGGTTACTACATATAATTGTTTAAAAAAAGTAATAAAAAAAAAAAAAAGTATGGAATTATAAAAACTACAGGAAGGGAGTTCCCTTTAACCCCTTAAGGACCAAACTTCTGGAATAAAAGGGAATCATGACATGTCACATGTCATGTGTCCTTAAGGGGTTAAAAAAAAATAAAAAAAATTTTTTCCCCAAACTCCTGTTTAACCATCCTTGTGGCACTTTGAGTAAACCACCTCGTGTTTACCAAAACCACTTAAAATATATTTAAAAGATTAACCCAAAGAGCAACCAACCAGGCGCATATGTTTAGGTGCATTATGGGAAATGTTAGGTCTGAGCACATAAGATATGGAAGTACATATTGTAAATTTATTTAAAAGGTTTTAAAACGGTTTTAAAACGGTTTTAAGGACCCTGAACATAAGACTATAGAGACTTATTTTTGTTTTCGGCACTGTAGTAATTAACGTGAAGACATTTTAGAGAAAGCACACCTGCTTGAGATTTGTATTCCTTATAAGTTTTCAGGTCTCCCTGTGTTTTTATGCGGGACCTTTTAACCCCTACTGTATTTCACAGTGACAAGTGACATGTGATGCTGGGTAGAAGGATGCAAGGCCTGATACAGAAGGCACAGCTCATGTTTCAGGTCTCCCAAGACTGCCTAATCTGATACATATATGGTCTAGTGGGGCTGGTGTTAGATTTGCCTGTCACCACGTAACTGATTGGCGGACTTTCAGTCCAAAATATCCCAAGGAGTCTCTGGGATCTTGATTTTTGTTTTTGTTTTTTGGCTTCATTTCAACTGGTCGTTTACAGTAGCTGCCTCTTTCCAATGGGATACCCTCATTTTCACTGATTACTTATTAGGTCTCTGTTTGTTCGTACGCTTTGTACCTGATGTGTCTTTTGAATACACTATGCTTTCTGTCCAATGTAAGAATCAAACTAAAGAAGTCTAGAACTTGTCACTTTTCATGGTGGGATTTGCAAGATAACGCCATTCTTTTAAGATGCCGGTCCATCGGGCCCGGCAAGGCCATCTTAAGAGAGTTACTTTGGCAACGATCAACCTAAACTGTAAGTAGAACAGCTTCAGTTTAACCCTTTGGTTCCAAAGGCCTGCAAATTGTGGTGAACATAATGCCGTTCCCTCGGACAGTGAATGATTTATTTTATTTGATTTACTGTCTTGTCTGATCCTTCTTTGCTTTCATTTTAAGGGGTCAATGATGAAACGAGGCAGGGAGATTTGCTTTTTTTTTACATTAACTGTGCAGAACATTTAATTCATAATTTAAATGGCAGGGATTTTATTTTATTGAAAGTCTGGAAATATTTTTATTAAAATATATGAAGGCGATATAGTGAAATCAGTTCCTAAAGAATGTTTGCATTTGTACAGTTAGTTCTCCATGGCATATAATAGGATGCAGAATTTTTATATTTTTACACACACACACACACACACACACAAAAAAAATCTAAACAATTGCTAAAATTAAATGTGCAGTGTTGAGCATGAATCAGAAATTATTTAAACTATAAATCATTGTTTTATTGCTAAAAAAAAATTCAAATAAAGTATTGATTTGAAGTATTTTTGCATATGGATTCCCACTGAAAATATACACGACTTTGAAATTAAGAACAAAGCAAATTTTGTTGCCCTTTCTTACTTTTAATAATGATTTAAAATTCACTTGTTAAATAAAAGATTCTCAGTTACTTACCCCAACTATTGAAGTACTTGCCTCCAACAAGTTCTTCAGTGCCTGGCCAATGTCATTTAACCATAAAACGCTGGCCATGTTAATGTCCACTGAGACATCTTTTTAGAATTGTCAGATGAGCCCATGTTCCATCATGGGACATATATAGTACTATGGGGGTAAATTAATTGATCCTGTATACACTGGATGTACAATGACTGCCAAATATGCAATAGCTATCTGTTAGTTTGCAATTGGGCTGTGCAAACCTCTCCGACTTTCACTTTAAGGACAGGTTTTAATCCTCATTTAGGATTATATTAGGATGTGATATTATAAAACAATTCTGGGTGAATCACCCTCAGTAGGCTGTGAAAGGCAAAATATTGATGTAGCCCTGAAGCATACAGTTGTTTTAAAGGAACACATCAAGTACCATAACCACTACAGCACACTTTGAGTAGTTGCTCCCTGCCTCCACTACTGTTCAGTGAGAGCCAGAAGCTCTCTTCAATGAGATAAGACCGGAAGTGAAAGCTTGACCCACTGGCTGAGATTGATCAGCTGGCACTTTCAACCAATGAGCTAGCCGTTCATTGCCACCTTTACCTCAGGATAGCTAAAAGCAGCTCCTGACTCTCACAGAGCTGTAAAGGAGTTGGGGTTTCACTCCTACAAAGGGGGTGTCAGGACATCCCTGGCTCCATAACCAATACAGCGCAGATGATGTTCTTACGGTACTTGGAGCGCTTCTTTTCAAAAAGACTGACCACTTCTTCCCCGTAAAGTGGTCTGGGAGCAGTCTCTCTTTTGATTGAGACAGTGCAGTGATGTGCTGCACATGTGCACTAGCCTCCCAGTGTTCCCTATGGGGAAGTATTGGATTGTCCAAGATCATCAGTATTGATGATCTCGGCCATGGAAGGGGGATGGCCGTGGAGAGAACACTGTGGGGATAACGAAAGAGTAAAAACGTGTTTACTTCTCAACTAGACAGCTAGCAGGAATACAGGCTTGTATTTCTAATGGTATAGTGTGCTTTTAAAACTAGGACAAACTCCAGTCAACTTTTAAAGAGGAATGGATACTTAGCTAATGCAGTACAACAAAATCTCTAACTAAAACTTCGCTATTGGTTGTGATGCATGTACGTACGTAAATACACACTGATCAGCCACAACATTAAAGCCATTGACAGGTGAAGTGAATAACATTGATTATATCATTACAATGGCCTCTGTCAAGGGGTGGGAAGTATTAGTCACAAGTGAACAGTCAATTTTTGACTTTAGTGTTGGAAGCAGGAAAGATGGGCAAGCGAAAAGATCTGAGTGACTTTAACAAGGGCCAAATAGTGATGGCTGGATGACAGGCAAGTCTTGTGGGGTGTTCCTGTTATGCAGTGATATACCTACTAAAAGTGGTGCAAGAAAGAACTCATTGATGCATGTGGGGAGCAATGGCTAGCCAGTCTAGTCCGATCATACAGAAGAGCTACTGTAGCTAAAATTGCTGAAAACCATGCAGTGCATTGCAGTTTTCTGCGTATGCGAAGACCAGTCACAGTGCCAATGATGACCCCTGTCCACTGCTGAAATCACCTTCAATGGGGATGTGAGTGTCAAAACTGAACCATGAATCAATGGAAGAAGGTTGCCAGGTCTGATGAATCACATTTTCTTTTAGACCAGGTGAATGGCCAGGTGCATGTGTGTTTACCTGGAGAAGAGACGGCAGCATGATGCATTATGGGAAGAAGGTAAGCCAGCTGAAGCAGTGTAATGCTCTGGGCAATGTTCTGCTGGGAAACCTTGGGTTTGGAGTTTGATGTGGATGTTACTTTGACATGTACCACCTACCTAGAGATCATGCCAATGGCGTTCATTGATGGCAATAGCTTCTTTCAGCAGGACTATACACCCTACCACACAAAATATTGTTCAGGAATGGTTTGAGGAACATGATGAAGAGTTCAATGTGTTGTCTTGACCTCAAACATATTCAATCCATGGAGGCCAAATCTCACAATTTGCAGGAATTAAAAAGATCTTCTTTTAATGTCTTGGTGCCAGATACCACAGGACACGTCCAAAAGTCTTGTAGAGTCCTTGCCTTGAGGCATCAGAACGGTTTTGGCAGCACCAGGTGAACCTATATGATATTAGGTAGCTGGTTTTAATGTTGTTGTTGAGCAATATAATTTATTTTAAATTGCCTACTTAATTTTGTTACGTACATTGTTGGACAAGGCCCGACTAAGTATATTATTTACTAGGCTCTCGCAGTCCTGTATGGTGCATACGAGCATACAGCACTGCTGGAGAAAAAGTTAGATGTGCATGTACAGAATTGGGTTACTGTTTACTGTTGGGTGCTTGAGAAGTTTACCGGAGTGAATAAACACGCCACGGTCACTTCTCCAGAAGTAACAGTTACTCTTTAATGTATTAAGTAATCTAAAGGTATCTATAGGTTTACTAATATTATGGATTATACAAAAAAAACAAAAAAGTTAGCATTAGAGGGTTTATTTTTTTTATTAAACATGTTTTTGTTTGGAGTAAGCTTCTTCCTATATGGATAGGTATGTGGATTTATACCTCTAAAAGTAGAATGCTGCAAATACAGACTCCAGGCACCACGACCACTTCAAATCTCTAAAGCGGTCATTGTGTTTGGAGTATCCTTTCAATGGTACATTCTATTCACCTTAAACAATACATCCTGTTGTAGTAGTTATGGTTCCCTATGTACACTGGCTGGCATCCAAGTAGAGGGAGTAGTCAAACAGTTTAAGAATGGCTTAACCATTTACCTGGGTCCCGTCTCCCATGGTGCCAAAGGCTTCTGCAAGGACCCCCAACTCCGCTTGGTGTCTGGTAACCGTGGTGTGAAGATCTACATACCTGAATCTGTCCCTTGCGGACACCGCTATAGTCTTCCTAATGGTCTTTTTCATCTGCCAGGAGCACCTGTCAGTGTTGTACTCTCGCGCATGAGTGAGATCTATGGATAGATAATAATGTCTTCTTCCCTATAGCGGTCACTAGTGATGGCTGGGTGAAATGACCGTAGTCCCAGTTTGTCTCATTATATATTTTGGCTGCCTTGGAATTTCAGTTACATTCTAAAACAGTCAATGTATTAGTTGGAAAAGTGGGTGACAAACCTGCTTTGTCGGTTGAACTGCTTACTCTAGAATGGCACCATAACCACTGCATGAGCCACGGTGCTTGGTACCATAACCACTTCACTGAGTTATAGGCGGCTGTAGTGGTTCCTTGTCACATTACTTTTATTCCTGCTTTAGTGAATAAATATCTTGTGAAAAATGCTGTGTTACAAGGTTCTAAAACGTCCCTCTAAAATTCCCCACTACAGTATGGTGAGCCAGAGGTAACTAGGGGTAGTTTTTAAACTACATTGCCCATTATTCCCAATCAAACTGTGTTCAGCCAGCTCTGGCTGAGGTCCATGGGAGTTGTTGTTTTCACAATAACTCATCTCTTACATACAAAACAGGTTAGGGAGCTTAGTTATTGAATTCTGTGAAATAGTTATACAAATTCTCATGAATATAAATTAAAGCTATTTATGAAATGTCATTATTACTAAGGAAGAAGTAGAAATTGAATCCGTGAAAATTACAAACTGTAACTAAAAAGTAGTAGAACGTGCAATGCTCTAGCACTACAAAGGAAAGCTAATTATATTTTTGATTAAATATGACCTGAAGTATTTTAAAAACTGGAACAGACCATCGTAAGCAAGTTCTAAAAATATTTCCCCAATAAGCGCTCTAAAACAAATATAGATGGCTGTATTTTAGGATATGAAACTGTAGAAGGAAATCCTGTTAGATAGAGAAAGCAAATAGGAGTAAACATAGAAAGAAAAAAAAAGGGGACAAAAACAGTCACTACTTGTAATAGATTTATTTACGGCATCTAGATCGAATCTAGAATAAAAGAACTTGAAAAAGGTGTGTAAATATTTTTCTGATACGATTCTAGAGTGAGTGAATTAGGAGGTTTCATATATAGTGGAAGTTCTGTAGTTATAATAATGGGATTAGGTTGATTTTTTTTTTTTTTTTTAAGGGACACTGTAGGCACCCAGACCATTGTAAAACATTGCAGTTTCAGAGGACGTTTACATTGTGCTTCCGGAATCTAAAAGGACTTTTGGTCCGTACCGTCAGTTATATGACCTGGACGTCCACAAGGACCTCCAGCATCAGATTTTCACCATAGGAAAGCATTGAATAAAAATTCAATAATTCCATGGGGAGGTCTAATGCGACGCTTGCGCATTAGGTCTGCCCCCCACTGGCTGACGTTGGTGGGGGAGGAGCATGGGCGGAGCCTGACCCAGCGCCGAGGGACATCGGCGCTGACTTCAGGTAAGGAGCTGAAGAGGTTTTAACCCCTTTGGCGAAATGGGGGGAGGGAAGGGGGCACTCCAGGATTCTCTAGTGCCAGAGAAACAGGTCTGTTTTCCTGGCACTGGAGAATCCCTTTAATTACAGTTTTAAAAGGTACATTCCATGCACCATAATCATCACAGCACTCTGTAGTGGTTATGGTTCCAGGAGTGACTTGGCAATCATCCATGTAAGTAATTGAATGGTTTCATGTCTTACATGAGGTCCGCCAGGCACTGCACCCTGCTCAGTGAGTCAGGAGCTCTCGCCTCTGGGGTAAGCCCAGCAGTACATAGCTTAGCTTGTTGGCTGAGAGAGATTAGCTGATTCTTTCAGCGAATGAGTTGGCACAACACCGCAGAGCAAACAAACTCCTAGTAGTAGCTTACAAGTAGGAAGTCAAACCATTAGCAAACTATTTGACTGCATACATGGGGGAGGAGGGGTGGGTGCACCAGGGCCCTCCTGGAACCATAACAACTACAGAGGGATTTATTGGTTATGGTGCATTGAGTGTTCCTTTAATTGAAAGAAAGGTCATTGTTGAATATAAAAAAAAATATGGAAGCAGGGGATAGATTTGCCGAAGTCAGACAGGACCAATGTGAGTTCTAAATCAGTTTGATAAATGACATTGGGAGAGGCGCCATAACCATTACAATGTAATGTTGCAATTATGGTGCCAACTATTTTCCTTTACAAATCCGTTAATGTGCTACAATCATAACGGATGACTTGTATGCAATCCAGTACTTCGAAGTCATAGAGAAGCATTTATTTAAAATATTATTTACAGCTCTTATCCAGAGCACTATACAATTAATGCAAAAATAACATTGGTAATTATACAAACAGGGGATAAATATTTAGACAACCTGAAACAAAAGGGGAAGATAACTCTACTTGTGAGCTTACAATCTAGAGGGTACAATCTATGTATGATAGAGAGAGTACATGGTGAGTACCACAAATGCCTTGCAAGTTCAGAGTATAGACACAAAGCAAATAAATTTATACTCTCAATACCTGCAAATTCTTAAAAATTCAGAGTATATTCCAAATGTGGTCCTTTAGAGCACACCGCAGATCTGCCAACAGTGTTTTTCTATAAAAAGTACCCATTCCTGATTAAACTACAGTTCACAGTGAGCAAGAGAGGAAATTGCCAGTCAGATAGCCATGAGTTTATAAAAGTGCCAAAATCTCTTGAAATCTGCATTTTTATAAAAGAAGTCAGATGAGACCTGCGGTTAGCTTGCTGAAATGCTTTAGGGGCAAGTCTTTGAGTGCCACCCCATGTTTCTTGTCATATATTGTGTATGGTTTGACAAAAACAAGGTCTACTGACACCTGTATTTAGATAATGCATAAATGTACTTGTGCATTATCAGAATTATTAGGCCTTTAGTGCCTAGTGATACCTAGTTTTTGGCAAACCAAACTAACAAAAACTGCACTCAAAGTACCACTAACTGTAGAGGTCACGGTGCAAAGAGCATTTATTTTATATATTATTCTTTATATAGTGCCAACAAATTCTGCAGCGCTGTATATAGGGTATAACATTTTAATATTAAGACGGCAAAACTAAATATATGCATTTGTTTTGCCTTTAATATGAGACCCTCGTATTTTGAAGTTCTACAGAAAAAGATTTACCACTATCTACATACCTTACATTAGCAATGGATGGAACCCATATAAAGTATTCCTGCCTATTTCCATGCCATAAATAAGAGTTACGGCGAAGGGTGACAGCATGTAATATTTTACATTCATGAGGGAGGGGAACAACATAACTTCATTATGACATCTTCACTCTCAACACAAGTGATGAGAAGTTGGAATAAAAACTGCATTCCGCCGTCTCATATTATGTATACAAAATCTATAGTTACCGCGATCCAATGCTTTACCCATGGATCCTGCTACCTTGTCATCCCTCTATGAATTAAGACTATTGTCACTGGTAATACTACATATTGCTTGACAGACCATGTTTTCTGTAGTCTCTGCAAGATATTCATGTCAATCAAAAACCAGAGGCAACCAGACGGATGTTTGTATCTCAAGCCTCTCCTCCTGCCAAGAAATCTACCTCCAAGGCTAGGTGTGTTAGTTTACCAGTAAGTTTTTTTTCCTGATTTAGGGTGTCTCTTTGGAGCACTGTGTCTAGGTGTAGTTCAGCACGACTATGTCTTGATGCCTCTCTCACTGTTATTTATATGTAGCCCAGCATCAAATCATGCGTCACGGTGTAGCTCGCCTAGAGTACATTTCACATCTTGTTATGTAGCTCGGCCTCTATTTTGAATAGACAGCAGAAAGAAAATACAGTGATGCTCCTTAAATGTGAATATTCTAATCACAATCTAATTTATGGAGTTCTTGAAATCCTGATTCATTAATAACATTAAGTGAGGATCAAATACAAATTTTAAACTACTATAAATATTAATAAAAATATATAAAAATACTTTAAAGCTTTGTCCGTGACACGTCACTCTGCAAGTAATCCATTTTAAACCCTTTTGTTGCCAATAAAAAGTAACAGCACCCACATCCCTGGCCCAGAAGAGGGCTAAAAATATTTTATTTTAACGGCAGATGCTTTGATGGATTTTTATGTGGGAGTTGCATGTTATGGGTGGCCGCACTTTGTACGAGAAGATGTACATCCTGTAGAAATCTGAAATTTTGCATTCTCTAATGGGTTGCCTTGCTTCAAGAAAGGTTCGTTATCGGTCAGTGAACCTTATGCATTATAAAGCTTTTTCTTCTTCTATACGTGGTTATTAATATTTGAAGTGACATACAGGGAAAGTCAGCATTGCCCACACCTGATTTTGTAAAAGGCACAAATACTGCGGACGCAGATCTTTGCTTCTTCTACAGACTGAAGTCCACAGAGAGTTCTCTCATAGAGGCCCTTTTATATTGTATTGTAATGGTTCTTCCGACAGACCGAAACATAAAACCAAAGGCTTTTTACAGCAGATAAAAGTGAAATCGTTCATCTACTCTGTCCATTTCTGACTAAATCTTGACATTTATTCTTGAACTAGTACAGTACTAGTACAAACAGTTTTTTTTGGTTTTGGTTTTTAAAGTCTACTATATTATACCCTACCATCTTTGCTGGAAGACCGTTCGAAGCATCTACAACCCTTTGTGTACAAAGTTTTCTTGATGTTACCCCTAAAGTTACGTCTGCTTGTTCTGGCGCGCCTTCTTACTTTTCATATCGGGTTAAGGCAGTGAATTGAGCAGTGGAACTTCAGAGGCATGATCTATATACAAAAACTGCTTCATTAAACTAAAGTTGTTTTGGTGACTATAGTGTCCATTTGACATTTGTGACTAGAGTGATCTGTTTGTGAAACCAGGTGAAAATTCTCTGTTTAAGTGACAAGACATATACCATGCCCTAAGTGCAACCTTAAAGGGACACTGTAGGAACCCAGACCACTTCAGCTAATTGAAGTGGTCTTGGTGCTGTGACCCTTTTGCACTTAGTCTGCAGGTTCGACGTCTTCATCTCTAATTTCCTCACACTTTTTGCACTCAAGTTCAATAAAGATGATAAAATATTTGAGGTAGTATATAGTGACAAATGCACTCTCATGCTTTATAAAGTGCTACATACTACCTTAAATATTTCATTATATTTATTGCACTTAGATTGTTTGTTTTCTCTTTCTTGTCTTTCTTTTTTTGAGATATTCTACCATCAACAAGCCTCTATTGTTACCATACATGTATGTATAATTTTTAATTTCTATATCTGTGTAATTTCACCTATAGATCTACATATTATAAGCGCAGATGATCTTCCCTTTGTTTTCTGTTTCAACAACCTCAAATGCCTCCCGTCTGCTCTCTGTAGCCTCCTCCTTCAGCCTCACACAGTGGTCTACTTATACAATAGGAAATACTCTTGACCTCATATTCACCAATCTCTATAACACCTCCAATCTCTCCACTGTTAAGTTTCCTTTATCTGACCACCATCTGCTAACCTTTGACATCAGCATACCCCACAACCAAGTTTCACCACCCTCAACTCTCCAATCTCGCAGAAACCGCCACTGCCTTGATCTCCAGCATTTCCCCACCAAACTCCAAACTCTCATTAAACACATCTCAAATCTCACTTGCCCTAACTCTGCAACCTCACTCTACAACTCCACTCTCTCCTACCAACTGGACATCATGGCACCTCCTACATTTAAACGCAGCAAGTGTTCCCAATTACAACCCTGGCACACCAAGCGGACCCAATATCTCCAAAAATTTTCAAGAACTGCTGAACGCTGTTGGAGAAAGTCTCACTCTGCACCTGACTTCTTATAGAAACATAGAATTTGACGGCAGATAAGAACCATTCGGCCCATCTAGTCTGCCCAATTTTCTAAATACTTTCATTAGTCCCTGGCCTTATCTTATAGTTAGGATAGCCTTATGCCTATCCCACACATGCTTAAACTCCATTACTGTGTTAACCTCTACCACTTCAACCTCTTCCACTATAAATTTATGCTGCGCTCCTACACTCTGGCTCTTTCCTCTGCAAAACTAAATTACTTCAATACCCTCATAGTCACACTCTCCCACGAACCTAAACGACTTTCACACTTTTAATGCTCCCCCTCCTCCTACCACTCTGTCCAACTAAAACTTTGCAACTCACTTCACTGAGAAGATTTCTACATTCAAGGAAGAGATATCTAACCTCTCTCCTTCCCCTTCCAATACATCGCCCAACCCCACTCATACTGCTGTTCTATGCTCATTCACACCTACTACAACGGAAGAGGTTCTGCTGCGCTACGGTCCTCCCGCCCCACCACCTGTTCCCTCAATCCTATTCCCTCATATCTCATCCAAACTCCAACTCCCTCTCTTGCTCTTCCTCTCACTAAAATTTTCAATCTCTCCCTTTCCTTTACCCTTCAAGCATGCAACCATAATGCCAGTTCTGAAAAAGCCCAACCTTGACCCCAAATTCCCATCCAACTATCGTCCTATATCGCTACTGCCATTTGCTTTCAAGATCCTTAAGAGAGTTGTGTTAATGCGAGATTGATAGACTCCCTCAAATCCAATGCTCTGCTTAACCTGCTTCAGTTTGGATTCCAGGCTTGTCACTGTTGAAACAGCTGTGACCAAAGTATCCAATGATTTAATTGCGGCTAAATTTTGCAGCCATTACTCTATCCTAATTCTCCTTGATCTTTCTGCTGCCTCTGACACTGTTGATCATCAACAGCTTCTTCTCATTCTCCATAATCTCTGTCTACGGGATACAGTTATCTCCTGGTGCTCCTCCTACTTCTCCCAGTGCTTTTTCAGTGTTTCTTTCTCTGGCTCTGCCTCTTCTCCCCAACCACTCTCTGTTAGCGTCCCCCCAAAGTTCTGTCATTGGTCCCTCACTGTTCTCTATCTATAATGCCTCCCTTGGTAAACTCATCAGCTCCTTTGGCTTCTATTATCATTAATATGCAGATGACATGCAAATCTACCTGTCCTCTCCTGAGCTCTCTCTGCCCATTTTGACTAGTGTCTCTGACTGCCTCTCCACGATTTCCAACTGGATTGCTGCTCACTTCCTTAAACTCAAACTGTCCAAAACAGAACTTCTAGTCTTTCCTCCCTCAAGTGTTGCTACTCCCATGTCTGTCTGTCTCCCTCCAAGTCAATGGTGCCAACATCACCTCTACCTCGCAGGCTTGCTGCCTAGGTGTTCCCTTGAACTCCGACCTCTCCTTCACCCCTCGCGTCCAGTCGATTGCCAAATCCTGCCACTTCCATCTCAAAAAAAGCATCCACCCTTATTTAACACCAGACCTGACTAAGGTGCTTATCCATGCTGTTCTTTCTCGCCTTGTCTACTGCAATCCCCTTCTCAGTGGTCTTACATGTTCCCAGATTGCACCGCTGCAATCTATTATGAACGCGGTGGCAAGGATCATTTTCCTGTCTGCCCGCACCTCCCTCTCGGTCGGTCGGTCCCTACATTGGCTTCCAGTTAGATATATGGCTTAATTCAAGATTCTGGTGCTTGCTTACAAGTCCCTACATAATGCTGCTCCAACCTACCTATCCTCCCTAATACACAAGTATGTCCCCTCGAGGCCCCTGCACTCTGCCGAAGACCTAAGTCTATTCTCTCACACATCTGATGCTCACCTCCAATACTTCTCCAGAACTCCCTTCCCTTCTTAGTTAGACTTTTACCCAGTCTCCACTCCTTCAAAATAATCTTTGAAAACCCACTTCTTCAGGAAGGCATATCATTTAAACTGTTAGCGTATTTTTATTGCCCCCCCCCCCGCCATGACTCCTCTCCTACAACTGTCAAAAAAAAACTACTAAGTTCTCAGTGAATACTTTTCTAGCAACCTATTTTATTACCCCTAATTATACCCCACTCTCTCTAGCATGTAAGCTCATTGAGAAGAGCCCTCAACCCCTCTGTTCCTGAGCGTCCATTTGTCTGGTTACAATTACATTTTTATTAGTCCACACATTGTACAGCGCTACGGAATTTTGCTGGCGCAATATAAGTAATAAAATAATAATTGATGTAATACATACAGGGATGGAAGGATGCTGAAAGACAGCAAATGATTAACACGCTCTGGATCCAGGCAATTAGCTGTCATATCCAGTCACTCTAGCACTAATACAGAACAGCCATTCCTACTTATGAAACTTGGTCTTTAAAGCAGCACTAAATATTACCGACCTAAAGTATGTCTGTCCACTTCCCAGATCTGTCCATCACATAAAATGTGTTTACATAACTCTGACTAATCCTTCATTCGCCTATGCAGCAGTGTAAAAAGGTTAAGGGATCATCAACCAGTAATAGATATGTGACGTCAACTATGACATTTTACATTCTAGCTCTCTCTTCCTGGGGCTTGTATTGTTAAAGGGTTACTCCAGCCAAAAAACAGAATTTTCATCAAACACTGTTTTTTTGTTAGATTAACGCTTGCTGTGCTGGTTCACACCACAATAAAAACTTTCCTACCTACCAGCGCCACTGTAAGATTATCCGTTCATCGCGATCCTCCTCGGCTGATGTCCCTACCCTTCGCAGGAGGGGATTGTCAGAGAGGACTGACTGTGGGGTTGATGTGGGCAGCACGGAGGGGATGGCCATGCCATAATTTGACACCAGCAGATGTCCAATATGCACACAATCAACGATAGCCACCCGCAACTTTTCCAGGCTGGCTAATAATGGCCAAATGACACTGGCAGAGGTGGAGGTACACCTCCAGCAACGTGCAGTTTAGACTCTATATATGCCTCATTTCATTTAACACAGCACATACAGACTCCTGGTACTATAACCACATATATCTGAGTGACAGTACTAACATCAGTAAGTAGCCCCCTCTAATATAGCCAACTCACATACTAGTTTAGTATTCAAAATATGCAAACATTTTACCACAGTAAGTTATTCACTAAAATGTGAAAGGTCTGGAATTGAAGATTTTTGAATACGCTTTTTTTTTTTTTTATAAATTTTAATATTTAATTTTTTCATATTTTTTCGGGCGTGCATAGAGAAATAGGTATAGCACAGTAGCAAGAATTTTAACAACAAGGAGATTGATATACAGCAATTAACAGAAGTATTAGATCTCTGCACTTTTTTTTGAACATACAACATAAAGACATCTCAAACACATAAGCAATATTTCATTTTTAAGTGATTTAATATAATGAAAAAAAGTAGTTGTGATATTTTGATCGCTATACATATATTTTAGTACTTTGAAATAAAATAACGTTAAAAGTTTACCCAAAAATATTAAATCATTTGAGAACCGTATCCAACAATGGTAAATCAAAGTCTTATTATAAAAATTGTTTACGTCAGCTATGTCAATTCAGCAAATTTTTCCTATAATTTTAAATTCAACTTGAATTCCCAACAAGTCCCAAGTGGACGATTTAGGAGTTTATTCATTGAAAGGTAGAATTTCACGCCCAACTTTATCCTAGATTTTACATACTCGCCAAAGTTCAATATTTAATAGGCAAGCCGTTGACCTGTTTTTTTTGACTGTTGCATTAAATCTGGTTGGACTCCTCAGTTACATTTATATAATGATATATGTACTATAGAGAACAATTTGTCAAAATAAATTTGGTATCTCAGACTGCATAGCCATGAAAGGGTGAAAAATGATTTCAAACATTGTCTCAAAAAGGAGACCTATTTAAAATTACTGTGAAAGAAGACTACCTGCATTTTAGAGCAGGTTTCGTTGGCGGACACCCGTGTTAAAAGGAAATTTACCTTGATTCAGTTTTTTTTTCCCTTTTCCTTTTTAGATATATTTTCAAATAAATTTTTTGCTGCGTGCTAATTGCATTTTGTTTATTGACCGGTATGGAGTAAAGTGCTGTTTGTGACTCTTGCGTATCTTATAAAACGTAAGAAACAACTTAGATATTTTGTAGGAAGATACTAAGATAATTCATTGTACAGCGCTACAGAATCTGATGGTGATATTATATACAAATAATAAATTAATAAAATAATAATAATTAGTAATTAAGTGCATTTTACATTTATTTTTACAAGCATGTTTGAGGGTTTTTCCATTGAGTAGGCCTGCAGAATATTCTGGCTGTTTATAAATTATAATTACTATATTCAAAGTTGACCCAACAGGTGTCTTAATATAGTAAGCACATGCTTTCAAGTTAGTTTGAGTTTCCTTTTGGTTCTAGATATATGCTGCCTTTCAGGAAAAGGTCAAGGGGCCACAAAACTGATTTTGATCCAAACCGCGTCTTTTGCAGTAGCTGTTAGACCTTTCACCCTAACAGTGTGGGCTGACCTTTTTAAGAGTAAATTTGGCATTGAGAGGTAACTGGCTTCCATGAGTAAGACTAAATACAGTAGCAAGGACAACTCCTGTGCCAGAGAATATTTTAATTAATCACAGTGAGGTTAACAATATCAGATGTCTCTTTACAAACAATTTTGAAAGTAAAATTCAAAGTTGTCAAATTTAATGACACTGCAGACTAGTGACACCAATTTTGTAATACATTTAATAATGTCAAAAAAATAAATAAAAGTATGCATATTAAATTGAAGCAGAAGCTTACCATCCCAGATCAAGAGGCTCAGCCAATCAGGAGCCTAGGCAAACTGCAAACATTCTTCACGTGGACTGATAAAAGTTTATCTGGGCTATTTTGGAACTATGACCTCGATTTAATATTTTGGAATACGTTTTTCAGATGACTTAATCTTTTGTAAAAAAAAAAAAAAAAACATTAAAATTGGATTTTTTATTTTAATATTTTTGGATACATTTCACATTTTAATCACTTGAAAAGCTTATTTATAAATAATAAAACAGAGGCCTATGTTAGGACCTAGTAAATGTAGGAAGATAAACTTTTTTGACTCCCATATCACTGCTTATTTATTTCCAGGACAATTCAAGAGAATCAGCGAGGGCAAAAGTTAGGATAAACCTTTTTTAATTTGTCTATTTTTTGTCTATTATGTTGCATTCGTTAAAGCAGGTAGGCAGCCTTTGGCATTCCAGAAGTTGTGGACTACTGCCAGCATTTTGGTAGATGTAGTCCACAACATCTGGAGTGGCAAAGGTTGCCTACCCCTGTATTAAACTGTGAACTGTCAAATAAATTACATAGTTTGGGCCAAAATGCATAAATTGTAAATCAACATTAGTTGTTCCAACCTGTTACTTTGACATGAAATGTAGATTACTTTTGCCAGTTCCCCACAATATAGAGTTTTAAATGAACACTATAGGGTTAGGAACACAAACATGTATTCCTGACCCTATAGTGTTCAAGCCACCATTTAGGTGGATTGCGCCCCCCTTCAAAGAGGTTAAAAATTACCATATTTCCAGCACCACGGAGACCTCCCTCCTTGATGACATCAGAATTTACAGTTTAAAGCCAATCCAATGCTTTCCCATAAGCAAAGCATTGAGTTGGCTGGAATCTGGATGGGGCAGGGCCGAACACAGTTTTGGCCAATCAGCACCACTTCATAGAGATGCATTGAATCAACGCATCTCTATGAGTAAAATTCAGCGTCTCCATGCAGAGCGTGGAGATGCTGAACGGCAGTGCTGCTTAGTGTGCAGCACTGCCCCAGGAAGCACCTCCTGTGGCCGTCTGAGGAGTGACCACAGGAGGTATCCCTAGGGGGCAATGTAAACACACTGCCTTTTCTCTGAAAAAGCAGTGTTTACATGAATATGGTTGAAGGTAATGATTATTCTCACCAGAGCAACTACCGTAAGCTGTAGTTGTTCTGGTGACTATAGTGTCCCTTTAATGTATACCTCTGTAGATATCTTGCTCTTTCTAGCTGTTGCTGGTCCACATTTGCTACCTTCATCATTACAGGTTTTATTTTAGGTAATTACACCCATATTTTGTACCATTTCACTTTTAGTAACTGACAGGCAGCTGATAAATAGAGACACATTAGACATGCAAGATAAAAGAGATGAAGGTAGTTTCACAGACAAGATGGTTCTCCTGAGATAATAGACAAAGGGAGAAAACAGATGGAGAATTTGGGTAATTAATATTTAATTTAAAAAAAAAAAAGTAAAAAGAAATAAAATTAGTATTTCAGATGCTCCGTGTTCTCTCATTGTTCTGACTCATTATTGGGGGATTATTACAACACTGATGATTTTTATAAAAACAAAAAAAACAAACTACTTTCTAATACACTAGCATATCTCAGTGCACCATCAATCGCTACCATATCTGTCACAATGCTGCCAAGGTAAGCCACAGTGTGTGTTGCTATATTTGTCTGTCTTGGGGTTAGCTTTGGGGCTGAGGGTTCCTGATGAAATATTAAAGCATAGAAGTGCAGTCGTGTAGTATTGATTACAGTTGGTGTAACCTGGCACTCTCTGGGAGAGCAGGTGAGTGCAAAATGAATAGGGACCATTCAGAATTGTTCAGCAAAAGGCCTTCTTTTATAATATGGTTAGCAGAGAGTGGGTCTTTCATTGCTTCTGCCTGTGCCACTGCGATTGCCTCATCCTTTGCAGAATGTCTTGTAGGTGATTAACTTTTTTTTTATATACATGTAATGTTCTGTACATTTGTATATGCGATTGCCGTTTCTGTGCTGGATATGGTACTGCAGGGCAGTGATGGTTTATCAGCGGTACTTTAACAGTCGTGTACTATTTTTGCCGAATACCTGGATGAGCTTCGTAGCAAAAAAAGCTAACAGCGGTGACAGGGGCTTGCAATCGCAGACATAGGTTAAACCTATCAGTGAGGTTTAAGACCGTCTTATAGTTCAGGAGCATCCAAATTTTAATCTCCACTGAGAGACCTTTCATTTCATCCTATGCATATGCACTATCGATGCTTTCTTTAGTTACCTTTGCTTGTTAATTTGCTTCTGTTATCCTACTACAAAGAGATAGAGGACTGTTTATATTATTTGAGTTTCTCTTCTTATATTATTAGATCTGTGTTTATTTTTTTTATTGCATCAATATGTTACATGTTTGAAACAGCTACGTTTTAACCCTTATGGAGTAGGCGAGAATTGTTTTGGAATATTTTGTTAATTTTTTGATACCTCAAATGGTGACAACTTTGTGAAATTTTAAACTCACTTTTGTTTTAAAAAATTGATGTGTTGGGTCTGTGACAGATGAGATTTTCTTATGGAAGATTTGTGTTTGTTTGTTTTTTGCTTGTTATTTTTAGATTATTCTTATTATTCTGGACAAACATTGACCAGTTCAAAACTGATAAAACAATCTGCAAAACATAAAAAAAAAAAAAACTGTTATACATACAAGATTTTCCAGGGTTAATTACTAAAGTAAGAATTGTTGATAATTCCCAATAGATTGCAAATTATTCTCGATTCTCAAGGTATATGTTTGTTATTTTTCTATAAGGATAATTCTACAGTTTATTTCCAGTAATTTACTGCATTTTCAGATAATTTTACTGTTTTTTCCAGTATTTTTATTTGTGGTTATTGTTAAATGATCTGACATGGAATTTTATTATCATTTATTAATTTGCGTAGCTCTAGATATTTCTACAATAGTTTGAATTTTGAAAACTATATATAGCTTAGATTTCAACATGGATTATGACTTTCTTTGTTGCATTGTATATTGTATTACACGTTTATAAGGGTGCAATGTTTATTTTCAACTTGTTCCTTATAGATCATTAATAAATGAGGATTTGCTGGGGGTATTCTCGAAACGGTTGTGAAGATGACAAAATGTACACTGAAGTAGTAAAATATTGAATTTCAGTATGGTTATTTTAAGGCATATTTTGAAAGGTTGTCAACTTGGAATAATTTTGTGGTTAGTGAATACAGAACTTTGGTGGGGTTTTTTTTTGTGACAAAAGTTTTGAACATTTTAGGCTACAATAGCTGAATTGGAACGTGATACACTAATCCGGCTATTATTCTAGCTCAGTTACTTTGGCCTTGGAAAAAAAAAAAAATGCCTTATCTTGTAGATTCTCCACAGTTCTTTGTTTACTGTATATTACACCATTAGCCTTCAGCATCAACTTTTGTTCTTCTTAAAGGAATACCATAGTCTCAGTAATACAAACAAGTACTCCTGACATTATAGTCCTGGACATGCTGTTTAGGTTACCTGCCCCCATTAGGTCGCAGTACAAAGTTGATTTTACTCCCCTTTTCTCCCATCCCAGTCACACAGCGGCTGTTCCCACCTCCATGGCTGAGAATATCAAACCATAGGAAGACTTCGGGAGGCTATTGTGCATGCACGGCTAAACGCTACACTGCACCAATCAGCATCTCCTCATAGGGGTACATTGCATCAGTGCCTCTCTATGGGGAACGTTCGGCACCTCAATGCAGAGCATGGTGGCGCTGAATGTAGGTGCTGTGCACTGTGCAGCACTGAACTTGGAAACACCTCTAGTGGCTGTCTGAGTAACTGCCACTAGAGATATTCCTAGGCAGCAATGACTGCCGTTTCCCGCTGCCAGGGTTAAAAAAAAGGGGGATTTTACATTTTTTCCCTTGCAGCGTTGGTCTTCAGCGCTCCACCTCTTTGATCGAGATCATTGACCTTCGCCAGTCTGCTGTTTTCACATAGGAAAGCATTGGAGGCTAGTGCGCATGTGTGGCAAAACACCAAAACCATATCTTTTGCTGAAGCACCTCTAGTGTCTGTCACACTTGCTGGGCACATGTGATATAAAAATGGTTTCTCTGGCAATCAGTCAGCTCTGTCTAAGATTGTGTGGGGCTTCACATTAATTTTGCATGCTTTTTTTTTTGCAGTACCTTATGTGAAGCATCTGCATCTTTTGCATGAAAAATACGAGGAGAGTATACAGAAGAAATTGCAATAACACTTTTGAAGGAAATTTAAATTAAAGCAAACCTTGCCATTATTTATTGATAGGAAAAATGTATAGAGTTTGTGTCAAATGTAAAATGTTTTAAACACACCGTTTCAATTATATGCCATGGAATATTATGATTATTTGATAAAGTAACAATCTACACAACATAACAACTACAGAGTGCCTCTCCTCCAAAGTAAGTAGTTAATCCATTTCTACTTGGGGTCTGTCGCATGCCGCCCCTTGCCTTCACATAACCAGAAGATCTCTTCACTAAATTAAACCCAAGAGTAGAGGTCTTATCTCATTATTGGCTGAGAGCTATGAGCAGACACGTTCAGTCAGTGAGCTGGTGCTGCACAGCCACACACTGTGGTGGTTATGGTGCTTTGAGTGTTCCTTTAACTCAACCTGTAGACCGTTTACATGCACAACTAATGTTACGTTTTTGTTGGGGTGGACACATTTAAAGAATCACTATAGTGTCAGGAAAACAAACTTGTTTTCCTGACACT
This sequence comes from Pelobates cultripes, assembly GCA_933207985.1. Taxonomy (NCBI): domain Eukaryota; kingdom Metazoa; phylum Chordata; class Amphibia; order Anura; family Pelobatidae; genus Pelobates; species Pelobates cultripes. The sequence continues at coordinate 65,025,997 of OW240924.1, forward strand.
ATATAGTCCTTAGGTCCCCCCCACCCTCAGAGCCCCCCCTCCCGCTGGGCTGAAGGGGTTAAAACCAGCGCCGGGCTCCCTCAGCGCTGGTGACCTGTCAGCTTCAAAGTGGAGCCGAATGCGCATGCACAGCCAGAGCCGCGTGCGCATACAAACTGCCCATAGGAAAGCATTTCTCAATGCTTTCCTATGGACGTTCTGCGTGCTCAATGCGATTTTCGCATTGAGTGTCACAGAAGCGCCTCTGGCGGCTGTCAGGAAGACAGCGACTAGAGGCTGGATTAACCCTGCAATGACACTTCTATGTTTACATCTGAAGGGTTAAAACCTGGGGGACCTGGCACCCAGACCACTTCATTCAGCTGAAGTGGTCTGGGTGACTATAGTGGTCCTTTAATTGCACCGTGTATTTTTTTTCACCATGATAGATTAACATGCTAACTTGCAATACTTACTGCTTAAACTGCTTCCAGAGACTCCTCAATTTATCCTTTTCCTGTGATAACCTCCCATGTTAAAATTAGCGCAGGACCCATCAATATCAGGGTACTGTGACGTAGTGGTTGACTTAACACAATATGGTCATCTAGTGGTACTGAATACCCATATATGTTTGCTAAAATAGGTGATTTTAAGTAACCTTATAAAGTTTTAATCTGTTGTGTGTGTGGAAACAATGCTCCATGCATGTCCTACTCTCATTGGACAGGCCTGTGGGATTGTGTTCAATTAACTGCATTCATTGCCAAGAGATCAGGCAATGGGATGAGTTCAAACATGACCCCCTACATACAATTATGTAAAAGACAGGGTGGTTTACACAATCTGCTATCTCTGTGTCCCAAATATATCTGCAATCAGGCCCAGACTGGCCATCAGGCAAATGCCCGGTGGGCTGCGATGGCCATGGCCCTAGGCAGACAGGGGAGATGAAAGTATCTCTTCTGCTCACCCATGCAATGTCAGCCTCGCTGTCCGTTTTCTCAGGCAGGTAGGGAGGAGGCCTTACTGAGAAGCCCCCATTCTGACTTCTGTGGATGCCTACTGGTGGGGTGCCCACAATTACGTCCCAACTGTTCCTTCAACCAACTAGTAATACAGGAATTGGCATCACTGCGCCAGAGTCATATTTAATTTTGAGATATTGTAGGTCCTTTAATTTGCGTAGTGCCAGTAATGGGAAAAAATAAATTATTGTAACTTGATTAGACTCTCACTTTAAACGGAGCTACACATTCTAACTCGGCTGCAGATCTAGCAGCTTCCTTCAGTAGTAGCTGCTGTAAGGAATGAGCAGCATTTTGTGGTTTAGTCTACAATTCTCTAGCTGTTGAGAGAATTATTGGCATGATTAGGGATGAGATGCTGCTAACTAGGGCAGCTGTTTTTAAGTTCAGCTGAACAAGCAAAATCAATGCGGTGAACCAGCGTCTGATAACATGTTTATGCCCTCGATAAATGCATTAGGCTTCCTATCTCTCATCACAATACAAAGAAAATTCAATTTGCATATCTGCTGAGCTAGTGATCGTTTGAAATATTGCAGCAATGTGTGAGAAATATTAGCTACGTTAAGTATGATTTCCAAAGAGTAGGTCAAGTTGTGCTGATTGGCGTCTAATGGATCCATGATAATAGGGGAAGGTTAACCTTAAAAGTGCCAGAGGATGGTTGTGTTTTGTTGTCACTCAGAGGTGGGTTAATCCCTACAACGATCACTACTGGGGGAAAAAAAGCCCCAGAAAAATCCACTTAATGAACTGACCCAACCCTAAAATACCTCTTTTTTCCCCCCCATGTTTGGATATTTCTGCTCAAACCTTTTACAGGTATAACAAAAAAAAAAAAGAATTTCAATGCACAAGCTTTCACTGGGAAAAGGGTGAAAATTAAATGTATTTAACGTGATACAGGGGTGTTGGGAACCCCAAATAAGCAGAGGGGATTGGATTAATACCGCTTACATTCTTCACATCTTGGGCAACAGTATAATTCATTGTTATCCGCATTTATGTAGTGCAATAGGGATGCACAGCACATTACACTCCATTGTACACATGGCGAAACAATATCACCAAAACTTAGTTACTCCAACCACCGTGACAACTTCTGCGTTTAGAATTGATCCTGCTGGTAGAAATCTATGTGCAGTGTTTTGGCTGAAAACACTATACATATAGAGAAATATGCATTTTTGTGCTGGGGGCTACATACACGCCCTAAACGTGACTTTGGCAGCATGGAACCCTGTTCCACACTACCTATTGTAAAATCTGTGATAACAAAAATATTTGTCACAGCATGCACGGTCAACAAGATGTAATGAGCTTATACCTCAGAAGACAAGACCTCCCCTCTATCCCTCCCTTGATGTTCTCACTCCTCGTCTCCCTGCATTGACCTTTTTTTGGTTTTATTTTGTTATTTAAATAATCCCCTCCCTCCCCAGCTCAGACTGCGCACATGCACTCTGAGCCTGGAGATTAGTCAAAAGAAATGCTTTTGTATTAGAAGCTTTTGATTGAACCACTGAGAGGAAAGGAGTGACGAGGCGTGACTTTGGAATCTCGCCTACTGCTGGATTCCAGGTGACTTGTATGTATTTTTTTTTTATAAAAAAGTGCAAAATACCTCAAAAACATAACATAGTTGTGACGAGACCAATCTCGCCACATTGCATTGGAGAAGCCTGGTTGCTCGCCTGTTGTCTTTGGATTATGGCCCCATGTTAAAAGGCTCGATTTTCCCCTGCAAAGACATGAAAGCCGGGTCATTTGGTGCTTGCCCTGTTTGAGCGGTGATACCCCAGCTATGCCATGGAGCCCATTCGTATAATGAAAGACTATGGGAAAGACTTTGGCTCCATGGCAATTGAACTGTATGTGTGTGCTCTGAGCGCCATTCAGTAATAATGTGCGCTCAGATCTGAGCTATCTGGGGATATGTTGAATGTACCTGTTTTGTGCAATGGCTGCACAGTTATATGTTTTTATGTGATTTATTGTCTTTTGCCTCTGTCCTTGGAGATAATTGGATTACTTCCCAATTATCTCCAGGATAGAAGACTCTGTGGAACTGGTTTTGGGCAGAAAAGCCATGCTTCCTTTGGTCACAAAGGACTACGATCTATCTTTTGAACCACTGGACCAATTTGTATGATTTTGACGTATGTTTGTATTTGGAGTATGCTGATTCTGAAAATGTGAATGTGATGCATATTTTTCAAGTTATGAATAATGTGGAAAAATTGTATTTCTCTGCTTGTTATAATTACATTACCCATTGTGTAAGGTAATTGTATCACAGGCAGAGGGGAGGATTTTGTGTGGGAGTGTCTGAGTGTATTGTATGTGTTTATTGGTTGTGTTCCAAAACCCTGTGGGTGGTACTAATGTGTATATAAGAACAATAAACCCACAGCTCTGACTGTTCACTGCTTGACCCCTTCAACACGGAGCTTTGTCTCGTTCTTGGGGGGATTTATTGTATGCTGTTCCAGTTCGACTGCTAGGAGTGTAAACCTATTCGTATGGTTTTTCCTATTTGGCTGTTTACGGCATTCATATGGTTTCCTGTTCAGCGGATTGGTGTTCTGCAGTAGCTGTGCCTGTGTCTCTGTAAGGGAAGATCTAAACGGCGGTTTAACCCTTTAAAGCCCTGGGTGCCATAACAATAGTAACTGGTGAAAGCCTTGCAGAGCATGGCGCAAGGGTTGAATTATAAGTTGAGAGGTGGGTTTTGGGCCAAATACTACTCAGAATTGTGTCAAATGTTTTGGAAAAAGTTTGACAAAAAGGAAGGATTGAATCCATACCTTTCTAGCACCTCCATGACCACTACAGTAAGTTGTAGTGGATTTGGCTCGTGTCCCCTTAAATAGTTGAATTTGTAATTCTATTATGATTCGAGATCTGTTTTGACCCATTAACCTGCTAACTATCAACCAAGCAACGTGTTCTCTTGAGACCATATTCTGAAATGGAATGCCATGTCCATCATGTAGCATAACAAAGCTCCATGTAGATACTGATGTGAGACATTCCACAAGGCATGGGATCTGCTCTGACTTGATTGCCTTTGCAGTGTTAAAGGGTTATAAAATGATTAAACTAGGAAATTTCCATAAGATTAAAAACGTACCAATAATATTGGGCTTTCAAAAATACCGACCTACTTCATGTCTAGTGTAGGTATATCAAATTCATTTGTTTGCAATGCACTGGGCACTCCTCTTCCACTCAAAGGGTTAAAATGGGAACATCACTTTGACCCAATGGACTTAGCCTAGTTACGTTTTGCTGAAACCCTTTAAGGGTCAGAGGCGGCAAATGTTTTTAAACACAGGAGCTTGGGTTCTTCCCATGGGTCTGATCTCTTGATATGTACTGGTATAATTACTAGCTACCAATGTCTCCAGAATTGGTGGCTACTCTGTATGGGTATCAGAGCTGTGAATCTACCAACACTAGTCTAGTTTTTTGTTTAAATCCTGTTTCAAAAACAGAATGTCCCATTCACCAATGCCAAAATAATCTGGACATTTCACATTTGGTAATCAAATTGTGATGATGGCAAACCATTTCAATGGTCATTGAGGGATTAAAAGTTTTATAAACTTTGTTTACTTTGTGGTATTTTGTTTATGTTTTCAGCACCGATCACTGTACAGGTTTATCCTACAATAATGGCTTAGAGTTGTCTGTAACAGTCGTCATTATTTACTAAGCAGGCAATTGTTGAGAACCAACTTAAAAGGGACACTAAGCATCAAACACTACAGTCAGTGGTTGTGGTGCTTGCAGGCTACTGTTACTGCCTTTCCGATTCTGTGTCAAAATATTCCAGAAGTCTGACACAAATGAAGGGTTCCCTTTTTAGCCTGTATACCAGCCGCCTCTAGCTGTACCGCTACTAGAGAGGTTAAACTTCCACAGTCACAATTTCAATTCAGTGGTTATTTGGGCACCCGAGGCCTGAGAGACCCCTCAGTTTGTGCCAAATTGCTCAGTTTGACTAGAACCAGGGGAATGTGCCAGTATCCAGCAAGCACTATAACCACTACAGAGGGCTGGTGCTTAGACTGCCGTTTCAGACTAGCTGAACATCCAGAGATTTAGTTATGCAACACCTGAAGATCACCTTAAGGCAACCCCTGGTAGTGTTGAAATTATTAGTGTTTGTTTTATTTATTGTTTTTTGGATTTCTATTTGTCTCTAATTATTCTAAATTTCTATTTTACGCAGGTCCTGTAACCCAACGCCAAGCCCCAAATATTCAAAATGGGCCCTCACCTGATGAAATGGAAATACAACGAAGGTAAGAGGATTTAATTTAGATTAATCCTTTTGCAGACACGGAAGGGTAAAATTGACCACTGGCACAATGGTTACACCCAAAAACAAATGGGGCAATATAGACCCCAACACTAATATAGAAAGGAGCTTTCCCGAACCCCTTTAATCTACCCAATACAAAAACTTTTTTTGGTTGCCAGAACAATTATTTACTAAAAAGTAGGAAACACATTCTGGTCTGTTTTTTAAATTTATTTTATACGTATCCCACATATTCCTGCCCAGCAAGTATTTATGGGAAAAAATGTTTATAACCTAGTCACAGTTCCACTCATCACATAGGATGAGTGTAAGTACTCGAGAATCTGTTAGCAGCCATATGTGTAGTGATCTGGTAAGCCGCCTCCTCCCAGAGAAGGAGGATGATACCTGCCCTATCAGGGCTAGTCAACCTCCGGCACTGACAAAACATCTGGAGTGCTGTAGGTATCTACCCCTGCACCTAGTTGTTGCATGGAGAGGCTGTCCAGATATTATACAACAAAGTAGTCTAGGATTGGGGGGGGATTATAACTGCAATACGTTTTTTAAATCACTGCAGTTGTATAAGGCACAATCAGTAGAGAGAGTGGGCGCACGTATTCTGCACTGGAACATTTACAACGATAAAGAGTGGTTTGGGGTTTAGATTGCCCCTTTAATGTTATGATTGGACTTGATGCTAATTATGCCCTTCGGACACAGCGAATATCAGATCCAAAGAGTTTACAACTGAATTTTGAATAAACCGTTTTAGCTACCTAGTTTAGTGGTCTCTTTAAAATATTGACACAAATTTACAGTATAGTAAACAAAATGTGTAAAACTAGTAGATTTACTATTGAGTTAGAACTACTGACATTGAAGACCAGGAAGTGACTCCACCAATCACAATGCTCACTTGATGTTCTATGGCAGTGCTAAGCTAATCCCATACATATTCGTACCCAAGTGCTTTGTGGACACAGGACGTATTTCTGTGATTTGTAGTTAAATTGCTAGCTTTCTACTGTAAAAAAAAAAAACTAAAAAGTTAACTTAAACTTCCAGAAACCTTTGTTGTGCTTACTAATAACACTGCAATGTTATTACAAATCATAAAATAAATAGATGTGATCTATTTGGATTTTGCCAAGGCATTTGATACAGTTCCACACAATAGATTAGTGTTCAAACTCAAGGAAATCGGTCTAGATGAAAATGCTTGTTCTTGGGTAGAACATTGGCTTAAAAACAGAGTACAAAGAGTTGTCATTAATGGTACATTTTCAAGCTGGACAGAGGTGGCAAGTGGTGTCCCTCAGGGGTCTGTTCTGGGACCCCTTCTATTTAACATGTTTATAAATGATCTTGAAGACAGCATTGAAAGTCATGTTTTAGTGTTTGCAGATGACACAAAACTTTGTAAAATAATACAATGTGAGCAAGATATTACTTTGCTGCAGAGGGATATAGAAAAAATTTAGAAAAATGCAAAGTTATGCACTTCGGCGTAAAGAATACACAAGCAACGTATACCCTTAGTGGAAGCGAATTAGGGATAACAACACAGGAAAAGGACTTGGGAATTGTTATAGACAACAAACTATGCAACAATGTGCAATGTCAATCAGCAGTGGCCAAGGCCAGCAAGGTATTGTCATGCATGAAAAAGGGCATTCATTCTCGGGACGAGAATATCATTTTGCCTGATATTATGGCACTAGAAAAAGTGCAGAGGTGGGCTACAAAATTAATAAAAGGAATGGAACATATCAGCTATGAAGAAAGGTTAGAAAAACGTTGCCTGAGAGGGGATATGATAACATTATACAAAAATATTTGGGGCCAATACAAACCATTGTGTGGAAATCTATTCACAAACCGGACTTTACATAGGACACGAGGCCATGCGTTTAGACTGGAATAAAGAAGATTTCGTCTAAGGCAAAGGAAAGGTTTTTTTACTGTAAGAACAATCAGGATGTGGAATTCTCTGCCTGAAGAAGTGGTTTTATCAGAGTCCATACAGATGTTCAAACAGCTACTAGATGCATACTTGCAAAAACAGAATATTCAAGGATATAATCTTTCAATGTAGGGTAATAACTGCTTGATCCAAGGATAAATCTGACTGCCATTCTGGGGTCAAGAAGGAATTTTTTTTCCTAGCTTGTTGCAAAATTTTGCTTCAAACTGGGTTTTTTTGCCTTCTTTTGGATCAACAGCAAAAAAACAAATGTGAGGAAGGCTGAACTTGATGGACGCAAGTCTCTTTTCAGCTATGTAACTATGTAATATACAACTGTATTATTGGAGAAAAATAATAAATAAAACTTTTTTAAAAAGGGAAATTGACGGATATGAAGCAGAAAGTATGGTCTTAAGGAACAAAATTGTGAGGTCATAAAAACAATTTTAAAAAAACTTTAAAAAAACATAATAAATCTAATGGAATCTAACTGTAACCTAAACATGTGATTAGAATAAAACGGAAAAATATGTGCTCACAGCAATGTTATTACAAATCATAAAATATATTTATGGACCATGTTAATTAAAAACATAAAACGAATACATCCTAATGAGGTTATGTACACAAATCTAAGGGTGACAATCATATTAAACACCTTTGTTAGATAACAGAATGGCACAATAATAACCCTTTCAGCAGCAACATATTATACCAATACCATGTATCAAACATGTTACATGTAACTGACAATGCACCTGTATGAATGAACCCCATTCTTTCATAATTGGTTGTATCGGCATGTAGCTCCAGATACACCACCAATGGTCAGTCCCGCTTCTAGGTGTATGTGGAGAATAGTGGTGTTATAGTACAATGATTGAGATCGTTCAGCAGTACATGAACAACGTAAACCCAGTAAAGGTAGGTGTTAAAATAGCGCTTTATTTCCAATATTAATATACACAGTGAGTATATAGCAAATATGTGTCTGCAGCCGCCACTTCTATCCATTGGGTAAGTAAGGTCCTCTTCCCCCTGGGAGACCCGAAGGATATCTAGTGCCAATATAAAGTTGGTGAGAATTCTTCCTCAAAGGACGTACATGGTGACCCGTACGAAAGAAATCAGTCTGGCCAGGCACAGCTGCGCTCCTCAAATGAGAAGTAGTGCCCGGAGCGTACTTTGGAGATTGTGTCTGTGCATTTTGTCAAATCCAGACTTTCTCAAGACTTATGTAGCATTTTTAATAAGACTGCCCAATTTAAAAGGCACAGATTCGGTTCGTTAATCAGTAACTTGCAGGGATCCTTTTAGGGATGAACTTGGACTCTGCTCATTTGTTGACACCACTTATAAAATCCATAAATAGTTATGTCCATGTTTGTCTGAATATCCAAGAATCACTTTCAGAAAAGGCATTAACCTTAAAGGGACACTATAGGCACCCAGACCACTTCATCTCATTAAAGTGGTCTGGGTGCAGTGTCCCTGTCAGTTAAAATCTGCAATTATAATTATTGCCATTATTGAGAAACTGCAATAATAACCTTGCAGGGTTAACGCTAATTGACAGCCACTAGATGCACTTCCGGGTTCTTAGCTGACTTTTGGTCCGCTAAATGACGCTGGATGCCTTAAGCTTTGTATGAGTACATCCAGCCTTAGCTAAAACCCTATATTGATTCAATGCTTTCCTATGGGGAAGTCCTAAAGTGCTCGTGGCGTATGCGCATTAGGTCCCCCGCTGGCTAACGTCAGCGGAGGAGGGGCGGATTCGGATCCCGACCTAGCACCGAGGAACATTTCTATTTCTAGCACCATAGTTTCCTTTTAAGAATACCTTAGCACCCACTAATCTGAGAAACCCTAAAGATAATCCAATGTACTTTAAAGTGTATTCGACTTCACGTACCTTTAGGATTAACGTACTTAAGTGTTCTACCTGTAAACATATTGCCAATACAACCGAGTTTTCCATGTCCCATGCTTTCTTTTGTCAACATCCTGTAGTCTACAAAATTATGTTTACCACCACATTTGTGGTATATTTGTTATCTTTCCTGTGTGGACGATGTTCTAAGCGGTTTTTAGAACATCGTGCATCTATTAATTATAGGTGTTCCAGAACCTCGGTTTCATTACATTTTAAGCAATGCTCTGGAACTGGGTTGCCAGATATACTGGAACGCACAGTGGCAAGATAAATATACCACCACAAGCATGGTGACACAAGCAAATCTGTGAACCACAAGATTTTAGCAAAAGATAATATGGGACACAATTCAATAGTATTATCAGTATGTTTACAGGTAGAACACTTCAGTGAGTTACAACTAACTCTACACATCATGGAACTTTAGATTGTCCCTAGGGACCCTCAGATTAGTGGGTGCTAAGACATTCTTAAGGTTAATGCCTTTTCTTAAAGTTATTCTTGGATATCCAGACAAAGATAGACATAACCATTTATGAACTGGATATGTGGTTTCAACAAATGAGCCAAGTCTAAGTTTATCCCTAAAAGGGTTAAAACTTCAGGGAAGTCACTTATTGTTACGTGTTGGCTACATATTTGCTACCTCTATATTAATATTGGAATTATAGCGCTATTTTAACATCAACCCTTTTTGGGTTTACATTGGTCCTGTTCTGCCGAATTATCACTAATTCTCGTGTTAGAACACCACTGTTCCCTACGTATACCTAGGAGTGGGACTGACCATTGGTGGTGTGCCTAGAGGATTTTTCATTTAGCTTGGAGATTCTATTCACCCCTGTGGATCCAACCACTTATCAAAGACTTGAGGTTCATTCACATAGGCGCATTGTCCGTTACATGTAGCATGTTTTGATACATTGTATTTGTATAATATCGTAATGCTGAACGGATTATTATTTGTGCCGGTCAGTTATCTATCAAAGGTTTTAAAAATGAACATCACCCTTAGATTTCTGTACATATCCTCATTAGGATTTATTGAAAAGTGTATCACAGTTTTCTTAATTTTTTAGTATAGTTAATAAATCTATTTTATAATTTGTAATAAAATTAGCGCAACCACATACATTACCTTTCTATTCTAACAACAGTTTAGTTGGTCACCCACTTAGTATGCGATACACAGCTTTTCAAAGATTGTGTTATTTGCATATTCATTCATTACTTTTATTTTTTACAACAGTGTTTTTAGTCTGTTTTATTTCCACTGCTGTTTATTATACCTCTCTGAGGGATAGGTTCACATGTCATCACATTTGTAACCTACACATTGCACTGAATACATGCAAGTGCCTCATGTGTCCTTTTAAGCTTGCTAAAACCTTGCTTTATTGGTAAAACAAACGACTGAATGAGAAACTCCAAATCAGATCATCTGAGCAACGGTACAACACCCTATTGGTCAACTGGGGCATATTGGCCTACATTAAAGGGTTTAGGAGTCACTATGGCAGATCAGAATAGAGACAAGGAAGGGAAATGTGATTTGGGGGAGGAGGGTAAAGAACAGAACTCCATTTTGAAGAAATCATGCTTTTAAAAAGTAAACATGTTTTCTAAAGTTATAGAGAGAAGTTGGCCACCGATAAGGGAGTAAAAACAAAGATGTGCACAATGTGGAAAGGAGTGAATAAGAAGCTCTATACACCTAAAAGTGGTATCTCATACACCACTTTAAAATACACAAATATACATTCATAAGGTGGAACTTCTGAATAGCTGTTTAGTAGAGTTTCTGGTGCAATACAGTATGATCAAATCAGACATGTGATATGTATAAGCATAGTATCCCTCACAAATCTGGAGTCATAGCCTCATATGACTCAATGGGATGTGCCTGTGGACCAATTAAGGATGTCCAAATCCCCTTTCTGCGTGGTAAGCGGCCTTTCTCCACCCTTAGCCGGCTCAAGAATATACAAATGCCAGGTCCGAGGAATTGTATCCAAAAGAAGGTGCAATTAGTGCCAAACTGCTGATCCATTTGGGATAAAGAATTGCCAATCTTGTGATGGATGAAGTTATTTTCCCCTCTAAATGAAGGAGAGATGACTTTTACTGGCACCATCTCAGTAGAATATGTGTTAGGCTGTTTGGTGCTCCCCAGGCTGCAAGACACTGCTTGGGTTATACTGATTAACCAATGACCTATGACTAAGGCCTGTAAGAGAAGCAATTTAAATTTTAAAGTCCGATACATCACACTTGTCCCTTTTTGTCACTCTAATTTTGCACAGATGGAGCAGAGTTTTGTTGCCAACAACCTTTGGTTCCAACTCACCACTGTACGTGTAGGCTGGAGGGCCCTTTTAGGAGAGAAAAGGTTTTGACAGAGATGTCACCACCCCGTACTTTATCTGCAGCCTACATGTACAGCACCACACAAGTAGCGGCATACTGTGGCCATGCTTTTTCTTGCAAAAGATAGCAATGCAAACAGGCTTACCATGCCCTCTGGGACTACCTGCAATGGTATTAGCCGCTACAGCTGTCCTACTGCATGCCTCAGCCGCACTACCACATCCCCTTCATCTCTACTGAAATATACGCACAAAAATTCAGTCTAAAATACTGGCTGTTGAAGAGAGGGATCAATTGCCTTTTTGCCTCCTCCCTGTAAAAGAAATTTACAGCAGAGCCAAATATATAAATACAAATCAATTCAGTGCTTTATTTGCTCTAATTGTTATATCCATTGTTCTCGTACCACAATCTACTGTTCATCAGTATTAATACAATGAATAAGCCCCTGGGTTGCATGAAGCATTTTTGCAGTTGTGTGTTTTTTTTGCCCTACTTGTAATATAAAATTATATTTAGAACATAGACTATCCATTTGGCAATCTTAATAATGTTTTTAATTTATAAAAAGGAAAACACAGGACATCTAGTGGTAGAACAATCACATTACATTGAGTTTTTTAATCCTTTGTGCAGCATGAATTGTATAGCACTAGACTCAGTAGACCCAAGCTCAGTTTAACAGAAAACTAAATTGATACAGTAGGTTGTAAGGATCGTGTCTGCATAATGGCAGCTTAACTAACTGATGACTCTCCTTGAAGTTTTGCCAATTTATGATTAGCTGGACATTAGGGTATCCCCCTGTCCTACCGAGTACACATCCCTCATCTAGACTTCTTCCATGGCTTGTCTCTGCACTGCTTTTTCCCTACAGGCTACTAGCCCACAGATGCAGGCTTGCTCGACTTATGTCTGATATAAATATACGGTTATACAGAGACTACAGTATGGTGATCAGATTATTTCTTTTTTAAATAACCGCTGTGACTGGGGTGCCAAATCTCCTATAGCTTCCAGTGCCCACCTCATGCCATTCTCATGTTCGGCAGTAGATAATAAGTTGATGACCTGTTCACCTTGGATCATTCCAAAAGAGGAGCCTTCATTGCAGAACTGATTTTTCTTTTTGCTGCACCTGAATTTTTCATGTATATTTCATGTACTGGCCATCAGCATAAAGTGTATAATTCAGACCAGATGCAAATGAACGGTTGCATTAAAACAAAGGTTAGTTGCTAATGTAAGGTGCAATGCCCAAATTTCTGCAGAGCTATTGGTTTTTATGCATCATCGGTAGAATCTGTTCAACCCTTGAGGGTCGCAGGTTCAAACCCCAGCAGAATTGGCTCAGCCTCTCATCCTGGACGTACTTGGAAACCTGAGTAAAGTGGATGTACCTTTCCTGGTTAAATACTTTGTTGTTGTTATTATTATTTAGGCAAATGATGGAGCAGCAACAACAGCAACGTCAGGAAACTTTGGAAAGGAGGACCTCAACAACAGGCAAGTGTACCTGTGTTATTTATTGCTTGCCATCTGTGTGTGTTATAAAACAAACCAGTTACAAAATATTACAGTAACACCCTTTGTGCCAGACCGTTCCCTAGTGCCATATGCGTTAACATTCCACCTGTACTCAAAGGAAGGGCTCTGCCAGTGCCTACACTGTATGATACTGATATCTAACTTTGCAAATCCAGATGTTTACAAAACTATGATGTGATGCTCAGCCAGCCTTATGGTTGGCTGTGTATCACAGGAAATTTAATTCAGATACATCTAGGTATCAAGGTAAGAGTTCACAGTTGTATGGATACCACCGGAGATCTACACTGTGATATTGTGTCCCCTTCATGGGACAAGAAAATATCAAAGAATGTTTTGGTCCATTAGGACGGTGACATTGCCCGATATTTTGAGTCTTTAAGGGTGATAAATCATGCCAATTTTTCTATCCACTTACAGGAGTGTGAGCTGAGAGGTGATAGGTTTATGTAAATTCAAGATGTGCAACATTCTTTTTTTTTGATCATCTTAAAGGCTTACTATAGGCACCAAAACTATTTTAGCGTAATTGATTGTTTTTGGTGTATAGATCATACCGCTGCAGTATCCCTGCTCAATTCTCTACCATTTACGAGTTAAACTGCTTTGTTTATGCAGCTCTAGTCACACACCCCCTGCATGTGACTTGCACAGTCTTACATATTTCCTGTAAAGCGAGATCTAATGTTGAAACTTCCTTTATTGCACAGTCTGTTTAATTTAAAATTTCTTATATCCTGCTAGAGATTGTAGGAACCTCCTGTGTGTGGTTAAAGATCAATTAATAGAGCAGGAGATACAAGCCTCTAAAGTAAACACAATGTGCTGATTGAAAATGAAACCTTTTCCATAAATGCTGTATTCAAGTTGTGGCTAGGAAACAAAAGTGATTTAACTTCTAAATGTCAGAGAATTGAGCACTGAGACTGCAGGTTTATGATCTGTATATGCCTACTTCATTAAGCTATGGTTGTTTTGGCGCTTAGTGTCTCTAATGAAATTATGGGTTTCTCAAGTTATCACACAACATATTTTGAGTATCAACATAGCTGGGAACTCTCCAGACTATTCTGCATAAATTGTAGATAAGAAGGTAGAACTCTCACTGTGATCAAAATAAAAGGCCCTTGATACCTTTCAGCCAATTTAAAATGTACAAGAGTGTCTGTATGCCACTCAATAAATCCCTAATTTGCTATCACATGGTTTTATATGTAAATTAATCTCCCATGTAGTAGTTTATTGGTAAAATAAGCATAATAGATGGGAAGAGAAACTAATAGATTTGAGGCGAAACAAATAGATTCTCTACGAACCTCAGTTTACACATTAGTAAACGCACTTAAATACTTGCAGTGAGACATACGGAGGTGTACATTAAAAACTATTTCAGTGTTGTAGAAGCTTTGTGAGTTCTCCAATGTTGGAAATTTAAGAAAGCAAGCTTCACACCCTACGTGTGTTAATATCAAGTTACTGACTGAGCAGCCAGGAAACTCATGATTGAATTTAAAAAAATAAATTTTAAATTTACATTTTTTTTATTTAATTTTAAATAAGCAGGTCTTAAATTAAGCCCTTCTCTCTACTCTCCTACTCCTGGTCATCATATATCACACATAAGAAAATTTAATAGATTTAATTCAGGTTTATTTCTCTAGGGTTCATATTTAGCGTTTTATGGTTATCCGTATTTTCCTACTTGGTATGGTCTTGCGTCTGCATAGGTTTTGCATGTGTTGGCATGTAATAACACAGAGAGCTTCTAACTGGCTAATGTTTGAATGACTGGCTGAATATCTAGTTAGCAGTTGTAGCTTCTGTTGTCGTTTAACAGTTCTTTCCTAAGCCCTAGCTGAAAACTATAGCGTCCTGTATCAACTGCTTCAGACTAGTGAAAGATTGCAAATCTGTGGCTTGAGGGTTCTATGCGACTCCTTGCAAATGCACTGTCTGGTTAGTGTTTATTACTAATGTAATAATACTAAGTGGTGTTTCAGTGCACTAGATGTCCCCATGCAGGATCGCTTTCCCAGTATCACCCCATGCTTTGGATACCCAAAAAGGGGTCTATTCCATCATAATAAGCCTTTCAAAGAGACTGTCTCTTCTTAAGGTTTTCTGAAACATAGAATTCTTTTAAATACTCATTGACTGGATGCAATGAAATTCCAATTCAGTTAAAAAATGTTTCATAAGACAAAGTAGGGAATACTTTGTGTTATGCTAAAGTCATTTTATACCATAGTTCCATTTAATAAGCAGGTAAAAGGTTTTTAGGGGCTAGATTGAGATGGTACGAAATATGGTTGATCTAAGAGGTTAAGCAAATTGAAACCATGTTCTATAAATAAGACTATCTTATCTAAATTAAACAGTTGAGTTAAAAAAAAAAAAAAAAAAAAATCTGTTGAAGATAGGAATGACACCCAAACCAGAAATTAAAATTATTCTCATGAATAACTGGGGTCTGTGCACACAATAACTTTGATGTCATCCAAACACTACAATCTGTTAGTACTGCTTTTATACAATGCAATGTTTTGTAAAATTTCAATGCTCAAGTCAGCATAAAATATTCATGTGACCAATAATTCAGGAAGAGGGCATGAGGCGAGTCAGCGCCCACAACTGAAAAGCATTCTGCACGGCCGCCCAGCGGGCACATCCCAAAGGCCAGATATGATGGCCACCCGGGACCCAGGCAAATGTGACCGTAAGGAGCTGCTTGATTTGCTTATTCCCAGAGAAGCCATTGGCTAATTTCTCTTGTAAACCTTAGTTGTTGTAATCCATGATGTTTTATGATTTTATTTCATAGTTTTTCCAGAGATAAATCATTGTAGATGGGAATTTTTAGGGCTGTTGACTTAATTCAAGACGCACAAATTTAAATTTGAAATATTTTACAAAATACTCCATATTTGGATTACTTAAAAGGTGTTAGACATCACTACCTTAAAGCCATCACGTAAGGTCATTTATTGGAAAAAATGACACACATGCTGAGATAGCATGTTTAAATCTACAGCCAACCCATTTACAGTCTTTCAGTTAACCATAATTAGATGTCCCAAATTTTATTACACCCTCATTCTAACTTTGCCATGCCAAGTAATCTATGAACTTGGGGTTGTAGACCTCAACATTAAAAGGTTGCTTACAATGCAGTAAGCCCCTTGAAAAATTATGGTTCTGAAACAAAGCACAAAGACGTTCTTTAATTCATCTGTGCATCATGAAAATCTATGCATGAGCCATATTTTTATTTTGTGTTTCCATCTGTCCCTCAGTCCCAGCTTTTCCTAATCACTCTGCTTATTTGCTTCCCTTGATAAATGCCCATTTTGTTCTTTTCGTTTTTTTCTTCTTTTAGTTTCTATCCTTCAGATAAACGTGTCCCCTCCTTCCCACTGCCAGTCTCCTCCTCCTGACTACAGTAACTACAGCGCTTCTCCTTCTGCTGGTGCTGTCCCACCACCATCTTATGCAAAAGTTATCTCAGCAGCATCAACTGTCCCAGAACCCAATATTAAGTCCACTTACAAGTCCACTAACAGAACCAGCGAATCCCCTGACTTGCGGCACAGCTATTCTGGATTAGAACCTTCAACCTCCGAGGGTTCTGTCTGTTCTACAATATGGCCAAGCAATGGAACAGTAGCCCGGAGCCTCAAGCAAATCTCTTTGTCCCCACCACCTGCTCCTGGTTCCCATTCCCCATTAACCCCTCATCAGTCTGTTCAACATCCCTCAGTGTCATTCTCTCCTCGTCCTGTTTCTCCTCCTGTGTCCTCATCAGTGTTGAAGAGCTTGTCACCACAATCACTTATTCCAATTAACCTTCCACTGATTCCTGTCCAGAATGACAGAATCAAAAAATGTACAGAAAAATTGGTCCAAAAAACAAATGTACCTCAGATAGACCCACCGGACCAAGTAAATGACACCTTAAGGACTCAGATTTCTCTAAGCAACCCAAAACCCCAAGCTAAAAGTGTTGATCATTCTTACTTATCGTATCTAGAAACTGTACCCATAGCTCAGTTACCATTGATTACCGACTCTGCCGGATCCCTGACACAAGCATCTTCTCTACCTTTCCAACTTCCCTCTCATGCTTCTCAGCAGTCACACCAGTTCATATCAAACTTTGTTTCATTACCTCCCCCTTATGCTGCTGTATCTGAGGTGAATTTGTCCAAGAGGACCCCACCTTACATGACTTCACCAGCCATTTCCCAGTTGAGTAAGTACTTCTGTTTTTGAAATGAGTGTAAAGAATATATATCAAATAATATATGTTTTCCTGATAGCCTTCACATCTACATCAAAAACTAAATGGTTGAAAACAAGTATGAAAAGGAATGCTCCAGATTATATGTTGAGAAAATTCTCAAAGAGTTTTAATGACTTTAAAAAAAACAACTTGCGTTTTTCAACAATTCACGCACAATTCGCATTACCCCTAATCGGCAAAGAAGTTTAAAATGGACCTGTCACCTTAAAGTAAGTTGGCCCTATATAAAGAAAGCATACATAATTAAGTTTTTAAATGGCATCTATTAAGGGTTAGAAATAATTTTATCTTGTGGTTCTTCTTTCTGAAAGCGGTCTGAAAAGCACTTAATTTTAATTAGCAACCAGTGCTTAAGTCATGCTTGTTTCTCCCCAAGTGCAATATGACTTTTGGCTGACCTCAGCCATCAATCAAGTTACAAAGCTGGGAAAGCCAATTCACACTGGCACTGCAACCAAGAAATGTAGCCAATAATTTCAATTAATACCTAAATTTGCACAAATCATTTTAAAGGTCCACACATTCTCCACAACATATACAAGCATTATTTTGATAAAGGAGCTTATAATGCTAAAAATATAAAGGCATGATAAATCTGAGTGAGGTTTTAAAACCTAATTAAAATATCTGAAACCTCAACTAGTTAAACTTTTTTTTATTGTGATTTTTTTTTCTATTTCTTACTGTATTTTTTTGTGACCGATCCACTTTAAAATCGGATTTTGTATTCCGCCTCTTGCATAACTATAGATATTTTTTTAAATGTAAATTAAACACCCAACAGGTTTTCAATAAAGGTGTTTAGATCTTTAATAGAAGATAACGCACACATCGGGTCTAGTTTTTCCAAATATAAGATGCCACCAGGACCAGAATTCAGATATCATCTCTGGTGATTTCGGGGGTTATGCAACAGTTCGTAAAACCACAATCATATATCGTAACTCATATCATGTTTACAAAAATATGTAAGTGTATGTATAATAAATATATGGTAATATAAATAAAATTTTGTAGTGTCGCCTATGGACACATCGCACTAAACAAATGTATCTTTGCCATATGTTTTATTGATCAATTATCTGATAAATGTATGGATATTGTTAATGTATTTTTTTTTTAATAGACATTCTCTTTGCTCTCACAGGTCCTATGCTTCCACCTGGGCACCCATCATCTGCTGTTATGGTAGCATCAGTAGGGGTTGGAGTACTACCTGCTCCAGCAAGTGGTCCACCTCCCCCACCGCCACCTGGACCACCGCCACCATCTGGAGGTACACCACCACCTGCCCCTCCTCTGCCAGCAGGAGGAAGCCAAGGAATAGTCTATGAAGAAAGCCCAGTCTCTGGTCTTGCTGCAGCTTTGGCTGGTGCCAAACTGAGAAAAGTACAACGGGTGAGTTCTGCTTATAAAGTTTTGTATGACAAAAAAAATGTCACTATGATAAACAGAACACCTAAAGTAATTGTTAATCTGTTCAACCACTCAAAACAGTGTTTAGAGTACATACTGCTCGACTCCATCATGTTCCAAAAGCAACAACGTCCCAATTTCTAAAATCTGCAACGTTTTATATTGCATTGCAGAAACTAAAGGACTACTTCACCCTGACCACTTCATTAAGACAAAGTGGTCTGGGTGGGTTCAGTGATCCATTAAACGTCATCTTATATCATCATTATTTACATAGTGCCAACATATTTCACAACACTTTACAGTTGGGATGTAACAGGACATAAGAAAAACAATTACAAATGTTAACTGGGACAAGAGGAAGGTCACCAGGTAGGAAACTAGCATTGAGAAAACAAAAAGGGAACAATGTTTATAGGAAAAAAATTGTGGTGTGATGTAGAGGGCTGTCAAGCCACCACTAACTGTATTAGTAGAGAAAGGGTAGATGGGTTGAAGAAATTAATATTTCCCAATGAGATATTTTTGTTGAAAGAAGGTTTTAGGGTCTTTAAAATACTGGAGAGAAGAAGAAAATCTGATTGTGGGAGATAAACCGTTCCATAGGAAAGGAGTTGCACTTGAGAAAACATGTGGGCGAGAATTAGTACAGCAAAGAAGTAAGTCTCTAGAGGAGTAAAATGACAAACAAGGGGTGTATTTTTGAGTTACTGAAGAAAGGAAAGAAGGGTTGTGGTTCTTACGAGCTTTGTACTAACCACTCAAATGTCTAATGTTTACTTAAAGCCAGAAGATTCTTCAGGAAGTTCAAGTCCATGTGGAGCCTCCAAAACAGATGCCAATCGAACCAGTAGTGGTGGCGGTGGAGGAGGACTAATGGAGGAAATGAATAAACTGCTGGCAAAAAGGTTTGTTACATTAAAGGTCACAGCAATACGTCTCACTGATAAAGCTTAGAGTTGACTCCCTGTTTTTAGTGCATTATGGCAATAATCCATTAATATAAAGATCTAAATAAATTTTATTTTTTGTTGCAAATCTATAGGGACTAGGAAGTGGCTGAAATTTATCATCCAGTCATGATCCTCCATGGAAGCATTTTGCCTACACTTTCATTTCTGTCCAGCAGATACCAACAGGTCCATTCATGACTTAAGGAGACACTAAGTAGTTCATCTCCTTAAAGGCCTCTGGAGCCATAATTTCATTCAGTGTTATATAATTTTAATGGTTTAATGCTAAAATGGAGTCACCAAAGGCCCTCTGTACTGGTTGGACTAATAAGGAAGCATTAGCCTGTAGAGCAGTGGACAATGCCGACTGGCTGAGAGAGCTATTCGACCTATCATAGCTGCCTTTTGCTGGTATGAATAATTTGAAACACGATACCCGATTTATTCTTATTATTATACAACACTTATTGTCTCACTATACAAGTGAAGAATTACAAAAAAGTCCAAGTACATGAAATCAAATTATATAAAAAAATAAGGAATGAGGGCCTTACTCATGCAAGTGTGTAATCTAACTTATAACTCTGGAATGCTTGTATGTAGAGAGATTGTAATGATATCCTGCCTTACATGTGTTGCTGGTAATGACAATCCATTTTGTTGCAATATTTAGAAGAAAAGCAGCGTCTCAAACAGAAAAACCGGGTGACAAAAAGGAAGAGGAATGCCAAAACGTGAGTAATGCTTTATTTCATACTCATGTCTTGTTAGGATAATGGTAGGCCGAGAGTGCAATTTTATTTTTACATACACCCGAGTTGAAGAGTACAGAAAAATAAATGCTTACAGTATTGTGTGCCCCACGGTTACAATTTTATTTCTTGGAGTCTCACATCTGGGCTTGCCAGATGGGTTGCCAGAGGGTCTGTTGGGGTCCAGCCAGTTGGGCTGTCAGTCAGTCTGGCTTCCGTGACTCCAGGCTGGCACTCCCATCAATTATGTACGTCCTCAGTAACACAAGTTGCATTATTGGCAAAGCGCACCCACCGGGGGCTCGCCAACCATTCCAATTCAATATCTCCTAATATTGCAGGATATGTACAGACCGTGGTGGAGGAAAAAGACAAAAAAAAATAAAAAAAATTTTTACATTTATTTTTTAAAAACCGGCCTAGCCAGAGAAAAATATGGTAACCTTTCTGAAACTTGAATGTGAATGGAAAGACGTGGTCAAGATACATATGGGTTTATTTATAAACACATAATTGTAGTGAATTAAAGACGGAATTGCAATTGGAAAAATAGCAAACCTGTAACTACAGCAGACTTGAGAATTTTTCCCATTGGTTTGTTAACTGAATTTCACAATTCAGTGTTTAGAGGAAAAAGTTTATAGCAATAGATCAAGGGGATTATTCACCCAACAGCGAATTGATAGAGAAGATTTCCATTTATGGTATTTTTACATGCTGTAGGTTCGAATTAATGTACAGCAGAAGGCAAATGCATTCATGGACTATAGGCTAGAATCAATATTTAAAACTATATCCTGTATTTATTGGTATACCACTGAAAATGATACATTTGTCATATGGAAGATATTGGCAAAAGCGGTCATTAAAATACCTATATTTTTTATTTTTAGGAAGATGCCAGCCTCTCATCTTCTCCCAATACTCGAGGTCCTACACCACAGAATTCTGCAGGTAAAAATAAAATGAACTTTTTTTTTTTTTTTTGCACTTATCTTTTTTTATATTCTTTATTTTTTGAAGTGGTACAATGTACAAATATGTACAAGAACCACACGTTTTGTAAAATGGCCACAGAGCATGTCAAGATAAAAGACAACTGGTGTCAGCCATTAAAATGAAGACGGCGTTGCGTATTATAGGTAGAAACATACATTAGAGCTAGGATTTAGAAAGTAATCCGCTAGATTAAAATGCGAAAAAAGAATATAAAAATAAAATGCATAAAAAGAAAGTCACAAGGCACGAAGCTGTAGAAGAGTTGTGGTCTGGTAGCACTAGGTTGAGAGTTAGGTCGCCATTGATTAAGTAGATCCCAGAACAAAAAGTTACAATGGCAGCGACATCCCATTTATGTTGCATCTTTGCTTGCAAGGAGTGATGTAGAACAAAGTGGGTGCTTCTGTTACATGACTGAGGGGTTTGATTTGCCATTTTTTTTTGCCAAAGCCTTTGTGGTCACCTCTTATACGAGATAACATTGTCACTTAGTAGCATGTTGAGAGATCGGAGGGAGAATCGCCATGGAACTGTCAGACTGAGGAAATCGGTCAAAGAAAGAAAAAAAGAGCCTCTTGTGACCCTCATAAGTACAGCTCTGTCTGCATCTCTCAGGCACCTTGTAAGAATGCCCCTAGGGGCCTTGGACAGCCAGAAACAACCCTCAAAGAAAAGATGCATGGCTTGTTTAGAAGGCAAGATTGTGAAGAGTAGGCAGCATATATAATGCAGTAATTCTTTATTGGGAATAGTCTCAGGAACTGCTCTGATTCCGATGTCCCAGAGTTTTGGTCTGATCCTCAGAGTTTTGGTCTGATCCATGTGGGCAGTTAAATCAGCCTAGTCCTTCTGTAATGACTTGAGTTAGGAATTCGTAGCAGTTTGTGCAACCATGCAATCAGTGTGGCCACCTCCACCCTAAACACAGTCATGTAATCTTTAAACATTGCCTGGTTATTATTCAATAAGCCCTTAAAATCATTATTTGTAAATGGGGAATTGTCCTCAGGTGTGAGGAGTTGGTTGTTCTAGCGTGCAGTTGAGGGATGTCTGTCAGGATGTCTTCCAAACTATACTCCTCAGAAGATGCTGACATTAGGCCACACTTGGCACTCTTACATGGAACTGGCCACTGGCTATGCCAAAGCAATGCTCTGATATCTCAGGAGCCAGAGCCAGAATTCAAACAGTGTTTGTTTTTTTAAATTTCCTTCCCATTCCCTTGGACCAGTAACAAGCAGGTTTAGCGGTGTTATGAGCAGAGACCGCAATAAAAAGTGCTAGAAATATGCGACTGTCTGATAGAGGCTGGCTTTGCTTCTGAAAATGAAAACTTAATGCAAATCAAATGATAGTCTATTGATTCAATTATACGCAAAACATGATGTCCTTATAGTTTGCTTTTATGGATAAATAAAGCATTGTTGATTTTCATTAAGGACACCACAAGCACCATAATTACTACAGCATCCCTCCAATGTAAGTAGTCAAACAGTTTATTACCAGTTTGACATCTTACTTGGGTTCTGCTGGGCACCATGCACTTTTTGAATGGAGAACTGGAAGTTCCTGATGATGGCTATTGATAGAACACCCATTCACCAACACATTCCTTGACCCTGGATATTATGGGATAAGTAGGTTATCCACAAAGAGTAGTCCCAATCATATAGGATGACTGGATCTGCTCCATACATAGGTAGCCGCAAAACCACAGCTGTTCTTTTCTGCAGAAACCAGTTCAGTGAACAAGGATGTGTTTTGGTATAGGCTGTGCAGTTTGGTTCTCTGTCTGGGAAGGGTCTAAAGAGGATAAAGAGAGTTCCCCAATATGTGTGCAACTTGTGCATGCCTGACACACAATAGGGAAAACAGAGGGCCCTTTTTTTTTTTTTTAGAGGTATTTGAAAGAACACTGGATATGGTTAAAGGGTAGGTAGCCTACTCTGGTTTCGCTTAGGCTTGTTCCAGTCCTGCCAATGTGCGCCCCATAAAAGCATGTCTTTACTTATGTGCCTATAGTCATTCTCCGTTGGTGGTCCTTAAATTGTTCTTGAAAGCTAATGGTCTATGTATAACAGCTATGATACAATGCACACCACTAATATTTATTGAATGTGATGTTACAGACTTGGGTAAAAAGCCATGGGAGAGAAGTAATTCAGTTGAAAAGCCTGTCCCCTCGTTACTGTCTAGGTAAGTGCCATCTGCATTCGAACGATTACTGCATGACATTGATTTGTAGAGTGCTAAATTCATGTGCTATTTCATTCCATTGCCATAGAACCCCACCAGTTCTGAAGAGCCCTGAAGCTAAGAGTCCTATACAATCTCAGCCACCCTCTAGGTACCAACCAAAACTACAGCTCTGATTGTTTCAGCTCGTTCTGTGCAAGTTTCTCGTTGTTTTTTGTTCAGTGTTCAAGTTGGTGTGGTATTATTTGTTTAAAGCATGTTTTTGTTTCTCCTCACTGTGTAAGTTGGCCATATTGTCCAGTTGTGTAAATGTATCCATGAACATAGTTTAAAATAAAGAGTAAGGAACGCAAAGTATAAAAATGTGTAAAAGTAAGTTATTGCAAGACTGCTCCCTTACGGAGTGTTCGTAAAACCCAACACCAGTAGATGACCAGTCAATGGAAAATGCCAGAATAAAATTATGAACATCCCCATTTTAATAGATCTACAGATTCAACTAGCTGGTGCACCATATGACAATGACCGATCCGTAAATCTACCACAAGTCTGCTATTCATATATGAACAAGATTTACATTCTATTTCACATAACACAACAGATTGAGTACTACAAGTAGGCGATTTACATATCAATCAACAAACAAGCCTCTTACATGCCAGATGTGATAACATTTCACATCAAAATATGACCACACCAGTACTGTGGCAGTTGGTTAAAGAACACATTTATTGTCACCAGGTTAACATTATCCCTGGAATATACACATTCATGATCTGTTCACAATAGCTCTGATTGTGGTTAACATGAATCCAAAATATTGCTTGAGTATTGCAACAAGTGTTTCCGTATTGGATGAACTGGTTGTAAAAGAATGCAGTGTGGATGATTCAGAACACACTTCCTTGCTAGATGCATTGTGTAGGATTTGTAATTTGGGCTTCTAAGGATATTGAACTAATTGGACATTTCAGAATCTTAAATTACTAATTTGACGACATAGAATCAGACACTACTAATTAGGTTGCCAAAATAAAGATTGGCACATGTTCCTTATAACCATTAATTTAGCAGGAGCAACATCCATGTTAGGACATTCGCCAATATTCCCACATATTTTGTTAGAGATTTCAAAGAACGATGTGTATCGTTTCCCAGTGACCCATTGGCCCTGACAAGCTACATGTGAAATTTAAAGTTGAGCTGTAGAGGATCTTTGAAATTTTCCTTGAAAAACTATATAATGGGCCGTGCATGGTTTCATGAAACTACATTTGCTACCTATAAGACAACTATGGTGAAGAACAAGTATCTCAAACTGTAGCCCACAATGTTGCTGAATTACAACTCCGATGAGTCTCTGGCCATCTATTGCATTCAAAGAAGTGTGGAAGTCGTAGGCCATCAGTATCTGGGGAGACTATACTTTAAGATCCCTGGACTAGATTGACTGATTCATTGTCATCTGCTGTCACAGTCTAGGGATGAGTTTTTGGTCAACTGAGCAGGAACTTGGCATGAAAGTCATAATCCAGGTCTCTATCAAAGTAATAGCATCAATAGCACTATTCAGAACGTGTAATAAGTCTCAAAAGAATTTTACTGCATAGCTGTCGTCTAGTGCTTTTTCTGCTACCAAACATTCTATTCAAAACCAAATGCATTGTAAAGTCAACTCTTAAAATTGGTTGCTGCTTACTGTAGCAGTACTGAGCTACTTCAAGAGGAAGAATAGTTCTGAAAATTGGACCTTATATGATCTTCTGTTCCACTGGCATAAAGAGCTTAATTGTAATAATATGCTAAGCTAATTTAACGTGGTTAAACTACACACCCCACAAACACGATGCCATGTTCTAGTGATGATTTTTTCAGGTGACCATTTTGAGATTTTTTTTATTTCATTGATGCTAGAAGTTAAGTAAAATCTCCAACCCCAAGAAGAGAAGAAAAATGAAAACTGGCACGTTTTCTTTGTCTGGGAATAGTGTCTAAAAATTTGCCTTTTTTTTACAAACTTATGTATTTTCATAAATTAGCATTTATTTTTTATTTTCCTTCTTGCAGGAAAAAATAAAAAATAAAGGCAAAGGGGCAGAGTATTTCCGACAGAAATTGGCTTTAGATTTATGGAGAATGGTTGTAAAAATTGAAATATGTGCAGGAAGGAATGCATAATTGAGAGCATGCTTGGGAAATTGATTTTGATTTTATTAATTCTTGTTATATTCCAAGCAGGATGAAACCTGTGAGTAGCAGCAATGATGTATCAACAGACGCCTTAGATTTTGACCGAATGAAACAAGTAAGTTGTGTTTTAATATCCATGTTATTGAAAGAATACTCTGGGCACGGAATTAAGTTGTTATGGTGCCAGGACATACCTGGCGCCAGCTAACCTTTAGGAGTTAAACGGTTTACGGATGGTTTAACCCAAAGTCCAAAATTCAGCACCCAATCGCCTTGCCCCCAGACCTTCCATTGCTCAGATTCCTGAAGGATGAAGCCTCGGACAAGGGTGCTGCCGATTGGCTGAGAGCACCTCAGCTGATTCTCCAAGCCAATCTGTTGCTCCCCTTTCAGAAAATGGTTGAGAAACATACGCATTTTTCAGAAGCCATATTATGGTACCAGGGGCCTCTTGACATCATAACAACTTCATTACAATTAAGTTGTTATGGGACCCAGTGTGCGCCTTTGAAAAAGGACTATAGTTTGGACTCCAGTTAAGCCATTTTTGGAAACACCTAGTGGTGCTTTCCTGTGTTTGCACTCTTGCTTATGGTCCTATTCGCCACAGCAACGGTTACCTTGGACCCTGGCAGAAACCATTTTGTTCCACATCCTGTTATAACGGACGCTGTGCACGGTTACCTGTCTTAATGTACATTAGCTCTTGTATAGCATTGCCTTTAAGTATTCCTTAACATGCCCTGGTAGTTTATATTCTCAGCAATGTTATTCTCTCATTTCTCTGTTTGTACTATAGCTAGTTTAGCATTTCCCTGCTAGTTCACTTTCTAGGTTACCTCAGTCCTTACTCCGTTACCATAGCCTCCATTTTGTGGTGTATCAGACTACGTCTATTCTTTATGTCACCTGAAAATGGTAATTCACAATTCAGTATGCAACTGGTTATTATATGCCTCATTTGTTTGCATGTCATTTGTTCCATTGCCTTAGTAACGTCACTCATTGAGTTATATTATTTTGTATTTGTGTATTTCAGTTTTACTCTCATGTATTGCACTGGGTTGGTGATGTGCAAATAAATCCTAAACCGACAACATCCTTCTCATCTGTGTGGTCCGTGAAAGGTTTAGCGCTCGGTCAAGCTCTGTAGGGGAACACTGAATGAGGACAGAACAGATATATAGATCTATAAATATAAACCACAGCCAGATTATAGAAAATGGACTTAAAGGAACACTATACGGTTAAGAACACAATTGAATAAATGCATCTCTATGAGGAAAGTTCAGTGTCTCCATGCATTGGGCGGAGACACTGAATGTCACACTGTGCAGCACTGCCCCAGGAAGCACTTTTAGTAGCTATCTGAGGAGTGGCCACAGGAGGTATCCCTAGGCTGTAATGTAAACACTGCATTTTCTCTGAAAAAGAAAAGTGTTTACTGCAAAAAGCCTGCAGGGACTGATTATACTCACCATAATAAATACAATAAGCTGTAGTTGTTCTGGTGACTATAGTATCCCTATAAAAATGTCCAACCACTTACTGCTGGTTTAAGATTTGCAAGTGTTAGAAGTAGAATAATTGGATATACCATAAGTACAATGTGATATGTAAAAAAGACACAGTTTCCAGTCAGATGCATTGACCTCTGCCAGGTTCCTTACCGCCATGTTTTTCAAAATCAAAATGTAATACTGGCAAATCCTAGAAACCACTATAGAATTCATATCAAAGCAAACATATACTGCATGCCCCTTTTTGCCTCACCATAGCTTTCCTTTATTACCCAACCTCAAATCAGAAAAATTACAGGATACAAACAGAAATAACTTGGACTAATGGTAATCAGTTCAGGACAATGCAGAGTTTGGTTTCCATAATTAGAATGATC
This sequence comes from Pelobates cultripes, assembly GCA_933207985.1. Classification (NCBI taxonomy): domain Eukaryota; kingdom Metazoa; phylum Chordata; class Amphibia; order Anura; family Pelobatidae; genus Pelobates; species Pelobates cultripes. The sequence goes on from OW240924.1 coordinate 65,053,836, forward strand.
AATCTAGTGCAGAGCTTCTAGACTTCAATTTTTCCTTTTTCCTTAAAGGACCACTATAGTGCCCTGAGGGTGCCCCCACCCTCAGGGACCCCCTCCCGCCCGGCTCTGGAAGGGGGAAAGGGGGAAAAACTTACCTTTCTCCAGCGCTGGGCGGGGAGCTCTCCTCCTCCGATCCTCCTCCTCTCCTCCCCGTCAGCTGAATGCGCACGCGCGGCAAGAGCTGCGTGCGCATTCAGCCGGTTGCATAGGAAAGCATTATCAATGCTTTACTATGGACGCTTGCATGCTCTCACTGTGATCTTCACAGTGAGAATCATGCAGGCGCCTCTAGCGGCTGTCAATGAGACAGCCACTAGAGGCTTTGGGGGAAGGCTTAACCCATTTATAAACATAGCAGTTTCTCTGAAACTGCTATGTTTATAAAAAAAAATGGGTTAACCCTAGCTGGACCTGGCACCCAGACCACTTCATTAAGCTGAAGTGGTCAGGGTGCCTAGAGTGGTCCTTTAAATTTGTTACTATCAATCTTACCTATTTTTTAATAAAACGGCAGGCAGTTTATGCATTAAAGTTCTTTAATAAAATTTTCAAAGTTGAACTGAAGTGTAGTTTTGCACTTACAAACTCTGTCTTCATTTAAATAGAAATGGTAATCTAAAAAAAATAAAATCACAATTTAGCCAAGAATCCTCACATTCTTTGCCGAGATGTATTCGGTTTACTCTTTTAGTCTAGCCAAAGGAGATTATTTCTACATTAGGTGATAAATACTGGTTTTCAACAAAGTTGCTAGGAAAATTTCTTATTTTAACTTTGTACCTTCTCTTTAATGAAGTGTGTTTGCTTCCTCAGGAAATCCTAGAGGAAGTTGTCAGAGAGCTACATAAAGTCAAAGAAGAGATTATTGATGGTAAGAAGATTATAATATCTCCTTGAAACATAAGAGGTTTTGTTCACATGACTATGAATGGTATAGATAAAGTGACGGACTAGCAGCACACGTCAGCATTCTACAAAAAGGACTGCAGAAAAAACACATCATCATAAAAGATCCAGTAAGAGAATAAAGACAGCCTTTTGTAAAAGGAACACACCAAGCTCCGTAACATAGTGGTTAATGGTTAGTGGTTATGGTGCCCTTCCAGATTAAGTAATCAAACCATTTAAGAAAAGTTTGACAACTTATCTGGGTCCTGCTGGACACTAGCATCCGCCGCTCCAGCCACTGCTTGGCCAACAGTTTGGCTTCTTACTTGGGGTCTCCCAGGTACTGGACACTGCCTCTTTGACAGTCGGAAGCTCTCTGAGCTAAACCCAGCGGTGCATGCCCACAGAAGGGAAGTGTCAACCTGGCATCAACACATGCCAAGCTGACTGGCATTTTTTTTTTGCCAAGACAGACCATGCAAGAATTACTGGCGAAACGCTCTCTGTATGGTCCTAGTGACCTCAGCACAAGCGTGCAACGATGGTCTCTTGCTGTGCTGGGGGACAGTTTGTGTCCCCAGGTGTGGAACACGAGGAAATAAAATCAATAGGGACAGTTGAGGGGCACTGTAGTAGTTAAATATATTTATAATGTCATGCCTTTACCATCCTAGATAACAAAATTAACACTGTGTTACATGTTAATGCTGTATATTATGAATTTAATTGGATTACTATTATGTGTTTGTTTGCAGCCATCAGGCAGGAATTGAGCCGAATTAGTACAACATAGTGAAGGTGTTGTCTGGGAATGTACAATAGAGGAACGAATGAATAATATGGTCACTGCAAAATAAAGGAAGCTATCCACACTGTCTATTCCCTTTTTATTACCAGACTCCGCACACTTTCAAGCTTGCCGGCCTTGGATTTATTTTATATTTTTAAAGTCTTAACATGAAAAACAATATTAAACATTTTAAATTTCTCGATAATATTTTTTCTTTTTACTTTTTTTTTTTTAGACTTCACCTGGTATTGCACATCAAATTTGTCAGCCTTTTTTTGTAAGATATATTTGCTTATTTAACTGTATTATTTTTCATTTTGTAGTAGTTTGAGAAAAAATGTGAACCATTTGCTTTAATAGGATGACCTCTGAGTAATTTCACTGGTAGGCTGCAGTGTTAAGACCCTTTTTTTGCCAACGGAATTATATTGCAGAATCACAAGAAAACCAGGAGACATATTACAAATTGTAAGTGACAAAATAAAATTTCCACTTCATCACAATATTAAAAAACGGTACGTCAGTGCACCACAGTAGCTGTATTCATAATGGTAATAAACTGTTTATTGTCTGAATGTCTGATTTTATTATTATTATTTTTTTATCATTTTAAACCTCTGATATAAAACATTGATTGTTGTGGGACATGAATCAGGAGCATAAGTCAGACCAATGACCGATACACACTGACAGCCAGAGCAAGAAAGACAAAATGATACGCTGACCAGCCAACCCGCAAAAAAACAAAACAAAACAAAACAAACGTATCTAGGCAGAACCAATAAACCGTCACATCTCTCTCTTATAAAAGATATAATACATTACATATAGATTTGTGCTCGGAATTTAATTGGTTATGGAATATAATATAAGATGCATAGTTGGCTGAGATGTGCCGAAACCAAAGAACGAGTAGGCCTGTAATAAGAGGGCCTACTAAGGTAATGATAATTTCTAAATCTTTAATATACATTCTTCAGGAAAACTGAGCATCACATGATAAAAAAAAAATTCATATATGTAGCAAGTTATGGGTGATTTTCAATGTTTTATTTATAAAATAAGTACTACAAGGCGGCCATTTGGTTTAATTTTCAGGACCGCCTGTGGGAGGCCTCTCTGCTATCCCTGTAAATCAATACTTTGGCATAGTGTCTGTGGAATTGATTGACAACTGTGAGAAAACAGCTTTCAAAATAGGTTTTTCTTCCATTCATTTGCTAGCAAAACCACTCACACAATGTATAGATACAATTTGACACGATTTAAAAAGAGCAAAGTTAGTTTTAACCCGGACAGGATCGCTTTAACAAAATGAATTGCAAGTAGGAAGGCACCATTCAGATAAACTATTACTAATATACTCTATCAGAAAGAACCAAAAAGATTAGTAACCACAAAAAAAAAAAAAATTACTAAAAACTGAAAATCACTGAAGATATTAATCTGTTCTTTACGAGAATAAAATGACCACATACTTTTGCTGACCTTGTATTGAGATATTGATGAATGTCTTATGGTTGAATAACAAGATGTATGGTTATTTATAGCTAAAACCCTGTTTTATCTGTATATTTCAAGAATATAATTCAAAAATATGACATCAAGCAAATTGCAGGAATGAGCATCATCAGGGAATCAAATAATGGACCATAGCCACATCAGTCCACTTTAGCTTCCAGCTTTTAATAGGTTGTAGAGGAGGTGGGGAGAGGTGCCTGACAGACCCCAGCTAAGAACACAAATCCATTGTAAAACTGTTTGACTCCTTTAAATTGGGGGAGCACTAGGACACTGCTGGTACCATAATCACTACAGTACACTGTAGTAGTTATGGTGCTTGTGGTTTGCCTTTAATGCTTTACTCCAAGCATCACAACTACAACAGCCCATGATTAAACCAGTAAGTTGGCTTTCCAGTGCTTTTCCTCCCTGTAATCATTCATGCTTTCACCAATTCTAATCCAGAAACTTCAAAGTACACCCTGTCGCTGGGCAGAGGCACCATTGATTGGCTTAGAGGGGTCTACTGAGCCAATCAGTAGCTTTCCATTCATTAATAAAGGGTACATATCCATTCATAAAAAGTACATACACTCTTGAATGGGGACATTCCTGGATCAGAATTGGAGAAAATGGATGTAGACTTTTAAAGGGAGGAACGGCAGTGGAGAGCCAACTTAGAGTTTAAACCATTCATGAACAGCTTAACCCTTAAAAGGATAGGAATCACATTCATGAAATGAAGTTATGGTGCCCAGAATGCAATATAATTCCTCCTGTTTATAAGCTGGTGCAGCAGGCAAACTCTACCCTCACATCTTAGTAGGTGCAACTGGAGGTCTCCAACAATACCCCTATAAGGATCATCAAGTTTAACCACTTAAGGACCAAACTTCTGGAATAAAAGGGAATCATGACATGTCACACGTGTCATGTGTCCTTAAGGGGTTAAGTTACCAGGAATCTAAAATATCGAAAAGGACTCTTCTCCGTAAACTGACAAGTATAACCAAACAAGTCTCTTGTCTCTCAATGGTTATCTGATATAGCTCAGATGGATTCCTCTCCCCTCTACAGGTCAGAGGGGGTACATACTGTTTTTTGTATCATCCATTTATTTGTAGTTTTGCAAGAGATACATACTACCTATTTCAATGATAGCGTTCCAAAACTTCAGGCACATTTTAACAGCACCATAGCATACAATGCACTCTGGTACAAATATTAACCAACCATTTCTGCTCGTACCACCTTTTTTGACAAAATTATAGTCTGACTGCAATTTTGTGCCCAGGGCAACAAGGTTGGGGAAAAAAACGGTATGAATATCAACCACAAGAAGGGTCTAGGATTTCTAGTGCCATACTGACATTAGCTAGGATGAAGGTATGCAAGATTTTTTTATTTATTTAACGTACCAATATATGAAAAACTGTGGACACAAAAATTGGCTATTCACATAAAGGACCACTCTGGGCACTATAACAACTTTATCGCTCTACCCAGCTACTTCCTTTCTTGATCTAAAGCTTTAAACCCGGAAGCCTTGGACCATGCTGACAGGCCGAGTGAGCTGATGCACTTAGCCTATCACTAGCTCTCCATTCAGAAAATGGAGTGCACAAAGTATGCATTTTTTATTATGTTTTCCGAATGCGAAGCCAGTAATCGGGTAAGTATTAACTTCAATCAGGAAGCCTCAATGGAAAAAGGGGAGCAGTTTTCCAAAGTTTAGGGTTAGACTACTCGGTAATGGTTCAACCCATTAAGGAAAGACAGCACTCTGGACCTCAACACACCATAACACCTTCATTGTGATTAGGTTATAGTGCCCGGAATGTCCTTTTAACGATCAACTGTATCAGTTGTGGAGTCATTCCCATTGAGAAAAAGTATGTCTTTGTTATTGAGAATATTTCTATCAAAACACATATTGCAAGACTTACTTAATGATCACAAGAACACAAGTACTCACCAGAGAACGCCTGCTTCCAGGGATGTCATAAGTCCCATGTGGAAAATTTACATTAAAAGTAATGTCATGTTTAGCTAATGTCAAGGAGTGATTTACACATCAGCCAAAATCACAGGCCGAAAAGTCAGATCTCAGCAGGGGACAGGCAACAAGTTGAATCAATATCTTTTAAGATGATAGTCTGGGTCCACTGAAGATAAGATTTATGGAAACCTCACTAGAAAGAAACAAAAAAGTAGATTTTTTTGTAACCAATGATCATATCAGATCATTTATTTGTATTCTTAAAATAAAAAATATAAATAAATAGATTAAAAAAAAAACACACACAAAAAAACCCCCCTAACCTTTCTAAACTGGCTTTCCCAGATAGATAATAGCGAGTCACATGATGAAAAAGCAAACAAAAAAAAAATTTAGACAACAAATTGAGTTATTCTTTATGTGAATAGAAAATTAAATATAAAGAATCCACGTATTTATAAAGTCAACCATCTAGACATAATTGGCACCCTGTCCTGATCCTTGCCAACAAGCCGCCAAAAGCAATGTTGTGTGGATCAGTGATGTTGGAGTGATTGACACAATGGGGGATATTTAGCAAACAGTTGTGTTAAAAAAAAATTGGTGCAAATAGTGGGACAATCACCATGGAAACCAGGGAAGCATCAAAATCCCACAGGACCCATCAAGTTGAGTGTCAGCTTAACCAGTGTATATAGAGTTATCAGATCCACCAACACTTCGAAATCCTGATGAAAAAATAGGAACGTTCCTGCCCCACTGTGTGTAGCAGTCACACACATACACACGCTTTCTGCAGAATGGAAATCAAATAATCACAGCTGTTACTTTAGGATCGCTCTTTGTTCAAAGAGACAATTAGCACCATAACCACTACACCGATTTTTCCCCCCCAGTGATTATGGTTTTATGAGTACAATGATGCACTATTTGTTTTGGAAGAATTTGACAAAAACAAAAAGAAACTATGTTCAAGAATTACAGTTAACATTTACAGGTTGTTGGTTTAGGGTGGGGGTAGTGTTTGATGACCTTTAGACAGGGGTTCCCAACCCAGTCCTCAAGTACCCACTCTCAGTCCATAATTTAGAGATTACCTGGTTGTGTCTAAAGTGTTTTATTTTTAATTTTTTTCTAAATAAAAAAAAAACCTTTGACACACCTGGGTAATCCCTAAATCCTGGACTGTTAGGGGGTACTTGAGGATTGGGTTGGGAACCACTGTCTTAAGGGATAGCTGAAGGTTAACACCTTTAATTCTCAGCCTGGCAAAGTCCCACTAAAATTAGAGAGTGGGGGTGCAAACGGTGGTTTAATTATGTTGCTAGGTTTTCCTAATTAACCTTTATGAGCAGAGCTTTTAACACTAAGCTAATTATACATAAAGGGCAGCATTTTCATATGCTCTGGTCAGCAGGAGGATTTGACTCATAAAAATTAGTTATAAAAAAACAATGCTGGGAAAAAAAAAAAAAAACAGCAGCAACAGCCATGTTTTTCCATTGGGTTTTATTGGGACTGCTTCACATTAAGAAGTTTTCCCCCCAAAACTGATCTTTATTCACAATCTTTTTAAATGTTCAACTCTGCCCCATTTAACTTGTCTGAGCAGAAAATTAAAACGAGGGATTATTGGCTGCAACAGTATACAATAAACAAAGCAAGGTACAAACATTCCAAACTAGGGATCTCAGGGTATAAATGGCTTCACATGCATGTAATAATATAACATTGTGTCTCTTTAATTACCTATTATATCTTTCATGCCTTTAGTACCAGCTTGGTCAGTATATATTCACTCAAAGTCCTCCACGGCACCTCTGTCGGCCTAACAGGAGGCTGTTACTGTGAGAGGGCCCTCAGTGCTCACTCTCCAGCTAGTCCTCTGAGGTTAATAGAGAGGCTAGGAGCAGCTGGTCCTAATATAACCTTCCCTAGCCAAGGGAGTGGGGCTAACAACATGGAACTCTTGGCAAATGAAGACATAAATAAAATATATAAAAACCCTAGAATCGGAGAGAAACTAACAAGTGGCAAACACGTTTTAGATGGTAAAATAAATATATATATAATTTATATTCTATTTACCAATTACCGTTTAAATGTATAAATAATATATTTTCAATGACAACACTAATAAAAACTTTGAAATGTGTTTGCCAAATCCTATGGTCCTAAGATCCCCTGGCATCAGGGGAGAGTGGGACGCCTAATTCATAATTTCTAGCCGTCACCATACCTTGTTGTTACTAACCAGTTTCTTACTACTTAGTAAGTAACCATTTATTTATTTAAAGGAAAACTCCAGGCACCATAACCACTTTACCCTGGCGCTGTCTCACCTTCTAGGCATTAAACCATTTTTAACACAGAACTGTCCCCAGACACTGGCCTGCTGCCATTTGTCTCGTGCTACGGCAGCAAATCAGCTGACACTCTTAGCCTATCACTGCCAGCCATATTTATATCAAAATAGCCAACCAAGAAACACGGCTGACTTTATAACGCTTTGCCTCATTCGGACCTACTAAGAACTTTGGAATGCCCAAAAGCTATACATCAGTTTATTTTTTAAATCATATGAAATTCTGCCTCGTTGGTATTTTTTCAAGGAATGATTATTTTAAGACCGTAGTCATGTGACGGAAAGGAAATTATGACAGACTTTCTGGCTACAACAGCAGATAGCAAGTAAATCAAAATAAACAATTGGGAGTGACTTAAAAAAAAACATTATCAATATCAGTCCAGTGTTGATGTCAATGATAGGTAATTCTAAAACTCAGCTATTAGTAACTAAACACTTCCAAATTGTTTAGTTACATGAAAAAAAAAATATAAAAAGTTGAATTCTTCTTGAATGTTAATAGTGTTTGTGTTACCATAAATTATTCAGCTCTTTATATGTATTGGCTGGTTATAGTAAGGGTATTGTCTCTACCTTGCGACTTGAAGACCCTGGTTCAAATCCCAGCAAGATCAAGGGCTGAGATATAGCCACCTACCTTAAATCATCACATATTATGAAGTTGTTGTTGTTTTTTTTTTTTTTTTTTTAAAGAGGACATTTTTTCATGTCAAGATACTCCCTTTTTATAATTATAAAACACTACAGAATCTATAGGTACTCTTTAATTTGCTGGATGGAGTAGCAGCATTGTAACTGCCTCACAACTGAGAAATCCTGGTTCAAATCCCAGTCAGGTCATTAATATACATTTATCTTAAAATCTCTGTAGAAACTAAATTTGTTTGAGTGGGACTTTTCATGTCTAATATTAATGCTACATGAGATATATTATATTTATTAACATTGATTCTTATCTCATTTGCTAGAATTTATAAATTTAACTCAAAATTACATATTTAATTGATCCCACACTATAGTGTATTTAGATTTGTAATTAATGCATTGTGGTAGGGCTTGCAGACCTGCAGAAAAACTCACATGGGGACTACTTATAGATATAGAAGAAACTGCCACCTTGTGGGGAAAAAGTATTCCTGACCATTATTCTCCTAATTTATTCACTAAACTAGGAAACTGCCAGGGAATTTACAAAATTGCTGAGCTGGTATTAACAGCCAGATAACCAAATTGGGCCAGGCCCAGGCAGCTGAAAAGCTGCATATACTCCTCGCTCCATGACCACTTATAAAAAGTTGAAGAAACCCTTTGAGTAGTCATCAAATACAATGGCACCTTTATGAATAATGCTGTTATGAAGCATTAAGAAACCATTTTCATGGCAACCCAATAATACTTTGTAATGCCTACAGAGACCATTTTCATGGCAACCCAAGAATACTTTGTAATGCCTACAAAAAACCCTTATTGTAATGTTTTATTTGCCTTCGATGTAATAAAATAAAATCTGTCGTAATTCTAAGTAGCTGCTAATCCTGTGGTCTCAGAGTGTTTCCAAGGTTCTAAACACGTGATGACAGTATTCCACTATGAACAAGCAACAACTTGGCTGAGAAGACTGACCTTTGGTCAGATGGTCAATTCTTCTGAAAAAGGATGACTTAAAATGGCAGCACTTGGGAAAATTTAAAGTGTCACCACAGAAATTGCAACGGAGATTGAATGTAAATACTTAAAAATAATGCACACACAAATTCAAATAAAAGTTTATTAGGAAAAAAAAAACCATTACTGTCAGTTTTTATTTAAATTGTTGAACTGATTTTATTTGTGCTTCTGAAAGAATCATAGTACAGTGGGGATTCATGTGATAACCATAGATTCATCTATTATTTGCAATCCAAGACAGAGTGACCATAGAACTGGCTCTTCCAGATGATTGATACATTGCTAGGTCACGCACAGAAGGCTTTATGTTTGCTCCAACATGCCCAGGTTGATAGTGCCACAAAGTCTATCTGCCCCAGTTTCCCATGTCTCCATAGATAAAAATGTGTTCTCTTTCTTTTTTTCTAATGTAAAAGTGAAGAGAAAGAAATTGGCAAAGCCAAATTGTTAAACTTTCCAGCTGATGACAGCCTCGGTCTGTAGTTTTTTGTTCAATAGGGACAAACTGATAATCTTAAAGGAATACTATAGGCACCAAAAAAACGTTAGCTTAATGAAGCAGTTTGGGTGTAGATCATGTCCCTGCAGTCTCACTGCACCCTAGATGCGCATGACACAATACCATCAATAGGAGTACCCCCCGATGCCCAGACACAGTACCCCCAGACGCTCAACGAAAAGTTTGACGAAGAACCAGCATATTCAGCCTAACAGTAGTGCCATCACTACAACAGAATTTTGCTTAAAATCCCCTTTAATAAATCTCACTGCTAAGGAATTATATTCCCAAAAATGTTTTGATGATGTTGGCACTCTACAGGTGCAGTTATTGAGGTCAATCTCTTGTATAACCATCAAAATATATATAACAAAATAATCAAGAGAATACCGCACCCAAATTGATGCAAAAGATATGTAATTAAAGCGGCCCTGTCATGACTCCACTACCTCTAATTGCCACCCCAGTCACCCTCAAATGCCCCTAGGCCCATTAATTTACCTATTTTTTCAAACTTATTTTATGCCCTGACCTAGGTCCTGGACGCTGCCATCTTTGTATGGGCAGATGAAGTCCCTGTGGGATACGTCAACTGCCCACACAAGTTAGCGCTATGAAATTTCTGCGCATGCTTAAACACTTGGGCATTCGCTATTGTCCGAAATTCGGAGGGGAATTTTGTCTATTCATTCGTCAGAAAGACGAATGAATGAATAGAAATTTCAGATGAACAAACAAACACCAAATGTCGGTGTTCGTTCATTTAGATTATTAACATAAGGGACAACAGGCCCCCAATTTTATCATTTAGGTCCCCCATCCGCCTCTCATGGATGAGGGCCGGGGGGAGGACAATAGATCTCACGCATTGGTTTTTTAGGGCTCCCACCCGCCGCTCATGGGTGGGGGCTGGGGGGGGGGGAGTTGGACAAAAAGTGCCCCCTCCCATTGTCATTTAGGACCCCCACCTTCCACTCATGGATGGAGCCGGGGGGACAATAGGTCCCCCCCTATTGTCATTTAGGGCCCCCACCTGCGCTCAGGGATGGGGGTCGGGAGACCTGTGTCCCTCGTTTAATTAAATAGCCCTCACTTGCGGGGAATGAGTGGGGGTTAGGGGGGACACTATGTCTCCCCCACTAGTTACTAGATGCCACCATGGGGCCATTTATAAGAAGGGGGGGGCTTTTTTTTTTTTTTTAACAACAGTGAGCAGCCTTTTGGGAGATAGCTCCCTAATACCATGGAAATTAGGGCGCTATCTACTAAGCAAGATGCAGCCGCAGCACGTATCGGATTGGAATCATTCATTCGAAGGCCGAAGGCCGTCCTAACATGAATGAACAAATTCGGTTGTTTCACAGGCGTTCTGTCTAAATGACAGGACTTTCGGGAATACTGAAAGCAGGCATCGCGAGATAACGGAGGAAAGAGTTTAGTATTGTGGGAAAATTTATCTGACCCACAGGAAGTAGGTCAGAGCTGGTCCGGCGTAGGAAAATACATAAGACAAAATAGTCCCTAATTTGTCTTTTGTTTTAATGAAAACTAGAGCAGACAGGAAGAAACAAATCACAGATCCTGAGAGAGGTTTAGAAGAGGAAGCGCTTGGGGAAAAGTAAGTTCGGCATGACAGTGCTGCTTTAAATATAACCAAAAAGTCAGACATGTATTGCCATTACTTCGAAGGGGGAAGAAGCAGGTGCTGTATAAATTCATATAGCCCAAATATCCCAGATGTACAAAGAATTCACAATTCATAATATATAGAGATCAGGATCAGACATTAACTCATCAAAGGGAGAATCAGTTAATCAATAGTACACTGATTGATAATATATCCAGATCGGAATCAGACATTAATCAGACATTAATTCATCAGAGGGAGCATCAATTAATGAATGGTACACCGATTAATCAAATATACAGAACAAGATCAGACATTAATTGTTCTGCCTGGAGACGCTGAATTTTCCTCATATGGGATGCATTGATTCAATGCATCTCTTTGAGGATGTACTGATTGGCCAAAACGGCATTTGGGTTTGGCCCTGCCCCATCCCCCCTTCAGCCAATCCAATTGGACAGGCTGCTCACTGTTTAGTAGACATGCTCCTACTCACGGCATAGCAAGTAGGGGCATTCGGGAGATTTCAATCTCCCCTATGCTAATATGGGTGTCATATTGACCCCCAAAGAAAGAGGGAGGACATGGGGGGGCTTCTATTTTTTTAAATATTAAAAGGAGGGAGCTGCGAGCCAGGAGCTCCCTTCCTGTAATAAACAGAACAAACAAACATACGAACACCAAAATTCGGTCTTTTTTGTGTGAAATTTCTATTCATTCGACTTTCTGACGAGTGAAATTTCTATTAATTCGTCTTTCTGATGAATGAATGGATGAAATTCCGTCCAGATTTCGGACAAAAGCAAATGCCTAAGTGTTTAACCCTTTAAGGACCAAACTTCTGGAATAAAAGGGAATCATGACATCACACATGTCATGTGTCCTTAAGGGGTTAACTGAGCATGTGTGGGAATTTCACAGCGCTATCAAGTGTGGACAGATGGAGACACTCAGGACCTAACACAAAATAACGTTTTTTTTTTTAAAAAGGTAACACGGGGGGGGGACAATTAAATGTAGTGGAGTAGGGATTGGGGTTAAAAACAACAAACAAACAAACAAAAAAATGACAGTGCTGCTTTAAAATATGGGGACAAAATACCTGGACCACTTTATTGAGATGAAGTGGTCTGAGTCCTTATAGTATTCCTTTAAATAATGCTTTAAAGGGACACTCCAAACTCTTAGAGCACTTTAGCTTGCAGATGTACTTTGTGTTAGAATTCGCTTTTTTCATTTTACAGAGAGTGAAGATTTAAATAGAAATTGACAATGTTATAAATTAAAAGAATTACTCCAACCAGCATGACCACTTCTGCTTTTAGTTTGCCAAGGCATTTTACACTGTAGACCACTGCATTATATTGCCCAACTTAAAGGGATTCTATAGTGCCAGGGAAAAAAGAGACATTTCCCTGGCACTATAGGCTCATAGAGTGCACCCCTCCAGTCAAAACCCCTTCAGTCACTTACCTGAATCCAGTGCTGATGTCCCCTGGCGCTGGGTCAGGCTAAGCCCACGCCGATGGAGACCTAATGCGCATGCGCAGCAATGCCCACGCTTGCACTAGGATTTCCCCATAGGAAACCATTATTCAAAGCGTGAGGACGTCCAGCATCAGATAATGGACCAAGCGGTCCGTTTTCATTCCGGAAGTCCCTCTAGTGGATGTCTGGTAGACAGCCACTATAGGAGGAGTTACCCTTCAAAAGGTAATTATTGCAGTTTCTCAGAAACTGCAATAATTACCACTGTAGGGTTAAGGGACATGGTACATTACACCATGACCACTTCATTGAGCTGAAGTGGTCTGGGTGCCTTTAAAAACTCAGGTATTGGTGGTAATCTGCTAACCTGACTTCAGATCATATGTACTGGATCTATCACAATGTATGTCTATTTCTGACTGTGCTCTCCTCCCTCTCCCAGTCACGTGTTCCATACTTGGCCACCTACTATCATTATTCATGAATGATCTACCTAACGTCTGCAAAGCCTCATCTGTACACATATACGCAGACTAGCAAACCAAATCTACACTTCCAAACCAAATCTACCACAGCTTGAGGCTGTGTTCCAAGACCAGTTCACAAAAGGTAGAAAAGCAGATCACAGATAAACTTTTTCTAAGCACAGACAAAACTGTCACAATGCTCTTTGGAACTTTGGAACCTAAATTACAGAATTCCCACCTATGAATCAGAACAAAATCAAACAGCATACTGACTACGTTCTTTCAAATTCAGTTGTGCTCAAAGGTTTGCATGCCCTTGGACACTTGGTAATATATGTACCATGTTTAAAGAAAACACGAGCAGGCAAAACATTTCTTTTACTTCTTATGGGATTCATATTCAACTGTAGGTTATAACAGAATGGCACAATCATAAAACAAAATCTATAAACAAAAAATAAAATGACCATCGTTCAAAAGTCTGCATACCCTTAGTTCTTAATACGGTGTATTGCCCTCTTTAGCATCAATGACAGTCTACAGTTGTCTATGAGGACCCTAATTCTTGCAGTTGGTATAGCTGCCCATTCGTCTTGGCAAAATACATCCAGGTCATGTTGCCTTGCATGGACCACACATTTGAGATCTCCTCAGAGTGGCTTGATGATGTTAAAGGATCACTATAGGGTCAGGAACACAAACGTGTATCCCTGACCTTATAGTGAAAACCCACCCTTTAGGTGGCTTGCCCGCCAGTGGTGTAGCCTGGTTTTGTGCTGCCCTAGGCATGACAAAACTCAGGCGCCCCCCCCCCTCCTTCCCCTGCCACCCACCCCTTCCCCACCTTCTAAATACACACACTCACTGACACACATACACTAGTTAACAGACACACATACATTCACTAACAGACACGCATACACTCTCACTAACAGACACACACAAACTAACAGACACTCACTGACACACGTACTCACTCACTAACAGACACACACACACACACACTCACTAACAGATAAACACTAACACACTCACATTTTTTTTTTTAATTCAATTCCTCCTGCCTCCTTACCTTTGGGAATGCTAGGGTGGATTCTCGTTTCCCTGGGGTCCAGTGGGGCTGCTGGTGATTTACAGGCATCACTCTGCGGCGCGCGAGGGAGCTGAGCAGAGAGCTCACTAATCAGTGCTCCCTCGCCAGCGCCGCCCGCCCAGATTGTCAGCTAGCCACCAGGCTAACAAGACATTTGCCTGGCATTTGGGGGGCTTTTTTTGCTGCCCCCCTGGAAAGTGCCGCCCAAGGTAAATGCCCTGTTTGCCTCGCAGCTAATACGGTCCTATTGCCCGCCCCCTTAGAATGGGTTAAAACTTACCTTATTTTCAGCTCTCCATAGGTCCCCCCAGCGCTTGTCCCGCCCCCTTGGTGACATCATCAAAAGTGCAGATTTTTAACCAATCCAATGCTTTCCAATGGGGAAAGCATTGGATTGGCTAAAATCGTCAGGGCGGCGGGGCCAGCACCTACTCATAGAGATGCATTGAATTAATACATCTCTATGAGGAAAATTCAGCCTCTTCATGCACAGCGTGGTGACGCTGAATGGCAGGGCTGCTTACTGTGCAGCCCTGAGCCAGGAAGCCCCTCCAGTGGCCATCTAAGGAGTGGCCACTTGGAAGTGTCCTTAGGGGGCAATGTAAACAGTTTACATGAAAATGCATAAAGGGAGCTATTATTCTCACCAGAACAACTACATTAAACTGTAGTTGTTCTGGTGACTATAGTGTCCCTTTAAGGTCAGGAGACTGTGATGGCCACTCCAGAACCTTTACCTTTTTCTGCTGTAACCACTGGAGGGTCAACTAGGCCTTGTGGAAAGTCCAAGAGTGTCAAATGCGCAGCCTTCACGCAGAATAATGCATATGGTCTGCCAGTGTTTTCTGATAACATGCTTCATTCATTTTGCCATCAATTTTCACACAAACCCACACATCAGTGAGCCACCACTATGCTTCACAGTGGGGGATGCTATTTTTTTCACCAGGGCTCGACAAATCCTAGGCGCCAGGTCGCAACGGCGACTCGAAATTTCGCCCTAGCGTCTGGGATTTGCCAGCTCTCTAGTTAGTGTGGCCGCCAAGGGAGCTTTGATGGCGGCCGGCAGAGGCAGCATGGAGGCCGCCCGCAGGAGCATTCTGGGTGGTGCGCCAGGGAGCAGTACTCTGTCTACAGCTGCTCTCTGCTCCCTCGCCCTGTCTAATGATGCCAGGAGCCGGAATATGATGTCATTCCGGCCCCGGCATCAATAAAGAGCGCAAGGGAGCAGAGAGGAGCTACAGGCGGAGTACTGCTCCTTCACACACAGGAGGAGAGCAACCCCACTGGACCCCAGGAAAAGACCCACTCTGCTTTCCCAAAGGTAGGGAGGTTGAGTGGGTTTCAATTAAAACAAAAATGTAAGTGTGTGTGAGCCTGTTAGAGTGAGCGTGAGAATGTGAGAGAGAGTCAGGATACTAGTTGATCCAGCACGCAGAATTGTGTCATACCTGGGACTAAAGATTATGTCTTACCGGGCCTTAGAATGGCCGGATTTAACGTACCAAAGAATAGTCAGTAAACTTGCCGAGGTCAGGGACACATAAGGAGACACAACAATGAGGGAAAGCCAGAAGTCATGGATACCAAAATACAGGGAAGTCAAAATAAAGCCAAAGTCAAAAACCAGAAATAAACGCTTAGGAACACTCTATCGTATAACCTACTAAGGGAAACCACAACAGGGCAATGAGGAAAAGTAAAAATGCGTTTAAATAAGCCTCTTACAGATCTGATAGCCGAAATCGACCTTTGACCCCAAAACGTGCTTGCGCGTCTCCTGTGTGACTTCACACGCACGCCAACCTCGTCACCACCGTGGGCGGACGTGGGGCTATAAATTGCCGTGGATCTGCACCAACATGTCACAGAAGTTAGCTATATGGACGTATGGCCGCCAAGCGGCATTTCCATTATTGTCAGGGAGACAATTATGCAGATACCGCAAAGTGAGGATGAGTCTGTTACAATACCCCCCCCCCCACCTGAAGAGTGCCCACCAGGCGGGCAGGCCCAGGTTTGAGAGGAAACTTGGCGTGGAAAAAACAAATCTTGCGGTCAGCATGAATGTCAGAAGCCAGAACCCAAGAACGCTCGACAGGCCCATACCCCCTCCAATCAACCAAATACTGTAAAGGTACCACGAGAAAACCTGGAATCAATTATGGAGGAGACGTCATACTCCTCCTGTCCAGAAACAACCAATAGAGGAGGGGGGCACACTTGGGTCGGTATACTTATTACAAAGAAGCAGTTTGAGTAAAGAAACACGAAATGTATTAGGAATACGCAAGGAGGCAGGAAGAGCCAGAGAATAAGAAACAGGGTTAATTCTCCGAATGATACGAAAAGGACCAAGAAATCTAGTGGCAAATTTCATGCTAGGAACTTTAAGTTTGATGTTGTGCAATGATAACCACACCCTCTCACCCACCTGGTAAACAGGGTTGGCACCCCGCCGTTTATCAGCATGAAACTTAAAACGAGCAGATGCAGACTCGAGAGCGGAATGAACTTTGGTCCAAGTCTCACGAACAGAAGCGAGGTGATCAGCCACACCAGGGATAGCTGTCAGAAAAAACAGCTGGTAGGACAGCAGGATGACAACTATAATTAGCAAAAAATGGACTATGTTCAGAAGAGTCATGGGTGGCATTGTTCCTGGCAAACTCGGCCCAGGGCAATAATTCAGTTATCTGAATTCACAAAACAACGTTAGGTACAATTCCAACGATTGGTTAGCTCTCTCAGCCGTGCCATTGGTCTGGGGATGGTAAGAGGAAGAGAACCTCTGTCAGACACAATATTTTGAGGAATACCATGTAGCCTGACAATGTCTCGTATAAAGATAAGAACTAGGTCTTGAGAGGAACAAAATGAGCCATCTTGGAAAAGCGGTCAACCACCATAAGGATAGTGGTATAAACATTAGAACTAGGAAGTTTCAAGATGAAATCCATGGATAAATGAGACCACGGAACACCAGGTACAGGAAGTGGATGTGTTAATCCACAAGGAAGTTTATGAGGAGCCTGCACATATTCCTTGACATCTTTCCTCAGTGAATCCCACCAAAATGATCTCAGGATAGTGGATGTGGATTTATTAATGCCAGGATGCTCAGCAGTCACATTGTTGTGGAATACCCTCATTACCTTCTCCATTTCGATCAATGGAACAAACAATTTATCTGGAGGTTTATTGCAAGGTGCCTGGGATTGAGCTTCTAAGATTTACCAAGCAGAGGTGATGATAAGGAAAGAACAGTGGAGGCAATAATACACTCAGGTGAAGCAATAGGGGATGTCTCCTGTTCTTGTTCTGTTTCAACGTTAAACTGTCTAGAGAAGGCGTCAGTTTTTGGGACCAGGTCTGTAAGTTATAATAAAGCTGAATCGAGATAAGAACTGAGACCATCTAACCTGTCTAGAAGAGAGTCATTTAGCATCCCCGATATATGCCAAATTTTTGTGGTCGGTTATGAGCAAAAGGTTGCCATTCTTTAAGCGCTAGTATAATGGCCAACAATTCTCTGTTACCAATATCATAATTACGCTCTGCTGGAGACAACTTTCTAGAGAAGTACTTACATGGATGTAAAGGGGTATCCTGACTTTACCTCTGAGAAAGAACAGCCCCTACTGCAGTTTCGGAGGCATCAACCTCCAGTATGAAGGTTTTGCTAGTGTCAGGATGTACCAAAATATGAGCTGAAGCAAACAATTTTTTAAGAAGTTCAAAAGTTTCTCTAGCTTCCTTAGACCATATCGTACAATTAGCCCCCTTACGTGTCATATTGGTGATGGGGGCTATCACAGAAGAGAACCCTTTGATAAATCTCCTGTAATAATTAGTAAACCCAATAAACCTTTGAATGGCTTTTAGTCCATTAGGCAATGTCCAATGTAGAACAGCTTCGAGTTAATGAGGATCCATCTGAAAACCAGAGGCGGAAATATTATACCCCAAAAACTGTACCTCAGTCTGGTCAAAGATGCCTTTCTCAAGGTTTGCAGCACTTGTTTAACATGCATTTCTCAAGGTTTGCAGCATTTGTTCCAGATATACTAGAACAAATGAATAAATATAGTCTCTGAGTGCATCAACAATAAAGTCCTGAAACCACGGCCGGAGCATTGAATAACCCAAAGGGCATGACAAGGTACTCATAATGCCCACTTCTAGTGTTAAATGCCGTTTTCCACTCATGATCTTCCTTAATCCTTACAAAATTGTATGCACTCCTGAGGTCAAGTTAAAGACTTTAGCACCTTGGAGTCTGTCAAACAATTCAGAGATGAGGGGAATAGGATAGGCATTCTTTATGGTGATCTTGTTTAATGCCCTGTAATCAATGCATGGGTGTAATTCTCCATTGTTTTTAGATACAAAAAAGAACCCTACACCAGCAGGCGAGGATGATTTACGTATGTGGCCCTTACTTAGGGAATCTTTGATGTACTCATCCATGATTCTACTCTCCTGTGGAGATAAGGCATACACTTCCCCCGTGGGGGGCATAGCGCCGGGTAGCAGATTTATGGAGCAGTCATAAGATCTGTGAGGAGGTACAATATCAGTATGACTTTTGCTGAATACCTCCTTAGCCTCCCAGTATTGCATGGGAACTTTGGAGGCCTGAGGCGTAGTAGTGGGTAAAGTAGTGATGCCCACTCTTTTGGTAATGGGTAACATCTCTCTGTACAGTCTTTACCCCACTCCAATATTTCCCCCTTTGCCCAGTCAATATGAGGATTATGTTTAATGAGCCAAGGAAATCCTAATATGATGGGACAAGAAGGAGAAGCAATTATCTGGAATGTTATGTCTTCCTTGTGTAAAGCTCCAATGGAAATGTTAATAGGCAAGGTTTTGTGGGGTTAAGAGAGAAGTCTCCCGTTAATAGCCTCAACAGCCAGAGGTGATGATCTATCCTTGATAGGTATTAAATGTTTTTTAACAAAATGTATGTCAATGAAGTTTCCTGCCGCACCTGAGCCCATCAGGGCTTTGCATAAAAAGGTCTTCTTGTTACAAAGGGCCGTAATATCGAGGAGAAATCTATTTTGGTTATTTCCAGAGGACATATCCTTCACGCCTAAGACCTGTCTCCTTAAGGTTCTTAGGTGCGGAAGTTTTCCGCATGTATAGGGCAAGCATTCCTCATATGTCCTTTTTTACTGCAGTATAGACACAGACCCTCTTTTCTCCTATATGGTCTTTCTACCTCTGACAGTCTAGTGACCCCTAACTACATAGGTTCTGGTTCGGACTGTACGGAGAGGTCAAGAACAACAGGTCTGGAGAAACGAGGTGCCAGTGATAGTCATACATCTGGTTCTATTTCTGGTAATTTCTCTGGTCCTAAGTCTGTTATCAATCTGCATGACAAATGTGATAAACTCATTTAACCTCTTAGGTAGATCTTTGGCAGCAATTTCATCAAGAATTGCCTCGGATAATCCTTCTTTAAATGCAGAGATTAAACCGCTATTAGTCCAGTCTACCTCTGAAGCTAAGGTGCGAAATTCTATGGCATAATCTGAGATAGACCGGTTCCCTTGTTTGATACGCATTAAGGCAGTGGAAGCGTCATCCTCCCTGCCTAATGATTCAAATGTTAATTTGAATTCCGCAAGAAATTCCTGGTAGTTATATGCAATACTCCTATTACTCTCCCATAAAGGATTGGCCCTAGCTAAGGCTTTACCTTTTAGTTGGTTCATCAGGTAACCAATCTTAGCTCTACCCGAGGGAAAATATCTCGGTGAGGCCTCAAAGTGGTACTTAATTTTATTCCGAAATTCCCAGCATTCTTGAATATTACCATAAAAATGCGGGGGAGGAGATAGCAGGTGCCTTATGTACTATAGGAGGAGGTGAAATAGAGAAACCTCAGGCTGTTGATGCGCTGTTCGAGTAAGAAGCGTACTGAAGGCCTGGACAAATTGATCCATACAGTGATTATTCTTCTCCATCTTTTTTTTGCAAGCGGCTATGTGCTGACACAATTCTGCAGGATATATGGCCATGTCCTCATGTCGGGATACTAGTTGATCCAGCACGCAGATTTGTGTCACACCTGGGACTAAAGGTAATGTCTTATCGGGCCTTAGAATGGCCGGACTTAACGTACCAGAGAATAGTCAGTAAACTTGCTGAGGTCAGGGACACAGAAGGAGACACAACGATGAGGGAAAGCCAAAAGTCAAGGATACCAGAATACAAAACGAAGCCAAAGTCAAAAACCAGAAATAAACGCTCAGGAACACTCTCTCGGATAACCTACTAAAGGAAACCACAACAGGGCAATGAGAAGTAAAAATGCGTTTAAATAAGCCTCTTACAGATTGGATTGGTCGAAATCGGCCTTTGACCCCAGAACATGCGTGCGCGTTTCTGCGTGACGTCACATGCACGCCGACGTCGTCACCACCGAGGCTATAAAATGGCATGGGTCCGCAGCAGCCGGCATCCACCAACATGTCACAGGAGTCAGATATACTGACACATAGCCGCTGAGAGGCACTTCCGTTATTGTCAGGGAGACAATTACTGCAGATACCGCAAGGTGAAGGATAAATATGTTACAGAGAGTCTGCCTGTGTGAGTGTAGTGGATGGCATTGGGCTGTCCTCAGAATTATGTGTTTTCGTATGTGTTCGGTTAATTTTTGCCATATGTATGTAAAGTGTATGCAGCAGTAACTGATTGTTCGGTAAAATCACTCCAGTTATTATGCGAGTGAAACTACCGAACAATCAGACCACCCCAGGAATAAGTGTGCCTGCAAACGGGTAATTGGCAATCAGTGCAGTGTGTGCTTTGTCCTCTGGGTGGCCGCCATTCAGGAGACGAACACGTGGCAGCGGTCTCCCGAACAGCGGTGTTTTGCCGTCGAGTGTCTGGAATCCAAATTGGACACTCGGTAAGGCAAACACCGCTGAGACCTCCACACTGTCGTCAATTCGTGTAGGAACTACCGAACGGCTCCCCGTTCGGTAGAAAGAACCCCACGAACAAGGGGGTTTATCCTAATCCTCCCCAGTCTCCATAACCCAAGCCGTTCGTGCATTTTATTCCCTTTTTCTGTGACCGACCGCAGGGCCAAAATGTATGGAACCCCTTTCAGCTGTTAACTCCAGCGCGGTCAGTCTTTTTATTACTTTCAGGAAATTCCCGAACCCCTGGTCCGATCTGGGTGATTTTTTAATATGTTTCTCACCCAGATCAGGGCTACCAGGGGATGTAATATTTAAAGGGGTACCCCTATGTTTAGGGGTACATCCAGAATACCAGGGGAACTGTGTACTGCATAATGGGATTATGAGTCATACTAAGGGGAGGGGATGTGTGGGTGGCAACTCATGTACGATTGGTGTATTGTATAATTACTGTAAATCCCTCCCTTGCATGGGAGAAATCTTTAAAAGAAGGTTGAGTGATTAAAAGTTCAGTTCTGCTCCTGTTGCTGTGTGTCATCCAGTCATTGGGATTGATATTGGGATATTATTGGATTGTCTTGCCAGCTGGAATTATTGCCTTATGGATTTTTAATACTTATTCCCGAACCTCACTGGGATCTTGAGTGGAGATAACCTGTGGAATATCAGCTCTCCGCTACAGTGAGCCTCTCAGAGTGAGTGTGTAAGCCTGTCAAGAGTGTGTGCAAGCCTGTTGTCAGCGTAAGAGTGTTTGTGAGCCCGTCAAGAGTGTGTGTGTGTCAGTGAGCCTGTCAGCGAGAGTGTGTGTGTGTGAGCCTGTTGCCAGCGTGTGTGAGCCTGTCTTAGAGTGTGTGAGAGAGAGCCTGTCAGAGAGTGAGTGTGTGTCAGAGCCTGTAAAGAGTGTGGGCTTGTGAGAGCCTATCAAGAATGTGTGCGCTTTAGGTATCTGCCCCTGCCGATTGCACGAGAAAGGTGTTTTTACTCCCCATTTTCTCACGCCGTGCCAGTTTTGCCATCGCTGGTACCACCAGCATGGCTGAGATTATCAATCTTTATGATCTCAGCTAAGCCAATGCTTTTTCTCTATGAGAAACATTCAGCACCTTCATGGAAAGCTTGGAGACGCTGAACCTGGGTGCTGCACATGGTGCAGCAGTGACTCATGTCTCTCTAGTGGACGTCTGAGTGACTGTCACTAGAGGTGTTACTAAGCAGCAATGTAAACAATGCCTGTTCTCAGAAAAGGCAGTGTTTACACTGAAAATATGAGAAAGATGTACACAAAGTGGAGGAAAGAAGAATTTAGCAGCTCAGATACACCTAATAAGTGGTATCCCCTACACCACTATAAATACATACAAAACAAATAGGCGGAGCTGCATAGAATCTTGAATAATCTGTAACACAAAATTGAATATACACAAAATAGCGTAGTATGTCTATTCAATCTGTATAGTAAGAAGAGAAATAATTCCACTCACAAGATCAGAGTCATACCGTCATATGACTCTAAATGTATCCTTCTTTGGACCATTGTTTAGACCGTTTGGTGTCATAGTAGTAAAATCAAATATGAATTTCATCTCTTCTTTCCCTATCTTGTTTATGTAATCACCTCCTCTCCGATCTTTTTTTATTTGTTTAATTGCGCAAAAAACATTCCTTCTAGGTTCTGATTATGTACTTTTTTTAAATGGTTCGGAACACTGTGGGTTTCTATACCGTTTTTAATGTTTCTTATATGCTCTGCTACCCTAGTGTTTAAACTTCGGATTGTGCGACCTACATATAGGAGGTTGCATGGGCATTTTAAGACCTAAATGACCCCCTTAGAATGGCACGTTAGATGGTCTCTTATGGTAAATTTTTTGTTAATATGAGGTTCTAGATTTATAAGATGTCTTTTTTTACTTTTCGTATTCCTGCATGCTAAACAGTACCCGCATCCATAGAATCCTTTGTCCATCGAAAAAAAATTTTTTCTTTTTCGATTATTTTTTCTTTGTTTCTGCTTTTGACTAAGGTGTTCCTTAAATTTTTTGCACCTCTGAAGATTATTCTAGGTTTTTCTGGTAACAAATCTTTAAGTATTGGATCGTCCCTCAAGATATGCCAAAGCTTTTTTATAACTTTGTTAATTTTTCTATTATTACCATGGTAGTTACATATGAATGGGATATCATTATTCCAATTTGTATTCTTTTTCTTATTCCTATTTGCTAGCAAGTTAGTTATTTGTGTTTGTTGTACATCGCTTAGAGCTAATTGGAGGGAGGTCTCATCATATCCTTTTTCTAGAAATTGAGTTTTTATCTTATTTGCTTGTTCTAAGAAGTCTTGGTCATTAGTGCAGTTTCTTCTGATTCTTAGAAACTGCCCTTTGGGAGCATTGCTCAACCAGGGGATATGGTGACAACTTTCTCTTCTAATGTAGCTGTTAGCGTCGACTTCTTTAAAATGATTCCTTGTGGAAATTTTATTTTGTGCTATAAAAATCTCTAGGTCTAAAAAGTTGATCTGTTCGGTGCTAATCTGGGCTGTTAAAATAATATTCCACTGATTGTTATTAAGGTATTGAATAAACGAAGTAAGCTCTGTTTGTGATCCCGTCCAAATAATATGTCGTTTATGTATCGGCGATAGTTCACCAAGTTCGCTCCCCATGTGTGGCCTCTATATACAAACTGTTCCTCCCAATAGGCCATGAATAAGTTTGCGTAACTGGGGGCGAACTTGGTGCCCATCGCTGTACCTCTAATTTGCAGATAAAACTTCTCGTTGAACCAAAAATAATTATTTGTTAAAACTAAAAAAATTCCTTCTAAAATGAATACTATCTGCTCTTCTTTAAAATTGTGTTTCTTTAAAAAGTATTGCACAGCTTCTAGCCCTTTGTCATGGGGTATGATACTATAGATAGAGGTTACATCACATGTAACTAGAGAGTTACCTTCATGCCAAAGTGTAGTTTGCAAAATTTGTAAAATGTGTATTGTATCTTTCAGATACGCAGGGTTTTGAATGACCATCAGTTGTAACAGATGATCGAGGTATTCTGAGATTCTGGACGAAACTGAATTAATACCTGATATTATTGGTCTTCCTGGAGGGTTTTCTTTATTTTTATGTACTTTAGGAAGATGATAGTACACTGGTATTATAAGATGGGAAGACGTTAAGTATTTCGCTTCATGAGATGTTAAAATACCTTTCTCTAATCCTTTGTTTATGTACTCATCAAACTTCTTTTTCACTTCCTCTGTGGGGTTTTTGTCAAGTTTTTTATATGTATCTTTGTCTGATAGTATTTTTTCCGCCTCTTTTAAGTATTTATCTTTTGGGATAACTACTACCCCTCCACCTTTATCTGCTGGTTTTATTATTATCTCTTTATTTTGTTGTAATTCCTTTACTGCCATCCTTTCTTTTTTAGACATATTTTGATGGTATTTATTCAAAATATGTCTAGGGTAGCAGAGCATATAAGAAACATTAAAAACGGTATAGAAACCCACAGTGTTCCGTACCATTTTTAACCCCTTCTGACCGGAGGGCATGCAATTACGCCCTATTTTAGGCGGCTCTAAACGCCGCCGGGCGTAATTGTACGCCCTCCGGTTTTTGCCTACTTACCCAGTCGCCGGTGGTCCCACGCCGGCGATCGCGATGGGGGGGGACTCCCAGGGAGCCCCCCCACGGTAGATGCTCCTCCTCCGGTGCCTCCCGGCCATGTGAGAGTGGGGTCCTTGCAAGGACCCCACAATCACATGGCCGGGTAGGCTGCCTCCTGCATTGCCAGCAGGGGGGCTGCCTGTAATGACAGGTTGTCCCCCTGCTGGCTGAAAATAAAATTAAAATGTATTAGTGTAAAAAAAATAAATATATATATATATACTTAGATCATATATATATATATGATCTAAGTATATATACACACATATACATACACACACGTACACCGTCTAGGTGTATTTTACTATTAATATATGTATAATTATATATATATATATATATATATATATATATATTAATATCAAATTACACGTAGACTGACACTGATTAAATATATATAATTATTGTTATATATATATTTATATATAATATAAAAAAATTAAATATGTAAATACGTTAAAAAATAAAATTTTAAAAATAATTAAAAAATATATAGATGTGTGTTATTTCGTTCTAACTGTATTGTGATATTAATATATATATATTTATATCAAAATACACGTAGAACGAAATATATATATATCTACATAATTAAATATATACGTATATATCACTATATATATATATATATATATATATATACCTATATATAAATAAAAATATTTAAAAAAAATTATATAGATATACACATGTCTATATATATACATATATTAATTCTACATATATATTTATGTAATATTTTTACATTATTAGGTATCTTAATTAATTACAATTAGAGGGACCTGCCTGACAACCCATGCCAAAAGTAAAGGGAATTTAATTGGCTAGCACTATATTTAACCCTATAACTTTCCAAGACACCATAAAACCCGTACATGGGGGGTACTGTTCTACTCGGGAGACTTCGCTGAACACAAATATTAGTGTTTAAAAACAGTAAAATGTATTACAACGATGATATCGCCAGTAAAAGTGAAGTTTTTTGCATTTTTCATGCACAAACAGCACTTACACAGACGATATTATTGCTGTGATACTTTTTGCTGTTTTGAAACACAAATATTTGTGTTCAGCGAAGTCTCCCGAGTACAACAGTACCCCTCATGTACAGGTTTTATGGTGTTTTCAAAAGTTACAGCGTCAAATATAAGGCTTGCGTTTCATTTTTTTCACATTACAATTCGCCAGATTGGTTACGTTGCCTTTGAGACCCTATGGTAGCCCAAGAATGAAAATTACCCTATGATGGCATACCATTTGCAATAGTAGACAACCCAAGGTATTGCAAAGGGGTATGTCCAGTCTTTTTTAGTAGCCACTTAGTCACAAACACTGGCCAAAATTGGCGTTTTGTGCATTTTTCACACACAAACAAATACTAACGCTAACTTTGGCCAGTGTTTGTGACTAAATGGCTACTAAAAAAGACTGGACATACCCCATTTGCAATACCTTGGGTTGTCTACTATTGCAAATGGTATGCCATTATGGGTGTAAATTTAATTCCTGGCTACTATAAAGTCCCAAAGGCAACGTAACCATCTGGCGAATTTCAATTTCAAATGTAACGTGCTATATTTGACCCTGTAACTTCCCAAAACGCCATAAAACCTGTACATAGGGGGTACTGTTTTACACGTGAGACTTTGCTGAATACAAATATGTGTATTTTATTGCAGTAAAAGCAAACAGTATTATGACATTGACAGTTAAAATGTCATGTAGAACTAAAAAAAAAAATTAAAAAATTCTTATTTTATCCCATTCTTTTCATATTAAATTATGTTTCATAGCTAAATATTTGATATTAAATGAAAGCCCTGTTTCCCCTGAATAAAATGATATATAATAAGGGTGGGTGCATTTACTATGAAAGAGGTGTATTACAGTTGGACAGACATGTAGCGCAAATGCCAGGTTTTGTTTACATTTTGTTTTGTTCACAACGTGTACATTTGGCTCCGTCCTTAAGGGGTTAAAAAGTACATAATCACAACCCAGAAGGAATTTTTTTTTTGCGCAATAAAACAAGTAAAAAAAGATCGGAGAGGAGGTGATTACATAAACAAGATAGGGAAAGAAGAGATGAAATTTATATTTGATTTTAATACTATGACACCAAACGGTCTAAACAATGATTTTGAATTATATAATTTTATGAACTAGTTTTTATATCTATACACCAAAGTTTATATGGATTAATCTTACACTATATAGAAAGGGGACTGTAATTGATTTTACTCTACTTTTTACACTTGCTAAATATAGTAGCACCTTCTTTTTACAGCACGAATTTTAATGCTACACAATATGTTTTTTATGGGCTATCTTTTAATTCCTTGTTTAGTAACCAAAATGTTTTTTTATATGTCTTAATTATTTTTGCTTTTTGGCCTCTGTGTAAACTATTAGAGAGGAGAATATGTAGACTACATATACGTTCTATTTAGCGATTTTCCGGCAAACCCAGACGGTAGCCGGCATAAAGAGAACTTTGGAACGCATGTGCGTTCCATTTAGGCGCAACCAGGAAGTAGACAACAGAGCCGGCAGCGCTTGATACAGCTGGAACACACGTGCATTCCATCCTGGCGAAACCCAGAAATAGAAGCCGGCGTTGGAACGCACGTTGCGTTCCGACGCACGAGAACCCGGAAGTGACCTCCGGATTGGAAAAAGAAAAGACCGGGTGGAATATTTAAAAGGAGGTAAAGAAGATTGTACTCCTATAGCCAACTGAGGAAGCCTATTTCACAGGCGAAATGCATATTGGACTTCAGTATCAATTGGACATTTTATTGGACATTAATTTTAACAGATTTTTATTGTCATTTACAACCAGTTGTTTCTGGTATATGTGATATATATTTTTTACTGGAATAAAAACACTTTTTAAAAAAGGACAAGTGGAGAATTCAACATTTCTTTTGGGAAGACCCTGTTAAAGAAATACAAGGGGGAACACAGAGAATCCGGGAACGAAAGGGTCTGGACAACCCTTTAATGGTCCAAAGAAGGATACATTTAGTCATATGACGGTATGACTCTGATCTTGTGAGTGGAATTATTTCTCTTCTTACTATACAGATTGAACCTTTTGTGATAGTTCTTTGGTTTTGACCCAGCTTGTTCGAGTATTCTGACTTCTGGTTTCCCTGACTCGGCTTCGCTCCTCGTTATTGTGTATTTCTGGCTTCCCTTGACCATGGCTTGTTTCTGACATTTCTTGTAGTTATCGCTTTTATCTGGCCATTCTAAGAACTGGATTAAGGACTTTCTTTCTGTCTCTAATTCTACTGGTGGTTTTTACTCTACGTATTGGGTTAATTGTTACAATAGACACCAGAACAACTACATCAAGCTGTAGTGGTTCTGGGGACTACAGTGTCCCTTTAAGAATTGCATTTTCTCGTTGAAAATGACTAGCTCATAACATTTTTTTTTAGCTGGCTCCTAGATTACAAACAAAATTTGCCAAGCCCTGCTTTTCACTATAGGCCTGGTTGACCCCTCTCCAAAACATAGCGCTTATCGTTGTGACCATAAAGATCTATTTTGGTTGTCACTTCAAATTACAGTGTGCCAGAAGCGTGTCAAGGTGTTGTCGGGCATATTGTAACCAGGTTTTTTTGTGGCATTGGCGCAGTAAAGACTTCTTTCTGGCAACTTAACCACACAGCTCATTTTTGTTCATGTATTGCCTTATTGTTCTCCTTAAAACAACCACACCATCTTTTTCCAGAGCAGGCAGTATTTCTCCTGAGATTAGCTGTTGGTTTTTCTTTGTATCCCTAACAATTCTTCTGGAAGTTGTGGCTGAAATCTTTCTTGGTCTACCTGACCTTGGCTTGGTTTCAAGAGATCCCCAGGCATTTTCTGTGCTTTGGATTTATAAAGTTCCATTATCTGGTTACATAGGTCTTTTGACAGTTAATTTCTGCTCCCAATGGCTTAGTATCTAGCCTGCTCAGTGCATCCATGTGAGAGACTATTTATACACGGACACTAATTGCAATTTAAAAATTGAGAAATTAACCTTTAATTGCCGTTTTAACCTGTGTGTGTCACCTTGTGTATCTGTATTTAAACTTTTGATCATGGCCATTTGGGTGATTCCTGTTATGATGATTTAACAAGGATCCAAAACAACCATGTGATAATAAATGACTTCATATGACCACTATCCTTCAATAAAAATAAATTTTGTGCATAATTAATCATATTTTCATGCCAACATGTCACAATTTCTGCCAGGGTATGCAAACTTTTGAGCACAACTGTATGTTGCTAGACCCCACTCTATCCTTTGGACTCCACATTGAAAAACCCATCAAAACTTTATCCAAAAGTAGGTGCCTAAACAGAAACAAATCCTGCCTAAAACCCACAGTAAGGAAACTACAACTGCTATATCCAGTTATTGAATATGGGGATGTAGTGTATGCACCTTAGCTGCATACCCATCTTCATAAACTTACTACATTGTGTAACCTATTTTGTGCTACAATTTAATTACATTACCCACCATTGTGACATGTCAAGAGAGCTAACCACTGGAATATTGCACCCTTCATTTTTCCAGCCTTGTGTTTAACCCCTTAAGGACACATGACATGTGTGACATGTCATGATTCCCTTTTATTCCAGAAGTTTGGTCCTTAAGGGGTTAAGAGATTTTCTGGGAAGCAATCAACCACCAAGAGTAGAATGCTCTTACCAGCACAGTAATTGGTGTACCACAAAAAAGAAAGTGTTTCGATCCTCACTATCCTACAGAGAACCGCAATTGTGGAATACCTTACGGACAAAATCAAATCTTCCTCCAGTCTAGAATCGCTTAAGAAATCTCCCTATTGTAACAATGCAATGTTTGTGGGTCCGGGACATACTTGAAAAATGAAACAAACCTCAATGTATTCTTCCTGATAAAATACTTTAAAGGACCACTATAGTGCCAGGAAACCATACTTGTGCCCTCACCCTCAAGGCCCCCCTTCCGCCCGGCTCCAGGGGTTAAATTTACCTCTTTTTCCAGCGCCGGGCGGGGGACTCTCCTCCTTGTCGTCATTGGCTGAATACACATGCGCATTGAGCCAGTCCATAGGAAAGCATTCTTAACGTTTTCCTATGGACGCTGGCGTCTTCTCACTGTGATTTTCACAGCGAGAAGCGTGGAAGCGCCTGTCAATGAGACAGCCACTAGAGGCTGGATTAACCCATATGTAAACATAGCAGTTTCTCTGAAACTGATATGTTTATAGAAGAAAGGGTTAATCCTAGCTGGACCTGGCACCCAGACCACTTCATTAAGCTGAAGTGGTCTGGGTGCCTATAGTGGTCCTTCAAATATAAATAAAGTTGTGGTACGAGTCTGCATGTGCAGTGTTTCTACTTGAAATGCTGAACATACAGGGAAATATGGACTTACACCCCTAGCACACGTTACATAGGCAAGTCTGTTCCGGGCTGCCCAATACCAAGCTAAATATCGATCTAACCGTTTTTGGTTTTTTTAATTAAATAAGAGGACAGGATTAACAGGTCCTCATAAAACTAAAACACCTTGTAGAGAAAAGGGTTATAGTAACCCTTTAACTTTATTACGTCACATGGCTGTCCAACAGACATCTGGTCAATTTACTTCCTGGTTTAGTAAGCTCAGTGGAGCTAAACACAAGAGGCCGCAATTGTTCAGAGCACCTGCCCTGCAAAGACTTTTCATGGAGCTGCATTGGAAAGTATGTGATTGTACAGTCACAGAAATTATGGGCTGAGTTACATAAGAAGAGCTTGCAAAGAGTTCTGCAGCTTTTAGATATCCCCCCAACGAGAAAAAAAACAAAAAAACACGTGCAAGTTTTTATTGGGGTAAACATAAAACTAGTTTAATTTGGAGTGTCCTGTGAATCTTAGGGCAGCATAAGGATATTGATTTCTTGCTGCCCTTAACTAGTAGGAATTACTTTCCTGAATAGCCCTTCTCTTGTTATTTATGTGTGGTCGTCAACCGCATTAGATCTAAAATGTGGAGAATGACCGGGCTACCCACATCAGTACAATGAAAAGTATCCATTTTTAGCACGGCTGGAGAATAAAGGAATACTTTCATGCTGGGAAGGAAAGATGTATTCTTAACAATGTGTTCCTCAGACCCCATGGAACCCACTTCTCTCCCCTCAATGATGTGAAGGGTCAAATAAAGTGTTTATTCACTCACCCTAAGGCACATGTGTATTACCTTAATGCTTTCCTATGTGTTTTTTCTGATACTGGATGTCCCCAAGCAGAGTGTGAGGATGTCCAGTATCATTTCACAGAGTCAAACCTCTTTAAAAATCCAGGATGTACCTCTAGTGGCTGTCTGGTAGATATCCACTAGAGAAAGTTTCAGTAACATAGAATGTGACGGCAGATATGAACCATTCGGCCCATCTAGTCTGCCTAATTTTTTAAAAAATACTTTCATTAGTCCCTGGCCTAATCTTATAGTTAGGATAGTCTTATGCCTATCCCACGTATGCTTAAACTCCTTTAGTGTGTTAACCTCTACCACTTCAGCTGGAAAGCTATTCCATTCATCCACTACCCTCTCAGTAAAGTAATACAGGGAGTGCAGAATTATTAGGCAAATGAGTATTTTGACCACATCATCCTCTTTATGCATGTTGTCTTACTCCAAGCTGTATAGGCTCGAAAGCCTACTACCAATTAAGCATATTAGGTGATGTGCATCTCTGTAATGAGAAGGGGTGTGGTCTAATGACATCAACACCCTATATCAGGTGTGCATAATTATTAGGCAACTTCCTTTCCTTTGGCAAAATGGGTCAAAAGAAGGACTTGACAGGCTCAGAAAAGTCAAAAATAGTGAGATATCTTGCAGAGGGATGCAGCACTCTTAAAATTGCAAAGCTTCTGAAGCGTGATCATCGAACAATCAAGCGTTTCATTCAAAATAGTCAACAGGGTCGCAAGAAGCGTGTGGAAAAACCAAGGCGCAAAATAACTGCCCATGAACTGAGAAAAGTCAAGCGTGCAGCTGCCACGATGCCACCAGTTTGGCCATATTTCAGAGCTGCAACATCACTGGAGTGCCCAAAAGCACAAGGTGTGCAATACTCAGAGACATGGCCAAGGTAAGAAAGGATGAAAGACGACCACCACTGAACAAGACACACAAGCTGAAACGTCAAGACTGGGCCAAGAAATATCTCAAGACTGATTTTTCTAAGGTTTTATGGACTGATGAAATGAGAGTGAGTGTTGATGGGCCAGATGGATGGGCCCGTGGCTGGATTGGTAAAGGGCAGAGAGCTCCAGTCCGACTCAGACGCCAGCAAGGTGGAGTACTGGTTTGGGCTGGTATCATCAAAGATGAGCTTGTGGGGCCTTTTCGGGTTGAGGATGGAGTCAAGGCTCAACTCCCAGTCCTACTGCCAGCTCCTGGAAGACACCTTCTTCAAGCAGTGGTACAGGAAGAAGTCTGCATCCTTCAAGAAAAACATGATTTTCATGCAGGACAATGCTCCATCACACGCGTCCAAGTACTCCACAGCGTGGCTGGCAAGAAAGGGTATAAAAGAAGGAAATCTAATGACATGGCCTCCTTGTTCACCTGATCTGAACCCCATTGAGAACCTGTGGTCCATCATCAAATGTGAGATTTACAAGGAGGGAAAACAGTACACCTCTCTGAACAGTGTCTGGGAGGCTGTGGTTGCTGCTGCACGCAATGTTGATGGTGAACAGATCAAAACACTGACAGAATCCATGGATGGCAGGCTTTTGAGTGTCCTTGCAAAGAAAGGTGGCTATATTGGTCACTGATTTGTTTTTGTTTTGAATGTCAGAAATGTATATTTGTGAATGTTGAGATGTTATATTGGTTTCACTGGTAATAATAAATAATTGAAATGGGTATATATTTGTTTTTTGTTAAGTTGCCTAATAATTATGCACAGTAATAGTCACCTGCACACACAGATATCCCCCTAACATAGCTATAACTAAAAACAAACTAAAAACTACTTCCAAAAATATTCAGCTTTGATATTAATGAGTTTTTTGGGTTCATTGAGAACATGGTTGTTGTTCAATAATAAAATTAATCCTCAAAAATACAACTTGCCTAATAATTCTGCACTCCCTGTACTTACGGATATTATTTTTAAACCTTTGCCCTTCTAATTTAAGACAATGTCCTCTTGTTGTGGTAGTTTTTATTCTTTTAAATATAGTCTTCCTCCTTTACTGTGTTGATTCCCTTTATGTATTTAAATGTTTCTCATATCCCCCCGTCTCGTCTTTCCTCGAAGCTATACATGTTAAGTTCCTTTAACCTTTCCTTGTAAGTTTTTTTCCTGCAATCCATGAACCAGTTTAGTAGCCCTTCTCTGAACACTCTAAAGTATCAATATCCTTCTGGAGATATCGTCTCCACTACTGCGTACAAGACTCCAGGTGAGGTCTCACCAGTGTTCTGTACATTGGCATGAGCACCTCCCTTTTTCTACTGTGAATACCTCTCCCTATACAACCAAGCATTATGCTAGCATTTCCTGCTGCTCTATTACAATGTCTGCCTACCTTTAAGTCATCTGAAATAATTACCCCTTAATCCCTTTCCTCAGATGTTGAGGTTAGAACTCTATCAAATATTCTGTACTCTGCCCTTGGGTTTTTACGTCCAAGATACATTATCTTGCACTTATCTACATTAAATGTCAGTTGCCACAACTCTGACCATTTTTCTAGTTTACCTAAATCATTTGCCATTTAGCTTAACCCTCCTGGAACATCAACCCTGTTACATATCTTAGTATCATCAGCAAAAAGACATACCTTACCATCAAGACCTTCTGCAATATCACTAATAAAAATATTAAAGAGAATGGGTCCAAGTACAGATCCCTGATGTACCCCACTGGTGACAAGCCCATGCTTCGAATATACTCCATTGACTACAACTCTCTGTTGCTTGTCACTCAGCCACTGCCTTACCCATTCAACAATATTAGAATCCAAACTTAAAGATTGCAATTTATTGATAAGCATTCTACGTGCAAGTGTCAAAAGCCTTACTGAAATATAGGTAAGCAATGTCTACTGCGCCACCATGATTATTTTAGTTACCCAATCAAAAAAATAAATAAGATTAGTTCGCCATGGTCTCCCTGAAGTAAACCCACGTTGTCTCTGATCTTGAAATCCATGTGTTTTTAAATGTTCAGCAATCCTATCCTTTAACATGGTTTCCATTACTTTCCCCACTACTGAAGGACTGTGCTATTTTCTCCTCTGTGTTTGATTTGGAAGCTCTTATAACTTGCTTAGCCTCTTTCTGCCTAATCTTATAGATCATTCTGTCTTCCTCACGCTGTTTTTTTTTTTTTATAAACTACTAAACGCTAACTTTTTGTTTTTTTACTATTTTGGCCACATCCACAGTGGTTTCTTGAATTTTTGGCTTTTACTGATAAGCCTAATGCAATTTTCTGTTGCCTTCAATAGTGCAACTTTTAAATAATCCCATTTCTCTTGGACTCCATTTAAATTGCTCCAGTCTGATAATGACTCCTCTACCCATATTCTAATTTTATAAAAATCTGTTTTTGTAAAGTCTAAAACTTTACTGCAATATAAAAACATTTTATTTCTCTAAAACTTAGTTTTACGTTGCAGGACCATGGGGAACAAGGACAATGTACTCAGACCAATTCAATGTGATGAAGAGGTCTGGGGTCCTATAGAGCGGGGCTCGACAAATTCCAGGTGCCATGTCGCCCTGGTGACTAGAAATTACACCCTGGCGCCTGGGATTTGCAAGCTCTCTAGTTAGTGTGGCTGCCGAGGGAGCTTTGACGGCACCAGTCGGGGAATATTGGAGGAGGATGGAGCATTGTAGGCAGTGTGCGAGGGGCAGTACTATGTCTGCTGTATAATGATGCCAGGAACCGGAAAAGGAAGAAGATCCGGCCCCGGCATCATTACAGAGAGTGCGCAGGGAGCAGATACAGGCAGAGTACTGCTCCTTCGCATGCAGGAAGAGACCAGCCCCACTCAGCTCTTCCAAAGGTAGTGAGGCTGAGTAGGGTTCAATTAAAACAAAAATGTGAGTGTGTGAGCCCTGCCCCGTCAATTGCATGAGGAAGATGGTTTTACTCACCTTCCCCACGCTGTATCAGTTTCGGCATGTCTGGTACCACCCCCATGGCTGAGATAATCAATATTTGTGATCTCAGTTAAGACAATGCTTTTATGCATGCGCAGCAAATGTATCAATCCCCATCTCCTCACAGAGATGCATTAAATTAATGAATCTCTACGAGGAACATTCAGCGCCTCCATGCAGAGACACATGAAAGTGTGTGCAACACTGACCCAGGACTCTCTAGTGGCCGTCTAAGCAGCAATGTAAAAACACTGCCTTTTTGCAGAAAAGGCAGCATTTACACTACAAGCCTGCAAGGACAGGCTATAGACACCAGAACAACTATATCA
The DNA here is from genome assembly GCA_933207985.1 of Pelobates cultripes. NCBI lineage: Eukaryota > Metazoa > Chordata > Amphibia > Anura > Pelobatidae > Pelobates > Pelobates cultripes. The sequence continues at coordinate 65,089,381 of OW240924.1, forward strand.
AGATGTAGTGGTAATGGTGACTATAGTGTCCTTTTTCTTGTTGAAAATGACTGGCTCCTAACTTTTAATTTGTTAAGCTCTACTACAGTGTCCTTTTAAGATGCCACACCAGCGCTGAGCACAATACAGATATGCTGAGAGGCACTGACATGTTCACAACCTGATCAGACACAGATATCTATGTTCTTTCGCGTATCGTTAAAGGACCACTATAGTGCCAGGAAAACATACTTGTTTTCCTGGCACTATAGTGCCCTGAGGGTGCCCACACCCTCAGGGACCCCCTCCCGCCCGGCTCTGGAAAGGGGTTAAAACTTACCTTTTTCCAGCGCTGGGCGGAGAGCTCTCCTCCTTCGCTCCTCCCCGCCGGCTGAATGCGCACGCGTGGCAAGAGCTGCGCGCGCATTCAGCCGGTCGCATAGGAAAGCATTTACAATGCTTTCCTATGGACGCTGGCGTGCTCTCACTGTGAAAATCACAATGAGAAGCACGCAAGCGCCTCTAGTGGCTGTCAATGAGACCGCCACTAGAGGATTAGGGGGAAGGCTTAACCCATTAATAAACATAGCAGTTTCTTTGAAACTGCTATGTTTATAAAAAAAAATGGGTTAACCCTAGAAGGACCTGGCACCCAGACCACTTCATTAAGCTGAAGTGGTCTGGGTGCCTAGAGTGGTCCTTTAAAGGCTGAACGCATGAGTAACAAGGTTAATTTCTAAACATGTCCATTTCTATTGAAATCTCCACTTTTTCTAACACGAATAAAAAAAAAAAAAAAAATACCCCAGTGGTCACACACAAAACACTTCAACAAGATAAAATACTCGAAAGGTCTAGAGCAGGGGTGCCTAAACTGTAGATCCCCAGAGGTTGTAGAACTCCCCCCAAGATGCTTTGCATGCCTTTAGAACAGGCTTCCCCAAACTCCGGCCCTCCAGATGTTGCTGAACTACAACTCCCATGATTCTCAGCCTGTCTATTTCATTCATAGAATCATGGGAGTTGGAGTTCAGCGACATCTGGAGGGCCAGAGTTTGAGGAAGCCTGCTTTGGCAATGACAAAGCATCATGGAAGCTGTGATTTAAAAAAAATAAAAACAAAACCCAAAATCTGGAGAGCTACCTTACCCCTAAATGTAAAGAAATAATAAAAAACAAAAAAAAACCTCATAACTTGAGATATATCTGTCAGTTTTCCCCAGTCTAATCCCAGATCAGCCATTATAATCTATATATCTATCCAGGCTTCATTCCCCCCTCCTCCCCAGCCGCCATCACTGCCCGGTAGGTCCGCCAGCTGTCACCAGCCCCGAGGAGCCATCCTCCCTGCTTGCTCTCCAAACGGTCGGCTTCGGCAAAATGCCCGCCAGCCAGCCGGCCGCGTCACGTGACCCGGCGCGACGTGCGGGCCCCGCCCACTCCTTCCCTCTGCCCCTAGTCAGAATGCCGCCCGCCGCCCGCCGCCTCCTCCTCCCAGCACGGCCGTTAGAAATGCCTCCTGCTGCCGCAGCAAGTCTCGCGAGATGATGCCGGGAGCGGACAGCGGCGACGAGATTTGCTGGCTGGAGTTTGGGAATTGTCTTGAGAAGGCGGAGGAAATAAATAAATAAATAATAGAGCTAGCGAGATCTATGAAAGAAGGGACCGGGGGGGGGATTTAATAACAAGGAGGAGGAGGGGGGGCTGCACCGGCCGGCCGGCCAGCGATCTGATGATGGCATCGGGCGATACGTTGTACATAGCCTCGGACGGCTCCGAGATGCCGGCGGAGATCGTGGAGCTGCACGAGATAGAGGTGGAGTCCATCCCGGTGGAGACCATCGAGACCACGGTGGTCGGGGACGACGACTATGACGACGACGACGACCCCCACAGCCACCATCACCACCACCACCACCAGCCCATGATCGCCCTGCAGCCGCTCGACTCGGACGACCCGGGCCACGTCCACCATCACCACCACCACCACCACCAGGAGGTCATCCTGGTCCAGACCCGGGAGGAGGTGGTCGGCGGGGACGACTCGGACCTCAGGACCGACGACGGCTTCGAGGACCAGATCCTGATCCCGGTGCCGGCCCCGGCCGGGGAGGACGAGTACATCGAGCAGACCCTGGTGACGGTGGCCGGCAAGAGCTCGTCGTCGGGAGGGAGGATGAAGAAAGGCGGCAGCGGTAAAAAGAGCGGGAAGAAGAGCTACCTGAGCGGGGCCGAGCCGAGCGGGAGGAAATGGGAGCAGAAACAGGTCCAGATCAAGACCCTGGAGGGCGAGTTCTCCGTCACCATGTGGGCTTCAGGTCAGTACCTCACCGGGCCCCCTCCCAGGGCGTGTCCCGCCGCTCCCGGCACCGAGCCCGCTCTCCCCAACCCCGGGGAGCCGCTCTGTCACGGCACGGGGGAGATTTGTTGTGAGACGGAGGCCATGTTTTGATGTGTGACTGGGCGCCGCCATGTTCGCTGGGCAGTATGGCTGCCCGATAAAACATGGCGTGTCGGGGACGGGGGGGGAAGATGGCGGCCGAACATGGCGGCGGGAGCGAGCGAGCGCGCTGATACTGGCTCGGGGACTAGGCCGCAATGGCGCACTTCGTGAAGGGGGGAGGGAGGGGCCTGGACATGGCTGGCTCTCGGGGTGCTTTGCCGCGAGCTGGGTGTGGGGGGACCATGGCTGGGAGCCCGGGGCTTTGTATCCAGGCTATGGCCCAGTCAGCATGGAGCCTTTTCTGTATTACTGTAACCCAGCCTGGGGGAGGGGGCTGTGTATTACTGGGGTTATATCTATCATTATTGTATATTAGGGGGTTCCCAATCACCCCGCCCCCCCCAACAGACTGTGTCAGTGTAACCCAGCCTGGGGGAGGGGGCTGTGTATTACTGGGGTTATATCTATCATTATTGTATATTAGGGGGTGCCAAGCCTGGGGGAGGGGGGGCTGTGTATTACTGGGGTTATATCTATCATTATTGTATATTAGGGGGTTCCCAATCACCCCCCCCCCCAGACTGTGTCAGTGTAACCCAGCCTGGGGGAGGGGGGCTCTGTATTACTGGGGTTATAGCTATCATTATTGTATATTAGGGGGTGCCAAGCCTGGGGGAGGGGGCTCTATTACTGAGGTTATATCTATCATTATTGTATATTAGGAGGTTCCCAATCCCCCCCCCCCAGACTGTGTCAGTGTAACCCAGTCTGGGGGAGGGGGGCTCTGTATTACTGGGGTTATATCTATCATTATTGTATATTAGGGGGTTCCCAATCCCCAGACTCTGTCAGTGTAACCAGCCTGGGGGAGGGGCTCTATGGGGTTATATCTATCATTGTGTATATTAGGGGTTCCCAATCCCCAGACTGTGTCAATGTAACCCAGCCTGGGGGGCTCTATTACTGAGGTTATATCTATCATTATTGTATATTAGGGGGTGCTCAGTCACCCGCCCAGATTGTGTCAATGTAGCCAGCCTGCGGGAGGGGGCTCTATTACTGAGGTTATATCTATCATTATTGTATATTAGGGGGTGCCCAATCTCCCTCTGTCTGTATCAATGTAATACGGCCTGGGAGGAGGGGGATCTGTATTACTGGGGATATATATCTTTCATTGTTGTATAGTATGGGTAGCCCAATCTCCCCAGACTCTTTCTATTGATGGACGTTTATCTACCATTATTGTATATCATGGAGTTATCTGTCATTACTATATATTAATGGGTTATCTATCATTACTGTATATTAGGGGATCATCTGCCATTATTGTATATAAGGGGTGAAGCTTTATTGATGTCTTATGTGGTATATCCGGTTTGTGGATTAATTTTAATGATCTCTAGATAGTTCCTATTGTGCTTTTATTATCATTGCTTGAAAGCTGGAAGGTTTGGGTTGTGGGGTTCCCCCCCCCATCTAATTATTTTTTTAAATTACATATATGGAGAGTTTGGCATTGTGTGACATGGAGGATTTACAATGGCAATGTGAGAGTCTGTAGGGGGAGGGGTGTGTTAATGTGCATATAGTGTGATTTATTACACTGGTGATTTGAGACTTGTCTGTAGGCCTAAATAGCTGTTCTTGGGGGAAAATTGTCGCTGCTAACATGCTTGGTTATTTTAACCTAAATTTGGGTATTTAATTCACTACAACTTGGGGTTTAGTGAATAGATTCTCGGATTGTATTGAGTTGGTAACGTAATGGCAAAGTTTAGGTTCATGTAGCCAAATTGTGACCATTGGTTGTTTGCTGGTGTGTGGTGTGGTGAGGTGCTTCCTTGCCTTTCACAGAGTTTAAAGGGATGCTATAGTGCTAGTAGTACAAATCTGTATTCCCAGCACTTTAGCTCCCTCTGCACCCCTCTTTACTCAAATGCATACCATTTGTCAAAGTAGACAACACAAAATGTCATGGAGCCATCTTAGCATTAATATCTTGCAAAGTTTCTAGCATTGTTTTATTTTTCTCTAGTTTATTTTTTTTTTTACATGCAATTTAGTGGTTTGTTTTGTAAACGTGATATGTGCTACTGGATTATTAGATTGTGCTCCGCTCTCCTGATTATGGATTGACGCCCTTCAAGTTCCCTTGTCAAGTTTTTGAGAAAATACAGAGCTAAATTTATAACCCGTCCTTTAATTTTTTTTTAAATGACATTGAAGATGGGTCTATGATGCATTTTATTAGCTTACATATTTAAAGTACTCCATAAATGCATACAATTTGTAAAAGTAGACACCATGGGGTCTCATATTTTTTGAGCTTTGAGGAACCATTTATTTTTTAAAGTCGTGGTATCTTTGTTTAAATTTTTACAACATTGTATTTTTTTGTACTTTTTTTTTCCCCCTCTCTCAATCACACGTGTCCCATTGTAATTAATATTCCTATACTCTGCAGCACCTCCTTAGTACAAGAATACCGCATGTATATACCTTTGCAAAGTTAGTCTTAATCACAGTCTAAATCCTTACTCCCAAACCAGTCCCAAATTCTAAACTAAATCTTCTAATAAATCTAACTTTAATCCTTACCCTGATTCTATGCCTAATCTTAATCCTACCCCTATAAATAGTATTAGGATTCCCTCTGTTGATTTCAGCAGAGAGATTTCCTTGCTGAACCTAATCCTAAAATTAAAGGGAAACTATAGTGTTAAAGGGACACTATAGTCACCTGAATAACTTCAGCTTAATGAGGTTGTTCAGGTGAGTACTATAGCTCCCTGCAGCCATTCTCATGTAAACACTGTATTTTCTGAGAAAATACAGTGTTTACATTGAAAGCTAGGAACACCTCCAGTTGCAGTCACTCAGAGTGAACCAGGGGGACTTCGGAGTTGATGGAGGCATAAAAAGCCTCCATCCACTCAGATCTGCTGTCAGCAGAGCACAGGGAAGCACTGTGCACAGCATCCTGTGATTCAGCATCTCCTCCCTCTGCATGCAGACACTGAACTTTCCTCATAGAGGTTCATTGATTCAGCTCATCTCTGAGGAGATGCTGATTGGCCAGGGATGTGTTTGAATCATGCTGGCTCTGCCCCTGATCTGCCTCTTTGTCAGTCTCAGCCAATCCTATGGGGAAGCACTGTGATTGGATCAGGCTACCACATGTCAGCAGACTGCTTGTTTTTCTGAGTCTTAACAGCATTAGGATTTGGACATAGGAAAGCATTACACAATGCTTTCCTGTGCGGTTTTGGGTGACGCTGAATATCCTCATGCATAGTGTTAGGCGACCGTGTGCCCCTGTCATTGTATGTGTGTGTGCGCGCGCCTCTGGTTACTGTAGTGTCCCTCTAAAAAAAACTGACTTCTAACTTTTTTTAGCTGGTTCCTAGATTCCATACAAATTTGTCAAGCCCTGGCCTAACGATTCGGAAGTCCCTATAGTGGCTGTCTGGTAGACTACCACTAGAGGTGGAGTTAACCCTCAAAGAGAATTATTGCAGTTTCTTAAAAACTGCAATAATTACCTTTGCAAGGTTAAGGTACCAGGGACACTGCACCCAGACCACTTTAATAAGCTGAAATGGTCTGGGTGCCTATAGTGTCCTTTTAATTATAAACCCATTTTAAATATAAAACGAATACTAAACATATTTCTTCTAAATCTTGTCTTAATCCCCAATTAATCATATTCCTAAAGGTTTCCTTCTGCTAATATCAGTAATGATGTTTGCAAAAGGAATTTTTAAAGAAACCCTATAGTCACCAGAACACCTACAGCTTATTGTATTTGTTCTGGTGAGTGTAATCATTCCCTTCAGCCTTTTTGCAGTAAACGTTTTTTTTTTGTTTTGTTTTTTAAGGGAAAAGGTAGTGTTTACATTCCAGAAGACAAATACAAAAAATAGATAATCGTGCCTTAAGACACTGTAATGTACAAAACTGAAGTCAAATGTAAATCATATGTACATACACTTTTTTTGTTAAGTCTGTGAAGTCTTTGGCTGTTATACAGTACATGGTATCTCAAAGAAAAAGGAAAAAGAGAGACAATATTAGTGCAGTATATCTTTAACAGAGTGAAGTAGAGTGCTATAGCAAAAACTCACTCACAATTTATAGAGCTACAAAGAGCTCTGCTGTGTAGGGTGTAGATGGTTCAATTCCTGTCACTGGATATATTTTCCGCAACAGTGGTGGTAGACTTTATCTGTGTGAAGACAAAAATTGGAATATCCAGTAATGCAATATGTATATCAAAGTGGTTGTGCATATATGAAAAGGTAGGTATCTTACTCACATGAACTAGAGCATAGACCTGCTCTAGTATAAAGCGCTTTGGTGGTATGATCCCCACCTGGGATGTATGTTGGTCAGGAAGCCAAACCAAAAATTTTTTAAAAAATTGATTACATTTATATTTAAAAGGATTCGTTTTATTATGATAAACAACATATATATTAATCCAAATGGAAGACTGTCACACTTAACGCGTTTCATCAGAATTGTGCTTATCATAAGAAAATTAATCTTTAAATATAAATTGAATCTATTTTACATTTTGGGGGGATTTTATTTTTTAATTTTTTGGCTTCCTGATCAACATATATCCCAGGTGGGAATCATGCCACTAAAGCGCTTTATTCTAGAGTCTATGCCCTAGTTCATGTAAGTAAGATACCTACCTTTTCATATATGCACTACCACTTTGATATACATATTGCACTACTGAATATTCCAATTTTTGTCTTCACATATTCGAGACACAAATAAAGTCTACCACCACTGTAGCTGAAAATATATCCAGTGACTGAGATTGTACCGTCTACACCCTACACAGCAGAGCTGTTTGTAGCTCTATAAATTGTGAGTGAGTTTTTGCTATAGCACTCCACTGTTAAATACATACTGCACTATTATTGTTTTTCTTTTTCCTTTTTTTTAAGATACCATGCACTGTATAACAGCCAAAGACTTCACAGACTTTTAACAAAAAAGTATGTACATATGATTTATATTTGATTTCATTTTTGTACGTTAGTGTCTTAAGGCATGGTTATCTATTTTTTTTGTATTTGTCTTCTGTCCCTTCTTATAAGGTTTTGGGTAATCCTTGTAAGATTTACTGCTGCCTTAAAGTATATAGTGAGAACCTAACTTTTGTGTTTTTTTTTTTTTGTGTGTGTTTTTTTTTACAAGTGTTAACATTACAGCCTAGGGATACCTCCACTGGGCACTCCTCAGTTGCTTACTACAGGTGCTTTCTGTGGCAGTGCTGCAAACTGTGCAGCACTGACCATAAATGTCTCCACCCTCTGCGTAGAGACACTGATCTTTCCTCATAAAGATGCATTTCTATGAAGAGATGCTGATTGGACAGGGCTGTGTTTGGTTTGTGCTGGCTCTTCCCTTGATCTGCCTCCTTGACAGTCTCCACTAATCCAATGCTTTCGTATGAGAAAGCATTGTGATTGGCATTAAACACAACTTCTGATTATGTCAGCCAAACAGGCAAAACCTGCAGCAGACTGCAATAGAAGTAAGTTTTTACTATATTTAGAGAGGATGGGCAGGGGGCTAGATGGTGTTTTTAACTGTACATGGTCAGGAATACAGGTTTGTGTTCTTTTAATATAAAACAGAATGGTTTGTTGCTGCCATCTATTGGCTCTTTTTAATATGACAACTTTATGTCTTTAACATTGAATATAGTATGCATAATGCATTGTGATCGGCGCTGGGCAACTAACAAAGCCCAGCACTGATCAAAATGCTGTTTGGCAATTGAGGGAGCCCCTCCAGGGTCTATTCAGAACCCGCATGTCTCCCAATCATCAGATCTAGTGAGAGGATTACTATGGGTGGATATGATCTGTCCAGCAGTGTTTTCTATGGATTTTAAAGAGACACTATAGTGCCAGGAAAAAAAATGTTTTTTTCTGGCATGACATTACCTCCCCATTCCCTCACGCAGTTTTTTAAAAACTGCAATAATTAGCTTTGCAGGGTTAAAAGACTTGGGGCAGTGAACCCAGACCACTTCAATGAGCTGAGGTGGTCTTGGTTCCTATAGTGCAAAGTATGTTCCAAAGGAGAGGAAGCAGAGTAATTGGATGGCCCTTTTAAAACTAGAGCATGTAATTTTAAAGTGAAAATCACAAAATAACAACTTGGATTAATCTGAATTCTTAATCAAATTAAGATAGAAGTTATCTAAAAGACAATACCATCACACAACCTATGCCAATATATTTGGAAAATTCCTTGATTACGTGCTAAGATAAATGTCAAATGGTATGTCTACTAAATGTCTCAAGAAAAGGTTATAAACACCACCTCATTGGAAGATTACAAAATAGAACAGAATGTACCTCAGTGAGCAACCTTGTAGAGATTTATATTTAAGAAACAAAGAAACTGTTTCAATAAATGTATCGCGGTAACATCCCTTTCCAACTAAGTAGCAATAAAGTAGCTGTTCAGGAGTGAGCTGTAGAATGAAATAGGGATTGTACGCAGGACGTAAAGCGTCCCTTTAGCAATGCATGCAACAAATCAAAAAGTCTGGGGCCACTATAATCGCCCCAGGTATCTACTGATACCTAGTTTTCCTGGTGTAATCAGGGGTTTTAACCCTGCTCGCACCACATTGTAATAATGGTGATTTAAATCCCTGATTGCAGCGCTCACTAATTCTGGCCCCAGCTAATCAAGGGGGCCACCAGGTACCTTTTGGTACCAGCAGGAATCTAACCCATGCTGATATGTTTGCTGCATGACGGTCTATGCCATCACTAAACAAATTTGTTTTCCTTGCACTATAGTGGTCCTTTTAAGAAATTCATAATTTAAACACCTATAGCACTAAAGTCCAGAGTGGCTGATCAGGATCACCCACTGGTCCCAGGCCCCCTCACACTTTAATAAGCCGCTCCCCTAGGTCCGGACACTGGTTTCCTGGACCACCATCCTGCTGTTGGCGCCATCGATGCCTTCTTCCTGCGGTACCCCACGGGAGATGTCCAGGCATGGCCTCACCCTGGACGTCTATCTGTTGTCCAGGGCCATGAGGTCTTGGCGTGGACCAGATTGATGCGAGGAAGAATTCGGTCCCGCAAGATCTCCCAGACCCGCCACCTAATCGATCGAATTCATGGAGAAGCGCCTCTTCTGCTTCAAGTATCTCAGCAGGTTGCAGAGGTGTACAACACAGCCTATGCCAGCAGTAGTGGACCCAACAGTCAGCTGAGTGTTCTGTCAGCAAGAATAGCCCCGTTATTTGGCTTAATAATTCGATCTTTGAAGGAGCTTCAGCCAAATGCGAGTAGCTTGGTTGGCTGTCCGGCACTGCGCACAAGTTTGCTTTTTTTTTTGTTTTGTTTTTTTAACCCCTGCAGTGACAGAGTATGCATGAATGCGGAAGTCTGTGAATTGAGTGTAAGTGTATATTATTATTATTATTATTATTATTGCCATTTATATAGCGCCAACGGATTCCGTAGCGCTTTACAATATTTTGAGAGGGGGGGTGTAACAATAAATAGGACAATTACAAGAAAACTTACAGGAACAATAGGTTGAAGAGGACCCTGCTCAAACGAGCTTACAGACTATTGGAGGTGGGGTATTTGAAACATTAGGACAATAAATATCAAGTAGGAGTGAAGCAGAGCTGGAGGAGAGAGCAAAGCACTGTCCCATAGGAGAGAGCAGGAGACAGGTATGTAAGGTAGAGATTACTCTGGGAGGCCATAAGCTTTCCTGAAGAGATGGGTTTTAAGGCCCTTCTTAAATGATTGAAGACTAGGGGAGAGTCTGATGGCAGTAGGCAAGCTATTCCATAGGAGAGGAGCCGCCCGCGAGAGGTCCTGCAAGCGCGAGTTGGCCGTACGGGTGCGAGCAGCAGTCAGGAGGTGGTCACGGGCAGAGCGGAGGGTACGTGGAGGGGCATATTTATGGATCAGTGAAGATATAAGTGGGGCTAGAACTGTTCAGTGCTTTAAATGTATGGGTTAGCACTTTGAATTGACTCCTATAGCATACAGGGAGCCAATGTAAGGACCGGCAGAGGGGTGAGGTGTGAGAGGACCGACTAGAGAGGAAAATCAGTCTAGCTGCAGCATTCATTACAGACTGTAGCGGGGCAATACGGCTTTTGGGAAGACCAATCAGGAGAGGGTTACAGTAATCCATGCGGGAAATTACTAGAGCATGGACAAGCTCCTTGGTAGCATCTTGCGTAAGAAAGGGGCGAATGCGGGCTATGTTTTTGAGTTGGAACCTACAGGACTTGGCAACAAACTGGATGTGAGACTCGAAGGTGAGACCAGAGTCAAGTATGACGCCAAGACAGCGCGCTTGCAGGGATGGACTTATGTGGATATCACTGACTTGAAGGGAGAGCGAGAGAGGAGGATCAGTATTAGGAGGAGGAAAGACAAGGAGTTCAGTTTTAGAGAGGTTAAGTTTCAGAAAGCGTGAAGACATCCAGTCAGAGATGGAAGAAAGGCAAGCAGTGACACGTTGCAGGACAGCAGGGGAGAGGTCCGGGGAGGAGAGGTATATCTGAGTGTCATCAGCGTACAGGTGGTAGTGGAATCCAAAAGAGGCAATCAGTTTACCAAGAGAGGCGGTATAAACAGAAAATAGAAGGGGACCAAGGACAGACCCTTGGGGAACTCCAACCGAGACAGGACGAGTGGAGGAGGTATCCTTGGAAAAGGAGACACTGAATGAGCGTTGGGAGAGATAGGAGGAAAACCAAGAGAGGACCGAGTCACAGAGACCGAGCGATTGAAGAGTTTGAAGGAGGAGAGCATGATCAACGGTGTCAAAGGCAGCAGAGAGGTCAAGGAGAATTAATATGGAGTAATGACCTTTGGATTTAGCGGAGATTAGGTCATTAGTCACTTTGATAAGAGCAGTCTCAGTAGAGTGGAGAGGGCGGAAGCCAGACTGAAGAGGGTCAAGGAGAGAGTTGGAATTAAGGAAGCGGGACACACGGGTAAAGACAAGCCTTTCCAAAAGCTTTGATGAGAAAGGGAGCAGGGATATGGGACGATAGTTAGAAGGGGAGGATGGGTCAAGAGATGGTTTTTTCAGGATAGGTATTACAGTGGCATGTTTAAGGTCAGCAGGAACAGTGCCAGAAGAGAGAGAGCAGTTAAAGATGTGTGTTAGGGTAGGCACAAGACAAGGGGAGAGAGATCTGATGAGGTGAGATGGGACAGGATCGAGCGGGCAAGTGGTGGGGCGAGAGGAATGGAGAAGCGCAGCCACCTCTTGTTCAGTAGCCGGGTAGAAAGTCTGGAGGGTAGGGAAAGCAAGATTTACATGTGGTTGAGAAAGAGAACGGCAAGGAGGGGAGAATTGTTTCCTTAGCTGTTCAATCTTGTCGGTAAAGTAGCATGCAAAGCTATCAGCTGTAAGGTTAGTTTGGGGGGTGGCCACAGCAGGGCGGAGAAGGGAATTAAAGGTGTCAAAGAGGCGTCTGGGATTGCGGGAGCATGAACTAATGAGAGAGGAAAAGTATGACTGTTTGGCGAGGGCTGCGCTGTATGAAAGCAACATGAATCTATAATGGAGAAAGTCTGCCTGGGTGCGGGACTTCCTCCAGGAGCGTTCAGCACAACGGGAGCAACTCTGCAGATAGCGTGTTGATTTATTATGCCAAGGTTGGGGTCGTGTTCTCCTCGAGGTGCATGTTTTGAGCGGGGCTGCAGCGTTCAAGGCAGATGTGAGGGTAGTGTTATATGTGGAGATGGCCAGTGAGGGACAGGAGAGGGAAGGGATGGATAGCAGTTGTGAATCAATGTCAGCTGACAGCTGCTTGAGGTCAATAGAGTTAAGGTTCCTCCTGAGCTGAGGGGGGTTAGGCTGAGATTGTTGGGTGAGGGGGTAATTGAGAGCAAATGATAAGAGGTGGTGATCAGAGAGAGGAAATGGGGTGTTGCAGATATTAGATATTGTACATGAAGAAGAGAAAATAAGGTCGAGGGTATTGCCAGCTACATGAGTGGGAGAATTAGCCCACTGCAAAAGTCCAAGGGAGGAAGTGATTGAAAGTAGTTTAGAGGCTGCTGGGGTCAAAGGTGGGTTAACGGGAATATTGAAGTCTCCAAGAATTAGGGATGGGATGTTGGAAGAGAGGAAGTAGGGTAGCCAGGCAGCAAAGTGGTCAAGGAAGAGGAGAGGGGAACCAGGGGGACGATAGATTACGGCAATGTTAGCAGAGAAGGGTTTGAAAAGGCGAATTGAATGAATTTCAAATGATGGGAAAGAGAGGGAAGGGGGGGTAGACAGGGTTTTAAAGGTGCAGTGGGGTGAGAGAAGAAAACCTACACCGCCACCTTTAATCTCTGCTTGTCTTGGGTTGTGGGTAAAGTGAAGACCACCAAAAGACAGTGAGGCAGGTGTAGCAGTATCAGAGGGAGAGAGCCATGTTTCTGTTAGTGCAAGTATGTTTAGGGAGTGTGAGATAAATAGGTCATGGATGGAAGTAGATTTAAAGGTGCTGCACACAGAGCGTGCATTCCAGAGGGCAGCTTTAAAAGAGGAATTATAGTGAGAATTACATGGAATGGGTATTAGGTTGTTGTGGTTTTTGGTGTTTGTACCAGGTGGCTGAGAAGAGGAGGGACCAGGGTTTGGAGAGACATCACCTGCTGCTAGGAGTAGTAGGATGGAAAGGAAGAGAAGGTGGGAGTAAGATTTAAATGTTGGGGATGAGAGCTTGTATTTAGGTATTTAGGAGGGGTTTGTGGAGAAAGGCTGGATAGATATGAATAAAGTGCGTGTGATGAATACTGAGATGAGGGGAGCAGAGAGGGAGCAATGAAGATGGTGTTAGCAGGAACAGGTAAGTAAAATGATAGAGAGATTTTAATGATGAGGGAAGTGAGAGAGAAAGTGAAAAATAGAAGTGAGAACATTAGTAGGAGAGTAGGTGCTGTATTTTTAAGAGCTGTGGTTAGGAGGGTTAAGGGTTAAAGAGGTATTGAGTGAGTATAGCTTTTTTTGGGTGTGGAGGGCTTGGTGGACAGAGGCTAACATAATTGGTTCAGAGGAATGGTAGGTAATTTGAACTATCTATAAATGTTGTGATAACCATGGGGAGGGTGGGGTGTGGTGGGTGGGAAGCGATCATCCAGAAATGCTACCTCTGCTTATGGCAAGTCCTGCAGGGTTGTGTGCTGGGAGTCCTGGGTGTAGCTGATTCAATATTGTATGGGGCCCAGGCTATATGAATGTAGGGATGCATTTGCACACTTATCCCCCTATATCATTTGGCTTTTTACTTTTCATATCTTCATTTCAAAATATAAGACAAATATTGCACTCCAGGATTCTGATTGTGTGAATTTATATAGTACATAGATGGACAGGTGCCAAATGAGAGCCACAGTAAAATTTGGGGCAAGGCCTTGGGGTGTGTGTGTGTGTTTCAAAAAAAAAAAAAAAGGAACCAGAAGTGGAAGAGTCAGTGATAGTGTGTGGTAAGGAGAAAAAAAAATGAATGCAGAACTGTATTTGTGTGTGTGCAAACGACCCCGGTGTCAAGTAGGGAGATTTTTCTCTCTCTTTCAACACATATCTTCAGAGCTCCCTACTCCCCCTATGGAATCATGATTCACAGCACCTGGAAAGTGTCCACTTCCTTCCTTCATGCTGAGCCAGGATGCCATTAAGAGTCTGATGGTGATCTGACGCTGTCTGCCACCAGCTCCTTTGCAGCCTGTGGAAAGGCTTGGTTTTGTGGAGCCTTGGTGTAGAATGAGATTAATTCCAAAAGGTTGATGAATTGGTCTATAAGTAAAAATATTGAAAAATGGAAGTATGATTTTTATTTTCTCTGGAAACCGTTGGTTTGTTGTGCATAATAAATTTGGAGTCCTGAACACATACGGTTAAAGGGACATTTATAGTCACCAAAATTATTTTACCTTAATGAGGCTGTTTTGGTGTATAGATCATACCCCTGCAGTCTCGCTGCTTAATTTTCTGACGTTTAGGAGTTAAAGCACTTTGTATGTACCTTGCAGACCTAGTCACACCTCACTTCATGTGACTTGCACAGCATTCCTAAACACTTCCTATAAAGAGCAATCTAATATTTAAACTTTTTTTTTATTTTTTTATTTCAAAGTCCGTTTAAATTAGAATTTAATATCTCCTGTACTGTTCTTAGCTTGCTAGACCTTGCAGGAGCGTCCTGTATGTGATTTAAAGTTCAATTTACAGAGCAGGAGATAAAAAATAAAAAATAAAAAAAACTTCTAAAGTAAGTTAGCATCTGTTTGGAAATGAAACTTTTTTTTTTTTTTTCCACAGGCAAGTTGTCACAGCCAAGGGAGGTGTGGCTAGGGCTGTATGGACAGAAACCAGTGATTAAACTCCTAAATGGCAGTGAATTGAGTAGTGAGACTGCAGGGTCATGATCTGTACATTAAAATTTATTTTTCATTAAGCTAAAAAAAATATAATTTTTTAATTATAAAGGAACACTTTTTTATTAAATTTAATCTTGACCCTATAGTGTTAAAACAACCATCTTGCCCCCATAAATATAGTATAATCTTACCTTTACTCTAGTATGCTGCTGCTAGCTCTACCTCTGATCTGCCTGCTTGGCTGACTTCATCGGAAGTGCTGATCAAAGGCCAATCGAAATTCTTTCCCATAGGATTGGCTGAAACGGTCAAGGAGGCAGGTCACGGGCAGAGCCAGCACAAGCCAAAAACAGCCCTGGCCAATCAGCATCTCCTCATAGAGATGCATAGAATGAATCTATTTCAATGAAGAAAGTTCAGTGTGTCCATGCAGAGGGTGGACACTGAATGGCAGTCACACTGTGCAGCACTGCCCCAAGAAGCACCTCTAAAAGCCATCTGAGGATTGCCCACTGGAGGTATCCCTACGCTGTAATGTAAACACTGCATTGTCTGCAAAAAGGCTGAAGGGAATAATTCTACTCACCAGGACAAATAAAATAAGCTGTAGTTCTGGTGGCTATAGTGTCCATTTAAGGTTGCAACTAATATTCAACTTTTCATACAGTTATGCCAAATAAGGCATATTCCACAACATAATTTCAAAGTGGCTTAATCGCGCATGGCAGATACTACACTTGTGACAACATTAAAGGTGCCATCAATTTCACTTGTTACTTTAGCATTACCATCCTGGCATTTGGCAGTGCTTTTATTTATTTTGAATACCTTCTCTAGAGCATGACCTTTTTAGATGTTTATACACCTGCAACTCTCAGAATTCTTTGTATGCAGTCCAGTAACATTTGGGGTAGGGAAATTTGAGACCTTATGGTATGGGGGTTTTAAAAAGATTACAAAGTAAAGGCCTGCTGCTGTCCAAAACTGATGAAGCCTGGTTTAAAGTGAACCTGTCACGACAGATGTTTGTAGTATTTCTGACTTGACTCATGCTGTACAAATAAGTGTTGCTTAATACTATTAAAAGCTCCTATTTTAAGTTATTTCTATTACTCCTGCTGAGAGCATCATTCATGTTTACAGTGGGTGTTACACTTTATGGTTTATAAAATGTATGTTACTTCTGTGTCTATTCTCAGACTGTATTTTTTAAGCTCCTGCAATAAATCATTCTGCTGCTTTCTCACAGAGCCTTTCCTTTTTTCCTTTTTTTATCATTTACACAGTGTTAACATCAGGCGTGTGGAAATTTTAAATTAACCCCTTAAGGACCAAACTTCTGGAATAAAAGGAAATCATGACATGTCACACATGTCATATGTCCTTTAAAGGACCACTATAGTGCCCTGAGGGTGCTCCCACCCTCAGGGACCCCCTCCCGCCCGGCTCTGGAAGGGGGAAAGGGGTAAAAACTTACCTTTTTCCAGCGCTGGGCGGGGAGCTCTCCTCCTCCTGGGCTGAATGCGCACGCGCGGCAAGAGCTGCGCGCGCATTCAGCCCGTCGCATAGGAAAGCATTTACAATGCTTTCCCATGGACGCTGGCGTGCTCTCACTGTGAAAATCACAGTGAGAAGCACGCAAGCGCCTCTAGTGGCTGTCAATGAGACAGCCACTAGAGGAAATAGGGGAAGGCTTAACCCATTCATAAACATAGCAGTTTCTCTGAAACTGCTATGTTTATTAAAAAATGGGTTAACCCTAGAAGGACCTGGCACCCAGACCACTTCATTAAGCTGAAGTGGTCTGGGTGCCTAGAGTGGTCCTTTAAGGGGTTAAAAAAAAATTTACAAAAAAATCTACTGGTCCATGGGACTAAAGTGGTAATAATCCAATCTACTTGTCCTGACCCACAAAATAATTGTAATTTATAATACTCGGGCCCGTGTACCTAGAGCATGTCTGCTTCTGTCCTTACTCTTTATGCTCGCATTGTGTCTGTGTGTGGTCTCTAGCTGTGGGGGGCTATGATAACTGGGGGTCCATTAGAGGTTAAGGGGAGGAAGTGGCAAGAGCCGCGCGCGCATTTAATCAGTCCATAGGAAAGCATTTCTCAATGCTTTCCTATGGACGTCGGCGTCTTCACTGTGATTTTCACAGTGAGAAGCGCCTGTCAATGAGATGGCCACTAGAGGTTGGATTAAGCCTATTGTAAACATAGCAGTTTCTCTGAAACTGCTTTGTTTACAGCTGCAGGGTTAACCCTAGATGGACCTGGCACCCAGACCCTTAATTGAGCTGAAGTGGTCTGGGTGCCTATAGTGGTCCTTTAATCTTGACAATCACATCCAATGTTTCCACCTTATAGGAAAGCATAGGGAGACTATTGGGCATGCACGGCAAAACACCATGCTATGCCAATCAACATCTCCTCCTAGAGATGCCTTAAATCAATGCACCTCTATGGGGAGCATTAAGCGCCTTCATGCAGAGCATGGGGACACTGAATGTAGGTGCTAGACATAGCACTGAGGAAGCATCTCTAGAGGCCATTTGAGTGATTTCAGACAAAAGGCAATGTTTACATTGCTGCCTAGTAACACCTCTAGTTGCAAAGACAGTGTTTACATTGACAAGCATGTACGGATAGGCTATAGACTTAAGAACAACATTAGGCTGTAGTGGTTCTGGTCACTATAGTGTCCCTTTTAAGAATTAAATTTAATTCACAACTCCTTTTAGCTGGCTCCTGGATTTCAAGCAAACTTGTCAAACCATGGGCTAAAGGTAACCCGGTACCCAGAATTGCCTGTCCCGTGTTTCAGTCGATTGGAATTCCCCCATCCCTGAAAATCACCTGTAGCAGTTTAGGTGTGAAGAGAAGCTTATAATGAGGATTTGAAGTAGGTGAGATATATATTGTTAGATGTCTTGCCCAAGGACACTTACTGGTGAGGTGATCTAAATGAGATTCCTATTTCTTCAGCAGTGATTTCACTCCTTGCAGGCATTGCCTTCCCTAAGGCTGAAGGCAAGTGGGAGAGATGCCCGTAGGAGGTTTTCCTTGATAGCAGGCATGCAGCGCACTGCCTTCTTGTCTCTGCACAGACTAAATTTACTGACTGGACAAGGGGACTAGGATTTTAGTGAAATCTAGACATTTGCTAGCACAATCAGGGATGTGAATTTATATCGGCCAGCAGTCGGGACATCTAGTTACAGGCACCAAGTGAGCAGTTTTTCTATTCATTTAGCCCTGCCGCATGCAAGTTGCAGGAGGGATTAGTGTGGTTCAAAGACTGTCCACTGCAGAAAGACCGCTGGGTTTACAGTAAAACAGTAAACTGACGGCATGAGATGTGCTGCAGCAGCCGAACTTCATGGTGCACAAAGCTAAAGGCCGCCAAAATGACGAAATAGGCGGGCGCAGGCAGGGAGCAATCAGACGCTTCCATCTGGTGGACGTCTGAGTGACGGCCACTGGAAGTATTCCTATCAATCAATGTAAACACTATATATTTTCTCTGAAAATACAGTGTTTACATTAGATTTCCTGCAGGGAGCTATAGATCTCGAACAACTACATTAAGCTGTAGTTGTTCAGGTGACTATAGTGTCCCTTTAATATTTACGTGTGTGTATATTAGAAGCATAACACACTCAAATTGTAGAGATGAAAAATCTGAATACCATTTTTCAAATACAGCCAACACACACACACACACACTATAGCAGAGGGAGAGACTACAGAACATGGACTTTTAGCAACATTGAGGTTGTCATTCATCGCCTATACGGTGTTTCAGTAGGCTGAGGTGGCACTCCCCTCGCCCTGCAGTTTATTGCATCTTAAAAGTCCTACCATGCTGGGTGTCACAGATGGTGACATTTACACTGTGGTCTCCCCCTGTTTTAAAATCTTTGATTAAGTTTGCCACAACTTCCTTCTTAAAGTGTTGTCAGTCTGGGTACCATAACCACTGCATGTACTGTTTATAGTGTCATCGTGCTGTGGGTGATGGTTCACTGTTGTTTTGACCAAAGGGTCCATGGCCCAGTCTCTCGCTGGTCTATTTTTAATGTGGACATCCATTTAATCCATATTTTTAAGCCATTCGCTAACTGATAGGGTCCACTCACAGTCTGCCAGTGACTGACATTGAAATATGGAATTGACTGTAATGCTAATACGAAAGTTTCACTTCCAGATTAGCAGTAGAACATGGGACTGTCCTTGGGGGGTTTAATCAAACCACTTAGTAATATGTTACACTTACCAGGCAAATATTTAAGCCTTACCTGGGGTTTGGAGCTTTTATTAGAATGTTTTTTTTGTTTTGTTTTTTAAATATTTATAAAGCTACTTGTTCAAGGGACTAAAGTGGTAGCTCAATCTACTTGTCCTGACACAAAAGAATTTCACTTAAAAGGAATGGAGTCCTTGCCAAATACTCTGGCAATTGATTGATAGGGCTATTTCTGAACTTGGAATATTCACAAAATGGCTATTTTTTTGGGATTTATTTTGAGAAAATTTGAGTCTTTTATTTTACCCTCTGTCTTCCCATAGTCTTCATGTTTTTCATGGTGTGTAGTGTGTGCGGGCTGTATGTGATGTGTAGGGATGCACCGAAACCGGAAATCAGGATGCCCTTGGCCTAAAACCAAAACTGAAAATGACTTTTTTGTTTTTCCCCAAATGATTTTAAAATAGTTTTTTTTCTATCATTTTATTAATATAAAACTTTTTAATGAATTATTTTAATACAAAATTATAAATAACACATTGTAATAATATACTTCTGTGTTTCGCATAAAAGGGTAAAAAAAAGTAAGACCCATTTGATTGCAATTATTTTATAATTTATATAGCGCCATCACATTCTGTAACGCTATACAATGGAGCAATAAGAGCACATGTCAAACCTTATGTAATGTAATACTACAATTAAATACAAAACCCCCTCAATAGGCACACATTTTATACACATTGCAGGAAAATCAATTAGATAATGCAACAGGTATGTGTTATTACTGCCCTCCCACAAGTCATTTAAAAAAAAAAAAAAAAAGGCATTTCTCATTCAATATGCCTGGCACATGCTCTGTCTCTACAGGTGCATTCAACCACAGACATGTTGAACATTCTGACATAGAATTTCACACAATGTTACTAATATTCTGAAGCAGAATGTTACATGGACACTGGGCATTGTGGAAAAGCAATTCCAGGGCAGAGTTTAGTAAATGGAGCCGTCACTATGTAATTTAAAGTAATGTCCCTAATGCTGATTTTTAATCTTTAGAAGTTTGCCTCAGAATGTTTTTTTGTTTTGTTTTTTTTTCCTTGTTTTTTCTTTACAGAACCCCCAGTCTGTTAGCATGGTAAATAGCATATGTCCTCCCTTAATGAATATGGCAGACAGAGAAGGGCCATTCCTGCACTAAATACACGATATTGGACAATGAGTAAAATGCCTCCCAGCCCAGAAAAACACACACAAACACACCACATCTCCTGGAAAGTTTGAGTTGGGAGTTGGCTGATGTAGAGGACTGCCATTCCTAGCAAATCTCTATAGTACTACACTACCCATCACGCTCAGCCAACCAAAGAAGTGATCTGTGACTGAACACCATGGGCAGTGGAGTCCACAGCAGCCGCAGAGTTTCCTGTTCCACTGGCATGGGGTTGGCTGGTACCACACAGACACTGTATTCTCCTGACCGGATTCTCTGCACAGCCTTCCACACCACTGGCTGAAGCCCCTCAGACTTTCAGTTCTCTTTTGAAAGGGGGTGGGGTGGGTGGGTGGGTGTGTGTGCGCGTGCGTGCGTTAGGGTGTGCAAGCTGCACGTGGTTGTGATTTATATACACACACTGACCTATACCCACAAACTACACATTCACTCCCACTGAGCACAGATTACCAGCAGCTGATGTTCAGTGGATGTGTAGCCCGTCCCACACTCACTCTGCCCTTTACTTCCAGTTGGTTGCAAGGATATGATGTCATGGCAGCCATTAGTCCTGAGAATCGTGAGGAGCAGTTGGCTGCTGCCTCACCTCACACCTTCCTGTGAGCTGCATTGGACACATTCATGGCGACCCAGTATGCCTGCCAGAGATAAAGTCCCTGCTGAGCACCACCTCCCTCCCAAGGCCAACGACCGGGCTACAATTGCATGTGGGCATCGGGTGATATAAATTCCACATCCCTGTTTACAATTAAAATTGTACGGGTACATTTATCTACAAGAATTCACTGCACCAAGCAAGCAACAAATAAGTCCATAGCCAGTTTTGTCAGTTCATAAGAATAAGTTTTGTCCACTTTAGCAGATACAATGCATCTCCTCCTTTTAGAAGCTGATTTATTTAACTATTCATGCTATAGATGTTTTATTTGTACATTTGTTTTTGCAGATGACAAGAAAGATATTGACCATGAAACTGTGGTCGAAGAGCAGATTATTGGTGAAAACTCTCCTCCTGACTATTCAGAATACATGACCGGAAAGAAACTCCCCCCAGGAGGTATACCAGGCATCGATTTATCTGATCCCAAGCAACTGGCTGAATTTGCAAGGTAACTCCAAGAATGCAAAAATAAATACAGATAACCCTTCCTCTCAACAGATATCTAAATGAGAGACTAGTTGATTAAGACCTTAAATTGATATTGTTAGATAAACTTTTCAAATGATCACGGCCTTTTAGAAGAAGAAGAAAAAACTATTGAAATGATTTATCTACAATACATTTGAAAATATTTTTTTAACAGAACAGAGTATTTAGTAAACATTGAGGCTCAAGTCCCTTAGTGCAGATTTGTCTTGTCTCTGAAAGTGAGCAGGCTAGTGTCATTTTAAAAAAAAAAAAAAAATTTTTTGAGAGTGAGCAGGCGATGTTTTGACCTTGTTCCATGTCTTGATCTGTGACGTGCAATGATCATGTGGGATATGTAAGCCGCACTGTCTGCTCCTGCTATACATATTCTGTGCCTACTATCCAATTTCCTTTTCTTCAGCTGCTGTGAAAGTGACATTTCCTCACTCTAGTATCTGCTGCGAGGATTGTGTAATGTAGTGAAAGGAAGTATAAAACCCCACATTCCTGGTATTTCTTCTCTTACCTACAATATCTGTTCCAGATCTATTTGTCCTTTTGGTTTAACTGAATTCTAAAACCCCCTCCTAGACAGGGAAATTTCCTGTAATTGTTTACTGCAGAGAGAGAGGAGCACTTCTCTCCAAATTGTTGGCACTTTTTTTTTATTTATTTTTTTTTTTATTTACAATATAGAAGTATGTTTAAAAGCTACCAGAGTGCCTGGGCAGCTGTATGCAGTGGTTGATTTGTTAATAACTATATGTATACAAGTATTTGTGTATGGTATTGATGCAGGAAAATAACAATGGTAGTTCTTGTCATTTATTCACAGATCTAGTGTGCTGGCTCTCTCTGTACTTTTGTTCTAAAATGATTTAAATTACAGGAAATGTAGTACATGCATGCAATGTGCAGAGTAATAGAGAGGATTTTTTATATATATATATATATATATATATATATATATATATATATATATATGTGTGTGTGTGTGCATGATCCCTTCTAGAATTTTTGTACAAAACAACCTTGTTGTTGGGCATTTAATTTTTTTCTAATATACAATGCAAAACATTTAAGATAAAAAATAAAAAGCACCTATTCTCGAATATGTTTCTGTGCAAGAATCTGTTCTCCCTCTGTTCATTATAGCTGTGGGACAGCTCCTCTGCCACCCTGCATCATACATAAAATGGGTAACTTGTACATTACACCCATATTCTGAAGCCATGCCATTCACAAGGGAATCTACTAAGGGTACCTTAGCTGGAAAATCTCAGATGCTTTATTCTTGGATTGCCAAATGAAACTGCTGTAATACTTTGAACTCATGCACTGCATTTTTCTTCTCCCAAGGATGAAGCCCAGAAAAATCAAAGAAGATGATGCTCCTAGAACCATTGCCTGCCCTCACAAAGTAAGTACCCTGGAAAAATGTTTCATGATCTGTAACCTGCAGACATCAACACTTTTGTTTTGTCTTAACTGGATATCTCATTTTAAAAGGATCCTCTTTTATTTGTAAGAATACACTTACAAATATAAAAAAAAAAAATAAGGTAATGTTGGTGTTCTTTACGGTCTTTAGATTCAGTCCTCCTTCTGTTTAGAGAAAAAAAAAAAAAAACTACAAAACATTTATTCCAGCACAATAGCAGTCTACTTGAAGCAACTGCTATGCATTGAATCTGTTTCGTCTGACTCCGAACATGGCGACCTTTGGAAATCAAAGGATGTGAGGAGGAAGTTCCTCTACCAACTGCCTATTTTACAGCTTCTAGTGGTGTTTTCTCAGGCTAATGTAAACCGTGCCATATATGCGAAATGCTGCATTGTCATTAACCTCTTAAGGACCCGTGACATGTCATGATTCCCTTTTATTCCAGAAGTTTGGTCATTAAGGGGCAAAGGGACATCACCTATGGACCAAAACCACTACATTAACATGGGGTGCTTTTGGAATTTAGTATCCCTTTTAAGGTGTTATTTGTAACATTGTTTTCTATGGATTTATTATACAAGTCTTCACACACCATCACATTTTCTTTTCTTACAGGGATGTACAAAGATGTTCAGGGATAACTCTGCCATGAGGAAGCACTTGCACACACATGGTCCAAGAGTACACGTTTGTGCAGAATGTGGGAAAGCCTTTGTTGAAAGTTCAAAACTTAAGAGACATCAGCTGGTTCATACTGGTGAAAAGCCATTTCAGGTAAATAGATATATTTCAGCTGGAGTACACTTGATACAATGCCTGTTTTCACACTATGTAAGCATATGCTTATAGGCTTCTACTGGGTGTCACGTTTGAGTACACATTGTGTGAGTAGGTTTCCACCTTAGTACGTGGCTGCTTTAATGAATTTCCAAAGTTCTTCCTAAATGCGGCAGCTTATATTTACTCCTGCAAACATTTCTTATTCATTAGAATTACTCGCCTGACAAAGTACTGTGTTACTGTGCATTTGTCAGTAACTGATTATTATTTTTATATTTTTCATGAGAAATAAGTACCGTATATACTCGAGTATAAGCCGAGTTTTTTTGGCACATTTTTTGCGCTGAAAAAACCCAACTCGGCTTATACTCGAGTCAGTTTGTATTATGGCAATTTACATTGCCATAATTCAGACCAGGACCGCCGGGCTCATTACAAGCCCGGCGGTCCTGTTGGGGGCTGACAGTGAGCTCTTACTTACCTTCCTGCAGCTCCCTCCTCCTCCGTGCAGCTCCTCTGTCAGCTCCGTTCTGCTCATAGTAAACTGTAAACAGAACGGAGCTGACCGGGGAGCTGCACGGAGGAGGAGGGAGCTGACAGGAGCTGCAGGAAGGTAAGTAAGGCTCACTGTCAGCCCCCCCACTGAACTGCCAATGCCACTGGACCACCAGGGATTTAATATTTTATTTTAATAATAATAAAATATTATTAAAATATTATATTATTATAATTTTAATATTTGCATTATTTTTTTTAAAATGGTTTTTTTTGTCCCCATTCCCTGTTGCCTGGCCAGGGAGGGGGGACAAAAAACATTTAAAGAAAAATAATAATGCAAATATTATAATATAATAATAAAATTATATTATTATTTTAATATTATATTATTATTTTAATATTTGCATTATTTAAAAAAAAAAAAAAAAAAATTTTTTTGTCCCCCCTCCCTGACCAGGCAACAAGCAGGGAGGGGGGACAATAATGCAAATATTAAAATAATATTATTAAAATAATATTAAAATAATAAAATTAAAATAAAAATGCCCTCCCCTCATCCAGTTTACACACACTGCACAAACACACACACACTGCATTATATACACACACACACTGCATTCCTTATATATATATATATATATATATATATATATATATATATATAATACATACACACACACTCTGCATTCATTCTATACACACACTGTAAATAAATATTTAATTAATGTAATTTTATTGGGATTTAATTTAGAAATTTACCAGTAGCTGCTGCATTTCCCACCCTAGGCTTATACTCGAGTCAATAAGTTTTCCCAGTTTTTTGTGGTAAAATTAGGGGCCTCGGCTTATATTCGGGTCGGCTTATACTAGAGTATATACGGTAATCCTATATGATGTCATTCAAATAGACATAGCAGAGAATTCTCCCATTAGGTGATGTTTTGCTTGTTTATACAATGTGTTTTTCACGGAAATACCTGGAACTCATTTAATCCCCTAATTTCTCAGTACACCACCTAACGAGCTCTAGATTTCCGTGCAGTTTAGATAAAGAAAGGTTTCCACAAGAACACACTACCCAGAAATGTATTTTTAAATCAGATTTTATTGTAAGTTCATCCTGTGATGGCACAATGCATGCATTTATTGGGGTTGGTTGTACGTTAAGATGTTCACATAAGTGATTCCCCCTCCCCCCCTCACTTTCTATCTTGCAGTGCACGTTTGAAGGCTGTGGCAAGCGATTCTCATTGGACTTCAATTTACGTACTCATGTGCGGATTCACACTGGGGATCGGCCCTATGTGTGCCCTTTTGACGGCTGCAACAAGAAATTTGCTCAGTCTACCAATCTAAAATCTCACATTTTAACACATGCCAAAGCCAAAAATAACCAGTGAAATTCCATAAATGGAGAGACCTATTATCCTTGAAAAGCATCAGTGGTGTATGATCAAAATACACCTTCCTTTGTACAAGGTTTGCAGGGATGAATCTTAAAAGAAAACCACCTCTACTAAGATCGTTTTGATAACGTACTGTAGATTACTTATTACAAAGGAGGACTTCAAAATCCAACGCTCTCTTGCCTGCCCTATTATATATAATTTTCCGAAGTGTTTTTTTTTTTTTTTGTTTGTACAGTGATGCCCTTATCCCCTACCTTTTCTCCTGCAGGAGAGCAACTTCACAAAACTGCATCAAGACTTTCTACCACGTTACTAAAATTGGACATGCCTCACTTATAAATAGATTCTCAACTGTTGCATTTTTTAATTATTTTTTTTTTATTTTAAGTGTGCATATTGTACACTTTTTTGGGGGATATGCTTAGTAATGCTATGTGATTTATTCTGGAGGTTGATAACTTTGCTTGCAGTAGATTTTCTTTAAAAGAATTCGGAAGTTACTGTACTAAATGCATACTTCAAAAGTATTTTCCTGTAAAAAAAAAAAAAAAAAGAAGAAAAAAAGGAATTTCATAGGTTTTGTTTGCTCTCTTTTTTTTGGTTGTGTTTTTAGATGTTTAACACACTTTTGTATAATTGTATCGTATATAGATGTGTTGAAATCATGTAGCACCAAATATTAGATGTGATTTAAGCTAGTGTTAATTAAATCCATTTTAGACACTTATTTTGGGGGAAGGGAATACGCCAAACAGATGTTCATAGTATTTATCAGCCCGTTCAGTTACAGAAATCGGTGCTCAGTTGTAGAATGTATTGTATAAACCCTGACCTTTTTAATTAACTTAGGCAGCCAAAAGGGCAATGAATTTGCATCTTTTGCTAATACAATATGTGGTCTTCTGTGCAAGCGCAGAACATCTCTTACAGTATAAAACCACTTTTCCTGAATTTCTAATGATACAAAATTTTCAGTAGTTTGATTTAAGGTATCCTGTAACAAAGTATATACATTGTGATAAGATCTCATCTTAACAAAGTTATGTCCTTTCTTTCCCAAGTGATTTTGATGTCAAACATCCAATAGTTTTTAAACCTCCTGTTTATTTTACAGTTTGAGTGTTTACTAATCAAATTTCAGTTCTAAAGTAAACTGTCTCAAATGAAGATAATATATAAACTACTTGCATTTATTTACACTAGTGGTAATAGCTCTTAATGAAATTGCCTATATAAACAAGAATACCAAGCACCGGTTTATTTATTGTCTAATAATGAAGGGGCCAACAGTTCAGTTTTGCTTTTTAGCTGTTGTGGGGCTACATTTTCTGCGTGGGCAGGCTATTCATCAAGGGAGTTGTAGTTAAAAACCTCAGATGGGCATTGTTTGGGAGGTAGCCAAGACCGAATAGATATTTACCAGCGGTTAATGTTGAATAGCACGCAAACAGTTCTGTTCCCTCATTTATTCTGTAATTCTGCAAAAAATTTCTACGTTCAGTGACTTTTTTTGTTTATCCAGTACATAAAACCAGGGCTGGATACATATGAGATATCTATGTACAAGTAGTTATGGATTGTTGTTGGTCAAGAAAGTTTCCTACCTGTGTTCCTCCAAACACTGGGCATATTTTTTGTATTTTAATACTGTAAATACATTTATTTCCCAAAAATAATTTCAGTTTGCATTTTTACTTAAGTTTGCAAGTGGACTTAAGAATTGAGTACAAAGTTACATTGCTGTCACAAACACGGATAACGGAGTGATGTTTCTTGGGTGATGTCTATATTGGCAGCTGGTGTGTGTGTGCAAAATACTGAACTGTGAATTTTACAGAAATGCCTCTAATTATTAGTCATCTTTGCTCCATCAAATGACCTTTTATATGTAATGTTTAACTTGTTTTTCATGTTTGTGTTTTTTTTTTTTGATATTTGCTTTTTAATAGATTCTTAAAATTCATTCTCAAAGTTATTATTAGATCTATATTCCTGTGACCTATTTCTTCACTCTTGCATGTTTGTATTGTAATTAAGTACAGTAGGGTTGACTTTTTATCATATTTATTCAATCTAATTCTAATGCATCATCTTGTATAGACTTCCTGCATCATTTAGCCCTTAATTGGTCGCATCTTTGTCTTCTAAACATAACTTTTGTGTAATGACATATTCTGAGTATTACATGGAATCTACAAAATTGAAGTATTGTATATATTAACCTCTTTTTCAGTCAACATATTAGATATACAATCTTTGCAAAAATCCATATGCATAGAAGAAGGTACATATAAGTAAGAAAGGTAAGCTGTTAAAACATGTTTTTTGTTTTTTTTTACCTAAGCACTTGATTTAAATTTCTGCTTTGTCATAGGTAATCTTATTTTTTCTTTTCTGTAGAAGAATTTGCAATCCTCCTGAAAGTTTAGGAGCAAAGAATATATTTTAGGAGCAATGCACAATTTAGTTTCTTCAGTCCTTTGTTTTCTCATGTATTCAATAACAGGATTGCATACCACATCCAATCACCACTACCAGGTGAGAGCTGGGTTTAAGACATTGCAGAGGCCCTATCCTGTCTTCCTGTGTTGATCACACTGTCACCATAGTACAGTATAGTGGAGAACCTGCAGCCGGTCAGGGCAGATCATTTAATACAGGGGTCCTCAAACTGCGGCTCTCCAGATGTTGCTGAACTACAACTCCCATGATTCTTTGGCTATGTATGTAATTCAAAGAATAGGAGTTGTAGTTCAGCAACATCTGGAGGGCCACAGTGTGAGGACGCCTGATTTAATATATCATTTAGTATGAATCAAAGATAATTTATATTTTAAGTGGATTTGTAATTGGAAATGTAAGCATGTATTAAATGACATTTAACTGAAACTAAACACAATGACATTTACAATTTCTTTAGATTCACATTAAGAATCCCTTATTTTTATACATTTTAGCAGAAGGATCTTGTTTTATTTTTCGTTAATATATGTGTGTGATGTAGAGTCATAATATGAATGAGTTGGTAGCTTATTACAAGGATTTATGTAAATGTGCAGCTATTGAGGTCAAGTGACATAAAACCTCTTTCACTTCCCGTGTGTAGTGTACCTGTGCATCTTTTTGCAGAGTTTGTTGCACTATTGGGGGAAAATCAAAACAAAACCTGGAAGAACACAGACATGAAACCAATGAGCTAAACTAGTGAGCAAGAAAATCATCCTGTTAGTTCAGTTATTAAAAAAAACAAAAACCTGAAAGCACACAGTAAGCTAAGTTACATTGAATAGGATTTGAGGTTTCCCAATATTCCGACATAAAAAAAAAAATCACTTTCAAAAATGAGGAAAAACTTGGGCTCTATATTATTAGGTATACCCGTTTGTATTTGTAATGCTATTGTATTACTTTAGATTTGTATTCCTAACACTATAGAATCCCCTAAAGCACATCTTTTTAAATGGGGCTTGACAAATTTGCTTTGTATCTAGGAGCCAGCTAAAACCGTTAGGAGCCATATTTGTTTTTAAACTTGCCTAGATTTATATTCAACGACAAAAATAAATTGTCAAAGGGACACGATAGTCACCAGGACCACTGCAGCTTAATGTAGTGGTTCTGGTGGCTATAGCCAGTCCCTGCACACTTTCAAATGTAAACACTGCCTTTTCAGAGTGACACCTAGTGACAATTACTCAGATGGTCACTAGAAGTGCTTCCTGTGTCAGTGCTGCAGTGTGCAGCACCTATTCAGCGTTTCCACGCTCTGTGTGGAGGTGTTGAATGTTTTCCATAGAGGTGCATTGATTCAATGCATCTTTGAGGAGATGCTGATTGGTGCAGGGTTTTGCATCCAATTCTGTGGGAAAACATTGGATTGGCTGAGATCATCAAGCTTGATGATCTCGGCCATAGAGGCAGGGCCAGTTGAGGGGAGTAAAAACACCATTCCCTTGCAAACGGAAGGGACACACACACACACTCTCTCTCCCTCTCTCTCTCTTTTTCACCCCCATGGTCCCCGCAGCTCCTAATGCTCCATGCCGCCTTGCCGCCTCTCATCTTAGGCAGCTAGTCACTTCGGGGGCTGGACAGGCGCATAGATCCTGGCACTATCGCTCCTTCTCCCCAGTGAATAAAGGGTTAAACCTTTTTATTTACTTACCTGATCACAGTGCTGGGCCGATGCTCCTCCATCCCGCGACAAGCTGTCTCTAATGCGCATGTGTGGCAAATGCCACGTGCATTAGACCTCCCCATAGGAAAGCATTGTATCAGTGCTTTCCTATTCGGGGGGAGGACGACGCTGGAGGTCCTCAGGCAGAGCATGAGTATGTTTAGCGGCAGATATCGGACCAAAGGTTAGTTTCAAACCAGCAAGCCCTCTAGTGGCTCTCTTCTAGACAGCCACTAGAGGGTGACTTAGTGCTGCAATGTTTAACATTGCAGCACTAAGTGCAATAAGGACACTTCCCAGACCACTTCAATGAGCTGAAGTGGTCTGGTTGCATACAGTGTCCCTTTAATTCAGTTGTCTGGGTCAAAGAGACTGTCCCAGCAAGCTCAGCAGAATAAATACTAATTTCTATCTCAATCTGCCAAGCGGATTATAGATTATGTTTATATTCCAGACACAGGAGCAATTAATCATTAGAGCACCAGGAAAGAACTTTGTGACTAGGACCTGCCTTCATCTTGGTACCCAATAATGAGTGATTGGATTATGTAAATGGTCTGCTGATTGGGAATGTGAGGGGATATTGGCATTTCCATCTTATTTTTGTATTCCAGTGTAGCTCTTATTTAAAAGATCTTTGCTACCTTGCTCAATCGAATACTTGGTGTGTGCAGTATGTATAAGGAAATGATTTTCCATATTCATCAGCTGCGTTACATGCATCAGAATAAAGTTGTCCTTATGGTTTTAAATGCCTTAATCTTAAAATAGGTATTGGACCATAAGAGAAATTCATCATGTGTTATGTCTGTGTGCAGGTTACTATTGTGTGGTAAACTGCTATGATCCAAAACTGTACAAGCAAATTCTGCAAAACTATTATCGATCAATTTATGAAACATACCGGTTTTTCTTGCAAGTAAAAGTTTACAAATTTGGGTCACATTAACATTTCGTTGCCTTAGCTATTTATACCTTCCATTTGGCAAATAGCTGTATTTTGAAAATCTTATTTCTGCATGGCAAATTAATTCTCTCTCAAATGAATGTGGTAAACATGAGTACAGGTTCTGTATTATACAGATTTAAATATGCAAGTGTTCAAAGAAAACATGCTTCCTTTTTACTTAACATAGCTGGCAGCTTTGACTTATTTTGCTTCTTCCCATTCCTTGCCTATTCCACCAAACATTTAGATCTCAGTCAACAGTACACGGGGGACTTACCTTGTTCCACAGCTTTCAGTGCTATACAGGACAGGCTCTTCAGGCCAAGTGTTCCCTTTTGCCATTTCAATGATCTGAAAAAATGTACAACCAACTCCTAATGTCCTTGAAGCTATTTTTTTCCCCCATACCTACAGCTGCAGTGTTCTCTCCAAATATTTTTCTAGGAAATCATATTCCTGTACGGAATCCTCTTTGAACAGTTATGCATGGCTCCACGCAAGCTCTCCAAGGCAATCACTTACATTTATACTCCTACATATTCTTTTATTGGAAGATGAGATTAAATTAAAATCTACAAAAGGTCACATTTTATAATAACGTGTACTGTTATTATTGAGGGACCCACACCAGCCCCTTTACCCCCTTTTTTCCCCCTTACTCTTCCTGATGCCTTGTCAATCATTGGCCATTGTAACTTGCAGTAGCTGTGCTTTACTCTTCTTTATCAGTGTTGGAGGAATGGTTTCTGACCTGCACATATGCATTCTATCATTCCAGAGGTACCACAACCCCTGGATGTTGAGAATAAACAATCAGTAGCCCCACAATAAAACTCCTTCTTTGAGATTCTAATTTTCCTCTCCCCCTCCCTTTCTTGCACTTTTTAGTATATAGCCAGGCAGCCCTCAGGACTCCAGATGCTGTGGACTACATCTTCCATGATGCTTTGCCGGCATATTTCTTCTACAAGCATCATGGGAGATGTGGTCTGCAAAACCTGTAGTGTCAAATATTACCTACCCCTGTTCTGTAATATCTGCCATGTAAGGAAGAAAAAGGAAGCTGGATAAACCAGATTTGACATACCCTTTGTCTCAGACAAGATATTAAGTGACACTATAGGAAACCCAGGCTGCTTCAGTGTTCCTGTCCCCATAACTCTGCAATGTAAAACATTGTAGGAACAGAGAAACAGCCATGTTTGCTTGCAGCGTTAAGACAACATCTAGTGTAGTCTTCCAGAAAGCCACGTCCTGCATTATCTCTTAGCTTAACTTCTCAAAACTACTTTGGGCATCCTCACGCTTTGCATAAGGATGTCCAGCATCTTTAAACTCACCATAGGAAATCATTGATTCGGTACATTCCTATAAGGCAAGCTTTAATGTGTGCAGCACAAGCGCATTAGTCTCCTTCATTGGCATGAGGTTGTGGAATGAGGAGACCAATCCAGCGCAGCGGGACCTCGGTGCTGAAGAGGTTGGAATGGGCAGACGCTATAGTGTTAGAAATGCAGTTTTGTAGAGTTTGTTGTTTTTTGTAATGGTTTTTGGAGTTTTCGTTATAAAAATTCTATTAAGCACTCATAATTTGCAGGCTTTTATTTTATAGATGCTGTGTAAGTAGGATTCCATAGTCAACAGTGGTGTCCACTACTGGAGAGTAAATTAGCAGTGCACATTTAAGTTATGGGGTGTCTGGGTGCCATCATCCCTTCAGGGGTCAAACTGTTTACAGCTACAAGATACCATCCCTAAAGGGAACTATTTGTAATTTTTTTTTTTAAATCGAAATTCTATTAATTTGTGGGCTCTT
Source organism: Pelobates cultripes (assembly GCA_933207985.1). NCBI lineage: Eukaryota > Metazoa > Chordata > Amphibia > Anura > Pelobatidae > Pelobates > Pelobates cultripes. Next base: position 65,121,891 of record OW240924.1, read on the forward strand.
TGCACTATGGTGAACATTATTTTACAAATAAGTTAAATGATGCAATATGTTGGGGGGAGCAGATATTTGAGGTCATAAAAACTTTTATTTAGACTCTAATATACAGTAGTAGTATATAGTCACCAACTGACTGTTCTAATAATTTTTTCCATATTTACCATAGTTTTCCTTTTCCTGGTCATAGTCCATGGCAGCATCAATATGGGTATGTTCCCGCTCCCCAACAACTATTGGATGTGAAAATTAACTAGAACCTTTCCATTTGGCAAGCAGCCAGTCCAATAGATGTTGGGAGCAGGGACATACCCATAGTGATGATGCCATCAATGTAGCCAGTATATACTGTATGCTTATTCACCCAAATATACAGTAGCACTTCCATTGTGGAGAAATACCACAGCAATACATATAAATCTGAATGAAGGAAGTGTTATTTACAGATTTTAAATCCATATATTGTACATTCCATTGCAGACTGTGTGTGTGCACATCAAATAGTAGAAGGAGCACTCTGGGGCTTCTTTTCAGTGGAAAAATATATTTAATGTAACTCCATTTGTAAGAAAAAGTATTTACAAACATTGGAATATGTTTCAGGTAGACCAAAATCTTCCCGTGAAGTTTAAAATCAATCCTGTCATTAGTTACAGACGTAACCGTAATTTGAGGGACCTATTGGTAAAGAATGATCCTCGACAGTGTTATGCAAAGACATCTAAAATTCCAAAAAAGGGCTGCTACAGATGCAGTGGCTGCGTCACCTGCAGCCATATGCAGACCGGAGCAACATTTGTCCATCCACATAATGGGAAGAGAATTTCTATTAATCACTATATTTCATGTATGACTACACGTGGTATACATGATTACATGTCCCTGTGGACTAGCTTATGTCGGTAAGACCGATATGACTTTAAGAGATTGGATTAGAGGACACCGCTCAGGAATTACAACAGCCTTCAAAGATCATAGAACAGACAAGCCGGTGGCTAAGTATTTTTTAATAGCGCAACATCATTTACCTACTCTTCGCTTTATAGCCATTGACCATGTTCCGGTTCCACCGCGAGGAGGGGACAGATCGAAATTACTACTCCAACGTGAAGCTTATTGGATTCATCATTTAAATACAGTAACCCCAAAGGGACTTAATGAAAATCTGGTCCTCTCAATGTTTTTGTAAATTTTTATAGTTAGGAGAGCTGACTCTTTACCTCACTTTTATCTTCTTATCAGATGAGAGGCTACGATTTAGTTGTCAGTCTCTGAGAGGTATGGTTTGCAATTTAGTAATAATCTGATATAAGGATAATAGGTTGGATTATTATTAGATTAATTTTATGAGCATGGTGTAAAATTTGTCTTGTCCTATTTGCTCAATGTAAATCTATTTTGGATAAAGGGGTCTTCTGATTTCTTGTCACCATTAATAATTAATCACCTGATGCTTCTTCTTGAAATTAGAACTTACAAAATAATAAATTAGAAAATATAAATGAGTTAGATTGTAACACTGAGTCATAGATCTGGCTCAAGTGTGTGTTAATAGACAACTCTTTATAGGTTATAGTTATATATGTAACATGGTTTGTTGCAACCCGGCTGATTTTTCTGATCTGATTTTGTTTATTTTTTTTTTTTAATATATTAACATATGTTGCTCACTATATGCACAGTGGGGTCACTATACAGATCGATCTTGCCTTGGGATGCATATAACTAATATCTTTTTCTCCATATGTAGCCTCTTTCTCCGTTTTTATTTTTAATTGGAGCAGAGGCAGTGTTTGTATGGTTGCTTAGCAACCCGGTCACATTCACTTCTATGTAGGTTCCCACGTGGGCTTCACACTTCCGGGTTTGCCTTACCCGATCGTTGTTTGGATACACTACTGGAGTAGGTGTATTGGTTGGGGAGGTTGCTTAGCAACCTGGTCAGATGCACAGTTACTCACGCGGCACGCACGGTCCCACGTGGTGCTCCTCACTTCCGGGTTTCTCGGCCCGCCGGTTGTTTGATCACCTAATTGGTAAGCTTGATTTTACTTAGTATATATTGCCTATTGTTAGCATGTTTCACTGTGATCTTGACAAAGACCCCAGGAGGGTCGAAACGTTGATTTTCTATACTTTGCACAGAAGATGTATTATTTGATGATACATTAAATATATTTTTCCACTGAAAAGAAGCCCCAGAGTGCTCCTTCTACTATTTGATGTATTTTAAACGCGGGATTGCACCTGGGCAGTTGAAAATTTGTGAAAAGGTAAAGGAGGAGTGCCTTGCTTATCTATTTTTATATATATATATTACACATACATACACAAAACTTATACCAATCTCAAAATTTCTTCTAGCTCTTGGCACGTGTAACTCTAGCACTAGTGAGTATGCCAGTGACCCTCCAGACTTGCAGTAATCATTAATCATGTCCAGTAGTATAGGATTTTACATTTTCAGCACTGTGTACATATGTGTTGAATGATGTTATATACATTTCAAGAAAGCAAAACAAGGTTTCAAACGTGACAATACATATGTACACTTGACCAGCTGGCCTTCAAACAGTACTAAAATGGCATACTGTTGCCAAAAGAAACTGCAGAAATATGGGCATATATTTTACATATATTTGCACGCGTGGCATTCTGAATATGCTGAGAAAGCCAAATTGCAATACTCAATTTTTTTACCCTACATCTGGCAGACTTGGAGAAATTCACCAAACCTTCTATTTTGCAAACTCCACAATAGTCGGAGGTAGATTGGTTTAGCCTATATTTTGCGTTTTGGATTTCAATTTGCTACACTGCAGGGTTTAGTGAATGAACTCCAGCCTATGAATTTGTGGCCAATGCTCCATTTGTTTGAATTTATTTATTAATGGACTCGTTGGCATTAAAAGTTTACTTTTATAGAGCGGTACATTTTAAAAATTTCTCATTTACTTTACTTCCTGATAACTATATAGAAATCTTACCAAAATAAGTCAGTCCCTGGGACTTTATATTGCCAACCCAACATGCTTAACCAATCTTCATGCCATAGCCACTGGGAAGGGTTCTTTCAGCCCCACATCTTCATCCAGGCATCTGAAGGAATGCATTAATGTGTACTCCTATTCCCATACTTCACAGACTGAACTTGTGACATCAAAAGGAAGCACTTTTGTTCCTAGGTGCTCTTGGCTGCAAGTGACTTTTACCCTTTTCTTTTGTGATGCCTAGGAAATGTTATATTGTTTACCATCATTTACAACAGAAGCAATCACAATAGCTTAATAGTTTAATTTATTAAAGGGACACTATAATCACCAGAACAACTACAGCTTATTGCATTTGTTCTGGTGAGTATAATCATTCCCTTCGGGCTTTTTCAGTAAACACTGCCTTTTTAGAGAAAAGGCAGTGTTTACATTACAGCCAAGTGAAAACTCCACTGGTCACTCGAGGTGCTTCCTGGGGCAGTGCTGCACACTGCAGTACTGCTCTTCAGGCTCTCCACCCTCTATTGTTTCAATTAATCTGAGGTGATTCTGATTAGCCAGGGCTGTGTTTAATTTGTGTTGGCTCTGCCCCTGATCTTCCTCCTTAATGATTGTGATTAGCTCACCTAATCACTTCTGATGATGTCAGGCATGCAGTTCAGGAGCAGCTTTAGTCTGAAAATCAGGATCATGAGCTAAAGTTTTATCGATGGTCCATCAACAAAGTCCTCAATTACCCCCTACCAATCCAGGATAAAAATAAACACTCTAGACACAACAAGGTAATCCATAAATCATGGACTGGTAGGGGGTACTCGAGGACTGGATTGGGAACCCCCTGTTTTAGACAATTCCTTTAACTTAACTAAAGTTCTATTTAATAAAAAAATAAAAAAAGCTTTAAACCATGATTTGTTTAGATTCTTACATTTATAAAATTTCTGCTTTACAAAGTAGTTCAGTGTTTTTGCAGCAAGTATCAGGCAAAAACTGTAATGAGCATAGTTTGACACCATTACTATTAAACATTCATGTGTCTTTATTTAGGTTTTAATTCATAATTCCCCTTTTCAGTAAATAAATCCCTTATAAGTTCCATTTGCTCTGGATGGTACAAAATGTAAAACAAAACAAAGTATATAAAAAATATTTGAAGATAGTATTCAACTATATCTCAAATATGTCATCATAAAATAGTGTAGTTTACTGGAAAGCTCGGTAATGTGACCTATTAAAATAAAAATATTCTTGTCTAGTGAATGTTCTACGAATGAGCCAATATAATTGTCATTGTGTGTACACATGTTTATAGCTATACACAATCATAAAGGAATGGAAAATAGATCAGAAGCATCGATTTCAGGCAATACAGAAATTGTAATGTAACATGTACCATTTTAGCAGCTAAATACAATAGATCGCACATTAGAACACTTATAAATAGTCCAGTGTATTGTGGGCTTGGCAAGTTCATGTTAATGCTATATGTATACAATACTAAAAGCCAGTATTTGGATGTTACTGAACTAAACTTAAATACTGTCACTTCATTATAGTTAAATGGATGCAGACTAATGACCTTTGTCATGTACACCATGCTAAATACGGTCAATGGCATTTTTTTTTTTAAACACTATATAAAGTTTGTAGCTGAGGGTTAGGACATTCTGGCATTGTAACAACTGATGGGATTTATAAGCCAAGGTTTGTAATCCTAATATCTCTTATGTGATATGTAATATATGTATCTTATCTAAATGTAATTCTTACCTATCTACTATTGACATTAAAAGGGACACTCTAGGAACCAAAACAGCATACTGTAGTGGTTATGGCGTCTTGAGTGTCGCTTCAACCGCCTAAACTGAATGCTTCTAGCACTACATTTAAAACTTCACCCAAAAACCTAAACTAAAATGTGGTTCTCTTTTACAACCCTCATCACTAGTGTCAATGACAAAATTGTAGCTCGGATATCTCTTTCCATTATATCTATGCTTCGCGGTTGGTTGACATACAAAACTAGCATTATACAGTTCCATTCACAAACCAGCTTCGAACAAACGAACACATTTTCTCCAGCACTTTGTTATAACGTCATTTCCAGTGTGTCGCATACACAAGTTTTTTTTTTTTTGTTTTTTTTTATATAGTTAAACCCTTTTCATTAATATTTTTCCCCTCTTGCTATGAACACCTATTTAAATTATATATATTTAATTTGTACAGTACATTTGGCCTACAACGCCAATATATTTTACAGGATGAAAAAAAAATAATCACTTGTATAGTTAACTGGTCAGATATTAAAGTAACAGTAATGTATAAAAATAGACCGATCTACTTTAAGTGAGCACACTTCAAAAAGCCTGGGTATATATATGCACAATGTGTTGATTCGAAAACAGGCTGTAGTAACTAACCAATCTCTAATCAGAATAGCTGCTGCAGTCACAATATATCTTTACTTTGTTTGGTTTCTTTTTGTGTCTTTCTGCAGATGTTCTCTTTCTTCCCCCACCCCACCCCCAAAATGAAAGGTCTCTCATTGTAGATTCACACAGGATGATGCTCATAACGTAAACATGTACGTGTCATTTTATCACAGTGTGATATTACATAAAACTCTTTAAATGTAGGAATTATCACCAATATTAAATATATTTTTGAAAACATAAGTCAGTGATTTAAATAAGTGTTCAAAAATTGTCTCCTTCCCCGCTGTCTTATTTTATACAGATTTTCTTTTCCAACCTTTTGCACACTCTTTCAAATTTCATAGGCAAGATTATCTCCAAGTATTCAAAGCCAAAACTCATGGATCAAGTCTGTGTGCCCACTACTGGGCAGTTGTAGGGCATAGATTAGAATAAGGCCATAGTCTATTATGCAACTAATGAGATGAAAGCCTGATTAGAATGGATATAAACCGATTATACATAGAATTTATGTACATAAAATTTACACTGCTCGCATATAAAAATATCTCTAGAAGGTTTGTGTTCAGACATACTGTCGGCATTCACATGCTGGTTGGTTGTTGGATAGCTGGTCCAGCTTCACATTCATTTAGATTGGTCTCCCCTCTCATGTACATAAGAAAGAGAGTAACCGTTGCAAACGTAGCAGCATTGACGGGGAAGGCTCGAAGCAGAGTGGACGTCAGGCCTCTTGTAAATACCCTCCAACCTTCAACCTTGTAGCTCTTTTTAACACAGTCTATGATCCCGTTGTAATTGTTGACTCCACCAATACCATCCGCTTGAAGTCGTGATTTTATCACGTCTATAGGGTACGTGGAGAGCCACGAAACAATCCCGGACATACCTCCAGCAAATAGCAACTTGGGGATAATTAAACTGTCGTTGATTTCACAACCAAGGTATCTTGATAAATAATCATATGTTAAGAAATAAAATCCAAAACTTGGGGTCTCCCTGAGGAAGGTGGTCACCATCCCTCTGTTAATACCTCGCCATCCCTCCTTACGGTGAATTTTTACCAGGCAGTCCAGCGAATTCTTGTAGTTTTTGGATTTTGATTTGTATTCTCCAGTGCCTTGCAGTTGCATTCTGGTTTTTGCCAATTCCATGGGGCAACAGATCACGCACTGAATAGATCCTGCCGCTGCACCAGCAAGAAACTGGTTTAATGGAGTGTCCTTTCCCAGGTATCGTAAAGTGTTACCTTGCACGCCAAACACAAGAGCATTGATGAATGTAAGTCCCATCATAGGTGACCCCACTCCTTTGTACAGTCCCATAGTCTGTGGAAAGAAAACAAATATTGTCATAAAAAAGAAAAAAAAATTAGAAATGAAGATATTTCAGACATGGTTTTGTAATTACTGTAAATAACACATTTCCAGGAATTAGCTCCTGATATTATAATTATGTTTGATCATCCAAATGCAAAGTTTGGCATAGTGTGTGTACACAAAGTATAATATGCAAACTGTATTACTACCAACTGGTTTATGGTCTACAATAACACAGCATGATTTCAATTCAGATTGACAGAACGCAAGAGTAGTTCTTCTGGTTTACAGAAAATATGAAGCAATCAGAATACAGCATTGATTTAGGTTGGTTGCATTTTTCTGTAACTTTCTAAAATGATTAATCTAAAACAAAGATTGCTGTAGCATTTAAATGTAGAACGGGCAAACTGAATAACTGTTTTACATGCATCTCTGAACATGCTTCTATGCATGTCTTTTTATAGCTAACGTTTACTGACCGTTTGAATCTAATAGCTTTATTCTAACTGCAAGACCTTAAGACATTCAACTTACAGACTCCTGCTTGATAATGGATTGGAAGCAATGTATTGTCCCACGATACAAAGGCTTTGACACATCCTGAACCTGGAGTCTAACCTGCAATAAAAGAAATCATGGATTACGTTTCTGAATAGCCAAACTGGTGCATTAAAGCTACACATGTCACTGTCATCTTCAGAATAATTTACTAAAGCAAAAATTGTCAGGAGTTCAAAGACCATTTCAAATCTTAAATAGCTGAACTGGGGGAAAATAAAAATCTACATTTAAGCCATGTATACTTATGGTTCGGTTATTTTGGTCTAGAGTTTGAAATTCGCTTTAAATTCTCAATGATTCTCACTTTAGAAAATACCTTGTAGGTGTTACATAGTTTAAGTATATAGCTTTATCGAACAGCTAATAGACAACTACAGAGGATACACCACCTAGAGTTTCTTGGCAGTCTCTCTTAAAAATTTTTACGGACAGACATAAAATTAGGGCTTTTACCAGCCCCTGGAGATCACCCCCTTCTAAGACACACTGATAATAGAGAAGTGTTAATTCTCTACGGTCAATTTCATCCAAACTAGATTGCACTGATTGGCTGAAAGTGCTCGGTTAACCTTCTTTCTGCCAATCACCACCATTCAATTTGGACTTAATTGACACCAATAGTAGGAAAGTGTAAATTTTACATCATTCATAAGGAAGAAGTGCGGCAATACAGTCAAGAAGACCTCCAGTTTCTGCTAAACCATTCCTAAACAATTTGACATAATGTCAGGTATACCCTAGCATTCATGCTGCCGCCGGAACCCACTTCCGGGTTCACGGCGCTTAGCCCCGCCCCTTTTTCTGACGCGGTCCTTCCACGATACTTAGGAAGACCGCGCCAGATTCAAAGGGCTGGATTATTCACTCAGGTGCGGCAGTGAGATCAGCTGTTCTACTTGATGCTACCGGCTCCACTTCTCAAACCTCGGCTTGTAAACGGATTCTACCTTCTCCTCTCTCAGACCTCGGCTTGTAAACGGATTTCTACCTTCTCCTCTCTCAGACCTCGGCTTGTAAACGGATTTCTACCTTCTCCTCTCTCAGACCTCGGCTTGTAAACGGATTCCTACCTTCTCCTCTCCCAGACCTCGGCTTGCACAAACGGACTTCCTTTCTCTCAACTACTAATTTGCAGTTTGTTAAAGAGACTCCTATCTCCTCCTCCATTGGGTGAATTAACCCTTCCAGTGCCAGAGTGCCTCTAAGTTAAGTAAATCTTTCGCCAAGGAAACCAAGTCTTATCAATTAATTATAGTACTTAATTTCTCTAAACTCTCACTTGGCAAATAAGGATTGCTGCTAAGGCTAATTCTTCCTACCAATATCAATTTATTCAAACTGCAAGCCTGTCCAACTTCATTATTAAATTTCTCATAATTTATTCCATCTTATTCAAGTTGGAACTAACTTTGCATTTTCCTGCTTATTTATTTAAAGATACAGTCCACTGTTTTCACTTCAATATAATAGGAGGTGAAACTTATTGTTCCTGCACTCAGAAAATTCTGCAGTTGAGTTCCAATTAAAGAGGTATTACACAATAAGTATCACACATAACACCACTGCAGCCAACTCATAGAAACATAAAATTACCATTTCTATTTGTACGAATTTCCACTACAATACAATAAATATTAAGACATAAGTGCAAGGAAAAAATATATATAATAATAATAATAATAATATAATAAACCATAATAAACTCAATGGTTTTGAGCAATTTAATATGACTATTTCCCATTATATTTTCTAAATGTCATCTATATTTAAATGTAGGGACTAATTAACCTGGTAACTTTCTCTTCCTCGTAGCAGTCACTGGCACTATCCTGCATGTTATTTAACATACTATGCTTAAAGGGACACTATTGTCACCAGAACAACTACAGCTTATTGGAGTTGTTCTGGTGAGTATATTCAGTCCCTGCAAGCATTTTCATGCAAACACTCTTCTCAGACAAAAGGCAGTGTTTACTTTAAAGCCAGGGACACCTCCAGTAGCAACTCCTCCGTGTGCAGCACGCATGTTCAACATCTCCACCCTCTGCATGGAGACGCTAAACTTTTCTCATAGAGATGCATTGATTGATTGCATCTCTTTGAGTAGATGCAGATTGGGCTGGCTGGTGTTTGGCCCCGCCTCCTTGGCGATCCCAGCCAATTGGATTTGATGAGATCCTCAATTCTGAGGATTTCAGGCAAAGAAGCGGACCCGTGTGTTTTTTTTTATTTTTTTTTAAGTATGTTTTATGTGGCAGTTTTAACAATATAGGATTAGGAATAGAGGTTTGTGTTCCTTTAAGTACACATTTATTGATTGCGAAGTTTAGTCGCCACTCGGGTTATACAGAGTGGGGGCTGTGAAGGCTTTATTAACACTATTACTTTTAGGAATATTAGGACTTTGTCCCAAAACAACTGAAAACTTGTAATGAATAAGGTTTAGAAGTAACTCTATTCACACAATAATTTGAATTAATGGGACATTAGAAAGAAAGAAAAAGTAGAAATACAAAGCAAATCTGCCTAAAGTAACTTGCTTGGAATCTGTGAAACTTGTGCAGTGAGTACAGCGTTATGGCATTTGCTGGAGCTATATAAATAACAAATATGAACAAACAATAAGAGGTCAGCTGTTTAGTTAGTAATATCAGAGTATTATGAATACGTTTAGTAGAATTCCTTGAACACACGTTCCATAGTATTGCTGCATCCTGTTTGTGTTTGTTACACAAGTATATTCCACTTCTAGAACACAAGAAACACACTAAGTGGTTATGGTCCCAGGAGTGCCTTGGTGCTCACCCCAAAATAAGTTGTAGAATTGTTTGACTTCTTACTTGGGGTCCTCTATACACTGTTCACTTCCTCCTAGGAGAGTTAGAAGCTCGTGATTGGTCTGTTATTAGCTCTCCTTAGCTAAACCCTGCCTGCAGAGCTTGTTGATTAGCTGAAATTATCACCTGACTGCTCTCAGAGCTCACCCGTGCACCCATAGACCTGCTCATTGGACAGAGCTTGTAGTGGTATTAGAGGAGGTGACCGGCAGACCGCAGGTAAGTTGTCTAACAGTTTGACTACTTGTATGGCACTGCCAACACCATTACGCTACAGAGCAGTGTAGTGGTTATGGTGCTTGCAGTGTTTACACAGGGCCTGCTTCGTGTGATGTGCAGCTGATGTTTGTGTCATTTTAGCCTATAGTTTGAAATCCACTTTGTATTCCTTACACATCACATTTTAGTAAATAACACTCTGTATCTGACTTGATGCATTACGCTCCAGGCTCCAGATTTTCCACTCCAGTTACACAGCAGATCTATGTATTTGTGAGAACTGTAAGTCAGCAAGTTTAAGAACCCCAGTGACCTGCTGATGTAAAAACAGGTTACTGACCCTGAATTCTGAACTCAAACCACCTGTTAAAGAATCCACCTCGATCTTTGTTCGACTTGCATTGTTAGTAGAGGGTTTTTAAAAAAAAATGTTTTTTTTCCAAAAAATGGTTTCAAATGGTGACATACAAATTACAGTTTGCACATTGTACAGTAGCTATAATGGTCTACCACCTATTTGTGCAACTTGCAATTGTACATTTATATTATATCATATCCCAACCCTCTCACCCTTATTTACGGTGTTAGTCTTTGTCAACTCTGTGGAGTGTTTTTTCCAGGTATTTACTACCTATTAGGTGTTTTCTCTTATAATTCCTATGTATACCATTATGTATGCTGGTTCTATTGTGTGTCCCTTTATTGGAATACTTTTTTTTTTCTTCAAACTTTTTTTAAAGGGACAATCCCAACCCATAAAGCACTTCAGCCACCTCCTACTTGTTAGACAACTTGTTACTTCCTGGTTTGTTTAACTCAGTGGGGTTAAACTCTAGAGGCAGCAATAGCTGAGAGCACCCGCCTTTCAAACATTGGAAAGTCTAAGATTGGCCAGCCACAGAAAGTCTGGGCGGGGTTAGAAGGGGAGAGCTTGCAAAGACTGCAAGCCATTTTTATATATACTTCCAATTAAAAATGTGTAATTAAAGACATGCATGTTTTAATTGGGGGTATGTATACAACAGTGATTTTTAGTTTGTAGTTGAGCTATGAAGTGTCCCTTTAAGTTCTTAAATGCATTTGAAGGTTCCCTTTCTCTATAAAAACACAGAGATACTCCTTATGGATTGTCCACTTAGGGCATTGGGTAGGCCCTCTGGTGCACCCCATTAGGGATGCAAGTGACTGCAGGAAGCCCTGAGGGGGAAAGTGGGCTCCTGAAATACACCTTACGACATTAATGGCTGCAAGAGCGTTAAAGAGCCCAGTGTGCAATCCAAAGTACACCCTCTATTCATTCTAGTGATGTGTGGAGAAGCCTATGGCACAAATGCACATCATTATAACATCAGGCTCCTCAAGAGGTGGTGAGAGCACGATGATGATTGTAGACGACTGGAATATGATTTTGAATTGTAAAGAGGAAATGTAAACAGATTGTGAAGCTGTGCAACGGAAGGAAGTAGAAACAAACTTATCTCCACTGCAAGTTCTCTATTACTGATATTACCATCAAGGCCTATGTTTTAATGTATGAACCTTTAAGAAATCATAGTATTTGTGTGTGTATATATATATATATATATATATATATATATATATATATATATATATATATATATATATATATATATATATATATATATATACACATATATACACATACATACATACATATATATATACATACATATACACACACACACACACACACACCTTCAGACTGAAATCAGCCTCGGTTTTTTGTTATTTAATAAAGTAACATGACAATTAACAGTAACCTGGATTAGAAATTGAATCTGCTTCATACTGATCATTTGAGAGGCTTCACCGGGACTTGAAATGTATTGAGGTCACACTAAGCTTAGAATCTTTCTAATCAACCTTGCATTATTCATAAACGCAGGCGTTTAATGGTATAATTGTTACTGGTTCATGTAACACCAGGAATCATACATCTAAAGCAGTCATTCTTAAAGGGACACCCCAATGTCCATGACTACTTCACTTTTAGAAGTGGCCATGTAGGAAGGAATCTGTATGTACAGTGTTTCTGCTCGAAACGCTGCGGGTACGGAGATATTTGCAGGTTTGTACCAGGGATTGGTTGCACAGCCTGCATGCAAGATTTAGGAAGTCCGAAAATCTGTTTTATGGATGCCCAATGTCAATTATGTGCAAAATCAAAGTCTGTCAGTGTGCTGGCCACACTCCCCCTTTCTCTGTGTCCACCATTACCATCTTCCTACACTACCCATCTCAGAGCTTACACATGTGCTCTAAACTGGACAGAACTGTCCAATATTAATTTGAAGAAAAGTGGGCATGGAATCCAGTGAGGGGAAGCTTGCCTGCGTTTAAAGGACCACTATAGCTTAATGAAGTGGTCTGGGTGCCAGGTCCAGCTGTGTTTATAAATGGGTTAATCCAGCCTCCAGTGGCTGTCTCTTGACAGCCGCTAGAGGCGCTTGCGTGCTTCTCACTGAAAATCACAGTGAGAAGACGCCAGCGTCCATAGGAAAGCATTGTGAATGCTTTCCTATGGACTGGCTGAATGCGCATTCAGCTGAAGAGGAAGAGAGCTCCCCGCCCGGCACTGGAGAAAGAGGTAAGTTTAACCCCTTCCTCTCCCCAGAGCCTGGCGGGAGGGGGACGAGTATGTTTTCCTGGCACTATAGTGGTCCTTTAACGTTAAACCCAAAACTTACCTGGAGTAAAACTGTTTATATAGGGTGGGTGGGGTGGTCACCTAGTGAATAATTTCCAATAAAGCATTATTTGGAAATAAGAAATTAAAAAAAGAAAATTACTTCAAAAAAAAAAAAAAAAAAAAAGGTTTAAGAAATAATGTACATGACATTAAATTGCTGCATTATTGTATTTGTTCTGGTGACTAGAATCATTCCCTTAGGGCTTTTTGCAGTAAACACTGTCGTTTCAGAGAAAAGTCAGTATTTATATTACAGCCAATGGATACCTCCACTGACCACTCGTCAGATGGTTACTAGAGGTGTTTCCTGGGTCAGTGTCATTCAGGGTCTCCACACTCTGCATGCAGACACTGACCTTTCATCATAGAGTTGCATTTATACAATGCATCTCTATGAGGAGAGGACAATTAGGCATGGGCTGTTTTTGGCTTGTTCTGGCTTTGCCCCTGAGCTGCCTCCTTACCAGTCTCAGGCAATCCAATGCTTTCCTATGTGAAAAATGTATGATTGGCTTACATCCTCACTTCAGATGATGTCAGCCAAAGAGGCTGATCAGGGGCAGAGCCAGCAGCAACAGACTGGAGTAATGGTAAGATTTTATTATATTTGTGGGTGCCAGGTGTCTAGATGGTGATTTTAACACTATAGGGTCAGGAATACATGTTTGTGTTCCTTTAACACTGTTTCACATTCTTTAAATGTAGCATTATGTATAATAAAAGCTCTTGTACCAGTGTCAGAAGGTGGTTCATTTAGTGAGTAGGGCGCTGCCGCTAAGGTTAAGAACCACTGAATTTAAGAGCTTGTGTACATAAATTATCTCCAGTAAAGTACAACTAAATGAACAGAATATGAACGAAAAATTTTCTTTTATTTCCCAGCATTATTTTAATTGTCTTGGATGGTAAAATTTTTTTATTTTGTTTTTGTTAAAAACACAAAACAGAATTTCCCATCAATTGCGTTCATGTCTACAATGAGGGGATAAACCATTCATCCTATGGTCATAGTCCATTTAAATTAAAATGTTAGAATACCTACATGCAATTGAGTTTGCCAGGTCAGGTCGTTACAACCTGAGGTCCTGTAAAACTGTGTTCTTTATAGCTACTAGGCATGCCAGAGAACTTCAAAGTGACACTTAAGGGGCACGTATATTTCTCTGGACTTTTACACCATTAAATAAAACCAGTGTAAATCACCTAGGACTTTTTTTTTTGCGCTCATGATTCTTAGTTTTATTTATTTATTTATTTTTAAGCAAATTACATAAATCAATTCAGTCCTTGCACAGCCAGGGCAAACATTGCAAACCAGGATGAACAATAGAAACATGGTTTAATATTATCAGTATGGTTTCTGTATGCTAACTGCCAGGTGCAAAAGTCAGAGTTTATAACAATGATTGACAGGGAACCAAGATGGAGCTGTACGGATCAGGATAAAGAGGTGTGGATTTCTACATTTAAAATTATTTTTCACACCTCTCAAATACATATTTGTTAAAAATGGAACAGTAGCAGTCCCAGCCTGGGAGATTAATTTAATTATATTTACCATTTAATGCTGTTTATAATTGAGTCACTGCTGAAGCATAAACGCTCTCCAATTAGGACAGAAACTGCAAACCCACTAGCACCATGCCCCCAATCACTTGTCTTCTCCTTTGAATAGAAAAAAGCAGCGACAAACAAGAAAATGCACATGTAGTTGTACATTTGCCAAACACCCTTACATGATGCTCCTTTGTAATGCAGGGCTGATGAGAAGAATTGTGCGTGTGTAGTGCAGGCAATGTCATTCACTGGGACAAACGCTCATTCATTCTCTATTTGTTGTCAATAAAGAAGCCGTAGCACAATTCTCCCTAGCAATACATTCGTAAATACCGAGCATTCTTGTTTACACACTCCCTATGCTCACCCATCATCCCATGCACGTGTACGAGAGGACAGAGTATGGATGCAACGGACATCATTAAACTTACCTGGGCAGGAAAGAACCACAATCACGTTTCTATGTATTAATTCTCGGTGCACTCATTTCAGTAATATTTTAGCGCTTCATTAAATATATAGAAGTAGAAATGCAGGACATTCACATTTATAACATTATTCAGTAAAATGTGAATTGCCAAGAATTTAAAGTGAATATCAAATTATTACATTTGCCAGGTGAGATGTGTTTCTACTTCAGCGGTTTTAGACTTTTAGATTTTAAACTCACTTAGAATTTTTGACCTGCTACTTAAGAGAACCACCTCGAAAGCAATAAAACAGGACACACGTTAAACCTCCAAAGATTTCATAATGTACTTGGGGAGGATCACCGAAAACTTACCTTAACAGTGTCAAATGGATGTCCCACTAATACACCTGCAGCCCCTGGCAATAAAGAAACAATAATAACATTTTAGTAATTAGTGAACGTGCTTTCATTGAAAAGGCATATTATAATATATATATATATATAGATATATACACACACACACACACACACACACTGCTTTACTTACTTTTAATATGATAAATAAAAGGATCATATCTAAACAAATTTCTCTGCTTCAAGAACAAGCATAAAACATTCATTAAAATGTATTCCTGATAAATAGCAGTTTAGTCTGAGTAAATTAGGATGGTTATTTTATTGCATTATGGACATTTGAAACGGTGGATTATAGTTAAAGGAACACTATAGCATTAGGAACACAAATGTCAGCCATAGGCATGCACAGCCTATTGTATAAGGTTGTGCACCCTAAAGCATACACACACACACACACACCCCCATACATACATACATACATACATACATATACACACACACACCCACATATATACTGCTGTGTGTGTGAGGGTGCTGTGTTTGTAAGGGTGATGTATGTGTGTGGGTGCTGTTAGTGTGTATTGTGTGGGGGGTGGGCATTTAGTTAATATCCCCCCTCCCTTCTTACCTTTTGTAGGGAGGAGGGACCATGGTGAGTGAGCTCTAGCCCTGCAGCGAGATGTGAGCGTTGCCGCGGCAATGCTCCAACCTCGCGAGAGGAACCCGGCGGAGCTGCTCTCCTGCCTCTCTCCATGCCTGTGGGTCGGTGAGGGAGATCAAAGATCTCCCTCACCAGCCCACGGAGGGAGGCACATAGTGCAGGCCATGGGGATTAGGGTGTGCCCCGGCACACCTCGTGCGCACGACTATGATGTCAGCTTCCGAGTGGAGCCGAATGGGCATGCACATTTAAACACGCCCATAGGAAAACATTACTCCGTGAGGACGTTCAGCGTGTGTAGAGGCTGGATTAACCCTGCAGTGTAAACATTCTCTGAAACTGCTATGATTTCAGCTGCAGGGTTAAAACTAGGGGGTTCTGGCACCCAGACCACTTCACTAAGCTGAAGTGGTCTGGGTGCCTATAGTGGTCCTTTAAGCCCTGAAGGATAATCTCCCAGCACACACTGCACATTAGAGGGAGCTCTATAATCTCCCAGATCACCGTGCACGACTGGGATCTCTGTAATATCCCAGTACACACTGCACATTACTGGGGGCTCTGTAATATCCCAGAACACACTGCACATTACGGGGGGCTTTCCAATATCCCAGTACACACTGCACAACTGGGGGCTCTGTAATATCCCAGTACACAGTGCACATTATGGGTGGCTCCTTAATATCCCTGTACATCCTGCACATTACTGGGGCCTCTGTAATATCTCAGTAAATGCTGCACATTACTGGGGCTTCTGTAATATCTCAGTACACACTGCACATTACTGGGGGCTCTGTATTATCCCAGTACATCCTGCACATTACTGGGGGCTATTTAATTCCTCATATACTGCAACTACCAGTTGCCTACACTCATTACGTTTTTCTCTACTGTATATCTTTTTCCCACCCTCTGTTGTCCGAGTTTGGAGTTGTACTCAACAAAAGCATTTGATGAGCTTGTCTCAACTTGTCAACCAATGCAGCTCCTTTGGCTTGAAACTCTCAATATTCTTAGCCAGATTCAGCAGGATGATAGCAGTGTATCACCGCATGAATCATTAAAATTGACAGGGTAGCCAGTGGCGTTGGCCTGTCACTGTAAGATGGGCTTCACATTTAGCTCCACTTGCCCCAATGCCAATCGGGCCTTGTGAAGGGCAAATTAGACGTGTATTGTGCCGCTACAGTGAGCATGTATTAGCTTATAGAGTGATTCATTCCCAGACTCATTGTTTGTCTCTTTTCAAGCATAACGATAGCTCTCTGATGGAAAATACGAAATAGAGAAACAGCGGTTTTATTGGCATTGTATGGACTTGTCTTGTGTCATAAAAAAAAAAAAAAAAAAAAAAGAAAAGTCCTCTCATTTATTAGCCTTAATAAATGTCATGTTTTCGATTTTATTATTATTAAATCCTCACTTCCCCCATGCAAATAGGGAACAGGCACAGGTGAAAGTGTTTACCATTTCCACAACAGCAAAGGAATGCACAATCTGTCTTTCGCAAACGTGTAAAAACCTGCACTTAGGGAGATCAATTAACATATTTGCAAATACATTTTCTAATATTTAAAACCATGTCCAACTATAACATTTAACCCCCTCCTCCCCTCCAAAAAAAAAACACACAACCTTGCTAAAAGGAACAGGAATGGCAGGAACATAGGGAGGTCCTGAGTATGAAATTATATTTTTTTGTACCCTAGATACCTCCCTGGCTTTGGGGAGAACACATCCAGGAATGCAGTCCCAAATTCTGTAGTGGGAGGAACAGGTTTTGAAGTGGTTTAATGGAGGATGAAAGATTAGGTTTCGGGATACACAGTTCCACATTGTCAATTTGAAGGGACGGAGAGGGCTAGAGGTCATGTTTTTAGTTTTTTTCCCCCATTTTCTAGAAAGATAGCTGCACTCACTGAATTTAAAAAGTCCAAATTTTATTAGAAAATATTTAAAATAAGATCAACGTTTCAGTCCTATGTACAGGACTCTCTTCAGGATCTCTATTTATCTCTTTACTAGTGTGGGGGAAGGGGATCTCACACAGGTGTTTGAACAAGCAAACAGCGCACAGTGATCCATAGTGTAGATTTTGCATTAAAATTAAAATATGGCCAACTTGGGATTTCAAAAGTTCTCATGTTAAGGTAAGAATGGCCAAAAAGGAAAATGTATCTAGCATTTTTTTTTACATAGAGAATACATAGCCTACATGATGATGTATCTACCAGTTGTACTGGACGAGTTCAAAGTTCATAGCTCTTAAACAATAAAAATACATTTACTACATGTAGCAGAAAGGTGAGCTACACTCCATGTATCTATATCAAGAACATCATGGCATACCTATTGAGGAGGGACAGTGTCTACTTTGGGCCTAAATCCTCCGGTCCCTCTTTTCTAGGAGCTCTGCCTGCAAGGGAGAAGCAGTTAAGTCTGTCTCCAGCGTGCAGTGCGGGGTGATGGATGTAATTTATGCACATAATTAACATTAGGCAGCCCAGAACAGATTCATGCGTGCTGGGGGTGCAACTTGCCCCCAGCACAAAAAAAAAAAATCTAAATAACTCTGGATGTACAGTGTTTGAACCTGCACCTCCAGACTCCTACCACCTTTACCACTTCAAAAAGCAGAAATGTTCGTGGTGGTTAGAATAGAACTTTAAATTGATTTTCCAAGATTTCCTCATTTTTATTGGAGAAGGTGATTGCAATGTTCCTTCACAAAGAATATTGTGTAATTTTACAGAATATCAATGCTTTATACAGCTACAAGTTGCCACGGCTGAAATCAGATTTAAAGGGACACTGTAGACACCCAGATCACTTCTGCACTTGCTGCTTGCTAGTTGACTTTTGGTCACCCCATGCTGGACGTACTTGGGCTCTGCATGAGGATATCCAGCATCAGTTAAATCCCCATAGGAAAACAATGAAGCATTGCTTTCTTAGTGGGAGGGCCTAATGCACTTGCTGTGCTCGCAACGCATGCAAATTAGAGGGCCTCCACCCACTTGGATGACGATGAAGGAGGCGGAGCGCCAGAGGGAACTACAGTATAATGAATCCTTATAGAATTACTTTAACTATAGCAAGTGTACCGAACATTCCTGGAAGCAGCATTTGACACCTCAAGGCACAGTAATTAAAATGAAAATTTTTATTTTTTTCGCTTTTGTAAAAGCAAACTGTTTATTATGTTGTTAATCTAACAGTAAACACCATTTATAAACTCTTAATGATAAAGTGATTCACATTCTTTAAAATACGAATTAGCAGTGTGAACATGTATTCTTGCCATACACCTCTGCCATATATGTGTTTATAGTAAAGGGACCTTAAAATATAAAAGTGTGTCAATGCCGTCATGTGACCGAGTCACATGACAAGACAGCAATTTGTTTTCCTTTGGAGTAGAGACCACACCTGTCTGTTCTTTGTACAGTGTCACAAAGCTCTGTAGCAGACTTGGACACATTAATTAAAAATACAATAACCTATCTGAAACAGGAACTGGATACAGTTAGATACCGGGATGCAAGTTACATTTGGCAGAGATATCAGCTATCACATGATTGCCGCTTGGGAGAATTTAGGAGGACAAGTTGCAGGAGAGCTGCCTGCACTGAAGGGGTGTTTACATTGAATTTGCTTCCGTTTACGCATTTATTAAATCTATTGTTTGACCTGAAACTTCCTTGTTTCAACATTTCATTAAAAAGGAACTACTTTTGTCTGATTTGAAGTTTTAATTTATAAAATAAAGCCATAGAACAGAATAAAAGTAACCAACAGCAGATTTCAATGTGAGAGCCTGCTTGTAATCATGGGTATCAGCTGTCCTCTGTATCACTCCCTGTAGACTGCATGTCTGTCGAGACGTCTTTCATACAATCCTATTCTGCATTCTTACACAAGCACATGTAGGGTGTGCTTATACCTTCACGCAGCACTATTACTTTACAGGTTTTGTTTAAAAATTACTGCTATTTTTTTTTTTTTGCTCTTTCACTTTCTTTACATTATAACAAATTCAGCTTAGTTTTTTTTTTTTTTTTAATAGTTATACATAGGACAAAACAGGGATAACTAAAGCTTTGGGAATGGGCGGTTCTTAAACAAAGTTAAAGGACCACTAGAGGCACCCAGACCACTTCAGCTTAAAGGACATACTCGTTTTCCTGGCATTATAGTGCCCTGAGGGTGCCCCCACCCTCAGGGTCGCCCTCCCACCCGGCTCTGGAAGGGGGAAAGGGGTAAAAACTTACCTTTTTCCAGCACTGGGCGGAGAGCTCTCCTCCTCCGTTCCGCCCCGTCGGCTGAATGCGCACGCGTGGCAAGAGCTGCGCATGCATTCAGCCGGTCACATAGGAAAGCATTCATAATGCTTTCCTATGGACGCTGGCGTGCTCTCACTGTGAAAATCACAGTGAGAAGCACGCAAGCGCCTCTAGTGGCTGTCAATGAGACAGCCACTAGAGGATTAGGGGGAAGGCTTAACCCATTAATAAACTATGTTTATTAAAAAATGGGTTAACCCGAGCTGGACCTGGCACCCAGACCACTTCATTAAGCTGAAGTGGTCTGGGTGCCTAGAGTGGTCCTTTAATGAAGTGGTCTGGGTGCCAGGTCCATCTAGGACTAGCTCTGCCTGCTGTAAACAAAGCAGTTTCAGAGAAACTGCTATGTTTACATATGGGTTAATCCAGGCTCTAGTGGCTGTTTCATTGACAGCCGCTAGAGGCGCTTCTCACTGTGATTTTCACAGTGAGAAGACGCCAGAGTCCATAGGAAAGCAAAACACATCAGTTGTAATCTCTTAATAAAATGTTTTGTTTTTTTAGGTAAATTTTCTCTAAGCACTTTATCTCCACGTTGATAAAGGTAAATGGTCTGCATACTTTAACCACTTTTAAAGCAGATTCAATCAGTAGCCATACATTTATTTAATAACTGTAAATGTGTAAATTGTACATTTTATATTACCCGTGATATGTCTGGTTTAGTATATTAGACTATTTATCCCACTCCCTCTAGCATGTAAGCTCATTGAGCAGGGCCCTCAACCCCTCTGTTCCTGTGTGTCCAACTTGTCTGGTTACAACTACATGTCTGCTCGTCCACCCATTGTAAAGCGCTGCAGAATTTGACTGCGCTCTATAAATATCATAATAATAATAATCTTTCAAAATGGACCACAGTAAATGCTTTTTAATTGACAAGCAATGTGATATTTTTTAGAGATATTTGGCTTATTAATTTACCTCTGCCTTGTACCTTAACCTACAATTTCTGCATAATTAGTGAGTCGTTCCCATGTCCACAAGTCAGCTTTCACCTCAAGTATATAGCGTTGTATAGGAATTCATTTAAAGTAAAGAAGTCAAAATATGTATTTCGAAGGCGGGGCTAAGCCAGCAAGCAGAGCAGACGCTTGAAAGCAGAGCTGCCGTGTGAACTACTGATATTCACCAATAAATCGCCAAAACCTGGTCAAAAACTTAACCGGGATTCGATACCTGCACTAAGGAAGACCTGGTGACATGTTTGACTCCTTTCCCGAGCGATTTGTTGATCGGGAACCCAAGATGGCTAGCTGTGGCCTGCAAGCGACGAAGACGGGGAGAGGCAGCCGCTCTCCCAGTCAACTAACCCGAGAAACATACGCGCGGGCACCCGGACCGGAGGGGGTTATGTGCACTCAAAAATGAGGAAAGTCCTGACCTTATGTCCAAGCTGGAAGCACTAATGGCCGCGTTCTTGGAGAAAATGGAGGCTAGGGAGAAAGTGTGCTTTTGCGGTGGGAGGCCACGAGCCCACTCAAGGCACCACCGATGAACTCCCACCGCAAAAGCACACTTCCTCCCAGAGCCGACAACCGGCCCCATCTCGGACGGGGCTCCCGGTGGGCCCGCAAACCCAAACGACGGACCTTGCTACACACGGAGCACTGCCGGAACAGCCACCCTGAACACCTTAAAGCACAACCCTGGCAAGCAAAGGGGACCCTCCGGGCCCGACACCCAGCCCAACGAAGGGAATCAGCACAAACAAAGAGACACAGGTGGCAAACTCCAAGCCTCCTCCGACTCCACTCCCTCCATCTTCCCCCCAGCCATGCCAATGGACTTACCTGCAACACAAGCGACTGCGCGGCTACACACTCCACAGGGCACTGCAAGACCTGACCTCCGCAGCAGAGACAGCAAACTCAGGGGACACCACAGTAAGAAGGGGGAGGTCAATACCCGAGAGGTACCAACGCTGGGTATCGGATGAAACACCCATCACAATGCTTCGCATGGGTATTGGTAACTTGGACTGCCCCGAGCTGTCTTCACAGTTAAATACCCAGCCTCAGTCATCTCAGCCCTGAACCACATAGACTATGCATTTATGTCAGTTATAACCTGCTAATCTACGGTCATTTAAGCTGACACCTGCTCCTAGTGATGCACTACACAGTAGGACTAGAAAGCCTACACGTCACCTAATGATATCCAGACCAGGGATGTATTTACCACAACAAGGCATTTGCTTAGGGCGGCACTTTCAGAGGGGGCGCCAAAAAACGCCACTCCCAAGCTCCCAGGCAAATGCCTTGTTTGCCTCGTGTTCTGGGGCTATCCACCTTACTGTGAGTGAGTGTAGCTGTCAGTGTGTGCCTGTGAGTGTATGTCATTTTATGTGTATCTGATAGTGTGTGTCTGTCAGTGAAAGTGTGTGTTGGTTAAACAGTGTTTGGAAATGACTGTATGTGTTTGCCAATGACTTTATCTGTCAGTGAGTGTATATCAGTGCATTTATCAATGAGTGCATGTGTCTGTCAGTCAAAAAAGTGGCCTTGACACGAATTGGGGGGGGAAATTTAGATTTTGGGGATGCCCGAATTTAGTTGTGCCTAGGGCAGCACAAATCCAAAATACACCACTGACCCAGACCACATAAGCGTAGCACAACCTATATACAAACAACCTTTTTAGTCACCTTGACGGCCAGACACGCAGACCCCCCACAAAGGGACGTACACATCACCCATGGCATACACTCCGGCACCTCTCATTCCTATTAGATGAACTACTCAACACACAACTCACAAACCACCTCAACGAGTACTTCGAGGTAAACGACACGGAGGACGTCTCTGCCATGACGGTCTGGGAGGCCCACAAAAGCGTTATTAGAGGACATCTCATACGCATGGCAGCCCAGCGACAAAAAGGAAACCGGGCAGAAAATAGCAGACCTCACGAGAACGATTTCTACCCTAGAAATGGCCCACAAACAAGATCAGCAGGAACAGACATAAAGGGACCTAGTAACGCACAGAAGGCAACTGGCGGAATTGTTGCAGTGCAAACATGCAAGGACCCTCCAGAGATTGCGCGCATTCTTTTATAGGCACGCCAACAAAAGCGGCAAACCACAGGGAAGGGCACAAGTACACGCGATCCGAACCCAACAAGGCAAGACGACACAATTCCCGGAGGAAATTGCGAACAAGTTCAAACAGTTCTACCTAAAATTATATAACATCGAAGGAGCAGAGGAAGGAACCCCCCAGACCACAAAGAAAGCAGACACAACGAACTACTTAGGCGATTTCCGTCCAGATGCCCTCACGCCGGCGGAGGCTGAGGAGTTGGATACACCGACAACGGAAGACGAACTGCGACGGGCGCAAAAAAAAAAAAAAAAAGGAAAAGCCCCAGGACCAGACGGTTTCCCAATTGAATACTTTAAAAAGTTCGGAGCCACCCTACTACCCCACCTGACCAAGGCGTTGAACAGCATAAGGGAAGGGACCAACTTCGGCAAGGAAACCCTAGCAGCAACTATCGCAGTAATCCCTTAGCCGGGCAAAAACATGGAGCAGGTCGGAAACTACCGCCCAATATTGCTCCTATACACTGACATTAAACTGTTCTCCAAGGTAATAGCGATGAGATTGCAGACATATATGACGAGACTCATACACCCGGCCAGACTGGCTTCATACATGGAAGAGAGGCCAGGGACTGCACGCTCAGACTGTTTGCGATACAACACCTCGCCAAACAAACTAGGACGAAGCTACTCTTGTTATCCACAGAGGCAGAGAAAGCTTTCGATAGGGTAGACTGGAGCTTCATGAAAGAGGCGTTACACAAGACGGGCATGGGACAGGGGATGCTCGCGTGGATCTCTGCGCTTTACAGTGGACCAAACGCAAGGGTTCGAGTGAACGGGGCCCTCACGGACAGTTTCGACATCCGGAATGGAACAAGGCAGGGATGCCCCCTGTCGCCACTCATATTCGCCCTCACCCTGTATAGTGATGCTTATTTAACCTTTTTGAGCTGTGAGTGCTCAAACTGTATATGCTAATTTCCTCAAAGTGCCAAAATGGCAATTAAACCTGAATATTGAGGTTTAAGTTTAGAAAAAACAACTCATACAGTTGTCCGAACTAATTAACATCTGTGTGTGTATTAAGCAGTTTGTGTGTGTGCTCGGCAGTCTGTCTGTATGTGTATTTAGCAGACTGCTGAATACACACAGACTGCTGAGTACACAGTCTGCTAAATACACACACACACAGACTGCTAAATACACACACACACACACACACACACACACAGACTGCTGAGTGTACACACACACAGACTGCTAAATACACACACTGCATTGAGGGGTACAGTGTATGTGTTTGTGTGTGCGGTGATGTGTTTGTGTGTGGGGTGATGTGTTTGTGTGTGGGGTGTGATGTGTGTGTGTTTGTGTGGGGTGATATGTGTAGGGCAGGGGTGCTGTGTGTATGTTGTCCCCTCTCTCCCCCCCCCACTGTTTTCTTTCCCCCCATCCCTCCCTCATTTTTTTCTCCCATCCATATCTCTCTCTCAGTTCCCCCCATCTCTCTCCCTCAGTTCCCCCCATCTCTCTCCCTCAGTTCCCCCCCCATCTCTCTCCCTCAGTTCCCCCCATCTCTCTCCATCAGGTTCCCTTCCCCATCTCCCTCAGGTTGTCCCCTTCCCCCATCTCCCCTCAGGTTGTCCCCTTCCCCCATCTCCCCTCAGGTTGTCCCTTCCCATCTCTCCTCAGGTTGTCCCTTCCCCATTCTCCTCAGGTTGTCCCTTCCCCCATCTCTCCCTCAGTGCCTCCCTCTATCTCCTCGTTGTCCTCTCCCATCTCTCCCTCAGGTGTCCCCCCTTGAGTTCCTACCTTGTAGCGTGGCCGAGCGCACCGCGGAGCTCAGTCTCCTGTACCCGGCGGACAGGAAGTGCTCTCTCTGTGAGCACTTCATTTCCGTCCGCCCGGGTACAGGAAACATAAGTTCCTGTACCGCGGCGCGCTCGGCCACGCTACACAGAGCGCCTGGCAGGAGGGAGCGCTGTGCACTATGCGCTCACCTCCTGCCGGTCACTCCGGCTTTGCGCCCGCCGGGCCAGTGCGACCTAAGGCGGCCACTTGTGCCGCCTTATGGATGCGCCGGCGGAGCTCACCCTCCCTCCGGCGACCTATGGCCGCGTGCCCACAGAGTGGGCTCGGCGTGCCACCTGTGGCACGCGTGCCATAGGTTCGCCATCACTGGTATAGCCTGTCCCTGCAGAGAAAAGGCAGTGTTTACTTTGCATAGTTGCCAACTGTCCCATTTTTGCTGGTACAGTACCGGCAAGCTGGTGTCAGTCCCGGGCAATTCACTCTCCCGGGACAGTCCGGGCAACTTGCTGGACCATGTACTTTTATTATTTTCCCTTAGACTGTAACAGCCTGTTCAGGACAGAGTTGCTGGGAGATGCTGGGGGCTATGGAGAGGTGCTGGGGGCTGGAGAGAGATGCTGGGAGCCATAGGGAGCACTGATTTTCCAGCAGCTTCCCCTGCACACAGGCTCCTGCTCTGCCACAAGTCCACCTGTGCAAGCTCCGCCTCCCACCATCAAGCTCTGCCCCCACGTTAAGCAGGAGATACTTCTGCAGAAAATGGCTACATGACCGCTCAGCAACAGCCTCTAGTGACAGGTAGGCTTGATATACTCAGCCTTGTGTGTTTGTGTGTGTGTGTGTGTATGTGCCTGTTAGTGAGAAAGCTTGTGTGTGTGTGTGCTTGTCTGTAGTGAGCTTGTGTGTGTGTGTGTGTGTGTGTGTCTGTAAGCTTGTCTGTAGTGAGCTTGTGACAACTCCCCACCACCAG
Organism: Pelobates cultripes; assembly: GCA_933207985.1. NCBI lineage: Eukaryota > Metazoa > Chordata > Amphibia > Anura > Pelobatidae > Pelobates > Pelobates cultripes. The sequence goes on from OW240924.1 coordinate 65,148,126, forward strand.
ACGACCAGGGCACAGAACCTCTCACACACAGCACCCCTGACACAAAGCACCCCAGCACACACACATCACCTTCACATACACACACACACACACACGAACAGCACCCGTCACACACTGCACCCCTCATGCACACACAGCACCCTTCACACACACACAGCACCCATCAAGCACACACACAGCACCCATCACAGACTGCACCCCTCACACACACAGCACCTTTCTCACACACACAAAGCCCCTCACACATAGCACCTCTCTCTCACACACACAGCACCCTTGACACATACAGCACTTCTGACACACTCAGCACCGCTCACACAAACTAAGCACCCCTCACACACACACAGCACCCGTCACAAACTGCACCCCACACACACACACAGCACTCTTCACTCACTGCACCCTTCACACACACACACACGCACACACACTGCACCTCTCACACACACTGCACTGCTCAGCTACAGCAGTGTGTGTGTGTGTGTATTCAGAAGTCTGTGTGTGTGTGTGTGTGTATAAAGTAGCCTGTGTGTATTCAACAGTCTCTCTGTGTGTGTTCAGCAGTGTGTGTATTTAGCAGTCTGTGTGTGTGTATTCAGCAGTCTGTATGTATTTAGCAGTCTGTGTGTGTGTGTATTCATCAGCCTGTATGTATTCAGCAGTCTGTGTATGTATTAAGCATTCTGTTTGTATTCAGCAGTCTCTGTGTGTGTTTGTGTGTGTATTCTGTGTACTGTGTGTATGCACTCTGTAAGTGTGTGTGTGTGTTTGCATTCAGCAGCCTGTTTGCATTCTGTGTCAGCAGTCTGTGTGTACTCAGCAGTCTGTCTGTCTGTACTCAGCAGTCTGTCTGTGTGTACTCAGCAATCTCTGTGTGTATTCAGCAGCCTGTGTGCATTCAGCAGTCTGTGTATGTATTCAACAGTCTCTGTGTGTGTGTATTCAGCAGTCTGTGTGTGTGTGTGTGTGTGTGTGTGTGTGTATTCAGCAGTCTCTATGTGTGTTTGTGTGTGTATATTCAGTGCACTGTGTGTATGCACTCTGTATGCGTGTGTATTCAGCTGTGTGTGTGTATATATAAAGTAGCCTGTGTGTATTCAACAGTCTCTCTGTGTGTGTTTAGCAGTGTGTGTATTCAGCAGTCTGTGTGTGTATTTAGCAGTCTGTATGTATTCAGCAATCTCTGTGTGTATTCAGCAGCCTGTGTGCTTTCAGCAGTCTGTGTATGTATTCAGCAGTCTCTGTGTGTGTGTATTCAGTAGTCTGTGTGTGTGTGTGTGTGTGTATTCAGCAGTCTATATGTGTGAATGTATTTAGCAGTCTGTGTGTGCGTGTATTTTGCAGTCGGTGTGTGCGTGTATTCAGCAGTCTGTGTTTGAATGTGTTCAGCATTTTGTACCTGTATTCAGCAATCTGTGTATATGTATGTATTGCATTTGTTGGAGGTACCAATAAATATAAGCTTAATTTTATCAATAATTTTCTTTAAGTCTGCGTGCATAATATCCTCCCTGTATAGAGTTGCTCTCTGTATAATACAGGTCTATGGGCAGTGGCATACATACCGCGACCGGGCCCATCACTCCTGCAGACCCCCACGACCGGGTACCAGCTGCCACGTTTTGCGGCTGCGCCCGAGCGGCAAACCGCTGGGGCCACATGTTAAGGGGTCCATCGGGTGGCCCATGCTGTCAGGGCCACCCGATGGAGACGGATTGTCAGGGGGCCCGGTCAGCGCTGGGCGCTTTAACAGCGCGAACGGGCCCCCTGTGATGACATCACTGCTGGGAGGAAGTGACTCCCCGGTCACTCCTCTCAACATACAGAGAGCCCGCGCGGGAGGACTCAGGAACGAGGAGGGAGTCAGAGTGGGAACTCTGACTCCCATCAGACTGAGCCACCACTGGACCCCAGGGAAAGTCACAAAAGGTAGGAAACATTTTGTGTATGTGTGTATGTATGTATGTATGTATGTATGTCTGTGTGTGTGTGTGTATGTATGTATGTATGTATGTATGTGTGTCTGTGTCTCTGTATGTGTGTGTGTGTGTCTCTGTATGTGTGTGTGTGTCTGTTTTGTGTTTGTCTCTGTATGTGTGTGTCTCTGTGTCTCTGCATGCATCTGTGTCTCTGTATGTGTGTGTGTGTGTGTGTTTGTGTGTGTTTGTCAGTGCTCCCTGTATAATACAGGGCTGTGTGTATAATATCCCGGGACAGTCAGTGACCCCTGTATAATACAGGTTTGTGTGTATAATAAACTGGGACAGTCAGTGCTCCCTGTATAGTGCTGCCCTCTGTATAATACCCGTAGGTTCCAGGAACTAGAAGAATCAGAAGAGTGGTGACTGAAGCCTCAATCTGAGACATTTAACATGTTGAATTGGTGGCATGAAATGGGCTAATGGAATAGGTACATATGTTTTCCTTTTACTCCCATTTCTCTCTTTAATTCCATTCTGTACATTCTCCTTCTATATCTTTCATTTCCTATTCTTAGCTTTTTTAAAAAAAAATTTTTACTATCCCTCCCCAATATAATTATTTTTGTGAACTAATGTATGTTCTATGCTGTAGATACAACTCTCTGACTGAAGCACATCTGCACAAGGTCTTTCTATATTTGTACTGACAGTGTCACTACTAATACCCAACTCACATTAAAGTGATAAAATGTACTTGCCTGATATAGATGCTGTGCTGCGCATGTATCTATCGCACACCAAGGATGCATGGTAATGTTGGTGGGAACTTGGTGTTATAAAGGTCTACTCAGTAAAGAGAGAATAGCAGGGAATTGAGATGGGAATTTCTTTAGGTCGTGCAGCTGAATGGGAGAATATTTCCAACTCGGCTACTTTGGCCTTAAGTTTAAAATTACCACCTCAATTCCCTGTAATTCTCTCTTTATTGAGTAAACCCTGTAATCTGCACTGTAAGTAGGCAGAGTATAATTATGTGGGTTGGACATAGTGGGCAGAGCTTTGCAGCAGTGGGTTTTAAAGGTAATAATTGATAGCTGTGCTGCAAAGTGTCCCTGGAAATTGTTTTCAAATGTTAGCAACAATGCGCGCACCCGTCCAGGCCAGGCCGGCTGTCATTGCTGCCTCGTAACACCTCTAGTGACACTCACTCAGAAGGCCTCTAGAGGTGTTTCCTGGGTCAGTGCTGCAGTGTGCAGAACCTATGTTCAGCAAAACAGTTAATGTTCCCCGTAGAGATGTATTGAGTCAATGCTGATTGGTGTAGGGTGGCATTTTGTTGCGCATGCGCAATAGTCTCTCAATGTTTTCCTATGGGAAAGCATTGG
>OW240924.1:65151532-65409818 GCA_933207985.1 Pelobates cultripes
CGGATGGGCGACCGACGAGGCACAGCTCTTGGGAAGTACCCCCCAACCACCCTCAATTCCCGACCTAGTCCCGGAAGGGTACCCAACACACACACACACGACACCAGACGAGAACCCGAAAAGGGTAACTCACTGGCACCACCCTAGACGAAACAAAACACAGAAAAGGAGCAGACACAAACAGAACGGAGGGCCCAACAGACAGAGAAGGCCATCTAGGAAAAGAAGGGCACGATAACGTTTGACAGCTTTGGGACATAGGGACACAAAATAACCTAGAGACCCACACCAAACACAGGAATGCCAAAAATTTAGGACTTAGATGTCCATAGACGCACACAACCCAACACAAACAATGACACTCAGCGAGAAGCACGAAACGCGAACAGAAAAGAAAATACTACACTACACTCTTGGACCACTTAAGCATACGAAACAGACAAAAAAATATCACAAATAAGGAAGAAACAAAGAAGAGAAACAAAACAAACAAAAAAAAAATAGTACAACCTGATGTAGCTAGACAACACAAACTCGGACCAACAGGAAGACAGACATTTAAACGACATGAACGGGAGTAAAACATCAATTGACATGCACCTAGAACACATGGAGCCAGGGACAAATGGACACAAGTGCTAGGACATACAACAGAATAATCTACAAACCGAAATCGTATATACACACACGCATAACAACAGGCGACACAAAGGAATCGGGACAGTTTAAAGGGGCTGGACTCCCCAGACAGTAAAGAGACTAAAACCATAGTATAGACCCCGAAATAGAGAGAAAGACACCACGACTACCACAGAGGAAACACAGGTGGTTAGGGGATACCCGAGTAGGACGGAGAAAGGTGGCACATACCATAGAATGAGACACCAGTAAATCAAATAACGGGTCACCAATCCGTGGGGACCGGGATCACAACCGGAACCTGGGAATCCAGGGTTATTGCCAACCCAAAAGAGAGATACAGAGGCCTGTGAGCCGACACAATAACCCAATGATAAGGGGGCCTGCGTGCCCACACGAATAAGATACTGAACTGAAACCATTGTCCTATGAAAACATGCCATAGACCTGCGAGTCTACATGCTACAGACAAGGTTAAAATTACTGATTTCTCACGCAGTAATGACAACTTCACAGTAGGACGAGAGAAATGGCAACATGAATATGTGTTAACACACCTTACACATGGGATACAAGTATTTGTTTGCCCACACATAACACAAAGATTTAATGGCATATTCACATAAGCAACCTATACTCGAATGCACAACGTCACCAAGCTATGTACTAGAATAATGTTGTTGGGTACTTAAAATGACAGACAATGGTTCTGTATTATATCTCAATATATGTTTCACACGAAGGCCTGCGAGCCAAATTGTCCTGTTAACCGCTTTCTCAATAAAACAGATTTACAAAAAATAAATATATATATGTTTTAAGCCTGTTTCTTTTATCTTTTAAAAAGTGCAATTGTCTCTCATGTCATGACACTGCATATGCTAACGCTGTCATGACTATGCAAGCCTGTATGTTATTCCTTTGTTGCACATCAAAATAAAGAATTAAAAAAAAAAAAAAAACGTATTTCTACTATGAAATTTGAACCAGACAATGTTTTGACCTGTAAGTTATTTTTTTAAAGGAATGAACGTCAATTGTAACATGCTTTTAAAATGGTGGAGTTAAAACTAATGAATTCATAAGATAGTTTGTGGCTTAGCTCATTATACTCTTGCCCAACTAGCTCTCTTGGAGAGGTGCCATGTTTGTGTGACTAGATCATTTGCACTACGGTAGAACAATAGAAGAAAAAGGTATTGGCCCCACAGCATTCAGGAACATCTCCATACCTCCCATGTGTCCCTTTTTAGGAGAGGGAAGAGTTCCTTTTTTGTGTGTGTATAACTGAGCTCCTCAGCAAGAATACCCAGAGTAATGGGTCTTTATACTGCAATAAATGTGTTCAGAAATCTGGCTGTGTAAAAAGGAACACGATAGTGACAGGAATACAAACAGGCATTCCGGTCACTATAGCTGTGAAAACCTATCAACCCGTCAGCTAATTGAAAGGTGATTGTACTCATCTTTATTCCAGTGCCGTATGGGTCTCCTCGTGGCGTCCCCACTCCACCTCGTTGGTGGACATGAACAAACTTGATGATGTCAGCCAATCCAATGCTTTCTTATAGGAAAGCATTGGGTAGCTATTGTGCATGCATGGCATAACACAAAGCCAATCAGCATCTCTTCGTAGAGATGCACTGAATCAATGCATCTCTATGATGAAAGTTCAGCGGCTCCATGCAGAATGTGTAGACAATGAATGTCAGTGCTGCACACTGTACAGCATCGACTCAGGAAGAACCTCTAGTGGCTGTCTAAATGACTGCCACTAGAGGGGTTACTAGGCAGCAATGTAAACACTGCCTTTTTTCCTCTCTAATAAGATACATTGACCTTGTTCTACATTACATTTTAGTTGCATAATTGTGTATTAAGTCACCTCTACATTCTAAGAATAGCCCTGCCCTTGGCCACACCCTTACTCACACCCCACAAATTGAAGTGTCCCTCTCATTCTATTTGAAATGTTGGGCGGTATGCATCTTCCATCATCCTTTAACAGCATTAAGATAGTTGCTTAAATTGACACTATAGTCACCAGAACAACTACATCTGATTGCATTTGTTCTGGTGAGTAGAATCATTCAGGCTTTTTGCAGTATACACTGTCTTTTTAGAAAGAAATGCAATGTTTACATTACAACCTAGTGATAACTCTACTGGCCACTCCTTAAATGGCTGCTATAGGTGCTTCTTGGGGTATTGCTGCACACTGTGACTGCCATTCTGTTTCTCCACCCTCTGCATGCAGGCACTGAACTTTCCTCATAGAGATGCATTGATTCAATTAATCTATATGAGGAGATGCTGATTGGCCTGGGCTGTGTTTTTTTAATAAGTGCTGGCTCTGCACCTTATCTGCCACCATGGCAGTCTCAGCCAATCCTATGGGGAAGCATTGTGATTGGATCAGGCTACCACTTCTGCTGATGTCAGCAGGCAGGTCTAAAGGAAACCAGGACAAACCCAGCAGCTTCAGGCTTGAATACAAGTAATATTTTACTATATTTGTGTTCCTGGCCCTATAGTGCTCCTTTAAGTTAAGGGAGAAGTTCATTTTAGGCCCAAAGTGATTTGATGTCAAAAACAGATCTTTGTTCCCTTGTTCAGAATTCCTAACAGGAGAAGTACAATAGCCTTATAGAATATTTTTTTGGTGAAAGCTGGAGTAGATGAACACTTATTCTGTTTACAGTGACCTTGCACAGTTCATAAATACACAAGGGTGATATTATTCAACCCTCAATGTTACAATGTGTTAATGCAGTTTGTAAAATGCATAGATTGAAAATGGATATTTGAACAGATCCACTGAATGTTTGCCAGCAAAGACAGGATGGATAGCTGTTGACAGACAATAAGTTGCTCAAAAAAATAAAAAAAATTAAATCCACAAAACAAGAAATGTAATACATATAAAGTATTCCTTGACAGGTAGCATAAAAACAACATTTCCAAAAGGACCAGTTATTAGAAATTAGACACAAACTTTTATTTAAAAAAAAAAAAAAAAAAAAGTACATTTTGTTGAGAATTTCCAACGGAATTTAGAAATTTTAGAGAAAAATGGGATATATATTGTAATTAAATTGATCAAGTGTTCCCTCAAGAACACTTGAAAACATCTGCAATCTTTTTAGATCTGTTCCATACCAAAAAGAGCATGCATCCCGCTGACCAGGGTCATATATTGTAGATGGCACTAATGCAGGGGAGGTCAAGAAGGTTAAAGCTGTCAAATTGTCATGGAAGTTGAATTTGTACAACAGCTGAGGACCTACCTTTTGGCCACCTCAACTGAAATGCTGTAGGAGAAGTTTGAATGCAACCATTTGCTCTTGGCAACAACCATGTATGATGCACCTGCGGTATTACAAATAAAGTCAAAAGTGTCACACTAAAGATACGCTGGGTAAACATTCTATCTGATATTACTGGGGTCAACAACACAGATGTGAAATTCTCAGATAAGTCTATTCACTGCGTGGCACCAAACCAAATTATTTGGCACTCCGCTCCTTATCCATCAATGCATTAAATCACATTTATTTATACATATTGTAATGCACGTCATTTAAAATAATGACAGGTTAGACAACAGAATAACGGGAAGCACCATGTATAAAAGCTATATTGTATCGCACATGAGAGATGAAAATGTTGGTTGTGTACTCACTGGCAGTTAGAGGGTTAATGCAATGTCAGGGACAGAAATTGAGCCACTTTCCCGGCAGCTGGTTCAGTGATGAATAGGGGTAATGAGGCCCCAACATAAAAGGATCCAGGGGCCAACAAGCTAAGTGCAGATTGCCTGCACTGATCAGACAGATGTGAATTGGCGATGGGACAAAAAGGGTCAGTTTTCACAAACCGGCTCGCTCTCATTTCACATGCAGAACCAGTGACTAGGTTTTATTTCATAACGTTTACGGACATCACGTGGCATATCACCCCCTGCTCCTCTTGCATGACAATACGTGAGCAAATTGCACAGCAGGAGAGCAAGGAAATTGGAAAGAAAAGCATTAATCTGCCAGGATAATTATTCTATTTCTAAGCAAAGCATCCAAAATCTTTCAAACATTGGCAGTTTGTAATATGGATTATTAAACATGTTCTTTTATAACTGTACACCACGTGCTTTCTGCAAAGGCACAAAAATTTTAAAAAAGCCATTTCATGTAAATGAAGCCTAATCCCATGATAAAATGACAGGATCCGGAGGGATCTAAGGGCCGACCAAACTGAAATATTTTTGTGCTTTGTCCTTGTGTGAACCTCTAAGATCCAGCCGAGAAAGACAGCTTGCAAATCTTATCTACCCCATATTCTACAAAACCTAAAATGTATCTTACAAAAAGGAGTAATCGCTTTTCTATAGGTAATAAAATTGATCACATGAAAATATTGGTGAAAAAACAAAAAAGTAAAAAAAACAACCCCTACCTCCCCCCGATGGGTTACTGGTTTAACAATTTACAATTTACAAATATTTACAACTATCTCTGCTATAGAGCTCATTTGTTAGCAGTTAGACCGTGCAGCAAGCCAGGTCTAGGAGTAAATTTATATAGCACAAGGTATCTCATATCAGGACTGACTGACCAAGATCAATGTGCAGCAAATGTGGACTAACAAACAATACAATACGCTTGCTGACAGATTTACAATAAGGTGAAAAGCCAATGCCAACGTTACTGCATCTCTTTCTGTTTGACGTTTTACGGCTCTCTTTCTACTGATCTAATTTTTTAGTGAACCAAAAGATCATCATGCAAAAGGATGGGGGTCTTCCAAGGGGTGAAACAAAGGACTCACACTTCCCCCCCCAAAAAAAAAATAAAAAAAAATATGAGATTGAATTTAAAAAAAAATTGTAATTATCTTAATAATGCATCAGAATTCACAGTTTAGTGAATGAGCTCCAAATATTTTTCCTAAAAATTGCTGATGTCCCTTTTTAGGAATATTAGCCCATTGTAAAATGTATCAGATTATATTAGCATTTTAACGATTCTGTCTTAACATGAACACTCTGTTTTGTCACGGCTTATGCTGACAGAGTAGAAAAACAAGACATCGATAGGCCTTACTCCAAGACCTAAAATAACCTTAGCCATGTATGCAGAGAAATATGCAGAAGGCCTGCTCCATATGTCATTTGACGTATACTAGGCCTCCTGTGATTGGATCCTGTAGGGGTGTGTTTGAAACGTAAGGAAAAGGGATCTCCAAGCCACATGTCAAGGTTAGCACAGCATAAACAAAACAGGTTTGGGAACAATAGAAGGCTTATAATTCATTTATAACCAGCAAGGTGGAATAAAGAACATAATGCTTTCGCAAATAAGATTTCATGTCCAGATTTCTCCTTCTTTGGAAGTTAGCAAAGTCTCTAAATAGCAATCTTTCATGCTGAAATTAAGAGAAAAAAAATAAAAAAAAAATTGTACTTATAATATTTTTACTACTATTTCTTATCAAACACCTGCAGGTTTTACAACTGCATTCCAAGCAACAGGGGAATTACATAACAGTGATGGCTTGGCATGTTTTGAAACTACATTACCCATGATACTCAGCCAGCCTTTAGATTAAGAATCAGTACAAATTAACATGCAAACACGGGTCAATTATAACGAAGAAATTATACCAAAGAAATAACAGAGGAAGACATACTTTTCTCAGAATACCAAAAAAATCCATTAACCAAAACAACCTGCTGCGCTACAAGAAAAAAAAAACAATTCAAGTTATAGAAACGGACAAGAATAATCAAAATGACCAAATGTCACTAGAACAGGGATCGCTGGGCCCACAGAAGAGGAATAAGTCCCCACTGGTTCTAGGCTTATAAGTGTCTGAAATTGGTAGAAATGTTGTGTCTATTTAGATGTACAAGAAGAGAAGTGTATATTGGCTGAATTGGCATGGCTGAGCATAGGGTAACGGAAGTACTCCTAAGAGTGATCTGCGTGGAGCATGCTGCTATGTAGATACTTTTTGGAAGAAATGCCAAGACAGTAATGTAGTCTCCACAGGTTAGACATTACTTTCCCTACACATACATACACTGAAAAGACATCCTTAAACTATGCACATTTACATGGGGAAATCTGATACGGACTGATGCAACATGCACTTTGTCCACCTACACAAAATAGGAGATGAACTTTTTTTGCTGTATGACTTAAATGACAATTATGAAGGCTATTCACTAAACCACATATTTGTGTCGTACTCTAACCCATCTGTCAGCTCGCTCACAAAGTGTTATGGGTAGTTAAACTGTATGCAATAGTCCACCATCTGCTACTATTTACAATGAAAAGTGAGGATCACTCAACATACAGAATGAATACTTTATTTAATGGGTAGAGATGAGTAGTGCAGGCCATAGGCTCTTAAGCACCTGTAGGTTTAATATGGTATTGGAAATATATTCAGTTTGAATTTTGTAAAATGGATGCATCTCTCTTGGATTGTATGTTCCTCTGAACCAAACAACATGACTGACTTCTAAATAACCAGTTTGTATACAGAGCAGCCTATAGGATCGCATAAGAATTCCAGATTAAACTATATATAACTCAACAATGTTTCTAAATGCATTCCATGGCCCTGTTGATCCAATTTCCACTCCCCCCTTTGGACCGGTGGGGGTCATACCGGTCCCACACTCACACCAGCGTTGATGTTGAGCTGACTACCTGCCACCTAGACTACATGGCGGACCGCGCCTCTGTCCACAAGATGGTTGACAGACGCCTACAACAGCTGCCACACCAAGACCCAAGCGACTCGTTGAGAAATTTTTACAGATAATGGAAGCACACTTCAACACCTTCTGGGCTAAGTTGGAAGCTAAGACAGCGGCGACCCAGATGCAGCCTCCGGGCGGTGAACAGAGAAGCGAGCGGCAGAATGGCGGAAGGCCTCAGACACAAACGGCACATACACACTCTGCTGACCTACCCGGGACGAAAACCACCAAACAATCCTCCCACACTCACCCACCTGGGCAGTCAGCTCGAAGTAGTCGGGCCCAACTGGCTGTCACCATTCCTAAGTGGGCGCTCCTCATTTGGCGAAGACCGAGAAAACATGACTTGATGAGGCGGCGAACAGGTCTGTTGCGGAGCAGAGGAAGACAAGCTCTAGGACTGCTAGGCGGAAGCAGGAGAAGCATGGAAGAAGTCAGGGAGGTCGCAAAGTTTCCCGGTCACCACAACAGCCCTCACACTGCTGGGCTGGCGGAGTTACTCTACCCTGAGGGACTACCTCCATATCGCAAGACGCACCTCGTTGAACTGTGCATGCATGGCAGGCTAGTACCCAGTCTAATGAATTGGCTGACTCTCTGGTCCAGCTCACACAGCATGTTTAATTATCTGTTCGCCCCATTGCATTACCCTATGCCTTAACTAAACAACATCTCTTACTCCTTGGACATGTCTTATCAAAAGCCTGGTCGCCCATTACAAAGGGCTTAGAGCAACCAGGCTCTCATGATATGTGCACCACTAGTTTATACAGGTTCTCGACACATCAGCGCACATCTAGCTATACTCAGATTGTACCCTCATCCCGGCTTCAAACCTAGATGTGACTGACACCTTGAGCACACATACTACTGTTTTGTTTTTCAACTCTTGTCCACACTCACGCTACGTTTAATGTTTATTATAAAACCCTTGGTTCATGTGTTAAACTACCCGAGATGTAATATTTTAATGCCTGTATTCACCAATGCCAATATCACTCACTGTGTCTCTAATGATAAAATAAAACGACCCACTCCTGTCTACATAAAACGGTCTTCTTTATTAACTACACATGCGGCATTGATTCATTTGTTTATTTTTGTTATAAAAAAAAAAAATGTGCAAGTATCTCATGCCATGGCAATGTATTTTACTGTAAGTTAATGCAATGCTTGTTAACGCTGTTGTGGCGGCACAAGCCTGTTTGTTCCTCTTTGCACAATAAAACTAAAGTTTTTTTGTTTGTTTTTTTTAAAACTACAATTCTGTGCCTATGGGTTCATAAATGAAAAGCACTTTCATGCTAAGCCCAGATTTCCATTGGCGTTTGCATTGCAGGTGAGGTCAGTCATAAGCCTGTGTTTTCCACAACTAAATAACAACGCCCCGATAACTAATGTACAGACATGCTTTCAGAGCAATTACAAAAACATTTTTGATACTGAAGAAATACAAAATGTCACTCTTCCAGTAGTCGAACATATTTCAGCAACAACAAAACCATTCTTCATTACACAATTGCTCTATGGTGGTCTCAAAGCAATATAGACCTTCTCTGTCCAGTCTTGTTCCAGTTCAGAAGCATCTTCTGGTGAAGTCTTCAGATGGACCAGGGTTTTATCTCCACCAACCATTCCAAGCAATTCCAGGTCTTATATACGATTTAGAATTAAAATGAAGACCCTTCATGGTTAATTCTGGTTTATAGGCCAATGAAAACTGGCAAATGACACCTACATTTCAGTTTGTTAGAGAGGCTGGATAATTATGGGTTACCTCCCAGACCTAGCTATTCCTAATACACTTGCTAGAGATCATTGCTTTCCCATTAAGTGTTATCGTTCTGGCAAAAATTCTGTTGCAAAATCGAAGATCAACAAAACAACTATGCAATGTTTCTCAAAGCTCATGGCATCTAGGATCATCAATTCTACCATCCCACACAATACACATACATGTGCTGCATTCTCAAGGGACTATCTCATCATTCCAACTCCAAGCATTGAGTCGACTCAGGAGATACACACATAACCAAAAGGTCAACGTGTCTACATACAGACACATATGCTGTGAAAAGGGAAGGGGTGGCCTAACATTTTGCCATACCATATATTTCAAATATAAATCAGCATCAACGCCATTGTAATAAAATAATGACATGTTAGACCTCTTGGGGGAAAAAGAAAAAAATATCTTATTTTCTACCAAGGGTTCACCACTACCTCCTTTATTCTGTTGTACAGTTTGTATATCAGCATATACAAGTCAGAAGCATGTGCAAAAAACAAGCCTCTTTAGCAATCCTAGCAATGAAAAGGGAGCACAGCCTGAGCCATCGTTATGACTCAGAGCAATGCAGAGAAGCCTGAATAGTTTCATTTTGAGAACAATGGGCTCCTTACCTACACAGTTTATTTATTTGCACAAAGAATGTATTCTTCAAGCTGTCCAAGGATCAGAGTAGATCTAGGCATAGGCTAACGTACTGGAAGTGGCTTAGCAACAGATTAACTCACGTGTCCTTTGAAGGGACTCTGTGATGCAGAAGATATGTTTTTTTTATTTTAAATTTGCCAATAACTGGAATTGTGCAGGGTTGTTACAGAATTGCTTGGGGGAAAAAAATAGGTATAAAAATAAACAACCAACCAAGAAAAACCACTAAAAAAAGAAACCACAACAGATATAAAATTGACATTATTACAAAGGCTTAGTGATGCATAAATACATTTACCCACTTACACTGGACTCTGCGAAGATACATCATAGATTCAATTTGATAAGGAATATTAAAAAAATAATAAAAATAAATAAAAAATATGCAGTTTCTGGTTTCCAGTTTAGGAAATAAGCCACACCAAGGGAAAGGGATATGGATTATTTTCTTTATAACGCACATAGCCCAGTCTTGATTGAAGCTATAGGCTAGACTAGACTAGACTAGAATACTTAGCAATGCAGTATCCTTTGCACAGAGTACAGTTTGCTGCATTCTTTACACTGCATGCTGATCTGAGCTCACAGCTCCCCCACTGCAGCTATCTTAATCTCAAGAGGGCCAAGGTACAGGAAAATACCCAGGAAGATACAAATAAACCCATTCACAATTACTGCACTTTTCAACCCTCTTAGCCTTCAGTGGGCAAAGTCCCCTCAGCACCCAGAACCTGCAGAAAAAGAATCTCTATGCTTTGGTCTTTCAGAGGAACAGGAAGAGATATTGCTAAACATAATTTATTCCTGTGACATATGGAAAGCAGTGAGTGGGCTCAGTGCCAGCCACCCTCCCTGCCCATAAAGCAAATCAATATCTTGACACTTAGTAAGGACCTGTCCCTGCCTCCCTCTTACTCATTCTTAGTGTTAAACGCCATGGCACACTCTCTATATAGAGTGGCAAAGGCTGCCACAGTCACCATCAGCACTTCTCTTTAAACTGCTTGGCATAGACTCCCACCACACAGTATACAATTAGCATGATTGGCACCTGTCTTCATATTGAGAGGCACAGACTGACTCCATATAGTGGTGACTATAATCATTGATAATGCACCTTATATTGAAGACACATTGCCTCCCTATTGTGTGATACTGGAGTTGTCACTGGTATCTTTCTTATAGTGAGTTTGACAGGTTACTTCCATATAGTGGCAGGTACTCATCACAGAAACACTATTAAATCACATATTACCTCCATATAGTGGTGGTAGTCTTCTCCTAATGAGGGGCACTATCTGCCTCCATATTGTGATGGTACTCTTATTGGAACCCATCCATATACTGAGGATCACACCTTGCATCACTCACTGGTATCATTGGCACACTAGAAAAGATACAGTAGCCCACTCGGTGTTATGATGCCAGGCAGCCAGAGGCACACATACCACTCCCCACTTTGTGTAATAATGTCCCATGTGTAATGATACCAGGGGAACACACGACCCCCCTCCACTCTCTGTGCAGTGCTGCCAGGGGCCCACATGTTATACCCCCTCACTTTGTGCATTGATGCCTGGATTATACATATTACCCCCCTTTCTAGTGTGATGCCAGGGAGACAAACATTACCGGTTCTCAGTGATTTGTTGCATGGGGCACACAGATTACCCCCTCCCCTCAGTGTGATGCCAGGGGCCCACAGATTATCCCCCTCCCCCAAGTGTAATGCCAGGGGCCCACAGATTACCCCCTCTTTCCAGTGTGATGCCAGGGGCCCACAGATTACCCCCTCCCCCCAGTGTGATGCCAGGGGCACACAGATTACCCCCTCTTTCCAGTGTGATGCCAGGGGCCCACAGATTACCCCCTCCCCCCAGTGTGATGCCAGGGGCACACAGATTACCCCCTCCTTCCAGTGTGATGCCAGGGGCACACAGATTACCCCCTCCTTCCAGTGTGATGCCAAGGGCACACAGACTACCCCCTCCTCCCAGTGTGATGCCAGGGGCACACAAATTACCCCCCCCTCCTCCCAGTGTGATGCCAGGGGCACACAAATTACCCCCTCCTTCCAGTGTCATGTCAGGGGCACACAGATTATCCCCTCCCGCAGTATGATTCTAGGGGCATACATGTTACCCCCTCCCCCAGTGTGATGCTAGGGCACACAGATTATACCCTCTCTCATGGCTATGGAGGGCACACAGATTACCCCCTCCCCCCAGTGTGATGTCAGGGGCCCACAGATTACCCCCTTCCCCCCAGTGTGATGCCAGGGGCACACAGATTTACCCCTCTGTCATGGCTATGGAGGGCACCCAGACTGTCCTGTCTAATCCCACCAGTCAGGTCTCACCTCCAGCACATCCTGCCAGGAAGTCCATCGCTATTTTCCAGGGATTGATAAATATAGAGCAGCCTGGATCTGGGGTCCTCTGAGCTCTGCAAGCCCCCCGCAGCTCCTGCTCCCCAGAGCTGCCAGTCAGTCAATGCACAGTAATCTCCAGCAGGCGAGGTCTGGCTCCCCCCCCTTGCCGGCTGTGTACTAATACCAGCCTTTCTATTCCAGACACCACCCAAGAAGGTGCAAATGCCCTAATTTAGGAGATACCTCCTGCCCAATGAGAGCAGAGGGACAGGACAACACCCCCAGACTCCACCTCCAGCCTCAGCTCTCACCAAGGAGTGTGTGAGTGAGTAAGACTGAGAGGAGGAGAGACATCTCAACATCATCTGTATCTACATCAACGAGGAAGCCAAGGTAGGGGGGTGAACAAAGGGGAGGGGAGGTCCTGGGGGGTAGAATTTAGGAAAGAGTGGAGTGTGTGGGTTATGTATGTACAGATATATAATCCGTTTATCAGACCAGGAGAATGGATGGCTGCAGATGTATTATTCCTGAAACAGAATACAGTGATTTCGTTGCTATGGAATAAGAAAAACATTTTTTATATATATTTAATATACAATATCCATATCTAAAAGCATAGAAAGATGTGTTGAATCTACGACATTTTTAATAATAAATTGCTTCAGATATGAGGAAGTCTCTAGGAAGCTTATAACTAGCATGCTGATCTAATTAAAATAAAAATAAATAAATGGTATCATTGCATACTGCAATACTGATTATTTTGTCATCTTTATAATAAATCCAAATAAACTAATAATAAATCATCATCATCAAGACTACTGATTATGGAAAAACCTAAATTATTTTAAAATTGTGATTAATTATTACTATCATTATCTGACAGATCAACAGCTAACAGTGACAGGCATAAGACCAGTTTGGCGGTTTTAGAATTACATTCTTATTATATTGGGTAAGGGTGCAATATTATGCTTATACTATTATAAATATAAGTAAAAAAAAAAAAAATTCTTAAGGCCAATATTTAATGCAATTATAGTTTTAGTGAATTAAAGAATAAAATTGGTTTACCTCAGTTGATACAAAACCAAGTCCTTAACTGGAGGCTAAACCACATCATTCAATACATTTTCACAGCCATAGTCCTAACATATCAATGCAGGATTATCAATTTATGCTGAATCTCTAAAAACAGATGAAACACAGAAAAGCTGTAGAACCATAAAAGAATTAGACGTTCCAACTTAATAAAATAAATAAATAAATAAAATCAATGGAACCATTTGGAATTCCCACAACAAAAATAATCAAAAGGAATAGGTGTCACATAAATCACATTAAAGAAATAAAAAGGAGCACTAAAGTCACCCGCACCACTACATCTCAATGAAGTGGTCCTGTCTGTTTAACCCTGCAGTGTAAAGAAACTGCCCCTAGTGGATGTCTTACTGACAGCAAGCAGAGGCATTGCCTCCTGCAGAATAGAGTAAATCTCTGTCCTGGAATCAAGTGTTGCTCATAGTTCATTTGACTGGAGAAGTGTTTCTTTCTAATCTATTGCTTCTAACCCAGAACATGCATTTCTACATAGCGGTGCAGCCCTGAAGACCAACTATTCAATAATGTGCAAACAGATGCAATATCATTAAAACCCACCATATTGCAAATTCTAGCACTATACTGATCGTTGGCATAGTTATAAGATTCCCATGGGTTCCACGGTGTAAAGAGTTAGCTAAATCTTCAGTCTAGGGTCTTACTATAAATATTAATTAAATGGGCAGCAACGAAATCCTGCACCTCGGACATTCATTGTGCAGGGGGTTTAGGATTGTAAAAATCCTCTAAAAGCAGACTGACTAATATACAAGCTCTACGGATTTACAGAAAAGCCAAAAACAACTCGTATGTTAAATACAAACATTTTGCTTTGCAAAACAAGCAATGATCCTCAAATTTAAAAAACAGGTCAAACTTAACTTTTCTTATATTAAAAAAAAACAACGGTTTTTCTATTGTATTTCAATAACTCGGCTGTTTGAAAATAGAAAGGTATCATTCATTTTTGTAAATTAAAAAAAAAAAAAAGAAGGTTTAAAGCAACATTCTTCTTCTTCGTAAAAAACAAACAAAACACAAAACACTTTCTTGACAACACTTAAAAACAGGCTTGGGTTGGGTTTTTTTTTTTTTTGCATCTTACAGACTTTCATCCAAAGCACACATTGTAACCCTTATAGTCCCATCCAGTTTCTCTTCTGACAACGTTAAACAACCCTATGTAACACACATTGTAAACACTTTCTTCTGTTTACATTCTTTGTTCTGTAACCGTAATCAAAAACAACCACATTTGAACTGAATCCAAAAACCTGACAAGTTTGTATCATGTACTCCGGATTAAAAATCCTTAGACACTGTAAACTATCTATTAAAGGACCACTATAGTGCCAGGAAAACAAACTCGTTTTCCTGGCACTATAGTACCATGAGGGTTACCACATGAAAGCTTTGTCACTGTAAGTGCCTGAGCTCATTAGACCGTTACTTATGGTCTTGCACCCGGTGGAGGCGCCGACCAGACTCCCAGCATACTGGATCACCAGAGATCAGCATGCCCACCTCCCTGCAAGGTAACAGGGAAGGGGGGGGAATCATTTAGGTTTTTAAATAATTATGAATTTAATAAATCCTATATACAAACACTACACACCTATTGAAACACACTGTACATGGATGAAGGGGTATACTGGGGGGACACTGTGAAGATTTTTTGCACAGGGCACCTTGAGGCCTAAGGCCAGCCCTGTGTGCAGTCACATCTGAATGAAAACTTTTTTCATGTAGGCTGTGTGAAATCACAGCCAGGGGGAGGTATGGCTAGGGCTACAGAAGCAAAAGTTATTTAACTCCTAAATGACAGAATTGAGCATTGATACTGCATGGTAATGACCTATACACTAAAACTGCTTCATTAAGCTAAAAGTTCTCACAGTGTTTAGAGTATCCTTTTAATTCAATCTCGTTGTGCTTTAGCAAGACTATTAGGAGGAGTCCCAAACTCCAAGTTCTTTAGATAGAAGTTTTCTAATAAGGAAAAGGTAATCCAGACGTGGACCCCTTGCTTACGGTGCCTAGAGAGATATTGGTTATACCTCACTGATGATGCATAACAAGGTTGAAACGATCATCTGGGGTTGCTGTATGAGAGCTGGCCTGTATTTTGGATATGTTCTGCAATTTTGGGTGGAACCAATCTGAGATGCATGGCCTGGTTCTCTCTGTAATGACACAAGATGAGCTAAAACCAGCCTGAGAACTAAACAGGGACCAACCGAAGTTCAGGCTAATTGAGCTGTTGTCCTTTCTCAGCACTCTCTTGCAACTTGTTTTTTGTTTATCTAATAAGTACTCGTCCCCCGATACCTTCTGCATTTGAGAATGCAAATTGTTGGATTGCGGAGATCGCCCTGTGGTATCTCATAAACATTCCCACTTTGAAGGTGTAAAAGAGAAGAAGAAAGGGGAGAGAGAAAGAAAAAAGCAGGGAACAGAGAACAAAAAATGGGGGGGGTCCATTGGTGCTAGGTATTTTCTGCATCTTGCGTACATCAGTCTGTCAAGTTACTACTTAACCGAGGTTTTTCAGATTTTTTCATTGATCCTCTGATCCTTGCAGTCAAATTGTCTATTAGGCAGTGGGTGCAATGGGGATGTTCATCTTAAGCCACGATTGGGATAATAGTTATTTTATTAGGAAATTGTATTGTACCTTAGCCCTAGTTTATGAACATGGACCTCTTTTGTTGAAGATTTTCCCATAGAACCATTAGTTTAAAGAGCAGAAGGACTTAATCAGATTGATACCAACACAGCCATTTCTGGACAACCCATTCACTCCCAGTTACAAATTAGCAGTGGCAACCCTGGGTCCCTTTTAAACTGTTTTGGGACTTATTCATAGCGTTCCCCATCTCTGGGGTAATTGACCAAAGTCATTTGTTATGAGCAAAAAGGTCCTATGTTTAAAATCCTAGTCATTTAGAGAAACAGTTTATTATTCTTTGCTTACGGCTGCAGGCTAATTATTTGATTAGCCATTACATTGTTCTCTCAACAATAGTTAAAAATTAATAAACCAAAATTAACCAGGTACCATCAACCAGGTTGCCTCCCTTGATTCAGACACCGCAGGAAACCCCTAAAATAGCCCTTTCAAATGGAAGATTGCCTACTATGCTTTGAAAATTTTTGCAATTCAGTGGTAATTTGAAAAATAATTAAAAAACAACTTTTGTTAAGAACGTACATTAGTAATATAAATACACAAATTATGCGTATACATGCAGACAGTCAGTAGCATAGAACAGAATTAGAGGATGACTGATTTTATGAGACATGATTTTATACTATTTACATGGAGGGAGTAAGAAAATAAAACGTCACACAGCCTGTTCTGTAAGGGGAGGAAAGGAGGCGGGTAGTCAGAGTGCCTATAGAAATAAAGGTGAACAGAAATGGGAGGGTGTGGATGGAACAATGAGGACTTCAGCAGGGTTACGGCAGAACAGGGGTGGGGAGCGATAAGGTCAATGTGAAGAGGATTGTACGTTGACAGAGTAAGATTACTAGTAAGGAGCTCAAGCTGTCCCTGCGCAGACAGAGCAGGGCACACGATTCTGAAGGATATACAGCCATACATCTTTTAAGTAAGTCTCACTTTTTATTAATGGACTTCCTGGGTGTTAGTGAGCCACATCCAGTAATGGTCCTTTCTTTGCAAAGTGCTCAGTACAAAAAGCAACTTTGTAGCTTTACAGGAGGCAACATCATTATTAGAAGGGCGTAGTTTAAAAAAAAAATTAAAATAAAATAAAACTACTTAAAGGACCCGGCACCCAGACCACTTCAGCTTAATGAAGTGGTCTGGGTGCCAGGTCCCTCTAGGATTAACCCCTTTTTTATATATATATATATATATATATATATATATATATATATATATATATATATATATATATATATATATATATATATATATATATATAAATATAAACATAGCAGTTTCAGAGACAGCTGCTTGAGGCGTTTGTGTGCTTCTCACTGTGAAAATCAGTGAGAAGATGCAAGCGTCCATAGGAAAGCATTATGAATGTTTTCCTATGAGACTGGCTGAATGCGCGCGCAGCTCCTGCCGCGCATGCACATTCAGCCGAAGAGGAGGAGAGCAGGCGGAGAGGAGGAGGAGAGCTCCCTGCCCGGCGCTGGAAAAAAGGTAAGATTTAACCCTTTCCTCACCATCCAGCCTGGCGGGAGTGTGACCCTGAGGGTTTTCCTGGCACTATAGTGGTCCTTTAAAAAGGTGCCCTCCAGGCAACCACCCATTCGATTACAGTTAGTTATTCCGAGTGTTTTTATTACTAATCTTTAATTAAAAACATTAATAATAATGATATTCTATAAGTCTGCATTTTGTGCCCCACTATAATTCTGAAAATTAGGTCATTAAAGGGAAACTATAGTGCCAGGTCAACAAAGCTGTTTTTCCTGGCATTATAGCTCCTTATAGTACCCCCTACTCCTCCGTCCCTTACCTGACACTAGGGCTAATGTCACATGACACTGGCTCAGACTCTGCTCCTCCCCTGCCGACATGAGCCGGCGGGTGAGACCTAATGGCCGCACTCGCATTAGCATTTCCCCATAGGAAATCATGTATAATGCTTTTCTATGGGGATTCAAGTGACGCTGGTTATCCTCATGCATAGCGTAAAGTCCCTCACGGAAGACCCTCTAGTGGCTGTCTGGTAGACCGCCCCTAGAGGGGTAGTTAACCCTCAATGGTAATTGTTGCAATTTATTAAAAATTGCAGTAATTACTATTGCAGGGTTAAGGAACCAGGGACTATGCACCCAGACCATTTCAATGAGCTAAAAAGTGGTCTGGGTGCCTATAGTGTCCCTTTAATGAGTGAACATCTGAAACTACAATTCCTTTAAAGCCTGGATATACCCATAAAGCACCGCTTAAGGGATAGGTTCATCAATGCTTTATCATTTCCTGGTTTGGTGTGACTTCACTGCAGCAGTTGTACAGGGTGGATGTTTGTGGGACTTGTAATTAAGTCAGGAACGGACTGAGAGCCCTTGGGGCCCCTGGGCAAAGTTAGATCCCAGGCCCTTTGAAGGCCAAATATATGTGCATTAAATAAATGTTAAATATAACTCGCATATAATACGGCATTCCTTTGGATGTGTATATTGTGAAGACCTGTGTATCAATGCATGTTTGTATTTGAGTCTGTGTGAATGCACTTGTGCATGTCTGGATGACTACATGTGCTTTTTTGTGGTCAGTCTGCCCCTGAATTCAGTTATCAGCTTTCTACCTAGGACAACAGTTTGCCAAGCTGTAACTGCTAGACCTTTCTATAGCATTATTTATATTTATTATTATGATGATTATAAGGGGGGAAATGTAACAATAAATGAGACATTTACAAAAAGATACAGAAACAATCAGCACATGAGGACCCTTCCAAATCAGTATACAATCTAGATCAGGGGTGACCAAAAGGTAGATCGCTAGATGGTTTAAAATTACAGCTTCCATGATGCTTTGTCATTTTACAACATTCTAAAAAGGGAGTTATAGTTTTACAATATCTGGGGATCTGCCTTTTGGGCAGTCCTGGTCTAGAGATTGGTGAGCTTATCCTATAAACCAGGGATAGGCAGTCTTCAGCACTCCAGATGTTGTAGACTACATCTCCCATCATGCTTTGCCAGCATTATGACTGTAAAAGCATTAAGGTAGAATTAGCCCACAACATCTGGATTGCTGAAGGACGCCTACCCCTGCTGAGCAGTGCTTTAAGAGAACAGCAATGGTTCCAATGAGTTGTAGTTTAATATTCAGCTTTCTGCTCTTCACAAATAACTAAAGCACCTGGAAATTAAAATAACGGCATCATGCACAGAAGTAAAAAAAAACAACAACCGAAAACATGTGCGTTAGCCTGTAGTGCTCCGTCGGTTCCTGTAATTCATATGGAATTTGGCCTTTTCTTAGTAAAGTAAATAAAATCCCTATCTTCACTCTTTGCCCTAAATATGAATGAATGGATAGCAGACTTAAAACCATATAGCCACCTGGAAGCTTTAACCACTTACACTAACTGGCACAACCAGATTTTTTTATTTTTTTATTATTCTAGCCGCACTTACCTCTACCAAGCACGGTTTGATTGTAAAAAAAATATTAGTATAACATTAATCTGAAGCAAGAGGTGCATAGGTAGCATATCAACGTATAACAGCAGTTTCACGTATAGATTGCTTTGCAGACAAATATAAAAATATATAAAAAATGTACACTATTTATTTAGCACTAATTTATTCATCCTTTACAAAAATATTTGTGAAATGAAAAGATTTAGACAGCACAGTGTGAAATGTTGCAAGATAAAAAGGACACAGTTCGGAATATTAGTATAAAAGCAAAAAAATACAATGTGTCTCACTTATACTAGGTGTGACAAAAACAGATAAATAAAAATGGTCAAATACTTTGCTTATAGATATTAACACGGACCCCGAGGGCATTACTAGCGGCACAACTCATCATGGCAACAGAATGTAAAAAGAGTGTCTGCATTTGAGTAGAATGTCCATAGAGAGTAAATAGTTAAATCATATATTTCTAAAATTAAAAAGGTATTTAAAACTACTATAGCAATCTTGATCAATCTCTGGACTGCTAATGTAATGCAGAGTCTAACAGGCTGGTAATCATAAATGAGGGCATGTGAGGCTTTATGGACTAGATTTTATACTGCAAAACCCATGAAAATAAAAAGGTTAAATACTAGATTCTGGTGTTGAAGAGGTTAAACTGTGTTAAACCCCTCTCTGCTGCTCCCACATGATGCGATGGTTGGGGGCACAAGAGGACTACTTGTTCCTTCAGTGGATCACATAGGAAAACCATTGCAGTATGTTCAGTATTGTGGAGCCAATCTTGTCTACAATTAGCAATTTAGCAATTAGCAATTTACAGATTTTTAAAGATTATGTCCACATGCAAAACTAACCTAGCAACAACCCTTTAAATTAGCGGTCGTGCAACATATGTTTAGGAGTTTAGTTTAATCATGCTCCTACTTAAAACTGTGCATTGTTCTAGCAAAGTAAATCTCTAATAAAAAATGTTGTTTTTTTTAAAAAAAAGTAAATAATGGCATTTGAAATACATACAGTTGCAAGCCTGCTGCTAAATTTCACAAGGAATGTCATATGGAACCGCCATCTTGGAGGAGACAGATAAAGGGTTAAAAAAATAAAAATACCAATCCTGTCAGTCACTTGCCTGTTTCCAGCGCCAATGTCCCCTATTGGGTTTTGCTTGACGCCAAAGCGTGAGGATGTCCAGCTTCATTTCAAGTGAAACTGCAGTAAGCGCCTCCAGTGGCTGTCTGGTAGCCACAGTTTATCTAAAACAACAATTTTTCATATTGCAGGGTTAAGGGAACAGGGACACTGTACAAAGAACACTTCAGTGAGATGAAGGGGTCTGGGTTCCTATAGTGTCCCTTTAAAGGTAATTAATTTGGAACTCTACCAGATTAGTCAACTGATTTTAAGGTGCTGCCCAGTAGAGTGGGAAAGTGTGCATTCTAGAACATGCAGGGTTATTTATGGGTTATTTAAATAGAATTTTAACTCTAAGACCAAATAGTCGAACTGGAAGCATAGCTGACTTTTTTTCCAGGTCAGCTACTTTGGCCTGAGAATTTGAATTCCTCACAGTTTTCACTTTAGTGAATAGAACATGTTGAGACTTGATTCATGGAGTTTCTTTAACCCCTTAAGGACCAAACTGGAATGAAAAGGGAATCATGACATGTCACATACGTCATGTGTCCTTAAGGGGTTAAAGTAGAATAAAAACAAATTAACCCTTTTAGTGCCAGAGATGCATAACAAGCATAAAAAGGGTTAATGCGGTAGAGTTTCATTAGCAAACTCCACTGCTATCATTAAGCAAATATTTACATGCACATTGCTTTGAAATTATGATGTGGAGACTTTAAAAAAAAAAAAAAAAAAAAAAAGCTTCATGTAGATAAATCATTTTAAAAGCTGCTGAGGGTATGTATGTACATGCAGAGTAGTGCCTCATAGTATGCAGTATTCATATGCTGCAAAGAGAAAATTAATCCAAGTAGGTCTCTTTTGTACAAAAAACAAACTAAAAATAATTAAAAACAAGATACTCACATTTGAACTTTCTGCATTTGTTGCAAATCACCATAGTTTTACAGCTTCTGCAGTGAGCTCTCACCAACACAGGAAGTAGGTTTGCTGATTGATGCCTTAGGCCTGCAAAAAAAGTACAGGGGCAGAGCAATTGGGTGCCGTCTTCCAGACTTTTAAGTGAAACCATTTGTTAACCGTATAACCCCTTAAAATAAGAAGGTGCCTGGAACCTCCTCACACGATAACAACTTCATTGCAATGAAGTTGGTATGGTGCCCGGAGTAGCCCTTTTAACCCCTTAAGGACCAAACTTCTGGAATAAAAGGGAATCATGACATGTCACACATGTCATGTGTCCTTAAGGGGTTAAGCAGTGCTATAGGGGCACTTCAATGGCTTCTATGAGTTGTAGTTCAATTATTGGATTTACATACCTCCCAACATTTCAAAAGGACAAAGAGGAACACTTCAATGTTAGGGGTGATAGTGGGGGTGTGGCTGTTCTGAGACATATGAGGTAGCTTACTAATAATACATGCAACTAAAAAGTCATTTAGAACAAGAGCAATGTATCTTCATTCCACAGACTGATTTCTAGAGAAATTCATTGTAGTTTAAAGACACATTACTGGAAGTGTGATTGCTGTGGAGTTCTGTGATGAACTCAGACACACCAACAATATAGAAAAGAGGGATTTGACCCTCAAAATAGGGACTGTCCTTCCTAAATAGGGACAGTTGGGAGGTATGGATTTTTATTCTATTCGTGACCAAAAAGAGAATCACTGCTGGCTGTGATGGAGGGGCAGCAAAGAATAATGAAGTATATTAATCAAAAGAAAAAAAGAATAAGCCAACATCTTCTCACAAGTGAGGAGAGGGCTCCCTGGATATATACCAACCAGAATCTAAAGTAATGGTGTGATCTCTGTGGTGGAGGCAAATGTAACAAAAACTTAAAGGATCACTATAGGGTCAGGAACACAAACATGTATTCCTGACCCTATAGTGTTAACACCACCATCTAGCCCCCCATGCCTCCATAAATATAGTAAAAATCTTACTGTATTCAAACCTGAAGCTGTAACTCTGCATGCTGTTAGACTCAGAAAAACAAACAGTCTGCTGACATGATCAGAAGTGGTAGCCTGATCCAATCACAGTGCTTCCCAATAGGATTGGCTGAGACTGACAAGGAGGCAGATCAGGGGCAGAGCCAGCATGATTCAAACACCGCCCTGGCCAATCAGCATCTTCTCATAGAGATGAATTTAATCAATGAATCTCTATGAGGAAAGTTCAGTGTCTGCATGCAGAGGGTGGAGACACTGAATGTTTGGATGCATTTTAGGCAGCCATGATCCAGGAAGGATCTCTAACAGCCATCTGAGGAGTGGCCAGTGAAGTTATCACTAGGCTGTAATGTAAACACTGCATTTTCTCTGAAAAGACAATTTTACATCAAAAAGCCTGAAGGTAATGATTCTACTCACCAGAACAAATTCAATAAGCTGTAGTTGTTCTGGTGACTATAGTGTCCCTTTACCTTATAAGCAAAATGGCTATATACATAAATTCCTTAGCCTTGAAAGGCTATTCCTTGATTAGATGAAACAGGTCTACCACACAGTATACATGACTGGCTTAATTGTTGGTAAAAAAGTAGGTCCAGTGTAAGGTAGATTCTGTATGTATATTAGTCAGATTTGAGCAAATATCATCACAGTATGTGTATCAAATTAGTATACAAAGTAATCATGCCAATAGTATTGATAATACTAGCTTGTGTTACTTCTGATGTTGTGATGGTGATGGCAGGATAGTACCAATATATACGGAAAGATATAGATCTGTCAGGTGCTGTGCTTAATACAGAGTCAAACGGTATGTTAACTCAGCATGGCTGGTCTTCGCATAGACTGGTAAGAAGGGGATATAAGGAGGAAAATTGGAGTAAGCCTCTCTCCCTTTAAATCTGACTAGATAGAAAAATAGGGAGAAAAAAAAAAAAGAGGAAGAAATGAAATGAACAGAAACTTCAACTATTTACAAACTAACTATATACATAAACAGCTTAGCCTTATAAGGCTATTCCTATACCTGATGTAACAGGTATACTAAACAGTGCACATGACTGGCTTTATTAAAAATCGGCCAAAATGAATCCTGTGTATATTTCTAAGTCAGATTTCTGTCTGAGATGGAGCAAAAAAGCATCACATAAAAAATTTATCCAGTTGGTACAAATAACAATAATGCCAATAGTATCTATGATACTAGATCATGTTGCAATGGTATTTGCAAATTAGTCCAATGAAAAATATATGCGTATATCCAATGCTGTGCTTATTGCAAAATTAAAAAGTATGTAAGTTCATAACCAAACTGATTTAACTCCTAAATGACAGAATTGAGCAGTGAGACTGCAAGGACATGAATTGTACACCAAAACGGCTTCATTAAGCTAAAGTTGTTTTGGTGACTATAGTGTCCCTTTAATTTTCATTTTAATTGAAGTCTGTTTTCTAAGACCATCATTTATCCGGACAATTAGAAGCAGTTATGTTAATAAATATAATCGATTATTCTGCATACTTGCATAATTGGTCTCTGCCCAATGCTCAGAGCTAGCTCTTCTATACTGATTTCTGGTTTAACTTTGGATGAATCATATTGCAATATTAAAGGGACACTATAGTCACCTGAACAACTTTAGCTTAATGAAGCAGTTTGGGTGTATAGAACATGCCCCTGCAGCCTCACTGCTCAATCCTCTGCCAGTTAGGAGTTAAATCCCTTTGTTTATGAACCCTAGTCACACCTCCCTGCATGTGACTTGCACAGCCTTCCATAAACACTTCCTGTAAAGAGAGCCCTATTTAGGCTTTCTTTATTGCAAGTTCTGTTTAATTAAGATTTTCTTATCCCCTGCTATGTTAATAGCTTGCTAGACCCTGCAAGAGCCTCCTGTATGTGATTAAAGTTCAATTTAGAGATTGAGATACAATTATTTAAGGTAAATTACATCTGTTTGAAAGTGAAACCAGTTTTTTTTCATGCAGGCTCTGTCAATCATAGCCAGGGGAGGTGTGGCTAGGGCTGCATAAACAGAAACAAAGTGATTTAACTCCTAAATGACAGTGAATTGAGCAGTGAAATTGCAGGGGAATGATCTATACACTAAAACTGCTTTATTTAGCTAAAGTAATTTAGGTGACTATAGTGTTCCTTTAATAAACAGATCAGCACAAACTGCTGCAGCTATAAGCCACCCACCAATTAAAATGTATGATCAGTAAAAATGATGTTTTCTTTTTACCTTACACATATTTGCAAAGAAGTCACTTCCCATGTTAAACCTCCTATAACGGGTTCTCTCGAAGCTTTATATAGAGAGAGCTTGTTTTCTAATGTTAGCTCACAAAATAAACAACAAATGGAGCTGTTACAGGGCATTTCTGGAATAAAATGCTGCCATGTGTAGTGGAGAGGTTTGTGGGATGTGCATATAACGAGATCACCAGGATTGGCTGAAAGCTTTCAGCCACTTCCAGGTTTGGAAAGAAAATTGTAGATGACTCAAATCATGAAAAGGTGGGCATTTAAAAAAATATTTATAAAAAAGATAGCTGGCAACTTGCTAAATTATGATGACACAAATTGATACAAATATCCAATGTGCATCAAGAAAAATGCAGTTTAAGTTTTATTTATTAGTTTATTTTTTTTAATCTCTCTCAAACTGGGCTCAGTATTCCAGTGCAGAATTTGAGTGAAATTTGTTTTTTAATTCCTTCTATGACTTCCCCTGTGAAACCACCACCCTGAAATGGGAAGTAGAATTTCTATTTCTGAACACATTCGCCCACTCGTTGATTTCTTTGAAATCATGCAGAATGTAATCAAAGTAAAGAAACATTGCCTCTAACCATTGTTCTGATTTTTAAAAAAAATAAAATTAATACGTCTGTTTTGTAAGGTCACAGATTAGCCGCAGTGCCGTAGGAAGCATAGTGTTTGCAAAAATATTCAAATAGTTTATTGTTCATGTGATGCTTGCAGTTGGCACGGAAAGTATATTAAAAGGTTTGTGGCATCTGCCACACCTATTAACATGAACAGCTGCCAAGCAAACGTAGGCAAAACAGACCTTGTCAAAACTAAACTGGCAGGAATTAGGCTACTGACCACAATGGTATTATTTTTATTTTAGTAGATAACATATCTAATAGCTAATCATGTGTTTCACAATCTGCTGCTGGCTTGTTTAAGCATTTAAAATTCATGTTTTTCAATTTTTTTTTTTATGTCCTCATTAGGGAGGCTTTACATAGATATTGTATCCGCATATTCATACCCGTGGCTACTTACAAATATTGTTGTCTAAATTGCATGATTGTCAGTGCTGAACTGATCCCTGTAAGGGTGCATTAAAGAACCACTCCACACCCATTGAGCAGTATTGCTTGTTGAATTGCTAAATGGCTATGGAGTACCCCTTTAAAAGACCCGTTTATAAAAATGCTTTACTTAATTGTGAAATTAGCACTTTTATCAAATTTAAAATAGAAACACTTCCTCGGCTGTCAAACAGCTGGGGAGATTCACGTCCTACTTCCGTTAGCTCCACTGACGTAACAGGTGTCTTCTGTGAGAGCATGTCTGCCTTCCAAAATAGCCCGCAAAGAATTCTGTTCTTTTATAAATTAGGGAGCGCAATTGTCGGTCATATTGAAATATTCATTTGCTTTATTTCTTTGGTGGTTTAGAGTTCGATTAAAATGTCATGTTTGGCAAATACAATTAAACTTGTTTTGGTCAGCCAGCAGAGTTCAGAAAAACTGTGTTACACGCGGCTCTCAAATCAAAAGGCATGCGCTACCTACTGAGACTTAAGAAGCACGCTCACAGACATGAACCAAAATGTGATCGTGCTTGAAAAATAAGCGCTTGCACTGATTTGAATAGATTCTTACTCTTTAGAATATTAGCGCAACTTGGAAAAAACAAACCAACTTGCAAGCACACAGTGACTTGCGCAACTGTGCACAGGGACTAAACAGAAGCAGAGGCTTCTCATTTAGAAGGGTCTGATTGGATAGTTCTCCGAGAAGAGACTGAAAGTCATTTACAGTGAAAAAAGGGTAGGGTTTTTAAAGACTGCAGTCATAAGAACTACAATTTTAGCAAGCTCTTTTTTTTTTAATCAAATACCCCTAATTAATACATGCATTAAATGTGAAAGCATGTATTCATTTGTGGTATATCTACAAAACTGTTGAGTGGTACTTTAATTGCATTAGTGAGTGACTGATAAAATGCACCAGACGTTGTGTGTAGTGCAACTATGCCCTGAAAAGTTAGGTACTTGGGTGAAATTCACCCTCTGCATCTACCATAGCTCATCACTGGCAGTGATCGAAGCAGTAGCATAGATGTCTAAACGGTAAAAGTAAACTGTGGAACAGGATAACAGCAGTAAAGACAGAAAATTTATAAAAAAATGGCTAGAATGTACATAAGGCTCTTTATCGAAACAAAATAAAAATCATCTAATCAGTCACATTTCATAATTGTCAGAACAGATGGGGCCACGATTTCTCATTTGTTAATGCAATCTGTTTCCAAAATAATAACGCAAAGACTCACAGCATAATATCTTTTATTATCACAGTTATTTTCATATATTTTATTATGAAAGTATTTGTGATTTTTTTTTTTTTTTTTTTAGATTAACGTCAATATCAATCCAGAATAAAACTGGTAATACAACATGATATAATAATAAGCAGATTTATATACAATTATTACTTTATTAAGGGAAAGTTTATCCAGATAATACATAGAAGAGAGATAATCTGCTGGTGTTATCTGCCCGGTCTCCCCCCCGTCAGTGAACACATTTATTGTAGTTTAAAGACACATTACTGTATTATTGCTGTGGAGCTCTGTTATACACTCAGAGCTCCAACAATATGGAGCTACTGGGAAAGAGAGACATTAGGAAATAAAAGAGAGGGACAGAGGGGTTTTGACTCCAAATAGGGACTGTCCTTCCTAAATAGGGACACTTGGCAGGTATGCCTTACGTGTTACAAGGGATATTCTTTAGAGCATTGTTTCCTGACCTTGGCGCTGCAGGTGTTTGTGAACAATATTTCCCAAAGACACTAAGACCACCTCAAACGTCCACTGCTCAATGGCCAACAGCAGAGGGCAGCAGCAACCACAAGTTGTATTCAATTCTCAGGCACAAAGAAGAGGACCCAAAAAGATCTGTCAAGCAAGTTGTCCGTGAAGGTGGTTACCATGGAACACACAGTTCGAGCTGCCAATGAACGAGCAAATTATTGACAATAGTGAATGTTTCCAGAGCACCTGTCTAAATTGGATACATGATGGTCAAGGAATGTTAAAGGACCACTACAGTGCCTGGAAAGCATACTCGTTTTCCTGGCACTATAGTGCCCTGAGGGTGCCCCCACCCTCAGGGTCCCACTCCCGAGGCGCTGAGGGGGGAGGAAGGAGTTAATCCCTTACTGTTTTTCTAGCGCCGGGCTCCCTCGGCGCTGGGACTCTCCTCCCTCTTCTTCCGTCATTGGCTGAATTCGTGCCAGTCTCATAGGAAAGCATTATCAATGCTTTCCTATGGATGCTGGCGTCTTCTCACTGTAAAAATCACAGTGAGAAGCGGCTGTCAATGAGACAGCCACTAGAGGGTGGATTAACCCATAGGTAAACATAGCAGTTTCTCTGAAACTGCTATGTTTACTGCAAAAAGGGTTACACCTTGCTGGACCTGGCACCCAGACCACTTCATTAAGCTGAAGTGGTCTGGGTGCCTATAGTGGTCCTTTAAAGTAGAGGAATTAAACATAAGTAACTAGGTGACGTCATGGTGTCTTAATAGTAGGTATTACTGTATGTCTCGCTGGCTTGCTGTAATGAATGATGTTCCAGTTTCAAACACACCTCCAGGATGTGAGCAACATTTGTGAACAAGTGATAGTTAGATCTATACATTACAAATCTGATGTAATGACAGCATTGAGAAAAAAAAATCAACAATGTAAATAGAAAACGCAGGTTAGACCCTACACACAAGGAGGAACAGAACAGTATGTGCTGGCGAAATTACAAAAGTGTGTAAATACAGCGTTACAGAAACTTCCTGAGAACTGTATAGGAGATATGTTTAAAGGGATAGTTAAGCCTCACAACAGATACTTCACATCTTATGTCCAGAAACTCAGATCCACTTAAAATGCAGCTCAGTAAGTTTTCTTAGGTTTCCACAGCTATTTCATATCTTCAAATCAATATTCCTAAGAAATGAAATAATGAAATATTTAAAGAGAGTGTTCTCTCAACATTTCTTTGTTTCCACAACATGTTGGAAATTTACTACAAACTTTGAAACCTCTTCTTGTCTTCTCCAAAGTAATCAGTCTTGGCATTATTCCCAGGTGGACTTAAGAAATATCCATATGGCAATGGAGCAATGTACATTGCAGCTTCCCATCGGTGACTGCCATAATATTCCTTGGCCATGTACATTTACTTGTTGAAGAAATATTCACGTTTCACGGTAGCCACGTCTGTCTGACTAAACAAAAGTGATTTAACTCCTAAATGCAGAGAATTGAGCAGTGAAACTGCAGGTGCATGATCTACGCACCAAAACGACTTTATTAAGCTAACGTTGTTTTAGTGCCTATAATATCCCTTTAACACAGGATCCTGCCATGAATGCTAGGTATCTATGCTGTGTCCTGGTTAGTGGCGGAACTAAAGTATAGTGGACCCTGAATTTTTTATGGGCCCCCCTATTGCACTGATGGAAAAAAAGATATCTCCCTGTTTATCGTACAACTCCCATAATGCTTTGCCAGCTGTGGCTCTACCATCTACCTGTCAGGATTACTAGTTGATCCAGCACGTAAAACTGTATAACACCTAGGACTAAAAGGTAACGTCTTACCGGGCATTAGAGTTGCCAGTCTTAACGTACCAAAGAATAGTCAGAATACTTGCCGAGGTCGGGAACACAGAAAGAGACACAATGATGAGGGAAAGCCAAAAGTCAGGGATACCAGAATACAGATTTGTCAAACGAAGCCAAAGTCAAAACGAGAAATAAATGCTCAGGAACACACTCTCAGATAACCACTAAGGGAAACCACGACAGGGCAAAGAGCTGAAGGACAGGTAAGCTTAAAGGGACACTATAGTCACCTGAACAACTTTAGCTTAATGAAGCAGTTTTGGTGTATAGAACATGCCCCTGCAGCCTCACTGCTCAATCCTCTGCCATTTAGGAGTTAAATCCCTTTGTTTATGAACCCTAGTCACACCTCCCTGCATGTGACTTGCACGGCCTTCCATAAACACTTCCTGTAAAGAGAGCCCTATTTAGGCTTTCTTTATTGCAAGTTCTGTTTAATTAAGATTTTCTTATCCCCTGCTATGTTAATAGTTGCTAGACCCTGCAAGAGCCTCCTGTATGTGATTAAAGTTCAATTTAGAGATTGAGATACAATTACATCTGTTTGAAAGTGAAACCAGTTTTTTTTTTTCAATGCAGGCTCTGTCAATCATAGCCAGGGGAGGTGTGGCTAGGGCTGCATAAACAGAAACAAAGTGATTTAACTCCTAAATGACAGTGAATTGAGCAGTGAAATTGCAGGGGAATGATCTATACACTAAAACTGCTTTATTTAGCTAAAGTAATTTAGGTGACTATAGTGTTCCTTTCAATAACACTCTTGTGGATCCGATTGGCCATAACCAGCCTTTGACCCCAGAATGTGCGTGTGCGTCCTTTACGTGACGTCACGCGCACGTCGACATTACCGTGGGCTGACGTGGGGTTATAATTAGGAATTGGTCCACAGCGGCTGGCGTCCTTCAATATGCTGCAGAAGGGCATTTGTCACTGCAGGCACCACAAGGTGAGGCTGAACATGTGACACTACCCATCTTTGCAGGGTTGTGTTTAGCGCTGAGCAGTATTTGTATGTTTGAATGTAAGCATGGTTTTGTATGGAGTATGTGTGCGTGGCTGTCGAGGTTTATTTTTGTGTAGTGTTGTGTCGTATGTTTTTATGTACTGTTGCCATATGAAGGCAGTGGTTTACTTGTGTGTAGAGTTTGCCTTTAAATGTGGTGGTGTTTCTGTAGTGTTGATGTTTGAATGTAGAAGTTTATTTTTGTACAGTATTAGAGGTTGAATTCTGAGATGTATGCACATATACGTATACACTGCCACACACACTGATACACATACATACACACACATATATACACACACTGACACATATAGATACACAAACACACGTACAGACACACAGATACTGTAGTGGACCCCCTTGGTAACCGACCAGTTACCTCCGCTAATTCCCTTCCTTCAGCCGTTCATAGAAACATAGAATGTGACGGCAGATAAGAACCATTCGGCCCATCTAGTCTGCCCAATTTTCTAAATACTTTCATTAGTCCCTAGCCTTATCTTATAGTTAGGATAGCCTTATGCCTATCCCACGCATGCTTAAACTCCTTTACTGTGTTAACCTCTACCACTTCAGCTGGAAGGCTATTCCATGCATCCACTACCCTCTCAGTAAAGTAATACTTCCTGATATTATTTTTAAACCTTTGTCCCTCTAATTTAAGACTATGTCCTCTTGTTGTGGTAGTTTTTCTTCTTTTAAATATAGTCTCCTCCTTTACTGTGTTGATTCCCTTTATGTATTTAAATGTTTCTATCATATCCCCCCTGTCTCGTCTTTCCTCCAAGCTATACATGTTAAGATCCTTTAACCTTTCCTGGTAAGTTTTATCCCGCAATCCATGAACCAGTTTAGTAGCCCTTCTCTGAACCCTCTCTAAGGTATCAATATCCTTCTGAAGATACGGTCTCCAGTACTGTGTACAATACTCCAAGTGAGGTCTCACCAGTGTTCTGTACAATGGCATGAGCACTTCCCTCTTTCTACTGCTAATACCTCTCCCTATACAACCAAGCATTCTGCTAGCATTTCCTGCTGCTCTATTACATTGTCTGCCTACCTTTAAGTCATCAGAAATAATCAACCCTAAATCCCTTTCCTCATATGTTGAGGTTAGGACTCTATCAAATATTCTGTACTCTGCCCTTGGGTTTTTACGTCCAAGATGCATTATCTTGCACTTATCCACATTAAATGTCAGTTGCCACAATTCTGACCATTTTTCTAGTTTACCTAAATCATTTGTCATTTGGCTTATCCCTCCTGGAACATCAACCCTGTTACATATCTTAGTATCATCAGCAAAAAGACATACCTTACCATCAAGACCTTCTGCAATATCACTAATAAAAAAAACCCCAAAAAACCCCAATAAAACAAAAAAAACAAACAAATTTTCTCCCCCTTCCTGTTATTACCTTGCAGGGGGAGACGGAGCACGCAGATCCCTGGTGGTCCAGTGAAAGGGGGTACACCGCAAGAAAATCCCTGATGGTCCAGCCGGCAGGTTATTTAGTCTGTACCTCTGCTGGGTACAGACCATGTCTCTGCCTCTCGCGAGCGACGTTTTTTTGCCGCGGGTTACGCAAGATAAATACAGCCCTGCCAGCACCGTGCATCACAGTGTGCAGGGGGTCTGGTCTCGCTGTTAAAGTGCTGCGGCACCTGACCAGGCCCCTGATTAAAGATGGTCATCGGGTAGTCCTAAATATATTGGCCATTCAATGGGCTCCCTGAGCTTTTCGGGCCCCAGTGCAGCTGCACTGGCTGCACTAGAGGTAGTTCCACCACTGGTCTTGGTGTCCTGGGCCTTAGTAGGCACGTTGGTTTACTTTAAAGCTAATTCAGCTGTGGTTTTATTTATTTAATGTTTTTTTATTTTGTTAAAGGATCACTATAGTGTCAGGAAAACAAAGCGGTTTTCCTGACACTATAATGAACTGAGGGTGCCCCCACCCTCAGGGTCCACCTCCCGTGGTGCTGAAGGGGTTCCCTCGGCGCTGGTGACCTCTCCTTCCCCGCCGACGTCAGCAGAGCCAAATGCGCATGCGTGGCAAGTGCCGGGCGCGCATTCAAAGTGTCCATAGGAAAGCATTTCTCAGTTCTTTCCTATGGACCCTCTGCGCGATGGAGGCATAATATGCCTCCAGCGTCGCAGATGCGCCTCTAGTGGATGTCCGGATGACAGCCACTAGAGGCTGGATTAACCCCAAATGTAAACATAGTTTCTCTGAAACTGTTATGTTTGCATCTGAAGGGTTAAAACTAGAGGGACCTGGCACCCAGACCACTTCATTGAGCTGAAGTGGTCTGGGTGACTATAGTGTCCCTTTAACCTCTTAAGGACACATGACATGTGTGACATGTCATGATTCCCTTTTATTCCAGAAGTTTGGTCCTTAAGGGGTTAACCATGTATTCTCCTCTATTTAAATAAAGCAGAGTTTAGACCTTGTGTTTTTTAGTTATCATGACTCATGATAAAAGCTTTGCCAAATCTCCTGTCCTCAATGTAATTATTATTGGTGTTGTTGCCCTTTCTGTTATAATTCTGGAAAACTTGTCTGCCAATGTCCTATGTTCTACTGGCGGTAGTAGCTTTTTAACTAAATCCGTTTTGACTAGTTGTGATGATTAAATACATATTAACTGTACAGAATATTAAAATGA
Organism: Pelobates cultripes; assembly: GCA_933207985.1. Lineage (NCBI taxonomy): Eukaryota > Metazoa > Chordata > Amphibia > Anura > Pelobatidae > Pelobates > Pelobates cultripes. The sequence goes on from OW240924.1 coordinate 65,184,691, forward strand.
TCAACTATATACTGTAGACTATCAGCCAAGAGCAAAAGTAAAATAATTATAGAACGTTAGCCTAACCTGACTAGATAGCTGCATTCTATTCTCTTGTTACCAAAGTAGGGCCGTGCAAAGTTCAGTTGGAAGTAAAAGGCGTCATGTTGCCCTGTCCAAAGAGAACTCTTTAACCTTACAATATGGCCAAACGTCCAAATAGGGCAAAGATGAATCTCTCACTGCCTCCAGTTTTATCTATTAACAATTAAACTATCTCTTCACCCAGCAATTTGATCTAGGCTTCAGAATCAGTTTATATTAGACTATATAAATCGCGCTTTAAGATAATATCTTCATAATCCTTCAACTACCATGAAAGCGTGCTACATGTGAGGTCCATCTCCATCCAACTACCTGTACATATCATACAGAATAAACACAAGCAAGATAACTGATGAAAGGAGGCAACACACCTACGGTCTAAAGAGGTTCTAACTTAAGGTTTGCCAGAATAAAGATACAATTTTTGGTTTATATAAAATATTTGGAAAGAATAAACCCGTAACTTGCAGAGTCAGAACCATCCTACATCTCTTCTAAGCTTTGAGCCTCTCCTTCAGCAAATAGGTTTGGCTTATCAATAAATTACTTTTTTTATTATTTTTTTATCTTTGATCTTTCAGCATTGATTCCTTTGTTTGTAAAATGTTTAATTGAGGTATAGATCATGTCTAAGCAGGAGTTCAATCAATTCTTTTGAATGCAATATACGTTTAGGAATAAGGATTAAATATTTTGGTAATTATTTCGAGGGTCTAAATTAAAGAAAATTATTTGAATGTCACAGTCGGATCTAAAAATTGTGGTGGTATATGTCTGTAGTAGAGAGAGGGGTTGTAGGAATGTATACTTCGGTAAATATTAAAGGGACACTATAGTCACCCAGACCACTTCAGCTCAATGAATCGGTCTGGGTGCCAGGTCCCTTAGGTTTTAACTCTTCACATGTAGAAATAGCAGTTTCAGAGAAACTGCTATGTTTACATAGCAGGGTTAATCCAACCTCTAGTGGCTGTCTTCCTGACAGCCGCTAGAGGTGCTTCTGTGACGCTGGATGCAAAATTGAGAAATGCTTTCCTATTGACTGTTAGAATGTGCGCGTGGCTCTTGCCGCGCATGCGCATTCCGCTCCACTCGGGAGCTGATGTCGGCGGGGGAGGAGAGGTCACCAGCGCCGAGGGAGCCCAGCGCTGGATTAAGGTAAGTGGCTGAAGGGGTTTTAACCCTTTCAGCCCAGGGGGAAGGGGACCCTGAGGGTGAGGGTCCCACAAGGATTATATAGTGTCAGGAAAACGAGTTTGTTTTCTTGACACTATAGTGATCCTTTAAATATTTGTGGTTCTGATTTTCAGGGAGTAAATTAGACATAACAATCTGAGTGTGCTAAGTTCTCTGTGGTTTTTCAGGTTCTGTCAATTAGCAGGGGACATGAAGTTTTGCAGGGATGAACATCATTCAGTCACACCAAGGCTGTCAACTTTGTAACAGTGATACGTTAGTCACTTGACGTGTTAGAGGGAGTGTGTCCAGGCACTGCTCGTTCTGATCCAAGCGTAGATTTGTTTTAAAAATTATTTACTCTTGTTCTCAATTTTTGTTTTTATTCCAGGAGAATCCGTGTGTGTGTGTATATTTCTGAAGCTGGGAGAGATAATGTTTGTTATTGGATTGGCTGATATTAAAATCTCTTACAACCACCTCAGCTGTTAGGGCTGTCTGTGAAACAATTGGAGCATGACAAGGAAAGAGTGACAGACCCAGCAGGACGGTGACACAAGTACGGAATCTTCACGATGGCAGATTTCATAGCTGGAGCGCTTGGCGGTATGGATTCATGTCTACGATTAGAATGAATTAACCCTTTCCTATCCCATTATTATCATATACATCACAGTTTTGAAGCAATAATATGAATGCAATAACTGCTTTTTAAAATGATCCTTAATTTAGGGACTTTTTTTTTTATTATCCAATTATTTAGGGACTGTGAATGTGTAGATCTCTTGCTATTCTTAAAATGTAATTTGTCTGATTCACAGTGAGATATATTGAACCCATCCATTAATTATATCATATAAAAACAGCCAGTATGTACAGCATATGTGAAGAAGTGTGCGATTTGAATATGGAGTTTAGAAAGATCACATAGCCACCATTTGCTTATAGCTATGGTATTACATAGTACAGATGACAATTAATTTAATATGTTTTTGGAAGATTTTGTAATGTGATCAGGTCTGCCCACCTTCCAGTGGTAACATAGGGGCCCAGTTGACCAAAAATGTATGCCCATCTATACTAATTTCGCAGTCTTCCATTAGTCCGTCTGTTTTTAATTTCCTTTTTCTACCCCGTTGGGCCCACTTTCCCAGCACCTGAAGGTTATTCCTATAGGGAGCCATTGCAATTAAGACTTTTAAAAAGTTGATTGAGTCTTTTAAAGCATTTTTAAATAACTGAATATCTACATACGAAGAAGATAGGAACTCTTTGGCATAATTTGTCTTTCTTTTTAGATACTTTAGTATTCTCATATTATTGTGAATTAATGGGAAGATACCCCATTTCCTTCTATATTTAATGGTCTTACATGAGGGAGTTGCTCTGTTTTATATGCCGGAAGCATCAGCACCGCAGTAGAGTTGTGACTTGTTTTGTGGCTCTGTAGATGGAGGAAGAGGAGGATTGGGTACCATTTCGATGCTGTCCTTGGATATAAGGGGTGGGCACTGTATTTAAAACTGGAGTATTGAGAGCTTCGAGATTTAGTTGAACTATCTCCTTTTTAATGCATCATGATGACAAAGCTTGAAAAACACAACTTAAAATATTGAAAAATAAAAATTCTTCAGAATTTCTCTCTAAATCTATAGCATCTCCAGGGAAGAGAAAGTGGGTAAGTATTCTCCAGCAGTCCAAACCGTCCTTATTTGTTTGCAATAGGAGCATGGACTGTATCCAATAAACCTCTGTACTGCAGAGATTTGGGAAATATAACTCTCACCAGTCGCACATTACTTCATTCATGAAAATACTTGAATGAAACTAATATGTAAGCTCATAGCTCTAATAACTTGTTTATAATCTCCTATGTTTTTAATAAATAATAATAATTAAGTTATTATAATCACTGCAATTATAATAAATGGCATTTATGGATACGGGCTTAGAGTGTTCTTTTAATATAAGGTATCTGGATGTACTTATTGGTATTAGCCAATATTCTCCTTACACAGAGTTAAAATGGAGAGGGAGGGGTGGGGTGGGGGTTATGGGTGTTTTTACATCTTCCCTCTCATGTGAATGAGGGAGTATTGAATTTGTGTCTCTCCAGGTATTTGAAGGCATTTGTTAAATCCCCTGACCTTGGTGCTAATCTCAAAGGTTGTTGTGGAAAATCAGTCATACAAAGAAGACAATACATGCAACCTTATCCGTGGCTGTAACTACAAAAGCTGCATTTTTGTTTAACTATGTAATTAATCAATATTTAAAAGCACACCCCCAAGCGCCATATCCTCTACAGCACTTTGTAGTGGTTACGACGCCAGACGTGCCTTAATGTCCTCACATTATAAGTATAGATGTCGCGAACCGTCCTCGAACTTCTCGCGAACGGTTCGCCGCGGTTCACCGCGAGCTGTTCGCGGCGAACTTCGGTCAGCTGACACGTCCCGGCCAATCTCCAGCAGACCCTCCCTCCCAGACCCTTCTACTTCCTGGACAGCATCCATGTTTCAGCTGTTCGCGGCGAACTCCGGTCAGCTGACACGTCCCGGCCAATCTCCAGCAGACCCTCCCTCCCAGACCCTTCTACTTCCTGGACAGCATCCATGTTTCAGCTGTTCGCGGCGAACTCCGGTCAGCTGACACGTCCCGGCCAATCTCCAGCAGACCCTCCCTCCCAGACCCTCCTAATTCCTGGACAGCATCCATGTTTCAACTGACCGGAGTTTGCCGCGAACAGCTCGTGGCGAACCGTTCGCGAGAAGTTCGCGGATGGTTCGCGACATCTCTAATTATAAGAAGTCAGACTGCTTTAGAATGTTTTAAATTGTTACCCGGGGTCTACGAGGTGCCACTAATGGAAAAATTAGGAAAAAATAGCCAAGGTGTAAACAAAAATCTCCAATACCAAATAGTGTTACCAAAGCACCACAAATCATAAATGCAAACTATGGTTGTATTATCTTGTTGTTGCACAAACTTATTATGCTAAAGTCCACTCTGTGCTCAGCCTGGGAAGTTTATTAGCACAACCCAGTCACTTCTGCCAAGATTAGCTGAAACAAGCATGGTGTCACAGGTGTTTTTTGTCTATAGTTAGTTCCTCTGAGCATACCTCACCAGTGACATTCAACCACTATGATAAGACTCTTATTGATTATACAATATTGCGTAAACCATTTGTTCAAACAGGTGACTTTCTGTATGCAACCTGTTCCTAAATCTAAACCACTGTTCTGATTTTATTGTTATTCCGGCAGTAAAATTTGAAATGTTACCATTATTTGCTAGCTTTAAAGGGGGACTATAAGCACCATACCCAATATAACATATAGCAGTGGTTATGCTGATGAGCGACTCTGGGTTTGTCACCAAGGTTGATCAGATTTGTACAGATAATGTGGAGCTATTATATCCTCATTAAGTCTTGCTGCGGAGTGTATGGGCTATTGGTGATATTGTGTAGCCACTCTAAAACAGTACACAAGGGAAAAGACACCCTTGTATTCATAGCAACGTGACCACTGAAAAGAAGTGTTGTGGTACTGGTGTTCAGAACACTTCTGTGCGGCTGGGATAGCATCATGGGATTTGCAGTTAGACCAGATGATGTCATCATCTACATTTTGACCACCTCTAAAGAGTTATGTAGTTGACAATTTTTAAAAATTATTAGATGGACTACAATCCCAGAATTCCTTACAAGCCTTAACAAAACCAAGCTGTGTATCTATGATAAATTGAATAACACAGCACATACTACGTATCACTCCTTAGTACATTTTGCTAAATAGGTAATGGGTATCATGAAGGTTACCATTTGTGTACAGAGTGAAACAATCCTCATTTGTCAAGCACTCCCAAAACTCATACCTTCTTTAAAAAAAAAACAAAAAAAAAACACAAACCACCAGGAGCAATGAATGGAACACAGAATATTGGAGGTATAGGTTATGTAACCGTTGGAAGTAAATGATACAATAAGGATAAAAAACATAGGTAGACACAATAAGGAAGATTTATCAAAGTATTGACAAGACTTTTGTGTCTTATTTTTGTGATTTTTTTTTTTTTTTTAATTGCTAAATCTTTCATTTGTTCTTTTTTAAAAAAACATTTTTTTTTTTTAATCTTTTACTTCCTTTGTACGGAGTTATAAATCTTTCCGCCTCTTTTTCGGACAGAAATTTAATTTGTGTGAAAAGTAGCAAAATATTAAATGAAAAAACAAACAAATTAAAAAAATATCACTTTCTAGATCACTTTTTTTAGAACTCTTTAATAAATATCCCGCACAAATATTTGAGGAAAGAGACCGTTTGATATTGCTGAAAATTACGTGAGCCAGCTACTCAATCAGGTAGATGTGCGATGTAAGTGTAGCAGTTGTACTAACACATTGGTACATTACACAGCTGTACAATCAGTATTTTCTGAATTATGTGTACATACTAAAAATACAACAGACACACAGACTTCTGCAACATCGGAGTTTAACCTTGCACCCCTAGATTTCGAAATGCCCTTTGACTTTACCGTTTAAAACCAGCAGATCTGTCCGGTGTGTCAACAAAAATATTTAGCACATTATATCAGTAGCAGTGGGCGAAACTCCAGGCTCGAAAAGCTGCTTTTACTAAGCTGTTTGTGTATGCTTGACATCACTGTGACATAAATACGTAACAACATAGAGAAACACTTCCAAGGTCATTACAAATCAGTGTGTAGCATTTGCTGTGTGACTATTAAATTAATTGACACCGGATGAATTAAGAGAACTAAGTCATTAGAGTAGTTTAGGGAATGACTAAAGACATACAGATAAATAATGAAGAGAGGAGCAGCTGGACAAAATAGGAACTCTATGAACTCTTGCAAAAATTCTTAGCACTTTCCTTCTCCTTGCGGTGGTGTTGGGTGGTGTTTTAAAGGTTTCTTGGAAGCCGAGAGTATAATTAGTTCAGTTTTCGAAAGGTGATATTTCAGACAGCACTAGGACACCCAAGAGGAGATGGCAGAGAGTCTGTGATAAGGGGAAATATCAAAAAAGGAGAGTTTAGTTTGTGTGACGTTATATGACTGGCAGGGAAAGGGGTATAGATTTCAAGGAGCAGAGTGACCCAAAGATTAACCCATGTAGGACACCAATGAAGAGTATAAGAGAAGACACCATAACTTGGAGACCCATAGGTGGCAGAATGTATACGAAGTAGTAAGTCATCATCAACAAGAGTCGAAGGCAACAGAAAGGTCTATAATAGTTAGAAGAGAAGGTTCCTTAAATTTGGCAAAGACCAATCCATGAGTCTAGATGTTCCACAACCTTCCACGTACATGCGTAGTGCCTCCTTACCGAGCCTCCTTACCTGAGGTCTGTTCATAAAGATTATAGAAACCCAACATCAATTTAAACACTAAGATACCCGTAATCATCATATCTTCATGTATATTCTTCCTATTCTGCTGGGTGTTTTTGAAAGGTGTGTTCTTTTTTTTTTTCCATTTTAGGTGCCTGTGGGGTTATGGTGGGATATCCCCTTGACACAGTAAAGGTAAATTGCATTTCATTGCCAATTTTTTGTCTTTTTGACCTCCTGACATATTGAGAGGCTGTGTTGATATTGAATTCACAGTGACACAATAGGAGAAACAAAGAATATATATAATATATATACATAATTTGTTTATTAGTTGTTGCTTGCCTGTGTACAAAACTGATCAATAGCAGTAATACAGGTGTGTTAAAGGCTCAATGTGATGGACTTGAACCTGTATCTCACTATGTAACTATGTAACATCATTAACAAATTGAAAATACAATATATTAATAAAGCATTTAATCACAAATCACGTGGAATGCATATGGATGCATATTGGAAAACATAATATTCAAGGATATAATTTTTTAATTAGTGGGGTAATAATTCGTGATCCCAGGAATAAATCTGACTGCCATTCTGGGGTGTAAATTGATTTTTTCCCCCCCTAGTTTGTTGCAAAATTGGAAATGTTTCAAACTTGTTTTTTTGCCTTCTTTTGGGCCAACAGCAAAACCAGATGTGAGAAAGGCTGAACGTAATGAACGAATGTCTCTTTTCAGCCTATGTAACTATTTTTATGTTAATTTTTTTGCAATGTAACTATCTTTCGTAATCAAATGCAGGTTTTTTTTTTATATAGTACACAATGTGAGAATTAAATATAAATTATAGCATAAGTAAATTTTATCTGTATGAACAATTAGTAGCATCTGTGCCCCTTTTCCAATATTTAAAGACCATGCTCAGATATCTATACAAGGGCAGAGTGAAAAGGGGACCAGTGATTGGATTTATTCACTAAACAGTGACTTGTAGGATGGGTAAAACTGAATTTGCAATATTAACACCAACAAATGTCTTGATTCTCTACTTTGTTATTTTGGTTTAAATTTTCTAATTATAATTTTTTTTTTCAAAACACAAATTAGTGAATAAATACCTAATATTTGTGTTTTATGTATCATGTATTATTAAAAATGCTTGTCTTATAATTTCCCAATTAAACTGTAGGTACGAATTCAGACTCAGACGAATTATAATGGCATCTGGCATTGTATACACTCAACGTATAAAATGGAAAGTGTAAGTCCCTCTTTCTATTACACTATCACCTACATGGGCTCATTTTTTTGCTTCTAAACCTCCTTACCTGTTTTGTTTATTTTTCTTTTACATAAGGTTTCTGGATTTTTCAAAGGGATGTCAATGCCAATTTCAACAGTGTCAGTCAGCTCATCCATTGTATTTGGTGTTTATAGAAACTTTCTATACCAATTATGCAAATTGAAATATGGAACAGCGGATATAAAGCCATCGAAATTGGATATTTTTGTGTCTGGTTACGCTGCTGGAGCAGCTCAGGTATTTAATCACATAAATCAATTGTTGGCATTATTATAATTCTATGTAATATAAAAATTCTGTTTCATTTAGTTGTTGAAGGCCTCATTTGACAATGGAAGTCCATGTCGTAGGGATTCCAAAATGATGTGTTTTATGTTAATTTACCTATGGTACATCTTTTGTTAAAACGCTGATCTAGAATTAAGGATATATAGAAAAGTCAGCGTATTTAGGCTTTGTATCGAAAGTTAAAATGGCCATAGTAGGGTAGGGTCATCTGAAAACTTCCAGTAATTTTTTTTCGCGAACAGGTCTGGACGGGAAACTCTGAGTTACAGATGACTCCTGGCCAGATAACTGTGAGATTTGGTAGATATGGCTGCATCTCAGATCTTGCCAGAATTCTAAATAAAGCAATATCTGTTTTTCCATTCTCACTGAAGTATTTTATGTTCCTGACTCCAACACTTTCTTGTGCATTTTTACCACTTTCCCTCCCTCTGCTACCCTAACTGGGTTCTAGAACATGTGATATGAGGAAGCTGCCAATAAGTCAGTCTCTCACAGTGATTTTAGAGAGATGGGAATGAGTATTGAAATGTCAATGGGCTACAACAGTTGATGGGAATAGGCAAGTAGAATCTAAGTTAATTAAATAGCTGATGCTTAAACAAATTGTCAGTGGACTAGGACGGAACAAAAATTTCTTCATAAAATTACCTTAGCAGCTAGATGTGCCATGTCCCAAGACTGGCTCAAGCCCACTACCCCGTCTATCTCAACAGTAATGGACAAAATAAAAGATAACTACCTTATGGATAAACTGACGGCACAGGTGAGGAACTCTATACCTACGTTTGAAAAGATCTGGGAACCCTGGACTGACAATGAGTACGTTGACTGACTAAAATGTTACTTCTTTAGAATTCAACGAACTGTTCTGCGGGAGCTCCGTTCCGTCTGCCCCCCCTTTCCCTTTTTAATGGGTATGACATGTTAAAAGACCTACCTCCACCGACGACCGTCTTCTCTTTCTTCTTCTCCATCTCCTCTTTTCTAATTTTTTCTCCTGGTTCTTTCTATCGTTCATCCTCGGCAGACTCTCCTAAGGGCCTTCTAGCCCAAGATATCTCCAAGGGATTTAAAGCAATGCTCTTTTTTTGCTTTTTTTAAAAAATTGCTTACTCATAAAGGTTAGGGTCTTTATTTAGCCCAGCTTATCCCAATACTGATGTGAAGTCTATTGAAGGCGATGTGGGGAGCTTTATATGACTACATTAACATGACAATTTCCTTCATTTTATATATATTATGATAAAAACCTGGCGGAGTTGTTAAAGGACCACTATAGGCACCCAGATCATTTCAGCTTAATGAAGTGGTCTGGGTGCCAGGTCCAGCTAGGTTTAACCCTTTTTTCTGTGAACATAGCAGTTTCACAGAAACTGCTATGTTTATATTAGGGTTAATCCAGCCTCTAGTGGCTGTCTCATTGACAGCCGCTAGAGGGCTTCCGCGCTTCTCACTGTGATTTTCACAGTGAAAAGACGCCAGCGTCCATAGGAAAGCATTGTGAATGCTTTCTATGGACTGACTGAATGCGCGCGCGGCTATGCACATTCAGCCGGTGACGGAAGAAGAGGGAAGAGAGGAGGAGGAGAGCTCCCCGCCCGGCACTGGAGAAAGAGGTAAGTTTAACCCGTTCCTCCCCCCAGAGTATGTTTTCCTGGCACTATAGTGGCCCTTTAACAAAAAGCATCAGAAGGTTCAGATAATCACCAGTATCTCAGAGCTCACTTTATCTAGCGTTCCACTTTGTTTGATAAGATGCTGATTCCTGAGATCTGTAACACAGTTGATGTCTTGTTTTGGATTTTTGGATATGTTGAACCTTTGTATAATGTGATATATGTGTTACTCTGCCAGTCAAAAATAAATAATAATAAAAAAATTTAAAAAAAATGGTCAGCTTGTGAATTTATCCAATTCTTAATTTTTAAAATGTTTTCTTTTTTTTCAAATAGGCTTTAGTATCATCGCCTGCTGACATGGCCAAAGTACGTCTACAAACGCAAACGTTTCCACGCCATTCCAGCACGTGTTCTTTAGTGGCAGGGCCCAAGTATACTGGCCCAATCCATTGCATCATAACCATTGTGCGAGAGAAGGGATTTTTGGGGCTTTACAAGGGATGTTCCGCTTTAATGTTCCGAGACTGTCACTCATTCGCCACATATTTCCTGTCATATGCCGTGTTTCGAGAGTGGTTTGTTCCAGTTGAGCAAGGCAGCTCAGGTATGTGACTAACTGCTTTTATCAGATAAACGGAGGTAATTAGTGTACACTGTGTGAGCGCTGAATGCATTCATGTTAGAAACATTTTGTTTCCTGGAAGACTGAAATACAGCCGTAATCTGCATTCCAGAGACCTTTATACGACCTTACATGTACGAATATCACTCTTGTCCTAAATCTTATTGTGCTTTTACCTGAGCTGGCCATGAAGTAATTTCCATAGAGGAAAAAAAATTAGATTGTATTGAAAAATGATATTTGGATTTTAAACACCTTGCTAAGCAATTAAAAGAAAGTCTTGCAAATGCAGTGGGTTATAACCCATGATGCATACCCAGCCTACAAGGACTAAGCAAAGTATGGCTTAGAGTTATATGGATAACAATCCGCAACATTTTAAATGTAGATACCCCCTTAGGCTACGAACTCCAACAGGGTTATTTACTAAAGTAGTAAATACTCGGAATTCAAAGTGAATTTAAAATTCAAAGCCAAAATTTCCAAATGGAAAATAGAATTGATTTGGTGAATTTTTCAGTTTGGAACTATTTTGGCCCGAATTTTGAACTTCACTACGAATTCCCTGCAATTCTCACTTTGGTGAATAACCCTTTCTGTCTCCCTAAACCTACTGCATGGGGTGTACACAGCTGTACCCGTGGATGGCGTGTCTCCCATGCCGTCATTACGCTAGTTATTGGATGGTGTAGTGACGCTTGCCTTTTGATACTAAGATTTATAAAGTGAATTATTTTAAAGTGGACAAAAAAATAATAATATACGTATTTCTAAAATAAGTGCAATATATTAATGACACATGCAAAAAATAGGAAAAAACTAAACCAGTCTGCTCACAGGAAAAGAGAAAGGTGATTTGTTTTCATTCAAACTGACAGTATTGTTATTTACTAAGGTAAGAATTCCAAATTCTAAAATAATTTAATGCGAGTTTTAAACTTTACACCGAAAGAGCTAAACTGAGGGCATAGTGCCCCCCTCCCACACAGCCCTCCCCCGTGGTGCAGAAGCGGTTAAAAGCACTTTCTGTCACTTACCTGACTACAGCGCTGATGTCTATCGGCACTGGTTCGGGGCTCCACCTCCGCTCCTCCCCTGCCATCGCCAGCCGGCAGGAGACCTAATTCGCATGCAGCAATGGGTGCGCTAACATTAGTATTTTCACCATAGTTAAGCATGTATAATGCTGTCCTATTGGGTTTTAAGTCATGTTGGATGTCATTAAGCATGACGTCCAGCGTCAGTTAGGCGATCATCAAATGGGTTTAAACCAGCCAAACTACGATAACTGAACGCCATTTGGCTTCTGATAGGCTTTTTTTTGGCATTTAATGAATTGACCCCTTATATGGTGAGGCCAAGGAAGTCACTCAACTTCACTGATCCTAGTGTTCAGTGTTGAACGTGGTCTAGAATTTATTTTTCAGTGTTTAGTATGATATTTTCATCACAGAATATGGAAACTTCACAAAGGATATTGTAAAAATTGTATTCCTTACAATAGAATCTAGATTCATGATGCAGGACACAATATTTTATCTTCAAATATAGATGTATTTGATTTCTTGGGCTTTGCTCTTTTTCTCTTGTTCATTGTTGTGTATCTCTTCTTGTAGAATTGTTGGGTGTTCTGCTTTCCGGAGGAAGTGCTGGGGTGGTGGCCTGGGGCATTGCTACGCCTATGGATGTGATCAAATCGCGGCTACAAGTTGATGGAGTGTCCCAACAGAAGTACAGAGGTGCTGTCCACTGCATCACAGAGAGTGTCAGGCAGGAAGGAATCACTGTCCTCTTTAAAGGACTCTCACTGAACTGTCTTAGAGCCTTTCCAGTAAATATGGTGGTGTTTCTTACGTATGAAGTCTTAGTGAAGAAAATCAAACTCCTTACTTCTTAAACAGAAGCCAAATGACAAGCCGTGTACACGGTAAGTGTCAGAAGATTGGGCACTTTAGCACTCAAATTTCGAATGGTCAATTATCGCACTGCTTATTAATGGTAAAAGATCTGACAAATATTCCTAATTTCTATGTTGTAAATATTTCAGTGCAGTGTTTCTCGAGCATTAGGAATCAAGACCTGTGATACAATCTTTAAACAAATATACGCACTTATGCTGTATAAATGAGGGACAATGAAGTAAATGCTCCTTTTAAAGAAATCAGTATTATAAAATCCACCAGTAGAATGATCTGACAATACAAATTAAATAACATCACAATGTCTATTACATACACCAAAAACTAGGGCTATTCCAAATGAGGAACGTCAGAATGCAAAAAGAGGGACAGAGGTATTTTGGTCCACAAAAAAGGTGCTATCCCTATGAAATGGGAACATATGGGAGATATATTAATACAAGCTCATGCTAATTAATGAATTACATTATGGTGTGCTTCACTAATAATAAGTCCACAATTTCACATTTTATCTATTCCTTTTCTTTTATGGGGTAGTGCTATACCGAGAACGCAAATCCAATCAGTTTTGGCTCCATTTAAAGAAAGTCTCTGCAGTAATGTACAGTAGGTTACCAATGCTTCGAAGACCGTAGGGATTGAAGTTATTTGAAATTTACATTGTACATGTTGCTGTTCACTCACTTATCTTCAGTTCACAAGAAATAATCAATTGATTGCTCTAGCAATGGCCTAATTGACCTGCGTGTTTTACCTTTCCAAAACACTTTAAAGCCATGTTACTTTTGGTGGCATAGTATCGAGGTAAAGCATAGTCATTGAATGTAGTGTTAGCATTTGTGTGGTGCTCATAGTTATGTTTTTAATGCTTTTAAAGAATACTTTTACATTAAAAATAAATTTACACACAAACCAGTACTTCTGGTTGAGAAGAACTGAGGACCTACAGGGCATTTACACCAAGTGCTGCGATCAGATGCTTCTCCTGGAGACAAGCACTCATAGTATTCAGTGGCATTATGCTGCACATAATGTCACTAAACATGACTTTAATTAAACTGAAAGTCTTCAATTTGGACGTGCCCCTAGAGGCTATTAATTTGACAGTAGAGATTTTTGGCAAAATGCTAATATTTAGTCTTGCCCCACAAAAGGAACAGACAGGGTCTAGGTAACAAAACTGTTTAAGATTAAGTGGTTTTGGTGCTTAGAGTGTCCCTTTAAAGGGACACTGTAGGCACCAAGACCACTTCAGCTCATTGAAGTGTTCTGGGTGAAGTGTCCCAGGTCCCTTAATCCTGTAAAGGTAATTATTCCAGTTTTTGATAAACTGCAGTAATTACCTTGGAGGGTTAACTCCATCTCTAGTGGCTGTCTGCCAGTTAGCCACTAGAGGTGCATCTGTGTGGTTAGGTGAGTTTTGCATGAGGACATCCAGCGTCATAGGAAACCCCATAAGAAAGCATTATATAATGCACGATGGAGGAAATCTTAAAACGAGAGCGGACATCGCCGCACATGCGCATTAGGTCTTCCCTGCCAAAGGACATCGGCACAGGACTCAAGTAAGTGACAGAAGGGGGTTTTAACCCCTTCTGCACCATAGGAGGGGCAAAAATGGGGGGAGGCAGCAACAGAAGTGGGCACTATAGGGAGCTATAGTGCCAGGAAAACGACTTTGTTTTCCTGGCACAATAGTTTCCCTTTAAGAATGCATATCATCAACAAATAGTTAATTGTTCACTAATGGAATATTCTGGCAGAACAGTACTAAAAAAGAACCACAGCAGTCTATTTATAAGGCATTACCAGCACAGAGAAGGTTCTGCAGTACACCTTGTACTCCAGCCAAGGGCAAATGCTGTAAAATAGAAACAGCTGGGTGGGAGAGGGGAGGAAGAGAATACAGTGAGTGAAACACTCAAGTAAAGTAGTGTTATTGCCTATTTTAATAGCCACAATAGCTATATGTTGTTAGTATAAAAATTCTAATACATTACTTGTGTTAGAGAAAATAAATAATGCCTTCTTTGATGCCTGTAGGTGCCAAAATTCATATCCAAAGCAATTTCTGTACATGTCCTGGGGAGATTTGTTAATATAGAATATTTATATAAATATGAAGAATGTGTGTTACAAAAAAAAAAAAATGTGGGGCAAAATTCTATAAGTGGAATGATCACCATAGTAACTGCTAGAATGCACTTGCTGATGCTACTGGTTTCCATGGTGACAACTCTGCTCTTAGCATGCTACCCTACATTCTATTCTAGACTCATTTAAATACCCTACAGTGTAGCATCCTGCAGGTGGACGTCGCTATGGCAACCATTGATACAGTATGCAGTTAGATATGTAAATTACAATAAATTGTACCATTACAATTTATTTACTTACATATTAGACTACAATTCTCTCATGCACTAGCATCCATGGGGATACTAAGTTGCACTGTGACTTGCTTAATTAAAGTGACATAACCACTTTTTGTAAAGACAGATTCTTTGTGAACAGCTCTTGTTGACTACGCTGGAATTATTTTGAAATTGCAACTCTATCAAAACATATCCATAAGACATTGGCATGGGAACATTGACACCACCTTGTGTGTGGTGTTTTGGGACCTCTTTTTGTACTCTTGTGCAAAATGGAAGCAGTTCGCATAACTTTTTAATTAATTTAATATTTAATATACAGCCCCTAATCTTTGTTACAGGTGGGTGGGCTGGACCATACAAGCCATTGTGATAAGTATTTGTGACAAGTTTCATATCACAGAGTACTGGTATTTAAAGGGACATTCCTAACCTATAAATATTGAATGTATTAAATATATATTTCCACTTTGCCTTGTAACATAAATCTGTGTGTTTAATAAATAATGTATTAAAATGAGCATTGCATTGTTTTGCTTTTAAGGGTATTAACAACATACAGTGCACCGAATGGATGTGATGAAACACTAACACTGGTGGTGGTACTGAAATGTCAAAAAATAAAATAAAATGAATACATCACACAGGGTATTCTGTAAATACAAAGTGATAATAATAAGTAATAAGTGGAGGAATGTTATAATGTATGCAAGGCAGTGAAGCTGGCATATGTAGGGCATAAACTACTTAATTAGCCATTTCTCATTCCTCCTCCTAAAGTTTCCAGAAATAACTTGAATGGGATGAATAATAATAAAAAAAATATTACAATACTGTTCTCACTGGAATTTACATAAAACACAGATTTAATATGCACATTTGTTTATCTATAGACCTAACGTCATTAAACATGAACTGCAAAATGGATTTAGGAAATTGGCATTTCATACACTACACATGGGATGTTTAAATGGATAGAGGAGACAGACTTGAAAGGGTACTCTAAGCACCATACTCACAACAGTTCACAGAAGTGATCGTGTGGGCTGGCAAAGGGGATGGGCTATAGCTTTTAAGGAAGCCAATTTTTTTAAACCACTCTAAAATGATTTCAAAGCAAACTGGGAGACGGCTTTCACCTTCATAACACCATAGCCACTACAATCAGATGCAGTGGTATGTTGCTTAGAGTACCCATTTAACAAGTACGTAGTAGAAATCTGCAGTGTTATCTGAACTTATCACACAAAGTCATCGAGAGATTCCATGATTTTCCCATTTGGGTTTTGTGTATGGAAAATGAACAACCACTTTGGACATGATCTACCTACCTGGCAAAGTCTCAAACAGAAAAGAAAGGAGATTAAAGTTAGGGCCATCTGAGCATGCTGAGAGCTGGCGTTAATAGGCTAGGGCTGTCTGCACACACATTACATTTTTTTTACCTATCTTGCCCTCTAGTGGATATGCAGATTGTTCAGTTTTGTTATGCAGCTGTAACGTTTCAACGACTGGATATTGTATCAAGATGAATGGCAACTGCTATGTGATGTGCATTGGTTAGCATTTGGAACCATAAGGCTCTCAGATGGTTAAATGTGATGTCACTTAAAGGGACAGTCAGCCCCAAATGTCATTGGTTTTGTATGCAGCCCATATTTTTCAATTCAGAAATAGTGATGATCAAAGAGTATTTTCCAAGGAAAAAACAGAATAACAAACACCTATTTATTTATTGGAAATGGTTTTATTGCATTAATATGGAATGCACCTTTTTGGAGTGAGAGGTAAAAGGTGCGGCCTATTCACAAGACTTGCTGACGTGCTTTGAACTGTACAGGACAAGAATGGGCTTCTGAGAGATAAATTAGAATGTACAGTTAACTGGATCCAGTTCTTTATAAGCGGTTAGAAATCAAATGCCAGTTTCCGTGGGGTCATGAACTGCTTCACTATCTCAGCGGTGACTTGTTTTCGTCTCTCCTGATGTGCTGCTATCAGAGGCTGCAGTGTATCTATTAATAGTTTCTTAAGCTCTCCTGTGAGCATTGCTCCGCTTGTGTAATCCTGCAAGATACACATGAATCCAGTTAGAGACTAGGAAAATGTAGGTTATGTTTCCTTTAAATAAAATAAAACTAAAATATGAAGAACAATTAGCACTACACACGTAATGCCTACAAGATCTACCATGTTGAAGTACGTATAAACAAGCCGTGTATATATTTTAATGACAATGCTGTAAAAATATTGCTACAATATTTCTATAGATATAGTAACTGCTGAAAAACGATTTTACCTAGCAATGCTGGAGTGTGCCTGCATTTTCATAGCACCATAACCACTACAAATGAAATGTAGTAGTTATGGTGGTTAGATGGCTCCTTTAAAGGAATACTCAAAGCACCATAATCATTACAGCGGGCTCTATTAGTTAAGATGCCAGGAGTGCCCTGGTGCTACTTCATGGTAAGTGGTCAAACCATTTTAGAAAGGTCTGACTACTTACCTGGGCTCCTACAAGCGCTTTTACTCACCTCCACTACTGATGGCGCAGACATACTTAAAATGTGGATCTGCCGGAGCACTTCTAGCACCATAAGCACTATTGCAGTGGTTATGGTGCTTTGAGTGTTCCTTGAACAACTATTGTTGCCATGGAAACCAATCTTCTTGTGTCGCATAATTGCAAGCTGAAATTACTATGGATAGGAGATATAGTTCAACTTCCATATTCTTGTATGGGGATTTAAATGTATTAGTTCTTATGAAATACAGCAACGCAGTAAGATGTTTAGAAGCCATGGCTACTTGGCTCTGAAGATTTGAACAGACCACATGAAAGATGTGTATTTTCTTCTGTATGCTGAAGTCAACCTCGATTCTTTACAAGATCCAAATCCACATAAAATGTGTAAATGTTTAATATACTGTGTAAATTAATATTTTGTAATGGAAATCGATTGCACAATATAGGCCAAAAGTGCGAATTTAGAAAAATTCTCAGCTCGGCTCTTTAAAAGCCCAAGTATAATTCAGTGTTCAATTCACTGCCTTACTGAATATACCATTTTATGTTCTAGCCATATTTGAAAACGTCCTAGTTTAATAACCATGATCGCAACTAAGTAAAGGTACCTTTAAGTCAATATTGTTTCGTACCTGTCTCACTTGCTCAAGTTTCTCATCGTCTTCAAGGAAGAAAGTTAAATACATATAACAGACATCGACCTCGCAGTTTCCTCCATATTTCCTGTGTTCTTCAATCGTATCTTTACCTCCAGAGAATGCATGCTTGTTGACCTGTGAGAAAAGGAACAATAATATGGAGCTTATTATATTTTCTTTCAGGCTTGGTTTGTTAGTAAATAATGGGAATCGTAGTCCAGCTCAGGGGCTGCAGTTGCCGTTCTTGGACTGGCAAGTAATGGACGACAAACCAAGACTCTCAACAAGAACAGCTGTGGTCGCTAAGAAGGGGTGTCTGTTCACCAGACAGCTTATTAATTGTGTGAGTTTAGTTCCGTAGTCTAACCCCAATGGCATCTATTCAGCTGGAAAAAAATCCTCATATAAAACAGGACATGTTCAGTTAAACAGAACCATATCAAATACACACATCTTATACAAATCATTAATTTTATGAAAATAGTATCATCACAAGTTATGCAACGTAGGAAGATATTCATTTTTTATTTGTATTCTTCAAAACTATCAAAGATGTACAGTCTTTTAGATTCAAGTGGCTGTCATATGAACTGATGTGCACTGCCACCTAGCAATCTGAAGGAGTCTATGCCTTTTAAAAAGAATATGGAAAATAGACTTCATGCTTAGCTCAGTTTTCTTTCAGTATACAGCACAGGTTAAAGGAACACTCAAAACATACAAATCACTTCAGTTTGCTTAAGTGCTTTATGTGAGAAGAGTATGACCTCTTTTTTCGTTTTATAAAAAGTGCCAATTTCAATAGAAATCAGCACTTCTATAACTAAACCTTGTTACACCTCCCCAGCTGTCAGGCAGTATATCTTGTTATTTCCCGAAGCCCAGATCACCTGCCTTGTAAAGACTTCTCGGTGAGCTGTAATACAATCGTTGATCAGCCTGTGCTCAAAGAAGGGGAGGGGGTGCAGTACATGCAAATACTAGACCTAGATAATAGGCAAAGGAAATAACATGCATATTTTCTGAAGGGGTTTATCTACTAAATTGTTGTTTTTTGTTTGTTTGTTTTTTTAGAACCCAAACTTTTTAAATGGAATGTTCAGGTGAATGAGACACGCAGCTTAGAGGAACCAATCAAACGTGTACATTGTTGACATCATTCATTGGTCCTTGTATTCAGTAACCACCGATGAGAGCTTGAAAATTGTATTGCAACCCCACGGCCAGCTCTACCTTGAAGATCTAAAATATTTTGAAGTAGTAATTACAACTATAATTAAGTTAGATTAACATCAGGAATTTTTGAGGGAATATGTAATGACCGTATGGAGTAACAAATACGCAGTGTATCTCAGGGACCAATCGTTGTCTTTTTTTAAAATTAAATTCACCAGAAAGTCAAAGAATTCCTAACTGCACTGGAAACTCCAATGCATTTGTTTGTCATATTAAAGAAGGCGATACATTTCAGAGCGCATTTTTTCAAGCCAATAAAATTGCACGCTGGATAACCACACTTGACTTGACAATTCTCCCAATATACATTGCAGAGCATGTCATTCAAGGTTGGCCAGTTTTTGCCTTGTGCAGTATTAACTTTACCTTTGTCTTTATTTGTTTGGGTGTGTCCGTCAGGAATATAGATGAGTTGGCGTCACTGGCACTCATTTTAGTTTGCGCTCCTTGTAGAGCTGGGAAAAATGTCGAATGCATCAGCGCTGGTTTTGGGTAACTGATTCTGGGGGCCACGTCCCTTGTCATTCGGAAGTATGGATCCTAATGGAAAAAAAAAAATATATATATAAATAAAATAAATATATAAAAAAAATATATATAAATTAAAAATCTAATTATTAAAATATTTTATAATTAAAAAAATTTATCCTAAAAAAAATTATATATTACCCTGCAATGCTTCATTTGATAGAGTATTTCTCAATGTCAATGTGTGCCTTGATTATTTAAAATTACACTTTTAGTACAACATATCAATTGGATTCAGTAAATTGGATTCAGTCTGTTGCGCATTAGACCTCGGGCATCATTTGGAGGAATGTGAGGGCATCTGAAAAGTGGCATGATAACGTAACCAGTCAAATTAATTTAATATCCTATAGCTCCTTCATTTAAATACTTTCAGGTATACCTTTCCTTTGGAATTTTGCAGGACATAAAATTAAATACAAATGACAAGAAAGGCATCTGTTAATACTGAAATATCTTGGGTTTAATAACTGCATTTGCGAGTGGACTTTCATTAAATATGCAAATTGCTGCAGAAAGTTTTTTTGTTTTTAAAAAAAAAAAATAATTTACAGTATTTTTGTTAGACTTCATTTGATATGACTATAAACACAATGATGGCCAATGTTGGCGCAGCAGAGGTTTTTGAACTTTATTTCTCATGAAGCTCAGTAAAGGTGACTTATCGTTTTAATAAACTCCCTTACTCCCTCCTCAAAATCCAATCATCAATGGCTTCCTACCTGGTCAATTGCACATGGAATGAGACACTGAATATCTCTTCTGCCGTTGAAAATTTCTGGGAACGAACTGCTGAATGACGGAGCGGCCTGGATTGCAGGAAAGCTGATTTTTCCTGAAACCAATAAAGTGATTAAAGCAATAAACATAAATTTGGCAGGAATCTGAAACACTCCAATAAAAATACATTGAAAAAACAAACAATTTAGTATATGTACTCCCAAAGAATAAAGGTATGTAATTAATTTTGAATGTTCTCTCTTGTGGTATATGAAAACCTAGCTTGCAATAACTGCCGATAAAGAATCTGAACAATGTGTTAATCGAGCACACAATGTGTCTACAGAAGGACGCAATGCTTTTTTTTCACACCTGGTGTGTACACAAGCCCACTTTAAAAGAGGCGTTGTTGTGTACATTCTTGCTAACTCACGTTTTTATAAAAACT
This sequence comes from Pelobates cultripes, assembly GCA_933207985.1. Taxonomy (NCBI): domain Eukaryota; kingdom Metazoa; phylum Chordata; class Amphibia; order Anura; family Pelobatidae; genus Pelobates; species Pelobates cultripes. The sequence continues at coordinate 65,205,551 of OW240924.1, forward strand.
AACTTAACTGCTGGGATCTGCGAGATTTCTCACCTGTTTTCTAACACTTCGAGGGGAAAAATAAAAAAGTATATCACAGCTTAATTGTAAGATTCTTACATGGCTCTTTTCTAATTAGAGTTCACATTGCAATTACTGTTCTTTAGAAGTACACTCCAAGAACCATAACCACTACAGAGCACTTCAGAATGGTTGACTTCTTACGTAGAGTCCGGCATGTATGCTCTCATTACTAAGCAAAGCCTGATGGTGGAAGGCTTAGTTCATTAACTGAGAGTGATAAGCTGATGCTCTGTAATCTGTATCGGAGCTGCTTTTGGGGGCTCCCAGTTAAGAAGTCAAACAATTATAAAATGATGTGATTCCATACAATCAGAAGTGGGGAAGTGCCATGACACCATAACCACTGCAGTGTGCACACTAGCAACATACAGCAAGCAATGTGAAGCATATCCATAGTAAAAAACCAAGATACTTTTAAATACATTCTGATGGGTATATCAGGTGCCCGCTAGCCTAGCTACATTTAAATATGCTTATGTTTAGTCTGTGGCTGCCATCTTTATGTAAAGTTTTATTGCCATCTTACCTATACAGTCGCTGTCTGTGAAACCGAATATTCCTTTCACTTGGTTGAATGTTACATGCTTCTGGACCTGCACCACGTTTTTATAGAAACCAGGACTCATCCTAATAAAAGTGAAGAGCATTATTAAAGGTAATCCTCCGAAACAGGCCTCAATTTAATAAACTTTCCAAATTATTCAAAACTGTTAGAAAAAAAAATCATATCAAAATGATTTATCTATAAAAAAATCACATAGAATTTAAACAGTGACCTCTGGAGATAAATAATTTGAAAAGTTTTTCAAACAGTATTGAATCATGGTGGTCATCATGAACACTCTGACCGGCCTGCGACTACGCAGCAAACTGTGGCGCACTGTGTGTTCTGACATCTTTCTATCATTGCCAGCATTATGTTTTTCAGCAATTTGAACTACAGTAGCTCATCTTTGTGATTGGATCAGACAGGCTAGCTTTCGTTCCCCAAATGCATCAATGAGCACTGGTTCCCCTGTTACCCTTCCATTTTTGGTACGTGCTAACCATTGCATACCGGTAACATCCCACAAGACTTGCCGGTTTAGTGATGCTCGGACCAAGTTGTCTATCCCTCATTATTTTTCCCTTGTTAAAGAGACACTCCTGGCACCCAGACCACTTCTGCCCATTGGAGTGGTCTGGGTGCCAACTCCCACTACTCTTAACCTTGCAAGTGTAATTATTGCAGTTTTTTTATAAACTGCAATAATTACCTTGCAGGGTTAACTCCACCTCTAGTGGCTGTCTACTAAACAGCCATTAGAGGGCATTTCCTGGTTTCTAGCACAAGCGTCGCTTGACGTCCTCACGCTGTGTGAGGACCTCCAGCATCGCTCATTTCCCCATAGGAAAGCATTGAAATGTATTTTCAATGCTTTCCTACGGGGAGCGCTAATGCGCGGCATTGCCGCATATGTGCATTAGGTCTCCCCGGCCATTGGGCAGGATCAGTCTCGCCCACCGAAATCAGAGGGAGGAAGAAGCAGCAACGTGAGACATCGTCGCTGCCTCTGGTAAGTCACTGAAGGGGTTTTCACTCCTTCAGCAACCGGGGAGTGGGAGGTGGTAGGGAAAGGGTACCTGCAGCGCCAGGAAAACGGATTGTTTTCCTGACACTGGAGTTTCCCTTTAAAGTCTCTCAGATCTTATCACTTGCCCATTTTTCCTGCTTCCAACACATGAAATCCAAGAACTGACTGTTCACTTGCTGCCTAATATATCCCACCCCTTGACAGGTGCCATTGTAACGATATAATTTATGTTATTCACTTCACCTGTCAGTGTTTTTTTTATTTATTTATTGTTTATATTTTTATTAAAGGTTTTATATTTTAACATCAAATGATGCAATACTTTTATATTGAATACATATAAGACAAATTGCATATGGAGATACATACATCAAATGTACAAAAAGAGTATCATCAAAACAAAACTAAACATTTTTTATAGTAACAACAATACAATGACTTATGTTGTGGCTGATTAGTGTATTGTCCATTGATGAAAGTGTTATATTTTAGTGTAGGAACTCAGAATGTAAATAATTTACTAATATCAAAAGATCCAGAGAGTGCGACACCCCCGACCCCCAAAAAATCCCCCATATGTTATAGCAGAACATGGATTTATGTTCACGTGAAATTTTGTAATGATACATTGTACACAGAATAAAAAATAATGCAGGGTCTTTTTGTTTAATCTGGTCACATTTTTCTAAGCCTTTAGTTAGACTTGCTAGAGAGGACTACTGTATTCCTTGGGGAATCTTTATGCTTTTGGTGTTTGTTGTTCTGAAATTAAGAAGGGTTCTAGAATGGAACGTAAAAACCGTACGATACAGAAATGGATTGAAATATGATTTATGCATGATCTCAGTCTAATAAGGATCAGCACAAGATATACTGAGACAGATGGAGCAGTGTTAAAAAGAACGCCTACACTTGTAGCGGATTACAACAATGCTATATGTGGAGTTTAAAAGTAGAAATAAACCACAAAACTGTATATCTAGCACAAACTGGCTGGCATTTTATTTTTTAGCAAATCTCTATAATATTCAATCTACTTTTGTGTTCTTCAGAAACTCCAATTCTAAACCCATTCATTAGACATTCAGGGAGAACTTGATCAACACAAGCATTGTGTGTCATCATGTCATTGTTTAGATTTGTTTGGCTGGCATGATGTTTATGTAGTGCTGATGGTCCATCAAGATTTCCATTCATTGGTTCCACCGGCCTGTTCTAAGCAAACGGAGATGCCACTTAAGGAAACCCACAGCTTGTGTTGCTGTACATATGAAGTCTTATTTTACCCCCATTACAGTACTATTCATGAAATTATAGTAACAACAGCTAATCAGATGGCACTAGCTGTATCTACCTACGGTATTATTCTTCATGACATAATGAAAGGGTTGCACAATATTACAATCAAATAATAAACACAAACATCTCATTGTATTGTTCTTGCCTAAACACTTTCTAAAAGAATACATGAAAGGTCATTTTACGTCATGTCCTTATTTCGAAATTAACTCAACCATGACCTTTCGCTAGAAAAAGTGAGGCTTGCATTTGTTTTGGATAAACACATAGCATGTTACTTACCCCATATATTCAAGGTCTGAGAATATGAGAGTTTTATTTACATCAAAGCCTAAAGCGATGATGTCTTTGGCATTTTCTATGGTGTACTGGTAAGCTTTCTCAATGGTCAGATCTTTCCACAGATACTTCTCGTCATCTGTCAATTGGACCACCAGGGGGACATTAAACACTTCTTGTAACCACCTGAGAATGGGAACAAAATAAAAAGAGAATTTTAAAGCAGAGAACATCATCAAGACTGTTCAGGTGCATTTCAGTATTAAAGCAACAGACAGGTCTCTCTTGGAGATCAAACCTGATAGGGGGAAAGAAGGTTTTTGCAAGGTTAAAGCAGCAATGTCCTAAAAAGAAAACACATCAACAATAAAACCTGAGCATTTCACAAAGATAAAATCTCTATGAAACACTCATAAAGATTTTCTTGGAATTTCACAAAAATTCCAACCCAGTGAAAAGATGATACAAGACAAATTGGGGACTACTCGGTCTTCTGTATTTTTCCTATGCTTGACAATAGGTGGTGCTACGATTTGCCAAGCCCTCACTAGTGATGGCCGAGGGGAATAAGGCTCTTTTTATGGAGGATCATCTTAGACGTCTGCGTTGTATCTTTGCGCATGCGACGAGAGTACAGTCCAGACGTCGGTTTCTGGCAGGTAAAGGTGTTGCGGAAGATGATAGCGCCTCTCACGAGGGGTCAGTTCAGTTAAGTAAAAACTGCCTTCCCCTGAGCTTCTGGGCCACGCCACAGCAAACGGAGCAGTCATTATCCTGGGTCTTTGCAAAATATGAGACGCTTAGAAGTAAAAGTCACCTGAAACAAAGTTCAGCTCATTACAAAGCTTTAACTAACTATTGAAACAAAAGCTGTTGTTTTCCCTGTTAATCATGTCTATGTAAGGTATTAAGAAATATACTCACCTACCTCCTCCTCTTCTATTTGTCTGTCACCAAGAGGTTCTCCATCGGTCGAAAAGTCCTGTTCACAAGCGATGCATTTTTGTCGTATTTTCTGCCTCACGCAGATTATGGTATTCAGCGTGAGGCACAGAATAGAACAGAGATACAGGATTCTCGAACATTGTGAAAGAAAGCCTTCAAGACAGCGTATATGTCTTTCTTTATAAGACTGTCTGTTCTGCAAATGTTGATGGGAAGTAAAAAACAGAGAAAACATACAGCTATCTGCTCTTATTATTATTCACTATTACATATGGAAACTGTGTTACATCCAAATAGGTTTCTCTTTATGAACATGGAGTGGAACTACTAGTTCCTAATTAAAGTACCACTATAGTGCCTAGTATTAATAGGTCCCCCCCACCCTCACCCTGCCCTCCTGCCGGGCTGAAGTGAGAGGAAGGTGTTAAATCACTTACCTTTCTCCAGCGCCGGGCTTCCTCGGCGCACGGTCTCTCCTCCTCCTTTGGACGTCATCGGCTGAATGCGCATGCGCGGCAAGAGCCGTGCGCGCATTCTCAATGCTTTCCTATGAACACTGGCGTCTTCTCACTGTGAAAATCACAGTGAGAAGCGCCTCTAGCGGCTGTCAATGAGACAGCCACTAGAGGCTGGATTAACCCATATTAAGTAAATACTTAACTGATTAAGTAACTGTGCACCTAATTAGGATAATAAGCCATCCACCCACTAAGCTCTATAGTGAGTGTACAAATCTACCATGGCTACAAGGCCTGGACACCAACAGAAGTGCTATGAAAATAAGAAATATTTACTAGCATGCAAAATATTTGGGATATTTACTCCAAATTTGTCTTCCTTGCATGTTAACAAATAATTGGCTGGAGTTTCCTTAATATACATAACTTGGTATTAGTTTTCAATTTGACAATTTTTATTAGTGTGTTTCCGGGGTACAGAATAGAAAGCAAGGGGAAGGGGAGGTTAATTTGCATAGCATAAATTTAAATCTGGTGTTGACACCATGACAGCGTATATTATATTGCATTCCATCAGATACATTTCCTTTGCTATGACTGACAGTGTCCTACCAGTGCTGTGTATCGTGCCTTGAGTTATGTGCAAGTTTCCTGTTTTTGTTTTCTTCTACCTTTTGTTGTTTCATATGTTTCAGTCTGCTCTGTTCGCTAGTAGGTCCGTGGGTCCGTAGGTTTTTGTTAGCTTAATGGGTGATGTGTGGACGTTGTGTAAGTTATGCTTTAAGGTACAGGTGAGTAGTGTAAGGGCTCTCGGTGTAGGGCGATTATAAATGAGGTTCTACTGGCCTGCTGTATCTGGTCCTAACTTTGTGTCAGTTCTCTTGTGTTTGTGTTACTATTCTGTCACGTATTGAGGTATAACAATATAGAAATTTTAGGGGAACTTGGTATTATTTAAACATCACATGCAACATTCCCACTTATCAATATTTTACATGTAACATGAACATGTGATAACTATTTATCTATCCTATAAACATTACCGTTTATCACACTTACTTTGTAAAGATAAAAGGGATGAGGTGGCCAACATGCATTGAATCCGAGGACGGGCCTCTTCCAGTATAGATGTAAAATGGCTTCTTGTTCTCATACGCATCGAGGATATGATGCATGTCTCTGTTGAGAAACAAAGTCATTTTCTTTGAGTTTAGAAGGCCAAGTTTATTTAGTCCAACAATATCTAGAAGGAAGCAGGGAGAATTTTTGATACTGATGTGGTTTGCAGAGAAATATCAGCGGGAGGATTATCAATCGTGTCCTAGGTAGGCTAAGCAGTGTAACATCACTCATAGTCTGGTACTAAAATACGCACTGCTTGGTAAAAACGGTTTATTTGTCTTTTTCCAAAAATGTCCTGAGTGAAAGGGTATCATTAGATATATAATGAACAATATAGTTATATAGAATTTATTTTTCTATAATGTTCTGCCCTCTTTTCTTATCTCCAAGGTAGACAAATTAGTAATCATCCAATAAAACACTTGCCACGGTGCATACCCAATTGAAGCTGCACACCAACCCTGGAGTGTCCCTTTAAAAAACACCCAAAATGTGCTTAAAGGGACACTCCAGGCACGCAGACCACTTCTGCCCATTGTAGTGGTCTGGGTGCCAACTACCCCTAACCCTGCAAGTGTAATTATTGCAGTTTTCATAAACTGCTATATTTACCTTGAAGGGTTAAGTCCTCCTCTAGTAGCTGTCTACTAGACAGCCACTAGAGGATACTTATAAAGTCGCTAGACGTCCTCACGCTATGTGAGTTCCTCCAGCGTCGCTGAAATCCCCATAGGAAATCATTATTTAATGCTTTCCTATGGGGAGGTCTAATGCGTGTGCGCAGCATTGCTGCGCATGCGCATTAGGTCTCCCCCGCTGTGCATGCTCAACAGGTCATCCCCGCCGGATAACTTTGGCGGGGGAGGAGCGTGGGCGGACTCTGACCCAGTGCCGAGGGACATCGGCGCTGGATACAGGTAAGTCCCTGAAGGGGTTTTAACCCCTTCAGCAACCTGGGATGGGGGTGGGAGGGAGAGGGGACCTGCAGTGCCAGGAAAACGGTTTGTGATCCTGGCACTGGAGAGTTCCTTTAAAAGTAAACTAGTTAATGTGTAGTTTTCTTTTTCTAAAGTTTATGATGGGAACTGTACTACCATATAAAAAGAAATGGTTCATATCTACTAGGCCAGTGAATTGTATTGTACATGCACTTTAAATATACTCCTTGCATCCCACAATACCTTGTGCAAAACCATTCATATGCAATTATAGCATTGCAGGTCTACCATACCTGCTTACTGCCACCTACTCATATACAAATGTATATAGTAAAATAATACAATAAAATTTATTTTGCTACTATGATAATTGTACAATAGCATTTAAAAAAAAAAAAAATCCATACCTGTGTGAAAAAAATATCCCCCTTCGTAAAAAGTGATGTGCTTTTTTCCCAGTGAGTCTCTCAATACGATCAATAAGTTCCTTGTCAATTTTGCTGCTTCCAAATCGAACTAAATAAAGAAAGGTAAACTTTAATCTTTTAAATATTTGGTGCCATTGCTGAATACGTTTAGAACTGTAATGCTTACACTTAAACACAGAAGACAGGCAAAACATTCACAAAGGAAAAGACTACAGTTTGACAATCTGATCAATATAATTTAATCACGCAATAATAAAAACAGCCAAAGAAACAAAAGACAACAATTAAAGGGGCAGCCTAACACTTCGCGTGGCTGCAGAAACTGGAAAAAATATTTCTTGTCCCTTTTATTTTGCTACAGGCTATATGATCAAATTTAGATGAGATACATTTTTATTTAAAAATAAATGTTGGCTGAAATCAAAGCGCTTTGTTTGCAAAGCTCTAAAATACCTGGTACTTTAGCTTACATTCACAGGGGAGACTTGTATATGCCACTGTTACTAATACAGGTTTTCAAAATATCTTTGCAACAAAAGATTTTAAGCTATTTTGCAGAATTTCAAATGTGTTTTTTTTTTTTTTTTTTTAACTCATTGGGGAGAAATTTCATAATTAAATGTTATGGTTATTGTTATATGTTGGAGATGTTAGCAAACCGAGTCTGAGAAAGATGGTCATTGGACTTTTTGCCTGGGGGAAAAACATAGTGTGATACAAACCCAGCTACATGTGTACAATCTATCTAAAAAAAAAATACAAGGTCAACTGTGTGAACAAAAGCATGGACAAACACATGGGACCTTCCGTACACTTTAGTTTACTCTACTAATACTACACTCTTATTCAAAGTCCCTTGCAGAATTAAGTGGTTAAACACAAGAGACAGGGAAAGGGGGTGCACCGTAACCTATGAAAGAAGCATATATTATAAAGTTTTCAGTATTCCTTTGAGGCTGGATTTTATGACAAACAAAATATTGTATACCATTTTGTTTTACATATATTTTATTATTCACCTATTAGCTTGTCATAGTCCACTCCTTTTGCACTGCCCGTTTGAACTGTCCATGGATCAACAAAATCGTCTTCGTCATCTGGAGGGCCGTTTTGAATGACAGGAGTGGCATCTGTCGGAGGCGAGCCAGCCTTATAATCTTGCCCAGTTGAAGTCTTGTAGTCCACTTTAAGAGCCAGCAACTGCTTTACGGCTTCATCAATATCACTCTAAAGACAAAAGCAAACTCAAGTAAATGAATAACATGTTATACTATCCACATGACAACTCGTGACAGATTCTTATAACACGGGATCTGTCTCGAACTTGTATAATGCTTTTTAATCAGTTAAGAAAGCAGGTTAATCACTTAAAAATTAAAAGGTATAATTGAGACAGTTCTGTTCCATTGCGGATACTGACAAAACCTGGACTGTTAGTGTCCTTGAGGACTGGGTTGGTAGACACTGGTGTAGAATGTCCAAAGTAAAATGAATACTTGCTTCTGTCCATACAATGTAAACAATAAGATAACTAGGGAATAAACAGAAAAAGAAACAAATGCCATTCTACCTGTGTATGATTTACTGAGAAGACTGTAGATTAAAAAGTAACTTTTAATAAATAAATCTAAAATAAGAATATAAAAAAGAGAAAAATAATATGAACAGCAGGAGTAAATGATGACTATACGGCGAGTAAAACTCTGACTACTTATATAAGCTGTAAAAGTGTATACATAATAACACTAATGCTGAAGCAATACTGTTTAGCTACAATATAACATCAGTGTATTCCCAAGTAATAGAAGTGATACTGTATTATATATCACTAATAGCTGTAGCAAAAGGGGGGGGGGAGATAAGACAACTGCTAAACCAGTGCTGTCAATAGTTCAGCTAAGACAGATTTCTGACAGACGGCGATTAGCCAGTTAAATATCACAAAAGCTGCCTAGATCATAGCAGCATTTTGATAATAAATTAAAGCTTGCTGTCAAGCAGTAAAGTGTAAAATAAGGGGTTGCTGACCTGATACCTAGCAAGATACCTAGCAGTATATTCTAGTGTTACAACAGCTGCCTGCACTGAATGATGTTAACTTATGCTTGACCACAGTGGAGCACAAAGTAGTAGCTCACCTGTGAAGGACTGCTGACAGGCAGCAGTTAACTGGTTAAAAATCACACAAGTTGCCTAAATGCTAGCTGCATCTAAATAATAGGTCAAAGTATAAAGAGAGGGTTTACAAACAGTTTTGAACAGGTTGCCTAGGTAGTAGAAAATATACAGACAGTGACAGAGGAAGGCATATAGAATAAAAGATTCCTAAGTCTTGTGCCTTCGAGGGCACCCCTTAATAAAATGCCTGGTCTTATCAATCTCCCCCCATACACATAATAAAGGAAAAAGAAAGAGAAATAAAGTATGTACAGAGTACACAAAATTAGTGTTAAGAGTCTCCAATATGCACTCCTGAAATGCTGGACATAAATGAACTTGATTCACCATTTAGGGGTTACCCCCCTTTTTTGTGCCCTCTACCTTGTGATATCTAAATTTTGGTCCTAGGTTAATTATTTTTGTTTTCCTCGTACAATAAGATAACTAAAACAATTGTTCCCCTGGAGGGTTTAGATACACCATCTCATAGTCAATGCTGCAAAGCATTCATAAAAATATACAAGCATGTGGTTATCAGACTGACTAGAGCAGGCAGGACTACACCTCCCATGATGATTTGCCAGCATTATGGGTATAAGAGCATTATGGGGGGATGTAGTCCACAACATCTGGAATGCCGAAGGTTGCCTATCCCTGGACTAGAGGCTTCAATTTTTGATGGTCTTCAAGTTCAGCAGAAACACACGCAGCACGTTGACACTGCATAGTGTAAAAGATTCTCTATGAGAAGCAGTGGATTCAGTGCTTCTCCGTGAGAAAGCTCCAATCAGAAGAGCACGGTTATTGGTACACATGTGTCCTAGGCCTCCAATTTATTTATTTTTTTAAACTAGAAGCCATATATGGGAGTGACATCACCAGTCCCTTTAATTTGGAAAGATAATTTTTTCCACCAACCCAGGGGTTTTGAAGATTGATGTCAAGTTACACATACCTTCTTTTGAAACAGACAGTGCCATAAAGCAAAAATAGGCCTAAAAACACACATTCTATTTACATGTTTATTTTAAAAAAAATAATCTTTACCATGAGAATTAATATCCTGAAGAGTACAGAAAACAGACATTTGGCAGTAGTGAAAGAGTAAAAAGAGATACTACGAAATGGATTTTATCCACTTATATAATGTGTAACACCCCATTAGCTCATGATAAGCAAAATTGTGCCAACATCACATGCATTTTATAGTTCAAAAACGTATGAATCAGAGCACACAACATTAAATATTACAATTAACAGGGCTATTCACTAAAGTAATAATTCAAAGTGTGAATTTGAAAATTTAGGTCAAAGTAGCTGAACTGGAAGCATAGCTGAATTAGAGAATGTTTCCGTTTCGTCTAGTCTGGCCTTAAATTTTAAATTCATTTACTTCAGTGAATAACCCAGTAAGTGTTCTGTGCAACACAGAATTAGTTAAGTGAGGTGGCTGTAATCAGACGTGATGGAATAAAACATTTTTATATTGGAGCAACAATTCCTGGATTTCTTTGGTGTGACCGTTTGTGCACGCTTTTATTTCTGTTAGCTGGGCGGAAGAAAGCAAGCTGAGAATTAAGTGACAAATGAGAATTCCCCTACATACATTGCTCCCTTCTCACAGCAACTATAGCATGTGAACTTTAGTTGTTTAGTGTCTTACAAGAGGACTATAGGATAGGAAAGACATATCACTCCTATGGCAGGAACGCACTGGCAGAGGAGTTAGTCCCAAGAACTGTGTGCCTTGGTTCTAAAACCTCCCCTGACTGTCAAGCATTAAATGAGTGTACAGCATGGAGTATGTGTTTTTTATCTGGCAAACACCAGTTCCAGTGCTTGCCAACTTCACTTTGTGTCCTGTCATGTGTTGGTTGAGGGTCTGGTGATCTCCCCCACTTGCTTAATATTTTAAAAAATGTTGCCAGTGGCAGCAATCAGCGCTGAATGCACTTCATTTGTGAAATTTCGTGCAAGATACTTGATCGTTGCTGAATATAGATTTGCTCACAAGTCAGGTATGCAACAAGTGTTAAAAAACAACAACAACATACCTTCGATGCCTTTTCAGTCTTCAATGTTCGTACTCTGTCCCCTTGTGCTGTCAATCTATCATACAACTCCAGTGGAGTGAGAGGACCGGATTCATTATCAGCCATTTCTTTTCTGAGCACAATGATGCAAAGTTTTCTTTCGAAGCTCAAAAAAGGTTCTGTACTTTTTAAATATGTAACTGCAATCCCTATAAAATAAACAGAGGAAGCCAGGATGATGCGAGAACTAAGTACCGGTATTAGTATTTCTTAGCAGTAAAAAGGATGATGCAACAAGGCAGTTTGAAAGTTTTGTTTAAAAATTATAGAAATTAACAAAGACAACTCAGAATTATTTTTAGGATGTATTTGCTGAAGAAATGCATCATTTAAACTTGATATATAGTCATTTCTTACAAACATGCACAAATTTATTTTATAGAAAGCCACATTTATATTCCCTCTATGGCAAAGTATCTATTTGTACATGTAGGGGGTGCTGCCCCTAACAATTATTTGGAGCAGTGGCTACCAACCCAGTCCTCAAGTAGTCCCTATCACTTCAGGATTTAGGGATTACCCTGTTGTGTCTTAAGTGTTTTTTTTTCTTCTTTAGACACAATTAGCCAATCCCTAAATCTTGAAGTGGTAGGAGGTACTTGAGGACTGGGTTGGGAACCACTGATTTAGAGTCATGTTTATCAACTGGTATCAGAGATTTTATAAAAAAAAAACTTTTACCTTTTCAGCTCTTCTAAACAATTACATAGTTACATAGCAATCTAGGCTGTTAAAAGACGAAAGTACATCAAGGTCAACCCGTTAATAATTCACGTATCCTTCTATTGGAAAACTTTGCTAAACAAATGTGCAAATTTATTGTAAGTGTCATGCCAGGGTTTCAATAATAATCATAAAAACAATCTATTTGCATAGATCAGTAATTTTGAAAGTAATAAAACCTATTTTACCTATCAGCCTTAGTTTATATCATTACATAAAGTAGCTCTACATGCTTTGTTTGCAATCCTGTGTAGTTTAGCATGTAGTATCTTAGTCATCACAATAAAAAAAATGAATCTCTAGCTCGTTCGGGCAGGGTCCTCATCTACCTATTGTTCCTGTAACATTTTGTTAAATCCCCCCCCCTTTTATAATATTGTAAAGTGCTGCGGAATAAGTTGGCGCTATATAAATTCTAATAATAATAATCTCTTGGAATCTGGGAAATAATAACAGTACAATCCTAGCATTTATCATACAATCCAAATGAGTGTGTGACTGATATGATAATGTCAGTTTTTCTCCCCTGTATATTAAATAATACTATAATGTGTAATAATTCCAAGTAATTTAGTCCAGGACCACTCTTATGTGATTAGATGCAATGTACATATAGCAGAGCTCATGACATGTGCCATATGTCCAGCTCACTATCCCCCCCATTATTAAATAAAATATAGCCAGTTGTCCTCTTACAACCATTATTAGCACCATCTCCCTCCCATCAGCCATCCTTATCCCAGCCCTGACTCTGCTCTGGGAGAAGAGCCCTATATTCACCATGCGTTCCACGTAGCTGGTCCCTGGATACTGCAATGCCTGAAACCGTGCAGTGGTCAGTAAACGCCGTAGGGAAACAAGGACAACAAGAAAGGTTCCGACCTACAACCAAACCAAGCTCCAATTCACCCTCTGCAATAACACAATTATTAAATTAAATTATTGTAGAAGAGCAATGGCTGGTCGTGGACCACCCTTTTCAGGCTTTGTTTTTTTTTTTAATGAGGCTTTGAATGTCTCCATGTTTAAATATTGTGGGGGACCTTAGTCCACAAACATGGATGTATAGAGATGTATGTTAGCCATATAGCCGTGGGTCATATTTGTCTTTATATGTATATAATTTTAATTTGAATTATTCCACTTGTAAATGACTTTTTAGGAGGCGGAACGTTTCTCTCGGGGTCTTGTTTCCGAACGGGGAGCTTTGAGGAGTGCACAGCATGAGCTTTATTGGCTTGCATGGTCCTAATGGTTTGTGAGCTTCATGCCAGGTACAGAGTGGCTAGCAGTGGGCATGCAGGACCTACAGGGTCTGGCAGTGGGGTATCTGGAGGGCACTAATCCTGAATTGTTCATTTCAATGAGAGGGCAACTGTTAATAATAATTATAATAATATAACGGGTGTGTGGCTGTATATTATCTTTATTTGGGGGTTTCTGTAAAAGGTGTTTGCCTTAGGGTAACAGTGAATTCTGTAGTATTCATATTTCATAAAGGTTTCTCAGTGAGGATCATTTACTAATGGTAAATATTTGAACATGGCACTGAAGGTATACATTACATAGAAAATATTTTACTTATAACAGTGAACTGAGGTTTGTCTCTTTTTCATGTATATTTTTGACGTTATATTACTTGAAATTACTAGATAATTCAGTTATCCTACTACCTCCTGTCTTTAAGAGTGTTTTATTTTTTTATATACTTATAGTTATGTCAGTATTTTTCTTTCTCTCATGTACTGTCATAGCATGTCCCTCAATCTTGTCCCATTGTCATGGCAATCTGGTTCTGCAGAGTACAGGTATCTCAAATATTGGGGTCTGCTCTGTGCCCTCCAGTACATCTAAGTGGGATATGGTATTACCCTCATCGAATATAGGCAACAATTCCAGGCTAAAACTGCACCACTTCCTGGTTCACCACCTTCTGATTGAGTGCTACCCAGGGCCCACTTATCCCTGGGCTTGGTTTTGTTTTTTTTGCTTTTTAACCTAGACATTTTACAGGTGATCACTGGTAGTATGCCCTTGGTACTGCATAAAAGGTGGTGCCATTGATTTATACGCTTGTCTGGCTAGTATCCTATTGTCCAGAGAATAGCAACCCTTGATCAATAATCTATAGACCAACAGTTCTACCCTACATCCATTGGTCTCCTTAGTACAGGCTTTGATTACTGTATATGATGACATTTTCTGTGGTTAAATCCCCTATGCTTGTATTCCTGTTATAAAAAAACACTATAGCATTAGGATTACAAACATAGTCAGAAATCGATCTCCCCATTTGCAATAAAACGTAAAAAAAAAAGGTTTCCAGCTGCTGTCCTCTTGCAATGTCACAGAGAAGGCATGACCACATCTGCCGATGTCCAATCCAACGCTTTCCTATGGGGACTTCTGATTTTTGTTACTCAGTCAGTGCAGTGGAAGTGACTCTTGTGGCTTTTATACTGACAGTCGCTGGAGATGGACTTAACCCCTTAAGGACTGGACTGTTTTTGCGATGTTGTACATTTGCGACCAGGCATATTTTTACACTTTTGTGGTGTTTGTGTTTGGCTGTAATTTTCCGCTTTCTCATTTACTGTTCCCATACAAATTATATATTGTTTTTTTCAGGACAAAGGGGGCTTTCTTTACATACCATTATTTATATAATCTCATGTATTTTAATTTAAAAAAAATAAAAAAATCTGATGAAAAATTGAAAAAAATACATGTTTTTTGACTTTTACTTGAAAAATCTTTTACTCATCTACAAAAGCGAATGAAAAAAACTGCTAAATAGATTCAACATTTTGTCCTGAGTTTAAAAATACCCTGTGTTTACGTGCTTTTTTGCTTTTTTTTTGCATGTTATAGGGCTATAGGTACAAGTAGGATATTGTGGTTTCAAAACATACATTTTTAAAATTTATCAATAGTGACATTGTAACACTATTATCTGTCATAAATCTCTAAATAACACCCCACATGTACATATTTTTTTTTAAAGTAGACAACCCAGGGTATTCAATATGGGGTATGTCCAGCCTTTTTTAGTAGCCACTTAGTCGAAAACACTGGCCAAAGTAAGCATTCATATTTGTTTGTGTGTGAAAAAAGTAAAAAAACTAAATTGAACGCTAATTTTGGCCAGTGTTTGTGACTAAGTGGTTACTAAAAAAGACTGGACATACCCCATTTGCAATAGCTTGGGTTGTCTTCTTTTGCAAATGGTATGCCATCATGGGGTAATTCTCATTCCTGGGCTACCATGCGGTCTCAAAGGCAACATAACCAATCTGGCAAATTTCAATGTGAAAAAAATGAAATGCAAGCCTTATATTTGACTGTAACTTTCAAAAATGCTATAAAACCTGTACATGGGGGGTACTGTTTTACTCAGGAGACATCGCTGAACACAAATATTAGTGTTTAAAACTGGAAAACGTATCACAACAATTATATCATCAGTAAAAGTGCTGTTTGTGTGTGAAAAATGCAAAAAAGTCACTTTCACTGACAATATCATCGCTGTGATATGTTTTACTGTTTTGAATCACTAATATTTGTGTTCAGCGAAGTCTCCCGAGTAAAACAGTACCCCCCATGTACAGGTTTTAGGGTGTCGTAGAACGTTACAGGGTAAAATACAGTGCTAACAAATTACATTCTCTGGACTTTCGGCCTGGGTTGGCAGGCAGGTCCCTCAAATTGCAATCAATAAAATTACTGAATTATGTAAAAATATTACATAAATACGCACGTAGAATTTAAATATATATGCATATTTTTATATTTGAAGTCTACGTGTATATTTATATAATTATTTATGTAATTTTGTATATGGACATATGTATATTTCTTATTATTTTTATATACATAGATATATATACAAATTCATTCTAAGTGTATTTTGATATCAATATATATATATTAATTTTAAAATACAGTTAGAATAAAATTTCATATAACTATATAATTTTTTTATTATTATTTAAAAAAAAATTATTTAATTTAAATTACTTATTTATATTTTATAATATATATATATACAATATATATAGTTATTATATATATTATATATATATACGTGTGTATTTGTTATATTAATATAAGTACATATTAATATAAAAATACACATAGTATGACATTATATATATATATATATATATATATATATATATATATATATATATATATATATATATATATATATATGATATATAGACATATATTATATAGATATAATATATGCCTATATATCATATATATATATATATATACAACATATATAATTATTTTTTTTATTAATATTAACTTTATTTTTTAAATGATTTACTAGCAGGGAGACTGCCTGTCAGCACAGACAGTCCCCCTGCAGGCAGACACATGTGGATTACCTATATTAGACCATGTGACGCTGTGTTAACGTATCACATGGCAATAGGTCCTAATTCAGTGTGGGAGACTGTCTGCTGCAGGCAGTCTCCCCACAATCGAAGACGCTGATCGCCGCCGGGGGAACGACGGCGATCAGGTAAGTAGCTCAGACCGTTAGGACGGTTCAGGACCGTCATCGGTCTGCAAGGCAAAAATGCCGATGACGGTCCTGAACCGTCCTGGGTCGGGAAGGGGTTAAAGGAACACTATAGTCACCTAAACAACTTTTAGCTTAATGAAGCAGTTTTAGTGTATAAGGGAAGGGTAAACATTAGAGATCTCTTTACAGGAAGTGTTTAGGAAGGCTGTGCAAGTCACATGCAGGGAGGTGGGACTAGGGTTAAGAAACAAAGTGATTTAACTTCTAAATGGCAGATAATTGAGCATTGAGACTTCAGGGGCATGATCTATACACCAAAACTGTTTCATTAAGCTAAAATTGTTTTGGTGACTATAGTGTCCCTTTAACTGTGCAATGTAAATATTGTAGTTTAAAGGAAAGAACTAAATCTAAACCCAGGATGCACACCACAGGAAATGCCACTATAAATGTAGCTTTATTGTCCATAATATGTCACAATGTAACAAACATAAAGTGATAAGGATAGAAAAAAACATTCATTGACATGAAGAGGTCTGGGTGACTATATTGTCCCTTTAAGAATGCCACGCTATTGAAGTGTATTGGTCAAATACAATTTAGATTGTTTTGTGGATTTTGACACAGTGCATGCAAGCAGCACCGTAAATGTCCCCACTATGGGAAATCCAGAACACTAAACACCATAATCACTACAGCATTCTGTAGTGGGAATGTTTCAGCATGCCCCTGGCATTATCTACTGGTTCTGCATAAATTTTTTTTGAGATATGACACAAACTGAGTGTGATGGACCGCCTGACTCCCCCCCAACCAGGTACCTCCGTCAATCGCTGCTTCCTAGTATTTGCTAGCACCATAAGCACTGCACTGGGACACAATAACCACTGTAAACCTCACAAACCGCCGCAGCTTGGTTGGGGTCTCGCTGTCCTCCACCCACCCTGGACCCAAGATCAGAATCCAGCTTCCAGTGGGTAGACCTCTCCTAGTCCCGAGAGCGAAGCAGGCTGCTCTTATTAGAGCAAGTGTTGTGATCCAAGGGAGTATAGTGATTATAGCAATCCCCAGTGTGTGAATATAGCTCTCTAATTCCCCCAAACATGAGCCTAGACTTCATGAAGGGTAAAATGAATTCCGTTTAATGGCAGCCACAACTGGCCTTTTATGACAGTCCTCATGCAAGGAGCACCCCCCCTGGACCTAAGAGTAAAACACAGTAGAAACAAATACACAATCACATTGGCTCTCAAGCCCAGGACACTCCCATACAAAATAGGTCAAACCTCACCCCCCCCATGCCTGGGAGATAACTGAGTCAAGCACTATACTAAACTCAATTATCTCCAAACACAAAAAGATTCTGGCAATTGACATTGCTAAAGGTCAATATCAATATTCTGAGAATAGGAGGACCCTCTCTAAATAACACAGAATAAGTGGAGAGCGTGAGGGGCATGCTAGCACCACAACTGCTATAGCCTGCATTTGGCACGTATTCCTAGCTTTTCCTTGCAGTGGGCACAGTCGATAGACCTCACGACTATCGTAGATGCCAAAACAAATAACTGCCTCCTGAGTCAAGAACCTGTCCACGTGCAGAAATTAAGTCCCCTGACCGGATATATCCTCTCCATATCCCTCCAAACCATTGTTTGTTTAATCATTGGTCTACAAAGTACAGATAACTTGAAATTCAACCTAATCTCTTCTCTATTAATTCTAGGCTGACCCAGGATGTGTACCCAAAAGCCCTCCATCAACCTGGTGATTTCCTATAAAGATGCTTTACAAGTTGTCCCTCAGAAATACAAGGAGTTGACGAATGTCTTTGGCAGGCAAATCTATGAATATCCAATAGATCTGCTCCCTCTTAACCCATACTGATGTATTTACCACTTATCTATACCTAAATGCAAGCCTCTCAAGGAAAGGATAGGGAATAATTAATCACATAGGCCCATCCAACTGACCCATCTACTGTCCAGTCCCATTTAGGGCAGCTCAGACGGCTGTTTGAATGCTCTGGCAGAAGATTTGTAATTTCATCAAACAGCTTATCAAGAAGTAAGTGCGTTTCTACTTGTCAGGCAAACGCAGTATGGCTGTTACTATTTAAAACAACTTTATAGCCAGCTTCTTGTTCTTGGCTACTAAAAAGAACCATTGGAGCAGTACTATGCAAGGGTGTGGGCAAGGGACATATTACACTATTCTTTTTGTGTTTAGAAATCTTACTTAAAATTAAGATACATTGTTCTTGTTCTAAATTACATTTTAGTAACATAAATTTATTAATAAGTTACTTAAACTTTCTCAGGCAAGCCCTGCTTCTGGCCATATTCACACCCATAAAATTAATGTGTTCCTATTTTCCATTTGAAATTTCGAAAGGTATGCTTTTCTTGATAACAGGGCAATTGGGGGCAAGAGTGTACCTAGGCCCAAGGTATTAGCTTTGTTGTTATGATGACCCGTTAGGTGACCTTTGTGAAACCTGCATCCAACAGAGCATCATTTACCGGTACTTTAGTACAAATGAGTGACTACATGGTGGCATGAGATTGTAAAAAGGGATTCCAGTATTTAGATAATACTTTATTTAAAGCATGTTTTATTACTGGAATTATTTCTTCATGTATCTTATTTCATTCTTACAGATCCTGCTGCTGTCTAGCCTACCCAGAATGAGCTCACTGGTAGAATACGATGATTCTGACTCTGAGACGGAAGGAATACCGGATTGCGGATTACCCAGCAATGAACAAGCTGAGAATCCCGCTGGACTTGTTATTCCATGTGAAGTTAGTAGGCCTCATTCCTGGAAAAAAGACTCTTCCAGCAAAGTTAGTAAATTATCTTCTGTTGGCTTGCCTGGAAATCCAGTAGAACGAATGGAACATGTAGTTAAATTCACTGAACGTAGTTTACCATACAGAAGCCATTTTAACCCTATGACTGTTGCAGGCACATCTGATTTTAAAAATCATGGTTCCTATGTGCAGAAGAGACCTTCTCTAGATGATTCAAATCGTGAGACTGTTGTCAAACCCTATATACCAAAAAGACGGAAGCAAGAGCAGATGTCCTCCGTTGAAGATGGTGGAGAAGCTTCAGATCAGACATCTGTTTCCACAGCTGATATATCCCAAAATATTTTCAGAGTTTCAGATTACCTCGGACCCCATTTGCCTGTAAAATACACTTCCACTGAAATCCCTCAAAAAATGGTGTTCATGATGAATGAGCACGCGGCCCCAGTGAACAGAGTTCAATGGAATCCTCTACGGCAATACAGTCACCTCCTTCTCTCCGCGTCAATGGACACAACTATCAAGGTAATTGCTACACTGTATCATTTCTATACGTTGTTGCTTCTTTCATATGAAGTATTTGTTCATTGGTGATAAATTGAGAAATGTTTAAATTAGGTTGCGGATCAAACAAAATTCATATCAAGGTGTACGTCCACAGTGTGTTAGGAGTAGTCAATAAAATTGCTTATCTGTTAACCAGATACTTGATGCCAAGAAAAGGTTTTGTGCTCGTGCCAGTCTGCTGAAAATCTGATATCAGAGCTATAAATAGTGTTTTTGTAATATGTATTAACAACATTTAGCCACTGATTCTCCAATCAGCCATTAAAAAAACACACATCGTTAGAAATACAAATATTTATTCCCAGTAAGCATTGGTAGGTTAGTGAGTATGTGTGGCAAAACACCACTCTGCTATTTGATGAAAGTGCCACTAGAGGCAGGTTAACCCTACAAAGAAAACATTTCATGAAGATGATAGGTTCTGGGTCCTATAGTGTTTCATTAAAACCATCTTAAAGACCCACAAAGTCTTATGCCTTTTTACAAAAATGTATTTTACATTTTATATCAATGCTGTATGAAGACGGCTGCACTCACGGTCTTAAAGGACCACTATTGCCACCCAGACCACTTCAGCTCAATGAAGTGGTCTGGGTGCCAGGTCCCTCTAGTTTTAACCCAGCAGCTAAAAACATAGCACTTTCAGAGAAACCGCTATGTTTCACTGAGGGTTAATCCAGCCTCTAGTGGCTGTCTCACTGACAGGCGCTTCTGCGATTCTCACAGTGAAAATCACAGTGAGAAGATGCTGGACGTCCATAGGAAAGTATTGAGTAATGCTTTTCTATGGGCGATTTGAATGCGTGCGTGGCTCTAGCCACGCATGCTCATTCGCCGCTGACGTTGGCAGGAGGAAAGTTCCCCAGCACCAAGGGAGCCCGGCGCTGGAGAAAGATAAGTGGCTGAAAGGGTT
Source organism: Pelobates cultripes (assembly GCA_933207985.1). Lineage (NCBI taxonomy): Eukaryota > Metazoa > Chordata > Amphibia > Anura > Pelobatidae > Pelobates > Pelobates cultripes. Next base: position 65,226,460 of record OW240924.1, read on the forward strand.
TTTACCTTTTTAAGTAAAATTTTACTTTTATTCCAAAATTGTTAAAAGCCGGATCAACGTTTCAGACTTTCTTGTGGATCATAAATATAATTAATTATGATCCTGAAGAAAGTGCCTAATTGGGACTGAAACGTTGATCCTGCTTTTAACAATTTATATAAAAGTAAAATTTTACTCAAGACAGTGAGTGCAGACGTCTTCATACAGCATTTGGATATTGGAGCCTTGGTAGTGCACCCGGCCACTTAATCTACCTACAGCCTGAGTGCAAAGAACTTCAGCCATATATATAGTAGATTGGATTAGCCGTATTAGTCTAGCAGACAAGATGCCAAAATACCAGAGTATTGCAGTATGCAATTATACCTTTTTTTTTTATTGGACTAACGTAATATTTCAAAGATAAGCTTTCAAGAGTTTTTTCCTCTCTACCTCAGGTCTGAAGCAATACTGATCAATCTGATAGAGTTTAAAGGACCACTATAGTGCCAAGAAAAAATACTCGTTTTCCTGGCACTATAGTGCCCTGAGGGTGCCCCCGCCCTCAGGGTCCCACTCCCGTGGCGCTGAAGGGGGAGGAAGGGGTTAATCCCTTACCTTTTTTCCAGCGCCGGGCTCCCTCGGCACTGGGACTCTCCTCCCACTTCTGACGTCCCTGGCTGAATTCACATGCGCGCGCATTCAGCCAGTCTCATAGGAAAGCATTCTGAATGCTTTCCTATGGACGCTGGCATCTTCTCACTGTGAAAAGCACAGTGAGAAGCGCCTCTAGCGGCTGTCAATGAGACAGCCACTAGAGGCTGGATTAACCCATACGTAAACATAGAAGTTTCTCTGAAACTATGTTTACAGCAAAAGGGTTAAACCTAGCTGGACCTGGCACCCAGACCACTTCATTAAGCTAAAGTGGTCTGGGTGCCTATAGTGGTCCTTTAACACTTAAAACAACTAACATCAATACTCTGGTATTTGGGCATTATATATATATATATATATATATATATATATATAAATATAAACAGCTAATGTCCATCCCCTATTTTACCCCCAAACCCTGTAAATGAAATTGAAACTTACCTGAATCCAGTCCTAAAGTGTTTCTACGCTCTGTCCCGACGTCATACTGCATCAATCCTTTTCCTTCCATATCTAATGCTTCTAATGCTTTTGATTGGACTGTTGTTACTGCTTTGAGCTGGTGTGGGGAGGGAGACGGGTGGGACAATGGAGGGAGAGGATTATTTTTAAAAAAATACAAGAAAAAAACAGGGTGGTCAGGAGAGAAGACATTCAAGTTTCCCATTGATGTTGGGTGTGGAAGCTCATAACGTATGATGCCAGTGAGCAGTGTGCGTCTGACGACAGACGTCATTTTTGCGCATAATTGATATTAGGCAGTCAAAAACAGATGACCAGTTTCTAAGCCACATGTACTGGGGATGCAACTAGCCTCTGGTACAAAACTGCAGATCTCTCCTGTATAGGAACGCTATACATATGGAATTCTTCCTCCTGAAAAGTAGAAGTGGTCATGGACATTGGAGTAGCCCTTTAAGCTGATGTTAGAAGTGAATAAATACAAATAGGAATTCAGCGCTTGTAAAATAATGATGCAGTTCAAAAAGGCAGCTTAGTCACCAAATCCAGGGTCTCTCAAAATAGAAGCACTGGTGTAGCGCTTAGGGTGTCCTTAAAAATATACATAACGACAAAAGAAGAGAACTAATAGTATATTATTATGTACAATATAGTGGATACAAGTAGTTCACTCACTCACTTTTTAGGAGCTTAGATCAGCTCCAACTTCAACGCTTGGGCAGAATGATCCCCGCCTAGGGATATAGTGTGGTGCATGATTTGTGTATAGTCCTTGTATTGGTAGATTTTCTTGTGGAAATGTGTAAGAAAATCTTGATAATGAAGTGTAGTAAGCCAGACCAAATGGGAGTAGTAGAGCAATATAAAAAACTGCGCACTCACATGTTATGGAGCCTGAACAGTGGCTCCACAGGTATAGCGTGAAGTAGTATGATCTTCATTATAGGATATAGGTGATGTTGGTGTCTCTCTGTATATACAAGAGAAATAAAACCACAATAGTGTACACTGTAAAAATGGAGTGAGAAAATAAAAACTTACATGTAGCAGAGCAAAATTAGGTTTGCTCAATCCAGTAGGCACAGGTGGTATTTTATCCCCAGCAATGATAAAGGTGTTCAGGAATTTAGCAGTCAATAAGGTCCAATCAAACGTGTTTTTATTATACAAAAACAAAGAATAAAACAATAAAATGTAAAATAAACAGTATAAAACAATCTTTAGGTACACCTAACACATTCCACCATTAACTGGCTTTATGAAAATTGTTTACAGACTAGAAGGACCAAAGTTGCTTATAAAGGGGTGAACAATTTGAAAATAACGGTTGTGTGACGTCATATGACCTGAAGTTAATTAACATAAACATTCAGAAGATTAAAGGGACACTATAGTCACCAGAACAACTACAGCTTATTGTATTTGTTCTGGTGAGTAGAATCATTACCTTCAGGTGCTGTAAACACTGTCTTTTTTCAGAGAAAATGCAGTGTTTACATTACAGCCTAGTGATAACTTCACTGGCCACTCCTCAGATGGCTGTTAGAGATCCTTCCTGGGTCACGGCTGCCTAAAATGCATCCAAACATTCAGCGTCTCCTCCCTCTGCATGCAGACACTGAACTTTCCTCATAGAGATTCATTGATTCAATTCATCTCTATGAGGAGATGCTGATTGGCCAGGGCTGTATTTGAATCATGCTGGCTCTGTCCCTGATCTGACTATTTGTCAGTCTCAGCCAATTCTATGGGAAAGCATTGGGATTGGATCAGGCTACCACTTTTAATGATGTCAGCAGACTGCTTGTTTTTCTGAGTCTAACATCATGCAGAGTTACAGCTTCAGGCTTGAATACAGTAAGATTTTGCTGTATTTATGGAGGCATGATGGGCCCAGGGGGGCTAGATGGTGGTGTTAACACTATAGGGTCAGGAATACATGTTTGTGTTCCTGACCCTAGAGTGATCCTTTAAATACACCAATAGGGTTTCTAAAAGAAAGTATGGACCAAGTAAGTGTTAGTGTTTGAAGTGCATGATTTGAAGGAGAAAATAAACCCTGCTTTGCAATATGGGTTATAGATACCTGAAATAACCTCGCAATGGAAGTTGTTAAGGCTAACCGAGTTTATGGATCCACAAATGTTTAGGATATGCTTAAAGGACCACTATAGTGCCAGGAAAACATACTCGTTTTCCTGGCACTATAGTGCCCTGAGGGTGCCCCTACCCTCAGGGATCCCCTCCCGCCCGGCTCTGGAAGGGGGAAAGGGTTAAAAACTTACCTTTTTCCAGCGCTGGGCGGAGAGCTCTCCTCCTCCGATCCTCCTTCTCTCCTCCCTGTCAGCTGAATGCGCACGCGCGGCAAGAGCTGCGCGCGCATTCAGCCGGTCGCATAGGAAAGCATTATCAATGCTTTCCTATGGACGCTGGCGTGCTCTCACTATGAAAATCACAGTGAGACGCACGCAAGCGCCTCTAGCGGCTGTCAATGAGACAGCCGCTAGAGGGAATGGGGGAAGGCTTAACCCATTAATAAACATAGCAGTTTCTCTGAAACTGCTATGTTTATTAAAAAATGGGTTAACCCTAGCTGGACCTGGCACCCAGACCACTTAATTAAGCTGAAGTGGTCTGGGTGCCTAGAGTGGTCCTTTAAGTCTATCCTGGAGAATTAAAAAAAATTGCTTCTGAAATGTCAGAATAAAATGTCAGACTAGATGTCTTATTGATTTTCTGACGCTGTGGCTATTAAAGTTAATAAAGAAGTAGGTTCTAGGGAATGTTGATGTCAAGGGCATGCAAAGTGTGGTGTGGCATTCAAAATTCATAGTACTAGCAGAAACCGGGGAGGACCACCTAATGTTGAAAGAGCTAGTCTCTTAGAGCACCCGCTTTCCCTTCGCAGGTAGTGGTGGATTGCCCTGGAGATCCAGCAATTTAAATTTTAGATCTGGTGCCTCCTGGTCAAATTCATTGAGTTTACAGATATTTTACACCAGGATATGCAAACACACGCTGTGCCTCATGGTTTTTCATCACAGGTGTGAAAAAAATCTATTTCTGCCATAACTTCTTATCCTTTCTGCAGCATCAGGTCACTGATGATAACCTGCTTTTTCCTTTGATCTTAAACATGACTGCTTTTTGTGTCTGATGTATCTGTAAGGCTTCAAGATGTCTTGCAGGCAGCACTTAATATAGCCAGGCACATTGCAAATCTTATCGGTTGGCTTTTTCTAAAGCTACACTTGTTTGCTTTCTGACTTATGGGACCAATTATCCCTTATGTTCACAGCTTTGTGGAAGCAGGATTTGCCTGGGTTCGTGAACCTCTGTATTAACTGAAGGGATAAACTAGATTGGAAACCAGGACTGCAAGTTTATTACTTTGCCATAAAACTCTTGTAGCAAGTTCCTACCAAATAATGTATTTTACGAATTGTTTTAAGGTATTGCAGGTAATGCAAATTGGGACATAGAATAACACATGCACTATATATATTATGCCATATATTGAATATAGTCTTGGTAGCATTTGGTTCCTTAATGGTTCCATTCACCCACGTGCACATTAATGGTATGTTAAGCATTGTGAACTGTGTTGCTCAAAAAGTAGACCCGTCAAGGGGCAGTCTAAGCACCTTTACCATTACAGCTCAGTATAGTGGTCGTGGTGCAAAGAGCCACATAGTTTTTTGTTTTGTTTTTTTAACTGTTTGAGAGCTGTTTGACAGCAAGGATTGGCTCAGAGTGTCAGGGGGGAAGTTACTATCCGCTGTAAAATCTCACACAACACCCAAAATTTAGACACGCACCTATGATGTTCTATCACACCTGTGATGTGCCAGATATATAGGATATAAACTAAAAATTTCAGGCACTCACTGTGGTAGATTTAGGCAGGTTTATTGGACACCACAACATTACGACCTGTACCCAGGTCTTTTTCAAGATATATAGGGTATGTCTTTCTCACACAGTTTTGTGAACAGGGAGCGTCAGCTGACAATCTATGCCATTCAGTGGTGCCCAGTCAGAGGCTTCTTCACTGTAGCTTTCGACCATCACGGAAAGGAGAGAGGCAGAGCAGGTGAATGCCGTCTTTGCAACTATTAGATTAAAACCTTTGTAAACTGCCTAGCACTTTAAGGCCTTGTTTCTCAAACAGTGGTACGCATAACGCATGGGGAACATGCATCAAAGGCAGGGGAATGGCCACCTTAGCGCCCCTAGGAGGCTAAGGCACAGTAGGCACCTGTTTACCTGGATAGCCAAATACAGTGTCCATGGGGTGGATGGAGACGGAAGCGGTGAGGGATCTGTAATCTTCATGATCTTTCAGTACGGCTCCCTTGTCCACCCTGCGGTGATGCCGGAAGCTGAGTTATGTCACTCTGGCCTTGGCATCCTTAAACAGCGCACAATGGAGAAGTGCTTAAAGAGCACAAAGAATACACAAGCCCCACACTGGACCCTAGGGAAAGGATCTACTCCAGCTCTCTAAAGGGTAGGGAGGCTGGGTGTACTTCAATAAAAATTTGTGTGTGTCTGTCAGTGAATGTGTGTGTGTGTGTGAAATCGGTGAGAGTGTCAGTGTTTGTCAAATCAGTAAGAGTGTGTCATTGAATGTGGATGTCAGGGTGTTAGTTTCCTATGTGTGTTAGTGTCCTCGGTGTGTAAATGTGTGCTAGTGTCCTTTTGAGTGTGTCTGTCAGTATGTGTCTGTCTGTCAGAGAATGTGTCATCTATGTGTAAGTGTGTGTTTCCGTGTCTAACTGTGTGCGTGTGTGTCAAATCGGTGAGTGTGTCCCGTGTGTGTGTAAATGTGTCCGTTGTTCTATCAGTCTGGTATACCCCGTCAGATTGCTATACCCACGTCACTTCCGGGGAGGGGAATAAGCTGGATCCTGTGCTGCACATGTGTGCTAGCACTCCTGCTACTCCTCCACAGCAAGGTCCTGGAAGGTAAGTAAAACTAGTTTTACACTTTCATTATAGTTAGTGCATTCACTAAACTTAGGCACACGGGACATTTAGGGTTAAGTGAGGGTACAAATTAGGGTTAGGTAAGTGCTTCTAACCTCTCTCACACTCTATTCTTACCCTAACCCTTGGGGCAAGGGTTAAAATAAAGTGTGAGAAATCACTATTTAGTGATATTCCCCTAAAGTGAAATATCACTAAATATGAACAAGTCCATAATCCTAACCCTAATTTGAACCCTAACATTAACCCTAAATGTCCCATGTCCTAAGCTTAGTGAATGCACTAACTATAATGAAAGTGTAAAACTAGTTTTACTTACCTTCCAGGACCTTGCTGTGGAGGAGTAGCAGGAGTGCTGCATGTGCAGCACAGGATCCAGCTGATTCCCCTCCCCGGAAGTGACGTGGGTATAGCAATCTGACGGGGTATACCAGACTGATAGAACACCGTGTCCTCTATATGTAACTTTGGGTGTATTACATTTTCACTTTCTGACTTTTATACTTTAGATTAATAGTTCCTACTCTCCTCATACTTTCACAATATTCACATTGTATCATCTTTATTTCACTAATATTCTTTACTACCTTTAATAAGGCTTGTTCTCCAGTATGGGATGAACTTAAATGTCAGTGTCTACACGTTTCATTTGGAATTTAAATCAATAGAAATGGCGTTCGCGTGGCAGTGGTGCTTAGACCTGCAGGGGTAGTTCTCCATCAAAGGTTGAAAAACACTGCCTTAAGGTAACGTTGCATCAGAATCTCTTGGCACCATAAACACTTCATTAGGATTATATTGTTATGGTGATTCCCTTTATCCAGAGTGTAACCTAAACCAAGAGATTTTGCTTTATTTGTGAAAGCAGTAGGACTAATCTTTGAACTGTTTATTAAAACCAAGTAAACTGGGAAATGTGGAGAACTGGTAAGGAAATTGCATATTTTTTGTCAAAAAATAGGCAAGGTGGACAAAAAAACCCAAAAAACGGAACCAGAAATTGATATCATATCTGCTATATAGATCTATAATGTGCAAATCCTTAAGCAAGTCACAAGAGTCCCCGAGTTAGTAAATTAATTCCTATGTTTATCACTAAGCAAAAAATCTTGAATATGAATACATTTTTCTTTTCAAATGATTTCTTATAAGCTGTAATTGGCATACTGAGGTGCTGCTCATAGATGTTAGAAATAATTGGCTCAGCTTTATATCCTCATGGGTCAAATTCTTCTTTGTTTCCCCGCGCTAGTGAATGCTGAAGATTTCCAACAATCTCCCAATTATTTTTATAAATGGTTGTTCTAAACTTGTTGATGTCCAAGGCAACCAGTGGTGACTTGGACGTGAGGAGCTGTATGCTAGACATACCTCCCAGATGAAAACTGTTTGGATTTCTTTTTATCTCCAATATACTTTTTTTCGTGAATTTACAGGGCAGCGAATGTTTGCCTCGAGTCTGACTATCATTTGAGGATGACTTGTTAAAATAGGCAGGACTTGAAATCGACCATTGCTTACTAGGTTGGAAAAGAAAAAGAAATCTTAAAAACTGCCAACCTTTTTTTATTTTTTTATTAACATTATACAGAAACACTCTATTGAATTAAAAAACAAAAAACAACTGAGTAGATATGCTCCCAAAGAAAGCAAGTATGTATTTTTTTGTGCTATTCAAAAAGCCACTCGCAAAAGCTGCAGATCTCTTATCTGCAGCCTTTACAAGTCCTCGTCTTCTTTCCCTGCCATGCTTTTCTGTGGCTGTCCAATCACAGACTTCCCAATGCAGATCAATAAGGTCTTTGCTTGGCAGGTGCTGTGGGCTGTTTTAAGTCTGAACTGGAACCGAGTTGTAATACATTTCTTTGAGAAGGTGGAAGGCACACTCAAGCCCAACACTAGAAACCTACACTGGCGATATGATGATGAAAACTGGCGCTTTTATAAACTCTCTCAAATATGACAGACTCGAGGACCCCAAAGCATTTCCGCAAGCTATGTTCCTTTAATTCTGGGAGGACTTAAAATCTTTCTCATCTTGCCCTGTAACCTCTTATTATGGCCTATGCTCATAAGTCTGTCTCTGAGTTCATGTGGACGGTCACCCAACTTGCAAGTGAGTTTCATATGGTTGTTATGCATTGGGCAGCACATTAGACTTAATATCTCAGCGTGTATGTATTTAATATTTTTTAATAGTGTGCTTTGTAGTGACACTTCAAGCACCATAATAACTTTGTGTCCTTCACACATCCTCCGCAATGAAAATGACTTACAACTACAACTACAAGACAGTCTACCAGAGCTGTCAGACATCTGGAATTCTGTTGTTAATTTTCATGGTGCAAGATTCCGTAGATCGGAATGAGAGGTTCCTGCTTTATGAATCATCTACTTGGTGATGAAGGGGTTTTTTCTCAACCTGTAGTCACCTCTCTAAACTGTGCACCTTCAGGACCTTGGAAAAACCTATTGAATTATTTTTAATTGTACCAAACAGCAAATAGAGGCACTTCTTGCAGTTTCACAAGTTTGAGTGAATCTGTCCAGGGTCTTGAAAATCTCCTTAGGGAAGCATTGAGTCAGTGCTTTCCTACAGGGAAGGCCAAATGCGCATTTGGTTCCCGAATCTCTGTGATGTCGGTGGAGTAGGAGCACAACACAGAGCCGATACATCAGCGCTGGAATTGGGTTTGAGAAAATAGGCCTTTTTACCCTTTATTTGCAGCCAGTGAGGGGGAGTAGAGGGCACTATAATGTTAAGAATACAGCTTTGTATTCCTAACACTATAGGTATTCCTTTAAAGTTGATTTTCTGAAGTAAATATAACATCTGATTGAAAATGAAACCATTTTGTTTTGCATGCAAGCTGTGTCAGACACAGCCAGGGGAAGTTTACCTATGACTGCAGTAAACAGAAACAAAAGTGATTTAGCTCCTAAATGGCAGATATTTAAACAGTGCAAACTGCAGGGGTATGATCTATACATGCAAACTGCTTCATTAAGCTAAAGTTGTTTTGATGCCTACAGTGTCCCTTTAAGATAAAAATAATTTAAATGGAAACTCATCCCATTCAGGTATGTTTTCAGTTCATTCAGTTTGGCCTTCAATTTGAAATTAACTTTGCATTTACTTTGAATTCCCTCGAATACTTACTTAAGTGAATAACCCTGCTTGTCAAACTTGGTTCCCAATTAAATTTGTTTATAGACCAATCAGCACAGACTACAAACACTGGCCATTTATTCATAATACAATATTATGAAAGAAAAAAACCCAACAATGTTAAAAAGTGTTTCACTCGCCATGTGCGGCGGCAAAGTCACATCAAATCTTTTTCCAGCATATGCCGTCTGTCTCCGGTATTATACACCATATTTTCACTACCTGTACAATATTGCTAAGGCAATATAGCTGAAACGTGGACTTTTTTGGGGGGGGTACAGGGGGGGGGTGTGTTTTAACGCCATAGCGTAATCGCCTGCAAATTCACCTGGGCTTGGTGAACATGGTGAAAATTGTCTGTTTTTAACACTTTTTTTTTTTTTTTACATTTAGAACTTGCCAAATATTTGCATCATCATTATACCACAATTACCAATCTGTGCCACGGGGTGGCGCAATTGCTCTAGCAATCAGACTTCATATGCTCTTATATGTTTTATTTCCTGTGTTACGGGGATATCATGCTTTGTGGAAAAAAAGGCAAAGGCCCTTAGGGAGGGACACAAAGGGTGGCTGTTGTTATGGAACCACAGGTGGCAATCAGTACCTAATATAATGAATACCAAAAATGATTTTATCTTTATTGCACACAATGTAACATAATCTAACATAAGTGTTTTAAAATAAATGATAAAAAAAAAAACTACATTAATAATAAAAAAATAAAAATGGTCTAGATATCAGGACCTGTCATAAAATATAATATAAATACCACTCAAAAAGAAAAACTGAAATGAAAAACAGTATAGACTATAGAATTTTAGTCCTGTCCAGTAGGATTGCTGGTTGGAGCTCACCCTAGAGGAGTGTTGCCATGTATCCATTTGAAAAAATTACAAAAATAAGCAGCAACAACTTCAAATAAAGTCAGTGTTGCAGTCTTTAAAATTCCCCCTTTTTTAACTCTCCTCTTAATGTAGAAAATAAATGTCCTGTGGTTCACTTTGTCAGTTAGCCGAGTTCCTATTGGTTTTATGTACGTAGGCCTTGGCGCTGTGTGAGTTAACTGCAGTTCAATTTTTTTTTTTTTTTAAATGAACTGAGCAGTCCATCTATTTAAAGAAGCAGTAATGCAAATCATGTTCCCAACTTTTCATATCATGCTTTGTATCTGGTGTCTATTTAAGGTGGTTTACATAGTAACTAAAAGGTCTGACATCAAGCTTAATTTCCCTCTAGTCTAACGCTTCCTCTCTATTTGGAAGATGTGTTCTTCTTCTGGAAGAATGTAAACCCATGTGCATTATGTTATTTCTCTTTTTGTGTTATGAACTACTGGAATCTATTTTAACTTAATTAATTCTGTAAATATTTTCTGTTTTTGAATAGCGGCTGAGGTAGTGTAGGCCAAAATAGATGAGTTGGGGACATTTTTCTAATTCATCTGTTTTGGCTTTTGGCAATCTTGGCTTTCTGGATTTTACTAATTATTCCAGAGTATTGCCAATATTTACCATGGTGGCATGTCAGAGGTTTTTAAACATTCCCTTATCAATAAGAGCATATAATATGATGGCGTCTTTGCTACAGACATGTAATAAATGTTTTTGTCTTACTGCTCTTCTGCTCGCCCACGTGGTGAGGCACCTGACGCAGACTCCTCTCACAGGCTAACCAGCATGTCCCAAGCCGGACGCTGAAATCACTCCCCTTCTTATGACGCGACGAATGCGCGTCAACGTTATTACGCCGATGACGCGGGCACGCGTCATTTCACCGGCCCCAGACCGTTTTGGGGGCATGACCTTAAAGCAATAGACGCTGCCTCATAAAAAGGGCGCCTTTTGCTTTGTTCTTTGCCCTATTGTGGTACTTAGTGTCCCCTATAGTGCTACTTGATATTTCTCGGTGATTGGTATATTTTGACTTGGCTTGGCTATTGACTCTTCTGTTCTCTGGTTTCCTGACTTGACTTGTATTTTGAATTTTCTCAAGATACAAGTCGAGTCAGATCTGGCTGTTCCCGCAGCGCTCTCCTAATTTCTGGCATCCTAACTTATTTGGTTATTGTCAGATTACTCTTTTCCAACCTACCTTAAACCCGACCATTCTTGAGGTGGCCGGCTTTGGGTTACCTTCAAGGGTTCAACTTTTATCTGATGGTTTAACCCCAAAATCTTCAGGCGTCCCTCCAAATCAACTTGAGTCTGAGGCTTGAAACAGGAAGGCTAGGTCAGCTAGCACTCTCAGCCTGTCAGGTAGCCATTAAGAAAATTCCTTGAAGTTATCATAGTGCCCATAGTGTTAATAAAGGGTTCTATGTTGGAGATGAGGAGGGAGTTGGGGAAAAAAAGGTCTGTAGGTCTCCTACACTGCATAAACCAAACTTCTAATCTTGGACCAAAATAGCCAACTTGAAAAAATTACCCAAATCAGCTATATTTATTTATTTATGAGGCCATTTTGGTCTATAATTTGAAATTCACTTTGAATTCCCCACAATTCATATTTTCTACTTTTTAGTGATCTTGACAGGTTTCCAGACTCCTTTATACTCTTACCAGGTCAGAAGGGATAATGTGATGTCAGTAAGCCATGTAACCCTGAGTCTGTTGCTACCGTGAAAGAACGCAGAGTCAGGGCACCCCGTCAATCAGGGGGGCCTTTTAATAATTTCTGAACGTTGCTTGTGAGCAGAGAGAGAAATTCAAATCGCGTTTGTTTTTATTTCATTTTTTTTTACTCTTGTATGCTTTATATCTAATTTAGTGCATATATCTGTCCCCTCTTTTCTTTTAATCCTCAAATGCTAGCTGTATGCCCAATGTGCTACGGAATCTGTTGGCACTATAAAAATGGCAATAATAATAACAATAATGCAAAGAGCACAACTCTATATCTGCTGGGTGCCGGTCCCTGCTTATTCCTGTTTGCAGAGCAGGGAGCTCCTGATAGAGCATCTGTTAGCTCTCCTGAGCTAAACTGTCTCAGCCTATCAGCCCTGTGCTTAGCTCAAGCAGAGAGATTCTGGGCTATAGAGAGGCAAGGAGCACAGAAGCAGGCCCAAGGTTAGAAGCCAATCTGTTGGCAAACAGTTGGAATACTTACATGGGGATGGCGGCCTTCAGTGCTGTAAGGTATTATGAGCGTTCCTTTAATTTCCATTTTTATTGCCATTTATAATTTGACCAGTTGATAAGTATTTTTTACAGAAAATAAAAAATACAGAAAATGTATGCACTTTGTACCAGTTTGCTCTCATTTCAGATAATACTGCCATGAAATGTGATGTTATGTGGGTGGACGAGAAATTAGTCGCTTATTTAATGCTCCATCTGATGATATCCTGCAGATACACCACCTGTTAGTTATTTGACCTGCTAGAATTCTGCCGATAAGTTTTTGGGTTTAGATCAGACTAGATTATTGTTAGACACTTTAGCTGCCATGGCCTGTGTTTGCCTAGATACTGCTAGCCATGTGGGAAAAATGACTATAACAGCTGCAGTGCTGGTGGTCAGCTATCCATTAAATTAGTCCATTCACATTTTATTTTAATGTAGAGTTACGTTTTCAAACCTGTGATCATTGAGCTAACATTCTTTTTCCAGTATGACTTTGCGGGTTTCCCTTTTCTTTATTTGTTGGGAGACCCATTCGGCAGTTATATTCCAAATGATAATTTTGCAAATTAAATTCTCTTGTAGACTTGCTACATTATTTTAAAACCCTTGTGGTTAAAAGCTAATTTAGATATTACTGGCATAGAAGCCAGCATGTAGACATGTAGACATCATGAGGCCGCTTGCTCTGTTTGACTAAGGACCAAGGGATAGTGTTACTTTAATGCAAGGGTAGGCAGCACTGTGCCGAAATGAGATTGTGATGTCTTGTAGCGTTCCGGTCCTTTTTTTTTACATTGAGGTGTGTATGTTGCTGTATTCTGCTTGTGTTATTTTTACTGCAGTTGCTTTGTATCGTTGTATTTGTGCGTATATGAGTTATTATATTGTATATGTTCATGAGTAGTTGTGGTATCGTTTATGATACCTATGAATGAGGGCTGTGTTTGGGGGGATGCTTGTGGAATTGTGTGTGAATGGATATGTCACGTGTGTTTGGTAGTGTGTGTGTTTATCTGTGTGGCTATTTGGGGTATTGCATGTGAGAGGTTGCTTGTGGGGTTGTGTGCATGTATGTGGATCGTTAGTGGTGTTGCGTTTGTGCGTATTGTGTGTGTTTGTATGTGGGCTGTTCGTATTATTTGTATAAGGGGAGGTTTATTCTGCATTTCTGTGTATATCTAGGAGTATGGGTGGCTTCCCTGGGATCCAGTGGGGACCAGGCTGGCCAGATACAGGTCAAGGACAGGAGCTGCAACAGCAGCTGCAGGCTGCTCTATTCCAGTGTGGATTCCCATTCACAAGTGCTGGAATGAAGTGATCTGAAATCACTTCCTCTACATGCTGCAATGCATAAATTGAGGTTTGTCCTTAACCACCTTCTCGTATTGGCAGATATCGGAAGTTTCACTGGGACTCCTGATAGGCCAGACCCTGTTTGGCTCTTGCAACCTTGAGTGCCATGCAAAGACGCCTCAAGTGCCGTGCATTGCACACGTGCCATAGGTTGCCTAACCCTGCTTTAGTGTAACACCCACAAAGCTCCGGAGAAGGCAGTGCTAGAGCAAGGTAAGTAGTTCATATAGCTCGATTTTCTTTTAAATTAGTATGTCATTTATCTCAATTATAAAATGTTATAGTCATAGCTTATGGGCTTCGAGCCGGTTAAACCGACCCTGACATGCCAGGTTCATTTTAAAATTAAAAAGAAAAATAAGTAAATAAAAGAAAAATGAGACCACCAAACAGAAACAAATGTTGGTTCCTCGGATCCCCTCTTAAACAGGAGGGGCCTGACAATGTCCCTCCCATTCATTAATTCCTTCAACTGTAGGGAAACTTTTTGAACAAAAATACATCTTTTTATAATGCATCTAATTAATAATTTTGATCGTTAAAGGGACTCTCTAGTGCCAGGAAAACAAATCCATTTTCCTGGCACTGCAGAATCCTGCAGTGCCCCCCTCCCTCCACCTCCCATCCCATATTGCTGAAAGGGTTAAAACCACTTCAGTGACTTACCTGAATCCAGCACCGATATCCCTCGGTGCTGAGTCAGGTTCCTCCCACGCTCCTCCTGGCTGACATCGGGGTGGGAGACCTAATGCGCATGCGTGGCAATGGCCGCGCCCGCTTGCATTAGACCTCCCCATAGGAAATCATTATTCAGTGCTTTCCTATGGGGATTCCGGCAACGCTGGAGGTCCTCATGCAAGTGATATCTATTAACCCCCCCCCTCTGCCCCTGCCAGTATGCTCAGAGGAGGCACCTTGAAATGTTTCCATTACTATTCCATCTTGTGAGTGCATTTAAAATCGCACAGTCTATGCACTTGAATTGTGTTACACGTGTTACACTATATTATTATTCTTTTTCTGTAGATCCACAGCTGTATATTAACTACATAGTTGTGTATATTGACTACACACTCCATGCTGTGAGCCTCTCTGGCATTAGAAATACCATCTTAATGGTAACATCTACACTATGGGTGCATATACCTGAGTGCAAACACAAAAAACAAACCCATAGATTTAAAAGGGAGCTCTAGATTTTAAAATCTACAATTTTTCTCTGTGGTTTTATTTACATTTTTGGCAAAATCTAGCTCTCAGTCAGACATAGGCATTTGGATCTACCCAGTTTTTATTGGAATCAAACCATGGCTGTCTCATTTAAAAATGGGATAGTATCGATAAAACTCATGGCACTGTAAATTATATTGCATATTAAATATTGCTGTTCTTGTCACAATCCTGAACTACGACATGGCACTGAGCCCTGGTGTCTTATTTGTCAACGCAAAATTTGATTAATGTGCTAGTGTGACGGGGGCTGAAGCCCTTTTTAATGTGTGTGACATATATATACACAAAGTCATGTCTCCTCACTTATTTTTCAAACGTTCTTCGTTGCATGTCACTTTTCACATGACAATTCTATCATCTTCTATATTATGATTACATGTTCATATTAATAATGCTTTCAGAACATAAACTCGGCCTGTGAAGTCATTGGCTTGAAAAAAAATTGTCATCAGTTTTTGCTAATGAAGTAAGACTGTGTATTCGAGCCCACACGTGTATTATTGTGCAATTTATACATATAAGTAGGTCTCTATTTCCACTGAATTTCTTGTCTTGCTCTCACCTTATGGAAGCATCCAACTTTAAAGGTACACGTTGGACCCGTAAAGCACGTTAACTTGCTGAAATGCTTTTTGTGTGAAAACTTTGTTTTTTTTTTGTAAAATGAAAAGGGGGGAGGAGTGCAGATTTCAATAGAAATTGGCACTTTTATAAATTAACCTTGTTACAATCCCTGGCTGTCAAACGTGTATTAGGAAGTTTGTGATTGGACAGCTACAGAAAGTCTGAGCGGGGTTAGAAGGGGAGGGCTTACAAAGGCTTTGTAAAGGAGAACTGCAGATTTTGCTAACTGTTTTTAGTTATACCTCAATAAAAAATGTATGTATAATTAAATGCATGCATGTTTTCATTTGAGAGAGAAGTGTCCCTTTAACCTCATTAAGGAGTACTGTCCCCACCATCCTATAAAATGAGTATTTCATAAAGATAAAATATTTAGGAAATACTCATATTGACTGTGTTTAGCATTTAACTGAAATTCTAGCCCAGTCAAAAGATATGCTAGTAGTATAATATCAGGGACTACTCAGTATTTTTCCTACGCCTGACATTTCTAGACACTGTGCGGAGCTACCGCCGTCTAGAAGTGTCAATCTCCGAGCCGTCATCAGTGACTGCTGCAGGGAACTGGCTCTAGAACATGACAGAACCACTTAAACATCCATTGGCAGTTTTATGTTGCTGTAATCAACTAGTCTTCACAAATACTTTTGCAAAATGGAAATACCTGCTCCGTTAACTACTGGAAGTCTGTCCGGAGCTGTTGCTGTTAAATAATCTGGATATTCTATGCTGGTTTAAAAGGCACTAAACTCACCCAAACTACTTCAACACAATAAAGTGTTTTAGGTGCAGTGTCTCTATCTTTTCAAGCCTCTAATGTAAAACATTGCCATTATGTAGAGGTACTTAACCGGGTCAAACTCTCTTATAAATTAGATCAAGTGTCCTTATCAAGTTCAATTCAGTAAAATAAAAACCTTAGTAGCTTGCGTATGTGTGCATGTTTTTTGTTGTTTGTTTGTTTGTTTGTTTAGAGAAATATTATAAATGTTACTGCATTTAAAAATGGCAACTTTGTAGAGTAATTGCCACAAATGTTTCATTATGCATGCCACAAAACATTCACTTTTAACAAAATCTCTACTTATGCATATACAATAAGCATACACATTTAACCAAGCCAAATATATTGAGAGAAAGGATGGGGATAAGCGTGCGTGTGCGCATGTTTTTTGTTTAGAGAAATGTTATAAATGTTATTGCATCTAAAAGTGGCAACTTTGTAGAGTAACAAAGGTTTCATTATGCATGCCTCAAAACATTCACCTTTTTAACTTGGAACAAAATCTGTTGCTATGCAGGATCTCTGAAGCTTCGTGGCATGCAGAAGGTAATTAGGGGAGTCTTGTTTAGTCATATTTTTAGCTCTAGCTCACATGGAAACCTAGAATCTGAGAGAGGAAGAGACAGGTGTAGCCTCATTCAGCTATACCCTAGCAGAAAACCCCAAACCAGTCCTCACTGATGGCATATCCATTACCTCCTATGGGTTTCACATGGTACCAATATATTAATAATTAAAAAAAAAATGAATTTGCTCTCCCACAGGTATCTAGTAAAGCTACGCCCGGCTAAGCAGCACTATATCTAATATTTGAATGTGTCACGGATCTTCAGCCAAACGTAGCTTAATGTGCTAAAACATAGATTGCCCTAGGTTAAGAAATCGCTATTAGTAGATAAGCTACCACGTCTGTTTAATAAACAGAGCAAGTCTTTATTCATTCAGCGCTTCGTATTCTAGAGGTGATGGCAGGGGGATTTCATAACATAATTAAAATGGCCTATTATGCATTTCTCTGGAGAGGCACAATTACATTCTTCAGCTTTCCCAGGCGAGATCTGTGCATGCCAATCATATTGTCAAATCTGATGAGTTTGTTCACAATTCACAGATGTATGTAAATGTTTAACTCCACAAACAAATTACCTCCCACCAATTATCAATGACAAGTCAAAGTTCTATTAAATTAGAGCAGCAAGTGTTTTGTATCAGTCTTGGCATTTGTACTTTTTAAGGAGTTTGTCACAATCCAGTATCGGTATCCAATCAATTTTCCAAACATCAGGCTGAATTGAGTGTGCTTTTTCATCAGAGTTTCAACAAACGTTTTCAATTTTAAAACCGGGTTTAACCCCAGTCAAGACCACGTCTGTAGCCTGGGTTCAGTGTCCTTGTCATTTTAGCCCTGCAGCTGCGAATATTCAGTGAAGTTGCAGTGATTATATAGCAGGGTTAAGAGTTCCTGTAGTCTGTACCTCAAGGGCGAACATTTTTTGAGGCACTTTTTTTCTCTATGCACTCTCACTGGCCGACAGCCCAGGGGAGCCCACGAGGTTTCAGGCTAAATGGGAAGCAGAGAGAGGGGTTACGCTTACAGATCAGGAGTGGGGGAAAAAAAATCTTTATAGTCACACATCAAAGCTCTAATGCTCCAAAGTGCATGAAATGAATTACAAATTGATACAGGGCTCCAGAGATATTGCACCGTATTAAATTGGAGGTGGCGGATGCGCGTTTGAGATGTGTGTGGGGGGTTTCAATCTCCACATACGGAGGACATATGTTGCCACCCAAGAGTTGTTAGTTTTTGGTCATGGCTGATTTGTGTTGTTTTTGAAAAAAATTTTTTACAATGTTTTTATTCCCTCTTCACATTTGTAACAGAGTCATGTAGCTCATGTGAATTCACGTTTATCATCTTTTAAATTGTGTTGTGTGCCATTATGATTTTATCGCTTTTATATAAAACATATATTTATAGATGTAGAAAACAGTAAAAATGTGATAATGACTGAACCAAGAAGGCACACTGGCTCCACACATGACACACAACTGCTGGATGCAGTTTCACAGAGCTGTTGACAAAGCAGCTTTTCAGCCTGTGTGCACACTGGGTTTACAATTTAAAAACACTTTTATTTATTTTTATTTTTTTACTGTTTTCCACATCTGTAAAGATGTTTTTTTGTTAGAAACAGTTTTAAATAAACTGCAATAATTACACTTGCAGGGTTAAGGGTGATTGGAGTGGGCAGAAGTGGTCTGGGTGCCTGGAGTGTCCTTTTACCCTATGTGGGTCAAATCATTGAGTAATCACTGCTATGGCCAAAAATGGCAGAATTTGAAGAAGGAAAAACAATTCACTCCGTTTAACCATTCATACCCCTCACGTGCCCACGTATTCATTTGCTAGCAGTGTTATCTGAGCCACTAGTGTGAGTATTGTTATGTATCATCCACGTTCCCTCCATTATTTATTAATACGATAAGGGATACAGATTATGAAACCAGCCCTAGATAGTATTATTTCCATTCTATCACACACTTTCTTCATTCAGAGCAGTATGATTTTTTTGATGTATGATCTGTATAGTGATGTTGATTAAGAATCAGACAGTCACTGGTACATTTATTATTTTTATTAATATTATACAGCAATATACAGGCAGGAATTTTAACATGGCTGCAATTCTCAGGATTAATAATATCTGATTGATCCAGAGGATCATGACTCGCAGGAGAAAATGCATTCCTTCCTGACCCCATTTATGGCGATCGGTTTAAAACCCTGGGCCAGCCATCTGATATGTTAAAATGTACATTACTGAATATATAACACTAACATGTTAATAGACAGGATACAATTCAGAGGTCTCTGCTCAGTGCTCACAGATCTTAGTCTAACATCAACAATACAATACCGAGAATGGATGCCTTTGCTTAAGTCTAATATGAATTGTTCAATTATGAGAGGGGGATCCCTGCTCACAGAGCTTACACTTTAATATGAACAATACAATACAGAGGCCTAACCGCAGAGCAGTTGCATGGTGCTGCAGCTCCTGCAAGCTTACGCAAAAACAATTGAATCCTGCTGAACAGAACATGTGACCTGATTTCTTTTGGATCCTGGGTGAATCGGGACATCGAGCCCCACAAGATGACACCTTTCCCGAGGTATTACACTTCGGTTCTGACCACCCTGCCAAAGAGGCCTACACACAAGGCGGACATGGGGGAGACAGCCGCTCTCCCACCGTCCCAACGCACTTTAAGGCACAGCTGGAGCCACCGTTTGCCCCCCTCCCCCCCATGGACCGGCGGGGGTTATCCCGGTCCCCACAAACCTGGCACACAAAGCTACATGGCCTGCAACTGATCATCAAAGCTGGGGCCCTGAGTGCGCTGAACCCAGCAATATGGCAGCTACAAAATCTGGGCCCACGCTTACACAACCCCAACCTTCAAGCCTGGACCTAATTTTTCAGAAATTTTGGGCCTGCCTGGAACAACTCCCCGCCAAGTCCTCCCCTACCCACGGAGCAAAAGAAGAGGTAAAGGTGAAGAGGAGACGGAGCTGACAAATCCCAGGTAAAGCATGCTCACCTACGCCCGCTATGACAGCTGTATACCCACCTGGGCCGGAGGTCCTACGGAGGTTTTCTCCAAAGCTTCAGTCACTAAGCCGGAAGCCCGCCACCAGGGCCGCCTGCTGTGCCCACACAGGGAAAGACCCGGCTCACATAGATGCCCGAGTCTGTGGCACGCAGAAGCCGACCCGACATGAGGCCTGGGGCTGGGGAGAGGTCCCTCCTCCCTCACAACCTGTCAGCAGCATCTCACAACCTTGCACATTCCGACCGCCACACGAACCGCCAAGGGAATTGGCTGAAGCAGCGCCTCGCACACCGGACCCACACGCAGACATCCGAGCACCTTACTAGGACTGACAAACAGAAAGGACTTCACAATTGCAGCTGAGTTTCGCCCATTATACAAGCGGACACTGACTCTTAGTAACCAAGTCACTTGACCCATAGTCGCTACTTACCAAAGCACGCTAAGATTCATATCCTGAGACTCCTCTCCACAACTAGGCTATACTCCTCCTCTCTTTTAGCTCAGGGGAAACTCAGCCTGTTATCTAACCCCGTGAAGGCCTCCTTTGCCGGTAGTTGCATCGACTATAATGCCATGTGGGTGCTCCTAGTTTATGGCCCCTCAGGTGGGATCACTCCCTCTACACCCAGCTTAAAGCATTTGCACCTAGCCAGCCATACCTTGCAAGCGTGTTATACCTTTGACTATCCTCATGTTAAACTCAATTTCTTATGTTTATGCAGTACTCAGTAGGCAAATGTTTAAATACTCAGAGATAGATCTGTTGCATGCATCACTCGAATTTTGCCTTACATATATATGTGCCAGCACAGTCATTCTCTAGGACCTCTAAGTACTTATTCTAGCTAGTTTCAATCTTCTGTAATCTCTCTTTTTTATTTTATTTAAATCTTCATCAAAACCGTTATTTAATTCCAGAAAACAATCGTTCATCTTTCTACTTAGACTTGTGCATATAATCCCACTATACCTGAGATCCTTTATGTCAGCACATAGACGTACACACAGTATATCGTTGAACCAAACTTATTATAAATATAAAAATGTGCAAACGCTCATGCCAGTTCCTAACTCTTGTGAACCTTTGAAACACGCTGTTGTGGCGAATGTGATAACCTGTAACCACCTTCACAATAAAAATAAAAAAATAAAACAATACAATACAGAGAAGGATGCCCCTGCTTACTTTCTAATATTAATGGTACAATAATGAAAGGCAAATCCCTGCTCACAGAGCTTACACCAGGGGTCCTCAAACTCCCCAGATGTTGCTAAACTACAACTCCCATGATTCTTTGAATTACATAGATAGCCAGAGAATCATGGGAGTTGTAGTTCAGCAACATCTGGGGGGCTGGAGTTTGACTCCCAGGCAAGCACACAACTCATCTATCTATTTTAGAGTTTAGAAAAATATTTTTATGTCATGCTATGCGTCTGATTGAGAAATATATATATTTAAGGCTGGGCCTGTAGTTGTGCGAGTGGCTTGGGTCCCCTTTGTAAGGGCCTCCAATCCCCTCTCACTTACCATTGTTGGTCTGGTGAGTTGAGTGTGACTAATTATGATACCACCCCTGACAACATTTGGTTACATTTCTCACCAATGGATTGTTTCACACAGGTATTATACACTTGCCATCTGGTACGCTGGAATGCAATAATTTGCAGACTGCAATAGCTGATCCAGAGTCAGTGGATGAACAAATCAGAATTAAGTTGGAACAGGGTTTTGTTTTCGAGCCATTTAGTTCCCCTCCTTTAACTTCTTGGAGAACTAATCCTATTGGTATTGTCACGGGTAAATCTTCACTTAAACACAGACTGATCATTGACCTATCCCACCACATTCCTCCATGATCCCTAGTCTTCATTCACTCTGAAGAATTCTCTCTGCAATACTCCACCATTGACAATGCCATTCTGGCTGCTGGGACAGGCTCGTGGCTCAGTAAAATGGATATTGTCAATGCATTCAAATTACTTCCCATTCACCCCTCACTTTGACATCTGCACGGCATCAAGTGGCCAGGTTTATATTATTTTTTTCTCCAGACTCACTTTCGGTTCTAAGAGTAGCCCCAAGATATTTGACATTTGCGCGGAAACCTTATACTGGTTACTACTTAATGTGTGCAGATGCTAGACTGTCATACACTATTAGACGACTTGCTCACAATTGAAGAATATCCAAGCCCCTTGCAGCCTCAGAAACATGATCATTCTCTTTGAATCCCTGGGTATACCAGTCTCCCCAAAAAGACAGAAGGTTAATATGCAGCCCTGTCTCCCTCATGATAAAATTGAGCGCACCCTATCAAGCATTAAGCTATACTTACAGCTGGGTTCTTGTAACCACAAAGAACTTCAATCTCTCCATGGGGGATCATTCTACAAAGTAGATCTTTCATTTCCTGTGTACTCTGTTTATTCCCGGACCTCCCCTCAGACGTTTACACTTTATACATACCAGAACCAGTTAAAGAGTTACGGCAGGCATTTCGTGATTTGTCTACATAATTTGATGTATTATAGTATGAATACATTTTGTATGGTACACTTCTTTTTGCCCTCTTTTTTTACAGGCCTACTGCATTGTCGCTTCCGGGACACCACAACTGACTGGTGTTATTAACTATGTTTATTTTGAATGAATTATATGTTATCTAACTATTACAGCAATATTGCTCTGACCACAAATTTAAGGCTAGGCGTGTAGTTGTGGGAGGGGCTTGGGTCCCCTTTGTAAGGGACTCCAATCCTCTCTCACTTAACTTTGTTGGTCTGGTGAGTTGCCCCTCCCACCACTCCGTTTTTTCACATCACCCTCTAAGGTGGGCCCTCTTTATGGCCTACTGGCATTGTCAGTTCCGGCACACCACCACCGACTGGTGTTATTAACTATGTTTATTTTATACAAATTATGTTATTTAACTAATACGGCAATATTGCCCTGACCACAAATATATATATGTATGTATGTATTTATTTTTTGGGCAATCTTTATGGTTTTCAAAATAAAATTACAATAAAGTACTTAATGTGAAGCAAGTCAGCATGCACAGTCATAGATTGAAGTATACAATGAACAAGAAAATCTAGCTGTGTCATATGTTAAGGGCGCAAAATCTAATGGTGGAGGACTACAAGGTTATGGTTGATCATATTCAACAACAGACAGCTAGATCATAGAACGATATGTGAGGAGGAGCACCTTTGGACAACATTTTGGTGGACACAGTGTCGTCTCGTCTGGGAGTTGGTTGGAATGCTCTACATAGTCAGTAATAGGTAGAGAGAAACTAAATGAGTGAGCTTTGCGGATTACTTCTAATCTATGCTGGTTACACAGGTCTCTCCATTGCCCTCCCATTAAAAAAGGAGCAGACTGATAAGTCCAGAGGTAGAGAATGAGAGAGACAGCAGAGAGAGGGGAATGAGGGAGAAAAAAACATATCAAAAGCTCAAAGGTCTGTTGAGCAAAAACAACCAAAATGTGTGCAGTTAATAGATCTGGGAAAAAGGTATACAAAGATGTCTTTTGGCTGTAAAGTTTCACACCAGCCCAGAGACACAACTTTTAGCCAGGCGTCATAGGGAAAAATCGAATTTGCAAATCTTTTCCTGTGATCTGACGCATAGCACATTCCAGTAACAACCAAATTAACCCTGACAATGTTGTATTCAGCCGAGAAATATTTCTCCTATTTAACCCTTCCATTGCTATAATCAGTCATACCACCCCTATTTGGTAACCATTTATTATACATATCACGGTTTTTAACAATCTTTCTATCGTGCAACAATGAATCACGCTTGCTTTTTATGACAAGCAACATATAAGCAATTTAATTTGCAATGATGGACAAGACGTCTGCGTCTGTATGTAGACTTGTGTATTCAGTTTCAAATGAATTGTCCAGATTTTTGGCTCAAAATGCATGAAACCTGAGTCTCCCGAACAAAAATGTTTTCGTCATCTAGTCTAATGTAGTGTTCAACAGTGTAAAATTTGTTAGTGGTATATAAAAATTACGATGGTAATGGTAATAATAGCTCTGTCTCTACTGTGACATTATCTGCTTGACCTCATGAGTATCAATTCATTTACAGAAAACCACTTCTTATTAATCGTGAGCAAGGCTTACAGTGTAATGCAGGTAGCAGGGCTGCACGACTGGAGCTTTATGATTATGGTGCCTACAAGATTCACATGTATAATTAAACCGTTGTATAAAAGCATCAGAACTGAAAATTGTTTCACATCATGGCTGATGATATTTTAAAAATCTTATTTGCCTCCTGCAGCTTTTTCTTCATGGCTTCTTCTGTTATCTCTTACCTATACAGTGAAATCTGTCCTTGCATGTAACCTCCCCCACCCGCCCCCCCTTAGTCTTCCACTTTCCATTCTAAAATTGTCTTTTTAGTATACCTACAACGGGATAGTACTTAAAGGAACACTATAGTCACCAGAACCACTAAGCTTTTCAGTGTCGACGCTGCATTTTCAGAGAAAAGGCATCTTTTACATTGCTGCCTAGTAACACCTCTAGTTGCAGTCACTCAGACGATTATTAGAGGGGATTCCTATTTCATTGTTGACTGTGTGCAGCACCTACGTTCAGTGTTAACACGCTCTGCATGGAGATACTGATTGTTCCCCATAGAGAGTTTTGAGAATTTGCAGAGAATTGAGCAGTGAGACGTCAGGGGAATGATCTATACAATAACATTTCTTCATTAAGATAAAGTTGTTTTGGTGACTATTTTGACCCTTTAAGTTCAGTTATCCCCTATATTTAATAAGTATGCATTGTGAGGTCTGAAAAATAAAACCAAATATAAGAATCAATATTCCTCTATCCTGGAACTGAGCTCCTTAATTCATCTCCTTGTCAGTCATTGTTTTGAGCTCTACTCAGTGCACCAATGAATCACAATACAATGTGTTCCCATGGTGTGTTTTAATTGAGCTTGATTGTAATGTCAGTTGCCTTTAACTGGATCAGTTAAAAAAGGTACGTCAAATAAATGTGTTCCTTTCTGTAATTAAAACTTGGTTGTTCTTCATTCTGACATTCTAAGGCATGATGTATATCATTGGGATATTTTTAGTCATTCGAGGGAGCCTGTGACTTTGTTGCTCTCGGAAACAGTAAATCTAAATTTGACCCTTTTTGCTTGAGGACACAGTGGATTTTCGATCTTCCATGCTTATCTTTGTAGCTCCATTAGCCACAATTCATTTTGTTCCACCTTGAGAAATCTAGAAAGCCGCTATGGGCATGCATAGATAAGTATATATAGAATCAAGAGCAAGAAATCTATGCACTTCCCAAGGACAGAGATTTGTGATATACTGTTTGGAAAAAAGCATGATTTAAAAAAATAAATAAATTCCTTCCACGCTTTGTCCTTCGATCCATCCATTTCTTCCCACTGTGAGTTCGTGTTGTTTAATACACCATTCCTTTTTAGAATGTCAACTAGCTCTCCTGAGAAGAATGCACAATGATAAGAAACTGTGGCTAACACGGCATTGTCTTTGGTAATAATGTCTCACATCGCAAACGTATCAGAAATAAGAAATTTTAACAAACGTAATCCGTTCTAAAGATAAGTGTTTTATCGGCTCGGTATGTGGCTTTTATTTATTTTTTTGTTAAAGCGGGAATGAACAGCATTATGATGGCTTTTGTAAAATATTTATTTTAAGGTTGAGATAATAAAAAAAAACATCTTTGTACATCTGAGAAACTATAATATTCTCTCAAAGAGCAATAAGTGTCCTGCTGATGTCTGACTGTTAGATCAAAATTGTGAGCTATGATGAGAGAGGCATCTAATTTACACAATAAATGGGGTTATGGTCTCTGTGTCTGTCATCAGTGAGAGTGACATTCTGATGATGAGTGCGTAGCACTGGGATCCAATGTTGTTATACTGATTTCAATTCAATCCACTAAGGAGGCTTTTTCTCAAAAACAAAATTTAATCACGTTTTTGCCAACTGGTAATTGGGTAGAAAGGAAAAAAATAAAAATAAATTTGATATATATATGCAATTACAGACTCTACTATTGTTAACATCATAGCAACTGCTAATATAATTCTGTTTTGGCTTTCATCCTAGTTAAATTTTAAAGTGTTAGTCGAAGGACCATAACCTCTTATAACTTAACTTCTATCAGTTCACGTAGCAGTCCCACTCATCTTTTGTATTGGATAAAACTGTTATTGGCAATAAAATACGCATCCCATAAATTCCTACTGTACATAAGTTTAAGGGATAAGAGTGTTTTCCTGGTGTGGACACAGTCTACAATAAACTTTGAAGTTGACAAACCTTTTATTATCTCCAGTATTTTTTTTTTTGTTTTTTTAATTCTTTATTTTTGTTGTGCAAAAGTTTGACAGACAAGCTTGCCATGCCACAACAGTAAATACAGACATTTCAAGAGGCGTAAGACTGTGGCATGTAGTAGTACTGCACATTTTTTAAGATAAACATAGTGATACATATAGTGTTGCTTAACAAGAAAACAGCAGAATTATTTGAGACATACTATATGGATTGACAATAACGTAGTCGAGTATAGTATATTTAAGAAGAGTGAATAGTAGTGAAACAAGCTTATACGACATGAATAAGCGATACATCTAGGGACGTGAGGGTCAATGTGGTTAGGCTTGTCATATCGTGGTAGTCGGTTAACCGTGTAGGAGCTGCATAAACCTTCAAATTGTGTACTAAGACTACACCGACTAGTTAGATACTGACACTAGATATCGCTTAGGGGAAGGAGGCCACCAGCTAGTTTAATACCTGGGTGCTTATTGTTAGTGGGATCATGAGGTAGGAGACATATTAGTACAAGCTTAAAACATAATAGTAAAACAAATTTACTGGTTAGGTAGTAGTGCTATGTATGAGAGGGAGCAACAGGCCGTTTCTCTAGTATATCTAGTGTCCCCCTGTACCTATCACATTCAGCCTATGCCTGCAGCTGTCAGGCAGAGTCCAGACCCATTCGCAGGGTATCTTGCTTCTTCCATGGGGACTTGCTCCCGGTGTTTGCCGGCCGTCCTCTCTGTGCGAGCTGGATCACTGTGGGGCCGGGTCTGTAAGGACCACATAGGCCGTCGCTGGAGCAGGTTGCCTGCAGGTCTCCGCTGGGTCAGTAGCTGAGGCGCGGCTATCTGCCGCCGTCTGTGCCCAAGCGTGGTCTCCCACCACCACTGGTGTTGTCGGTGGCTTCTGACATGACTTTTAACTCTCTTGTGCTGGGGTCGCTTGCGTGGTTTGATCCGCCGCCATGTTGAGGCCAGTCTGGTGCTCTTGCCTTGCAAGGTATTCGGGGTTGGAGGCAGCTGCATGCAAAGGTGGCCGTTTGTCTGCTGAGGAGTTAGTGGCTGTGATCTGCCCTCCAGTTGAAGCCAAAAGTTAGCGAACAGTGCATCCAGCTTTTGCAGGATATCAGGCTTGTAGTCGGTGCTGTCGGCATCCGCCATGATGTCTGTTGCGCTGTGTCGTAGGAAGGTTACTGATGTAGAGCCCTGTGTTCCCTTCAGGCTTGGTGTGCCTCCTTGGGATGGACCGCGATCACCCCCAACGGTCCAGGGGGGGGAGTAACGGGGTTTTAGCTCGACTGGGTTCGGCTCCAAGCTGCGCCGGGCCGGGAGATCGACCGCTTCTCCTGCCCGGCACCTGTTAGGCCTCATGCTGTGGGGACTGTAGCCAGCAGGCATCGGGTGTACCACAGACCGGTGTGTTGCTTCCCAGTCCCTTCGAGGGTCTTTTGAGTCGAGTGTTGTCGTCCGGTTTGGGTTTATCAGGTTTGAAAACGCCATCAATTGCCCTGTTTGTGAAGGAGCTCTGCCAAAGCACGTCTGTCCTCCATGCGAGACAGGCCCCGCCCCCCCTCCAGTATTTTTTTTATGTGTTATCTTTCACATGCATTAAAAATAAGGGGTACATTTCACCCTATAGTTTCCCTTTAAGTGCATGACAGATGGTTTTGGTAGGACTGAAGCTCTAGCAGAGTTCCCATGGAGTTCCAAATGGATGTTACAGTTAGTGGAAGTTAATTTGATCTCTGTAACTTAAAGGGACACTATAGTCACCAGAACAACTACAGCTTATTGAATTTGTTCTGGTGAGTAGAATCATTACCTTCAGGCTTTTTGCTGTAAACACAGTCTTTACAGAGAAAATGTAGTGTTTACAATACAGCCTAGTGATAACTTCACTGGCCACTCCCAAGATGGCTGTTAGAGGTCCTTCCTGGGTCATGGCTGCCTAAAATGCATCCAAACATTCAGCGTCTCCTCCCTCTGCATTTCATCAATTCATCTTTATGAGGAGATGCTGATTGGCCAGGGCTGTGTTTGAATTGTGCTGGCTCTGCCCCTGATCTGACTCCTTGTCAGTCTCAGCCAATCCTATGGGGAAGCATTGTAATTGGATCAGGCCACCACTTCTGATGATGTCAGTAGAGAGGTTGCTATTCTGAGTGAAACAGCATGCAGAGCCACAGCTTCAGGCTTGAATACAAGTAAGATTTTGCTATTTTTAGGAAGGCATGAGGGGCCCAGGTTGGCTAGATTGTGTTTTTAACACTCTAGTCTCAGGAATACATGTTTGTGTTCCTGACCCTATAGTAAACCTTTAAATTCATTATAGGCAAAAAAAGTTACAAAAAAAATTATCAAACAAATAAATAAAATTCGTAAAAGGATACTAACATTTAAAGTACCAGTAAATCACCCTCTGAAGATAAACTAGTAAGCTTTTATAGAACCACAAGACATATACAATAAAATTCTGCATGGCAGGGCTTTATGGGCACAGCTGTGGTTTTCGGAGTTAATTTAGTTGTCTGCCTTAAACTGTTAAAAGAAGTGCAACTCCCTCCCATAACTATACTTGACAGTGAATCACTTGAATCTTTATTTTCATTGGCTCTATTTCAAGTCACAACCTATAGCTAGACGCAACCATATGTAAAATAAACCTTGCTTGCTTGATGCACCTGTTAAGCTAATATAACATGGGGACACTTTGATGGAGCATATCATTTAACCTACACGCACAGATGGATAAATAATAGCAAATGCATAGTTTAAGACTTTAACTTGTACCTGAATTCAGTCTCCAATTAATGTTTTCACATTTGGTGGTCACTGATTTGTTCTTGTGTATGCTACAACAGAGCTAAAGGGATCCTATAGTGCCAGGAAAACAAACCAGTTTTCCTGACACTATTGGCCCTTGGAGAGCACCCCTCCCTTGGAACCCCCCCTCCCTCAGTGCTGAAGGGGTTAAACCCCCTTCAACCACTTACTTTAATCCAGCGCCGGGCTCAATGCTTTCCTATGGGGATCTTATTTGACGCTGGACTCCGTAAGGACGTGCAGCGTAAGATAAGTGCGTTTTACTCAGTGTAAATCGCGGAAGCGGCCTCTAGTGGCTGTCAGGGAGACAGCCACTAGAGGCTGGATTAACCCTGAAATGTAAACATTCTCTGAAACTGCTATGTTTACATCTGAAAGGTTAAAACATGGAGGACCTGGCACCCAGACCACGTCATTGAGCTAAAGTGGTCTTGGTGCCTATAGTGGTCCTTTTAAGGAACACTATAGGCACCAAGACCACTTCCGCTCATTAAAGTGGTCTGGGTGCAGTGTCCAAGGTCCCTTAATCTAGCAAAGGTAATTATTGCAGTTATTAATTAACTACAATAATTACCTTTATGGCTTAACTCCACCTCTAGTGCCTGTCAACCAGAATCCCCATAGGAAAGCATAGGTTTAATGCTTTCCTATGGGGAAATACTAATGCATGTGCGGCGCATTGCCGCGCATGCGCATTAGGGCTCCCCCGCCAGCTGGCATAGGCGGGGAAGGTACAGAGGTGGACCTGAGCCAGCGCCAAAAGGATATCGTCGCTGGACTGAGGTAAGGGACAGGCTGTTTTTTTTGTTTTGTTTTTTTTTACCCCTTCTGCATCACAGGGAGGGAGAGGGGCATTATAGCGAGCAGTTGGTTATTTTACTACTATTGTTTCCCTTTAAATATATTGTTTTAATTTATACAGTCACTTGTGATTTAGCTCCCACATTGTATAGTTACAATTATAACTTATTATACACGTGTTTGTCAATTACAACCAGCCTGGCTAAGTGCACTGTGCTAACCTGTTAATAGCGTATTTTCTTAATTTGCGGCAGCCTTGGTCTCTGGGTAACCGAAAATAAAAAAACAGATTCATAATTAACAAAGGTGCTGCTACAGACCGATTCATCTCCTACCAAGAAATGGCTCCACCAATCGAGAGCTGGTTTATGGGATTATTTTCTTATCCCGTTAACTGCCACACCACAGGCGCAATCTGCCTTTTTACAGCCCCCGGCAAAACTCCAAGCACCAGCAAAAACAACATGACTGTATATCCTTATTTGTTTATCTGCATAATACCTCGCAGTAGGGTATCGATTATACTGCAGTTTATCATCATTCTTTTTTTATGATCTGCCGACCAGCATTTGTGCATAATCCATCGAAAGAGCAAAAACAATCAATTGATTATGTGTTGTGTCAACCCTGCCTCAATCTTTTTTTACATTGGAAAACCGATCGTCTAGTATACATTGTTGGAAATAATTGCAGAATATACTAGCAGATGCTGAGAGTTTATTGAGCCAAACATTTCAAAGTTGACACATTATCTTTTAAGTGCAGGAAAGACTGGTATCCTTTAGAGCAGGGGCAGGCATCCTTTGGCACTCCAGATGTTGTGGACTACATCTCTCATAATGCTCTTGATCTAAAATTGACATTAACATTTTTTTTTTTTGTAAATATCTTTTTATTGAAGAATTTTTTCAGAGTTTCAGAAAAATTGTAGTGCAAGGAAACATGCAGGTTTCAAACATAGAGCAGAACAATCAACATGTCGAGATACGCAGATCTCCAGAAAAGTAATATGGAATGAGACACATAGGTCTCGAGGCATATTAAGCGCCCAGCAACTATGTACAAATTTGAGCTGCACTATTTCCCATTGGCTAGTAATAGGCACTCTCGTATGTCATATCTGTCTGTGGGTGTTACATAGCTTCATCTCTGCGCTCAGTCTTGAATAAAGGTGCAGGTAATTATAATTTGACCTTCGTGTCTGGGAACCGGATTTTACGACCCGGCCAGGTTTGCTGTGGGCTGCTTGTTTGTGAGACTTGTGCCTGATGGCTTCCCAGGGCCCAGGTATCATTTGATATCGATGGATGTTCATTTTTTTTTGTTTTTGTGTCAAAACTATGGTGGTGTGGAATGATGTAAGTGTTTGCGCTTTGATAATCGTGAGGCTCGTTCTGGGGGTTGCCATGCAAGTTGAGGAATCAGCTAGGTATTGGTTCGTTGGTCCGTAATGTAGTGTGGTGCATCCAAGGCTCTCGGGCCTCAGTCATATGACATGGACCCTGTAGTAGTGCTTCCAGTGTCTCTTTGTGTATGTTTGTCAGCAGGTGTGTGCTCGGGAATAGTCTTGCCCTTTCCCCCTGTGTCTAGAGTGAGGTGGAGTCGGTTCATTGTCGTGTGTGTCGGGGATGTTCATCATATGTGTGCGGTCCATGTGTGTGGCTTCAGGGTCTGCCTGGCTTGGGTATGATTGTCTTGGGTCTCCTGCCGGTCTCGCTATTGCCAGGCGTGGATTATAGGTCTGCATCGTGTGTACCAAGTGGTATCTCCGGACCCGTGCGTCTTTGAGTGTGCGTAAGCCTATGGTGCCTTGGGGGTTTTGGTGCCCAGTCTCCCTGTTTCTCGGTCCCGTTCTTGTTGGTGTATGTTGCAGTCCTCGATGGGTCTGGTGTGAACCTGGGGGAGCTTATTTGTCTTCATTGACATGTCGGGGGGGGGGTCTTGTCTGTCGGGGCTGTAGAGAGGTTTCCCATTGTGTGGTGGGTAGGCTCTTTGTCCTGAGTCACGAGGAGTTCAGTTGCCTCCTCTGCTCTGTTCCCTCCCCCCTCCCTGTCGAAGTGGCAAGGTTCCCATGGTTGTTCCGTCAGGATGGTGAGTGAGTTGCCCTCCATCCCCTTGAGGATCGTGTTCTGCGTGTGCCCTCTTTTGGTGTCTGTGCCCCATCGTCGCTTTGTGTGTCCGTGGTAGTCTCTGCGTTCTGTTGTGCTCTGGTTGTGTGGTGTTAGGGTAGGTTCCCCCCTTGGAGTTGGTCGCATGGTTGGTCCCTTTGTGGGTGTGTACTTGTCTGGTGATTGTGTATATCCTACCAGTCTTGTTGTGAGGCAGTGTCATGATCCCCTCGCCTCGGGCAGAGCACCCCACCATCGGAGCAGTGGAAGCACCAGGCGGCGGCGCACACCGCCCCCCCGGCGACAAACCCGATCCACAGCCTCCACCTCTCGATGTGTTTTTCACTCTGTCCCAGGAGAGATGCCCGCACGGTCTCCGCGGAATAGATCTCCTCCACTCGTTCGTATCATTGAGTTAGGGTTGGGGTCTGTAGGTGTCTGAGGATGGATTTTTTTATATTGTGAGATTGGTCTCGGTGTGGAATGTAACAGGAATTGTTCCATGTTCAGTGGGATCGCGTCTCCTAGAATTTTTTCGATTTTTGTCGCTGACCAGTGCCCAGAATGGCTTGATGCCCCGGCAGTCCCACCAAATATGTTTCAGGGTCCCCTCCTCTGTCTCGCACCTCCTGCACGCCCCCGAGACGGTCGGGAAGATCCTGTGTAGGCGCGAGGGAACTTTGTACCATTGTGACAGAAGTTTGTAGTTAACCTCTTGGTACCGGGAGCTCGCTGAGTATTTGTGGTGTAGAATGAGTACCTTCGCCCATTGGTGAATGTGTGCTCTGTGATGTGTTCCCATTGCCTTTTGAATGTGAGTATCTCTGAGCGGTTTTCTGTGAGGGTGTATTGATAGAGGTATGAGATTGCCTTGCTAAGAGTCGTCTTGGTTAGGCATAGACTCTCAAATGGTGTTAAGGGCTGCTTTGTTATGGAGTGAGTTGTAGAAGTGTCTCAGTTGGGTGTATTGGTAGGATTGCAGGAATAAAAACAGTATCAGCGCTTAGTTAATATACCCCTATTTTTTGTATATGGGTCAACAACAAAAATATATTGAATAAATTAAATAAAGAGTCCCAGTTTCAATCTTCATGGGGTGTTTTCAAATGTCCGCAGGGATTTGATAGTTGTAACAGTAATTGATGTAAAAAGACTTTGTCTTTATATGTATCCAACCTTTAATCAAAAAGATACTAACATAGCGTGATACAGTTACAATACTTTATTTCCCATACGGTAATCCCCCCCATAAGAGGAACTCTTACAATTAAAAGTGGTGAAACTTATTTCTAAGGTTCACAATAAAAGCGTAGAATTGCAGAATATTGGTTGGTGAATATAAAGTTACCGCTCCGTGGATGTTAATTCCAGACCGGTCCTGTGCACTCGGATCGATCCTCACTGAGACGCCAACTAACCAGTCTTGCTGCAGTCTCTCCAAATTCAAAAATCCCGCCAGAAACACGATCTACGCGTTTCGCTCATTCAAACGAGCTTTCTCAAGATAGTGTTCTGGGGGATTGTGGTTACATATATATCTCTAGCAATTAAGTAATTAAAAAACAAGAAATTCATCTGGTACATTAATATCTTCCATTTAACTATGTGTTCTCTGATTCTTACTATATTTTCAGACTCATAGCAGTATATCATTATTTCGTTTTGATTGGTATAAATATAATATAAATATACACAGTTTCTAAACATCGTGAATGGTTAATCCTAACAAACAATCAGAATCAACATATTCTTTGTCGCGGTGTGTAGTTAGCCGGAGAGAGTTCTTGTTGATTCTTGGTGAGCCAGAGTCCGAGGTATTTCATGCTGGGCTCACACCAATGAAATTGGAATTGTGTGCGTAGGAGGAGATTTTCATCGCTTGGTATAGTTATGTTGAGGATCTCACATTTTGACAGGTTAAGTTTGAGTCCAGATATGTGTCCGTATGTTGTGAATTCTTGCAGTAGGCAAGGTAAGGAGATTTTGGGTTGCATTACGAAGAATAACATGTCATCGGCGTATGCCGCTATTGCGTGGAATCCTTTAATGTCTTCATTATTCCTTATGGCCTCGAGTAGGGGCTCCTATGTCAGATCGAAGATTAGTGGGGAGAGGAGGAATCCCTGCCTGGTCCCGTTATGGATTGGGAAGGGGGTCGTAAGTGCTCTGTTCACTTTGACTTGTGCGTTCGGGCGACTATAGATTGCATTTATCCAGGTGAGCAGGTTTTCGCCGAATCCCATCTCCTTAAGCAGCTCCGTCATGTAGGTCCAGTCCACCCTATCAAACGCCTTCTCTGCGTCGGTTGAGAGGAATAACAGTCAGTCTCCCGAGCGTTTAGCGAGGTGTTGGATGGAGAAGGCTCGGAGTGTGCTATTGCGGGTTTCCCTTCCTGGGACAAAGCCCGTTTGATCCGGGTGGACCAGTCTCGGGAGGAACATATTTAGGCGACTTGACAGTACCTTCGTAAACAATTTTACGTCAATATTTAGGAGAGAGATTGGCCTATAGCTGCTGCAGAGTTCCGGGTCCTTTCCCGGTTTAGGGATGATGGTTATGGTTGCCGCCAGTGTGTTGTCGTGGAACTTGTTCCCTGTCATGAGTGCATTCATTGCCCTGGTTAGTTTAGGGATCAGCGTGTCACCAAACGTTTTATAGTATTCGAGTGTGAACCCGTCTGGTCCCGGTGCTTTGCCCGTCTTTGCTGTCATGATCGCCGCCCTTAGTCCATCTTCTGTGATGGGAGCATCCATGATTTCATATTCTTCTCAGGTTACCGTTTTGGTGGGGTGTTGTGTTAGGTATTGGTGAATCACCGTCGTCTTGGCGTGTGGTGGAGTAGTGGGGAGCTGTTGTTGCAGGTTATATAGTTTTGCATAGAAGGTGCCGAAGTCGTTCGCTATAGTTTCTGGGTGTTGTGTTGTTCGCCCTCCATCTTGTTTCAGTTTATGGACCTGGGCGTGTGCTTGCTGTCCTCTGAGTATGCGAGCTAGAAGTTTGCCTCCCTTGTTCGCGTGGGTTATATCTTTGTAATTGCTGGTAGTGTTTCTTAACCAGTAGTGCCTGTAGCTGGCTCCTGAGTCCCACTAGTTCTATGTATGTGTCCTCCGAGAGTGTTCTTTTGTGGCGCGCCTCTATTTCTCCTATTCCGTCGAGAATGTCTGCCATCTGTCGCTGAGCTTCCTTTTTTTTCTTTGTCGCCAGTTGGATTATCATGCCTCTCACGACGCATTTATGGGTCTCCCAGACCGTGGCATCAGATATCTCCTCTGTTACGTTGTTTAAGAAGTAGGACTCCAGGGCTTGCGAGATCTGGTCCCTAATCCCCATGTCCAGCAATAAGGAGTAATTTAGTCTCCAGGTCATCACTTTAGATCTCATCAGTGGAGAGTCCATTTTCATTGTTACCGTCCCGTGGTCGGACCACGTGGCCGCTTAGATGGTTGACCCCAGTAGCATGTGAAGTTGCTTCTGTTGGAGGAATATGAAATCTATTCTCTAGTATCTCGCGTGGACCCTCGAGTAGTGTGTGTAGTCTTTCGTCGTGGGGTGCAAGGCTCTCCAGCAGTCCACTAGCCTCAGGCGTCTGAGAGTCCTCAGTATGCCTAGGATTTCCCGTTGATGCTGCTTCGAGCCATGGAGGTGTCCAGGGGGACGTTGAAGTCGCCTCCCACTATGAGGGTGCTCTCTGTGAATTCGGTTAGGGAGGTTAGGGTTCTGCCAATATATTGTGACTGGTTCCGGTTGGGGGCATAAATGCATGCCATGGTATAGGTGTGGTTTGCTATCGTGCCTTTTAAGAAAATATGGCGTCCTTCCGGGTCCAGGGCCCTGTCTGTTTCCGTGAATCCGACCCTCATGACTAGGAGTATTGCTACCCCCACCTTTTTGGAGGTTTGGTGATTGCTGAGATACATTTGTGAGTATGTTCTGTCTCTAAGAGTTGGGACCGAATCCTCTCGGAAGTGCATTTCCTGAAGAAGGGCTATTGAGATTTGTTCCCTGAGTAGGTGGGTCCTGCGTTCCGGGATGTTCAGTCCTCTGCAGTTGTGGGTGAGTATTCGGAGTGGGTTAGTGCGGTACGCTCCTCCCCCTGCGTGGGAGGGCCGCGGAGAGAGCGAGCTGCACGGGCGGAGATGGGAGCAGCCTGATGCCATATCACGTGCGACCGCTACCCTCCTGCGTCACAGTCTGCGTTGGGGTGGGCGAGGCATTAACATGTTTTTCACATGAATGTTACTGCAACAATTTAAATTTTGGAATTTCGTTTGATGGTTTTATAGCCAGTCTTAAAGGAACATTATAGTATCAGGAATTCAAACATATATTCCTGACGCAATAGTCATGAAGTGGCTGTTTAGGTTTCTGGACCCCTCTCTTTGCAGTAAAAGGGGAATTTTACCGAACTTTTCAACCATGCCTGTCTCTCTGTGACTGGCCCCGCCTGGCTCTGCCTCCATCCCGAGATCATCAGTCCTGATGATTTCAGCCAATCCAATGCATTCCCGTAGGAAAACATTGAGAGACTATTGCGCATGCGCAGCAAAACACAGTGCATTGAATCAATGTATCTCTATGGGGAACGTTCAGTGTCTCCATGCAGAGCTCTATTGGTCATCTGAGTGACTGCCACTAGAGGTGTTACTAGCCAGGTATGTAAACACTGCAAGGACATATACAGATACATAAAGCTGTAGTGGTTCTGGTGACTATAGTGTCCCTTTAAGGCCCACGTATTGTACAGTGCTGCACAATTTTTTTTAAATAATCATAATAAAGGAAACCCTTTACAGTAAATTATTAATGACGTAACTCCTTTACCCCTTAAGGACTGAGCCAAATGTACACGTTTTGATCAAAACAAATCGTAAACAAAACTTGGAATTTGACTATATGTCTGTTTAACCGTAATTCACTCTCTCGTATTAAGTGCAACCAGTGGTGTATCCTCGTTTTGTGCTGCCCTAGGCATGCCTAAGACATTTGCCTGGGCATTTGGGGCCGGCAAAAAAAACACCAGAAAGTGCTGCCGAAGGCAAATGCCTTGTTTGCCTCGTGGCTAATACGTCCCTGAGTGCAACCACACTTCTATTTAATTTTGTTCAGGAGAAATATGATGGCATACCATTTGCAATAGTAGACAACCCAAGGTATTGCAAACGGGGTATGTCCAGTCTTTTTTAGTAGCCACTTAGTCACAAACACTGGCCAAAATTGGCGTTTTGTGCATTTTTCACACACAAACAAATACTAACGCTAACTTTGGCCAGTGTTTGTGACCAAATGGCTACTAAAAAAGACTGGACATACCCCATTTGCAATACCTTGGGTTGTCTACTATTGCAAATGGTATGCCATTATGGGTGTAAATTTAATTCCTGGGCTACTATACAGTCTCAAAGGCAACGTAACCAATCTGGCGAATTTCAATTTCAAATGTAACGTGCTATATTTGACCCTGTAACTTCCCAAAACGCCATAAAACCTGTACATAGTAGGTTTACACGTGAGACTTTGCTGAATACAAATATGTGTATTTTATTGCAGTAAAAGCAAACAGTATTATGACATTGACAGTTAAAATGTCATGTAGAACTAAAAAAATTTAAAAAAAATCTTATTTTCTCCTATTTTTTTCATATTAAATTGTTTCATAGCTAAATATTTGATATTAAATGAAAGCCCTGTTTCCCCTGAATAAAATGATATATAATATGGGTGGGTGCATTTACTATGAAAGCGGTGAATTGCGGTTGGACAGACATGTAGCGCAAATGCCAGGTTTTGTTTACATTTTGTTTTGTTCACAACGTGTACATTTGGCTCCGTCCTTAAGGGGTTAATCTCCTTTATTCATGTAACATATATTTTAGTTTGTATGTGGCTTAAACAACCGTAGCAGGAAATGTATGATTTGTATTATGGTAAAATGCAGTGTGGATGATCAGTTACTAAACTCTACATCATTTTTATCTGCACACTTTTATTTCCCTCTCTGTCTTTGTCGGGTTTAAAGTCCTGTTGTCAAGGAAACGCTAACCTGAAAGCGCTAGTTTTTTTTCTTCTTTTCCTATTCACTGACAGCAGAATGCTCTTGCATGCTTTTCGTCCTGAAGTTGGCGGTATATACACGTAGTTCATCTTCAAATCATTCCCAAGAGCAAGAGTAATTACATTTTCTACATAGGATCTTCATTGCAAACAAATCCTGTTACTAGTTCCATCAATTAAATTGGGTTAGTATAGCACTAACATAACTGTGGATTGCAACAAGCATGCAGACCAATTAACAGGAAAAAATGAAAAAAAATCAATAATGGGCATATATAGGACATCTCCGCGCTATAGGAATTAGCATCTGCCACTCTTTTTGGGTGAGGGAGTGGTATATGACATTTTAAACATGCATTTCTTCATTTATGGGAAATATAGTGTGTTGTGTTAAACTGCAAGGCATATACATGACTTCTGGTGTAGAGGGCACTTGGCTGCAAACAAATAAATGGAAGACACTTTATGTGAAATTATATTTCAGCCATTGATTGGACCATTTACATTGTTTAATCAATAATTCTCAACTGACTGTTTTTTGTTTTTTTTAAATCTCCTTTACTGACCCAGCAGATTTAATCTACAAAGACTTTTTCATCCATCTCTCTGTGACGAGTACAGTATCCAACAATATTTTACATCAGGGTTCTAGAGGAGTGAGAACCCATGGAAATTTATTTACTTATATTTTTTCTCGTTTCTTACTGTGGAGGGCAAAGCAATGCTCATAGTACAGTGTACCCACCAACTTTATCTCATTGAAATGGTTATAGTGCCTGATGTCCGCTGGCAATGTCCAGATGTTCAGTGTCAAACCGTTCTTGAACAAGCCTGAGCATTGATGGACAGCGCTGATAGGCTGAGAGTGTCAGCGGAACGTTTATAGCTTGTGAATACCACCCATTGCAGGTATTTATTGAAATGGCTAATGCAGAGACTAATTCCCAATTGACTATATCCTCTAGTGGGGAGCCGAGCCATAGCCAGACTAGGAAACCTCATTCAGCCATATAGCTTCAAACTGATCAAGGTTTGACACTAAACAGTGAAATGGTTAGGTGAGGTTGTAATAGTGCTTTTTAAAGAAGGGGTCAGGTACGTATAATGTGGACCTTTAATTGTCCATAATTAAATCATGGCATTTGGCCTACTAAGATCCTAAATAATGGCGCTTGCAGCCAGCCCGCCAGCAATTCAGACTGTAATCATATAGAATGCAGTCCCTTAGACTCAAAGACTCACTTAGCCATGTCTAACTCTCTCACTTTGTATTTGTGAGGGTTGCATGATGGAGGCAGGTCATTTGTAATGCCCTACTAAGAAAAGGGATTTTCAGAAGTTTGATCTTTCTGCTGTCTAGTAGAGAACCCCTTTATTTGGTATCGTTAGGTGGAAATGCCATATATAAAGAAGCCAGATGACGAGTTCTCCACTTGCAGTGCTCGTGAGGTACAGAGGAAGGAGACTTTTACTTACCTGAACCTGTACCTTGTGGCTGCTGCCATGGTCTTCCTGCAGGTTCTCTTCTGCTCCTGGTACTTCATCTCCCAGGAGCCCACGTCGGTGCTATACTTTGGTGCCTGCAATTTTCTTAATTTTGTGCTTTCAACTCTTTAGTATGTAGCTTCCTAACTTAGAAGAGCCTAGGCAAATCAGGGAATTTTAAGCATACATATGTAGAATTTAAGATACTTGAGATTATGTATCCTGGCATTCCTTGTTCTGTCGAAAGATCCTGATAGAAGCAGGAATGATAGCACTAAATTACCGTTCAGTCCTGGACGATATCCATGCACATTAAGCCGCTGGAATCAGGTAAGTGACAAAAGCATTCTTAAAGGGACACCATATTCACCAGAACAACTACAGCTTATTGAATTTATTCTGGTAAATAGAATCATTACCTTCAGGCGTTTTGCTGTACACACAGTCTTTTCAGAGAAAATGCATTGTTTACATAACAGCCTAGTGATAACTTCACTGGCCACTAAAATGCATCCAAACATTCAGTATCTCCTCCCTCTGCATGCAGACACTGAACTTTCCTCATAGAGATTCATTGATTCTTTTCATCTCTATGAGGAGATGCTGATTGGCCAGCGCTGTGTTTGAATTGTGATTGCTCTGCCCCTGATCTGACTCTTTGTCAGTCTCCGCCAATCCTATGGGGAAGCACTGTGATTGGGTCAAGCTATCACTTCTGATGATGTCAGCAGACTGTTTATTTTTCTGAGGCAAACAAGATGCAGATCTACAGCTTCAGCCTTTAATACAGTAAGGTGTTGCTGTATTTATGGAGGCATGAGGGGCCCAGGGGGGCTAGATGGGGGTTTTAACACTATAAGGTCAGGAATACATGTTTGTGTTCCTGACCCTATAGTGATCCTTTAATCTTTTCAGTGCTAGGTGGGAGTAGGGGAGAGGGTGCAATGGGAGGAGCACAGTGGACACTATGACACTATGTATTCCTTGCAATATAATTTCTCTTTAACTTTATTTTGTACTTTTTAAAAAAACAAGCAAAGGGGTTTTAAGAAAATAGAAGATGTACTCTTTCAATTTGCCATAAGAACAGCTAGAGCCGCCTATTAAATATAAAGGAAGAGTTTTATGTCAAATTCGGAAGAAATAACCCCTTCTGATTTGTAGCTTGTGGGTATCAAACTAAATAACAACCAAAAACCTACAGAGTAGATTATTATGAAAGTAAATTCAATAACCACAAATAATTTGACAGTTACGATGTACCGGAGGTAAGCTAGTATGGAGGTTAATAGGATATACGATTACTCTGGAGTCATATCAATCACAAAACAAAAAAACTCCTTTGACAAGAAGAAACAGAGAGAGATTAGAAGAAAAGATGGGAGTAAATTCGTATCATATTTAGACTTTTTCACATTTTTAAAATGTTAACTTTTTAAAAAATAAAAATAAAATACAGGCCTACTCTCACTCCCCAGCCCCTTTTTATTTACCAATTCCCATCCATTCCTGGGGGGAGAGTCATATGAGGATATCTGATTTATGCAGTGTATTCAATAATGCTTTTATTACGGTTATTTCCATTTTGTATGTATGCAGCAAGCCTAATAAATCAAATAATAAAACCCACATACACAGTCTATGAATATGTATTGTGTCCTTTTAACCTCTTAAGGACACATGACATGTGTGACATGTCATGATTCCCTTTTATTCCAGAAGTTTGGTCCTTAAGGGGTTAAAGCCGCTCTTAGAATGTTGTGATGCCAAAACTCTCAGCTGTCTAACTTTTGCTGTCCGAGCATCATGGGAATTGCAATTCGGTCACTGCTGTAAGAGCTGCCGTTTGGCTACGCTTAATTTAATCACTATATAGAGTTCTTAAAAGGGATCTGTTTGTGCTGCAGTTAAGTTGCCTGTTTTGTATGCTGGTTGTGTCCTATTTCATAGCATTCCTGTGGTGTCTGTTCCCCCGAGTACTGCTCCTCAGTGTCATGGTACTTTATGGCAGACCTTTGGAGGTTTTTCATTATTATGTCTGGAGTCCACTATTTATTTCCCAAGCCCTTTAAGATTGCATTAATTGAAAGATGTGACAGGTTTATTGAGTAGTGTTGAGTACACATTACTCAACACATTAATAAAAGCCTTTTATTATAATGGGTTCTAACAATGGATTGTGCGGTTCCCTATCTCAGTGTAGCACT
Source organism: Pelobates cultripes (assembly GCA_933207985.1). Taxonomy (NCBI): domain Eukaryota; kingdom Metazoa; phylum Chordata; class Amphibia; order Anura; family Pelobatidae; genus Pelobates; species Pelobates cultripes. The sequence goes on from OW240924.1 coordinate 65,268,285, forward strand.
GGGTGCACGTGGCTAAGGCTGCCTTAGGTTGATGGAAGTTATACTCGCAGTCAAGATTCATTGCTGCCACCATTAAGTCTATCCCTCTCTGTTTAGGTGAGTGAGACATCATATCTCTCTGCTCAGTGCTTAGCATGGCAAATTACAAGGTTATGGAGACTATCAAAATATTTGTGTCACTAAAATCCTTTGATGGTATTATTTTCTCACAATGCATTCTCTGTCTTTGAATTTTTTCTTATTTATAGTTCTAGGCTTGCTCTGTTTATGGGCTCTATATAATCCATAGATAAATAGATCTAGATTAATGAGACCACTTGCAGGATTTGAATAAATTGAAAATTGACCGTTCTATTTTACTCCCCATCAAAATCATGTCAAAGTGTCTGTTTCACATTTGGACCTTTGTCACTTGCTTCGTTTTTTTGTCTTAAATGGTGCTAAACATACAAAGAACACAAAACTGACTGACCCACATTAAAGCGGCTCTATCACCAGAAAAAAATATTGCGAGCTTCTTATAAAGATATCATTTTTATGAAATGCTCATAAAGCCTGTGTAGGACTATCAGTAAAATTCATATGCAGTCAAAAGATAACAATATAAATTAAGGAATACTTTGTCGAATGTATTTTTCCTACACAAAAAGGCAGAACTAGTGCTGTCAGATAATGTCACTTCCAACAGCCATCGCTCATTGCAAGACAACATCTATGGAGGCTCCCACGGTTTTGCAGGAACATGCAGATGATAGTGCTGTGCTCTTAAGCATGCGCAATAGATGAAGTGCCCGCAGCTGAAGAAAGGAGGAGACGCCCACGGGGACATCTCACCTCTGCGGCACCGCTGGACCACCGCTCACCAATCGGCAATGTCATTATCGGTGGTCTTTGCAAAAGTATGCAGAGACACCAGAAGGTGACAAAGCTGTTTTAAAGGATCACTACAGGGTCAAGAACACAAACATGTATTCCTCACCCTATAGTGTTTAACCCACGATTTAGGTGGCTTGCCCCCCTATAAAAGATTAAAACTCACCTTATTTCAAGTGCCATGCGGGTCTGCCAGAGCTGGCTCCGCCCCCTTTGTGACATCATCACAATGGCAGATTTTTAGCCAATCCAATGCTTTGGATTGGCTAAAATCGGCACAGGGGTGGGGCCAAATGCCATTTTGGCCAATCAGGACCTCCTCATAGGACCTCTATCAGGACCTCCTCATAGAGATGCATTGAATTAATGCATCACTTTGAGGAAAATTCAGCCTCTCCATGCAGAGCGTGGGGACGCTGAATGGCAGGGCTGCTTACAGTGCAGCCCTGAGCCAGGAAGCCTCTCCAGTGGCCATCTAAGGAGTGGCCACTTGGAGGTGTCCCTAGGGGCAATGTGAACACTGCCTTTTCTCTGAATGGCATTGTTTACATGAAAATGCCTGAAGGGAGCGATTATATTTACCAATTCTGATTATCTCAGCCATTGAGGCAGACTGGGGGATGGAGTCAAACACCACCCTGGCCAATCAGCAGCTCCTCAGAGGTTAATTGAATCAATGCAGCTCTCTGAGGAAAGTACAGTGTCTCCATGCAGAGGGTGAAGACACTGAATGTCAGTCACAGTGTGCAGCACTGCCCCTAGAAGCACCTCTAGTAGCCATCTAAGGAGTGGCTAGTGGAGGTATCTCTAGGCTGTAATGTAAACACTGCATTTTCTTTGAAAAGACAGTGTTCACAGCAAAAAGCCTGAAGGGAATGATTCTACTCACCAGAACAATTACAATAAGCTGTAGATGTTCTGGTCACTATAGTGTCCTTTTAATCTTCATTGTGCTGTATCTGCTTTTTGGAGAGACACAAAGTGAAGATTTTTAGGCTAATGCCTGAAGATGCCAACTATCATTTTTGGTACTTTCTCAGTATTGGTCAGATGCAACAAGGGTTGGTACTTTGTTGCTTTATAAATAAGCATGTTGCCATAGTAATAAAATAGTGCAGAACAGAGACAGCTGATGGTGATATAGTGTTTCTTCATGAGGTGTGTACATTCCCATGACACATTGTATCATTGTTACCTGCCTAAGAGCATGTGTAGATGTCATAATCAATTTTTTTTTTTTTCTCTTATGATGACATTTAATGGACTTTACTACAGCTTTATGTTATTTGCTTCCTAAATAACTGTGACGAAGTGCCCTTCGCCACTTGGTCCTGGAGAGGCCTACTTGCCAGCCTCCTCCCCTGTGACTATGACTCTTTCATGTATCTGGCTTTAAAGCCCCTATTCTATCTTCAGACAGACTATTTATGTAGGCTGCTTTATTTCTCTTATGTTTTAGTCACCCTGTACCCATTATAGGTGCAGGGTGTGTGTAATGTAATTTTTTGTTTAGTGTGTGTGTGTGTGTGTGTGTGTGTGTACTGTGTAATGTATTGCCTGCTCTCTTGTATTGCTGAGGTTTGCTACCAACTAGGTGGGTTTGGCTATGGAGCTTGTCTAGTGCCCTCTGTTGGTAGCAACAGCAATATGCACTACCTGAATTGCAAGACTGGTTCATTTGCATATTCGGGTAGATTTGCATATTGCTAATTCTGCAGGCAGGTGAGATATTTACTGTTAAATATTGTCTCCCCCCACCCCTTTAAAAATGTGCCATTGTGTTGTGATAAGTCACTGTGTGTTTATTGATATGGTTTGACTGTTTGTGATTTTATTGAGGTTTCACAACAATGTTATTGTGGTGACTGTATTGGCTGGTCCCAAGGGAATAAAGGTTTTGACAGTTCTTCTTGATCCCTCTAAACGTAGCCTTGTCTATTGTTATAATCACACTGGGGATTGCTATGCTCTGCATGCTCCCCTGAGCTTGAGTCACTTAGCTCTTTTAAGAGCTTGTTCCTGACACGCTCTCCTTGGAGGAGGGATCTTCACCACACAGTCCTGGATGCTGGAGGTTCATACAGGGTGGAAGGAAGAGTTTTTTCCCACACAGTCCTGGAGGACAGAAGCTGATCCAGGGTGGAAGGAAGACGGCGAGACTCCAGTCAAGATACGGCGGTTGCGGAGTCTGCGGTGGTTGTGGTGTCTGCTGCAGTGCTTGGATTCCTCAGGAAGCGCTAGGAGCATCCATCAACGGAGGGTACTCGGTCGGAGTACAAGGAGCTCCGTTACAATAACAAACCTTCGTTAAAGGACCACTATAGCGCCAGGAAAACATACTCGTTTTCCTGGCACTAAAGTGCCCTGAGGGTGCCCCCACCCTCAGGGTCCCCCTCCCGCCGGGCTCTAAGGGGTGGAAGGGGTTAAACTTACCTCTTTCTCCAGCGCCGGGCAGGGAACTCTCCTCCTTCTCGGCTGAATGCGCGGCTCGTGCGCATTCACAATGCTTTCCTATGGACGCTGGACTGTGAAAATCACAGTGGGAAGCGCCTCTAGCGGCTGTCAATGAGACAGCCACTAGAGGCTGGATTAACCCTATTACAAACATAGCAGTTTCTCTGAAATTGCTATGTTTATAGAAAAAAGAGTTAAACCTAGCGGGACCTGGCACCCAGACCACTTCATTAAGCTGAAGTGGTCTGGGTGCCTATAGTGGTCCTTTAAGCCCATTTCAAATTCAAGGCCAAATTAGCCAACCTTGAAAAATCCTCAGCCCGTTATGTTTCCAGTTCAGCTATTTGGGCCTTATATTTGAAATTCACTTTGAATTCCTGACAGTTCTCCCTTCAGTAAAGTTTTGGATCGGTAGTGTCATGGTACCCACCTCTGTGGTGCCTCCTTGGCGTACCCAGGCTCTAGTTACATCTTTCTTGGATCCTGCTCCAATTGTGTACCGTATATCATTCTAGCTTGGTGGGTTTCATGGTGTCATTCCATGGTTGATTTACACGCATCTTCTGGCACAGGAAAAGTGATGCCAGCCATATGAAATACCCTGTTGCTATATAAACCCCATTCTCCTTATTCTCCCCATTGTGATTTTTTACCCTACAGTGCATAATTTATGTTTGTGTTCCTGGGTTTGACTTTTTGCTTATCCTGACTAGTCTAATGGTCTAGTGTGAGAATGGGAGATCTGCAAGTTACAGAGCTATCTTTCCTACTGCCTCTTAGTGCTTTCCATTTAGGGCAGAGGGGAAGCGGCCTATCTCCTCTTGAGCACAGCTTTCAAATGTAATTTCTTCTTTTGCAAGGCTATTAAAGTAAAGCTCTGTCCAGAGTGTTCTGAAGAGACTGATAGCTTCATTCTCTAAATCCAGTGTATATATATATATATATACACACACACACACACACACACCCCCACCTTTTAAAGCTATCTCGTCACATTCTCCCCTCTCCATCCACCAGCCTATGATATGTCTCCCCATCCCGCCCTCCCAATGATTACGAGTGGTGGCCTGGAAACAGATTAAATTGTCTATTTTTCATGTCCTGCTGGTCTCACTGGGCCACAGTGCCATCATCTTTGTGTTTCTAAAATGGTGCTCGCTGGAGGTCCCACCTCTTCCCTTCCTAAGGCATGTACGTCAGACCTTGGGAGCCTTCTCAGAATTCCACGAGATTTAACACAGCGTGACGGTGACGCAATGCTAGAGGGAGGCGAGGGAGTTGTGGCCAGCCACTGACAAAGTTGACAAAGGACATGGAACACTAAATCTCCACTCTTTGTTAATCTGCAAGTTCTAAATAAGAACTCGTTTTTCTTATGTATATGATTTGAAATAATAATTATTTGAAGAAATTAAAAACAAAAAACAAAAGTGGGGCTTCCAAGGGGGACAAAATGCATCACATAATAATAAAAAAATAAGCAAATAGTAAAAAAAAAAAAAAACAAAAAAAAAAAAAGACGAGCTGCTTTAGGCATTGGAAGTGTTAATAAATATGTAAATCTATGCAAGGATACAGGAAATCATGTTATGAATATTCATCTCCACACATCCTTTCTAACCATATGTTACCATTTATAGTGGGAAAGGTCCCCTGGCTTTTTGATGCTTCTGTTTCTTGTCTCTGGCTATGCTGTTGTCAAGGGAACCGTTATCTTTACATAATTTCTCAGATTAGAGAGAACACTTTTGTTTACACCGTTGTTTTTCTTAAAGGAAAATTAAGGCTTGATTATAACATTGTTTTCAGTATCACATTGTTAGCTTGTATCTTCGGAGGATAGTTATCAGTGTTCTGAAAAGTGGCGGTTCTATCTGCTATTATTTTAATCATATTTATTAAGGATTTCTAAAAGTGATATGTTTTACTTTCTGAAAGTGATGGACGGCAGGGAGGGGGGTTTCTCAGTAATTTGCATCAGTCTGTTGCGTTGCCGAAAAAATTTCGTACATTCAAAAATGTTGGTCAGGGTGCAAAAGACAAAACAGATGATAAACCCCACAGATTTCATAGAAAATTAGACGTAACTGTTTTGGCATCACTTTGTTAAATTGTATTTTAGATACCGTATATCAAACATAAGTAAAAATTAAATACTTTTAGGCCTATCCACTAAAGTAAGAATTCAAAGTACATTTCCAATTTAAAGGCATAGTAGCTAAAAAGAAAGCATAGGTGACTCAAGTTTGACTTTTTTTGCCTTAAATGGGAAAATCTCTTTGAGTTCACTTTGAATGTGTAAATAACTTTGTTAGACATAGCCTTTGCTGTGTGTTATTGTGGCCTTCCTTCCCACTACTTGGGAGTGACGACCTCTATTTATTTTTTTATTTTTTTCCAATCCCGATATTCATCTTTTCTGCAAGCTCTTAATTGCTGTATTCACGTTTATGCCTTAAAACTCTAAACAATCTGCCTTCAAACTATGATAAAGTGAACTGTAATTGCAATACCCCTGTTGGTCCGTGTGAATTATTGTCAGATAAGGACCAATAATAAGTTAGTTTATCTGGAAAGCTCTTACTACAAATACTTATTAATATGGCACACCCCAGCCATTGAGCACTAGCAGTGGGTGTCAGCCAGTTACCTTTAATATTTTGTGTTGAAAGACCGTGAGATAAAGGTAAGCGAATATTGGTGACCAGGTCAATGAGTACAGGCTGCCTTGCATAGTATAAAATGGCATGCATGTTACACAGCTTGCGCTGTTTAGCCTTATGCTTTTGAATGGTTTCTCTTTGCATCATAACCACTTTAGCCTGCTATAGTGCTTCTTATGTCAGGAGTAGCTTGGTGCTGTTCCCTGATCAGGAGGCAGACTGTTTTCAAATAGCTTACCTGTTATCTGGGACCTGCCGGCTGCCGAGCATCCTCTAATGTTGTCTGAACTGGCGTCTGCACATACAAGCTTCTTATACTATGACCACTTCAAAACATCATGGTCATGATAGTTGGAATAACCCTTTTAATTGATCCACTAATGATTTCTTTTGTAAGGGTTTAAAACCTTAATTGTCTAAATTGACATGAATATCTTTCAAAATTTGCATGCATGGAACAGGGATCTGCTGCCTATTGTGGGTGTGTTGTCTAAAGGGTGTTTTGCTTAAAAAGGTTACAGAAATTCTAAAAACAGGATATGTGAGTCTGGCTGGGATGCATGCCAGACTCACTGGCCACAGCACTGACCAGCCCCATTGAGGTCAACACATGCACAGAGCGCTATTAAAGAGCTTAGGCTTAATGCCCTCAGCTTAGTTGTATCCCCAGATGCAGGACATCCGAGAGCAAATTTGGGTTGGATAGGTTTGGGACTTTTCTTCCACACATGGAACTGACAGAAGATATGGACTTGTTAAACCTGGATCATAGTCTACAGGTGATACTCGAAAAATTAGAATATCGTGCAAAAATTCATTTATTTCAGTAATGCAACGTAGAAGGGGGAACTAATATATGAGATAGACGCATTACATGCAAAGCAAGATAGTTCAAGCCGTGATTTGTCATAAGTGCGATGATTATGGCTTACAGCTCATGAAAACCCCAAATCCACAATCTCAGTAAATTAGAATATTACATGCAATCAATAAAACAAGGAGTGTACATAGAACAATATCGGACCTCTGAAAAGTACAAGCATGCATATGGACTCAGTACTTGGTTTGGGCCCCTTTTGCAGCAATTACTGCCTCAATGCGGCATGGCATGGAAGCTATCAGCCTGTGACACTGCTGAGGTGTTATGAAAGACCAGGATGCTTCAATAGTGACCATCAGCTCTTCTGCATTGTTCGGTCTGATGTCTCTCATCTTTCTCTTAGCAATGCCCCATAGATTATCTATGGGGTTCAGGTCAGGCGAGTTTGCTGGCCAATCAAGCACAGTAATCCCACGGTCACTGAACCAGTCTTTGGTGCTTTTGGCAGTGTGGGCAGGTGCCAAGTCCTGCTGGAAAATGAAGTCAGCATCCCCATAAAGCTCGTCTGCGGAAGGAAGCATGAAGTGCTCCAAAATCTCCTGGTAGATGGCTGCGTTGACCCTGGACTTAATGAAGCACACTGGACCAACACCAGCAGATGACATGGCTCCCCAAATCAACACAGACTGTGGAAACTTCACACTGGACTTCAAGCATCTTGCAGTGTGTAAACAAAAGAAAAATTTAATAAAATATCCAGGAATAGTTTATAGTGTGTACCTTTGGACTGATATTTATGCAATAATTATAAATTAAAATTGCAGTAAACTATTCAATAAAATGAAGCAGTTGTATCCAATATTATGCTTTCACTGAAAAAGAAACTTGAAACTTTAAAGTCCAATGTATAACAGTCTTATGATTGATACTGTGTATTAGAATAAATAAAAAATAAAAATGACAGTCTTTTAGGGTCTTTGTATGTAAGCTAATTCAGTTCACTCCAGTTATTGATGAACTGGGATCTGGATACTGAATTAGTTATTTAGTATATAACAATATAACAATATATATGGTCCTTATAATTGGATTCTATAACTTTATTTCCTATTATTAGGAGTAAAGTGTTACTACAACTAAGGGCTACCCAATATAGCCTGTTAGTTATGTTTCTTTCTCTGGTACAAGATACAATATTTCAATTATTGTTTTAAAACTTCAGCTTCAATGATGCTTTGCCACAGAGCTTGATAAATTTGCTTGGAATCTAGGAGCCAGCTAAAAAAGTTAGGAGCCAGTATTTTTATTTAACTAACAAAGCTTCACTTTCAGCGACAAAAATATAATTCTTAAAGGGACACTATAGTCACCAGAACCACTGTAGCTTAATATAGTGGTTCTGGTGTCTATAGCTTGTCAACTCAGGCTTTTCACTGTAAACACTGCCTTTTCGTTGCTGCTTAGTAACACCTGTAGTGGCCGTCACTCAAACCACGCTCATCATAGAGTTGCTTAATGTTGCTCATAGTGATTCTTTGAGGAGATGCAGATTAGTGCATGCACAATAGCCTCCCAATGCTTTCCTATGGGAGGGAAAGCATTGCTTGCCTGAGATCATGAAGATTGATTATCTCAACCATGGAGGCGGATTCAGCCACAGCGAGATCGTCATGGTGTGGGAAAACAGGTAAGTAAGTAAAATCAACTTTCCCATATAATCAGAGGGTGACCGGTCACCTAAGAGAGAGACACACACACACACAAGCACGCAGACAGACACACACAAACTCTCAGACACACACACACATACAAACTCACAAACAGACACACACACAGATACACACTGGCACACTCAGAAGTAGGACTGCTGTCATCTCCCTGGTCTGCTTTCTGTCACGCACTGTTTAGTTTATAATGCTGGGGCAGGAATGACGTCATATTACGGTTCCCAGCATCCCTGCATGGGGCGTGAGGTAGCAGATCAGGCAGATGACAGCTCCCTCGCCCGGCCGACTGCCCATCTCTGCTCTCCCTCCGCTCCCCCACGGCCGGCCATCTGTATTCTCCCTTGCCACTCTGGGCCGGCATATTCCAGGCATATGGGATTTGTCAAGCCCTGCTTTGCCATTTTAAAGGCATTCCAAAGGTATGCAAAGCATCATTGGAGTTGCAGTTTTACAAGATCTAGGGATCTACCATTTGGGCACTCCTCATCTAGAGTTTATTAAATTGTTTGTCTTACGCAGCCTCCCCCTCTCTACCAAGTGCACCTCTTTCCCACAACCTTATTGTTATCATACATTCTCATCTTATTGTTATATCAGTTCACTCTGTAGACCTCTATCCAGGTGAGGGAACGACCATATAAAGTTTCAAAAATATATATATATTTTTTTACATTTAACGAAAAAACAAAAAATAAAACATAGATTTACTGGCAACTCTGCTAGCACAACATATAGATTGAATTTAATGCTCTTTAATTGCGTTATTGTGCACAAATAGATGATTAATTGCAAGTATATAGTTGTAGTTATTGTATTTTCACTTTAATATCCACATAATCTTTGACATTAATTCATTGGATCATTTATGTGTGAAATCTCATCTAAATGCATTTATCTATTTCTGTTAATTGGTATAATTTCTTTTTATGGTTAATCATCGGGAAATTAGAGTGGAATTAGCACCAGTTTTCCATTTGCTTGTCTAATAGGTATGTACTAAATGAGCCTATGATGTTAATCTTTTTGTTAACTATGTGAGTAAACATCTGTGAAACTGTATTGCTACTCTGTTATGAAATACGGCTGTAGGAGGTTTTAAGCATGATCTAGAACGATCATATTCGGCTCGGTTTCTAGTTGGGCTTTTTTTGTTTCTCCTGTGGATTTGAATTTAAGAATACAGTACAAGCACAACAATTTAAATAATTCAGATGAAAATAATGCTTTGTTCTAGAAATATTATCTTTATTTGCACAGCTCCTTGTATAGTTGCTTGCATAGGGTCGGGATGTGGGGTTTGTATCCTGTAGTAGCTTTGCAGATGGTTCCTCACCCTTTGTAAAAACCCAAGGTCCTATGAAATAACTTTAAAGGTGCCAATTGGACAAGTTGATGTAAAACCAGTCATGTATTGTGAAGTTCAAGTCCTGGATAATTTCAGCAACACAATGTAGAAAAAGACCTGCTTGAATCTTATAAGCTAGAAGATGGGATGTATAAGAATATGCAAGCAAGATCCATGTGAAGGTAAAGAAGCTATGTAAGTGTGGGATGTTCCTCTTGTGTCGGGGATTGGGTTACAGTTTGAGAGCCAGGCAAGCAAAGACGTGTCTTCAAGGGACACTCCAAGTACCATACCAGCCTATACTACTTGCATAGATTATGTTGCAAGGAGGTCCAATCTCCATGTGAGCCTGCACACTCTGTTTTTCAACTGCAGCAATTCACAAGAGTCCTCCTTCACACACACACACACACACAGATAGTACAGGAGGAAACTAATACCTCTCACTGCCCATTTTAGTAGATGTGTGTGCTGCCTTCAGTAATAGACTTGTTCACAGTTTTCAGAGAAAGAGACAATTGCGTAAATGGAGTGGTTCATCTGCCATCAGCAAAGGTAACCGTTTCTTTAAAGGGACATTATAGTCACCAGAACAACTGCAGCTTATTGAATTTGTTCTGGTGAGTAGAATCATTACCTTCAGGCTTTTTGCTGTAAACACTGTCTTTCCAGAGAAAATGCAGTGTTTACATTACAGCCTAGTGATAACTTCACTGGCCACTCCTTAGATGGCTGTTAGAGATGCTTCCTGGGTCATGGCTGCCTAAAATGCATCCAAACATTCAGTATCTCCTCCCTCTGCATGCAGACACTGAACTTTCCTCATAGAGATTCATTGATTCAATTCATCTCTATGAGGAGATGCTGATTGGCCAGGGCAGTGTTTGAATCATGCTGGCTCTGCCCCTGATCTGCCTCTTTGTCAGTCTCAGTCAATCCTATGGGGAAGCATTGTGATTGGATCAGGCCACCACTTCTGATGATGTCAGCAGACTGTTTTTGACTATTGACTATTCTAAGTCAAACAGCATGCAGAGCTACAGCTTCAGGCTTGAATAAAAGTAAGAAAAGTGTGAGGCATGAGGGGCCCAGGGGGGCTAGATGGTGGTTTTAACACTATAGGGTCAGGAATACATGTTTGTGTAAATGTTTTGTCATTGCAATACAATGTGACAGTTCTTGACTATGACATTGTAGGTAAACGCAAAAAGGGAGAACATTGTTTTAACAGTCTAAAAGGCCCACTGTGTGAAGGAAAAATAACCCAAATGGCAGCTACATATGGTTTTGGTTAATTGAAGTGCTTTAAAAATAGAAATACAATCATGGTGTGATTTAAAAAATAAAATAAAATAAAAAATGGCAAAGCAGGGCATTCACTGTGCATTCGGTATTATTCACCATTTGATTGATCCTGCTGAATCCGTGCTATTTGAAGCAGTTTGCACATGTTTAAGGTTGACTTACATCAATCATGTTAGAGCCTGTCAAATGGAGAGGAGGGATAGTCATTAATATCTACAGGCCCCAGCGTTGTGGTGAATGAATACACTTCCCTTTGAGAGAACAGAATGAACACAGAGCTGTCAAGTTCTCTTGAAAAGGGTTCCAAACTGAATTAGGAGGAAAATACATATCCTGGGACTTTTAGACAGTAGAACTATCCACTTTTCAAACGATGTACATTATTCTCTGTTAAATAAAGAGAATCAGTGGTTAAGTAGAGCACAAACAGTACAGAACTGCATTCAGTAATGTGTGGGAAGGCAAAGCATAGTTATTACAGGGAAAAACATAAAGTGTACAAAGATATTATGGAACACAGAATACTCATTGTGACACTTTTAACATTTTTGTATTTTACTTTTTATAATTGTATAGGTATAGTAAAGCGTATGCAGCAGACGATGGCTTTTAGAATCGGACAGTATAGCATAATGTCCAGATACCAGGAGGGAGGGAAACAATAATTTGAGAAACACAGTATAAGGGAAGCTGATAGATTAACAGTCATAGGCAACAAACTGTGGTTTATGGGGAGACTGGGCATGGTATAGACAAGATTAGTTGTGGATGCGTGGTCAGGACAAGGGAGCACAGGTTCACGTTCAGAGTACAAAGATCCGATAACTGGAAGTGTGCCACTGAGAGACAGCCATTAAGGTGTAGGCAGGGATATAATTTGGTTGAAGGGTCTGAAGCTCTGGATGCACAAAGCCTGTGGTCCCACAGAGGGAGGTACCTGATGACCTGGCCAGGTATTGAATATGGTTTGCATGCATTACAACTTCACGTAGTAGACAAGCAGACTGCTATACATATCAATCCAAGATTAAGCCACAGATTTCTCAATGTTCAGGTTTGGGATTTTCCTGATGTGTTGGTAAAAGGGTGGGCAACATCACAGATTTACAGATATAGGTTTATTTTATTTTTTTTACAAAGATTTTGTTAGGAGACTTATTGTTAACATCATTGACTTTTATGTAGTAACTTCACCCTTCGCATTTGTATAGACCAATTTTTTTCCTCTCCTTTTAATCCCTTCTTTAACACATGCACTAGTGTGTAATACCAAATAATAGGACACACTACACTAAAGGGACACACTCTGTACTATAGCTACTTCATCTCTTCGAAGTGGTTATTGCAAATGGACTCTTCTGGCGCCATGAAAGACACTAGCAGGCCTCCTACCTGTCCTGGTTTCAGTGGGACAGTCCCTACTTTGGAGTCCTGTCTTGGGTTGGTTCCCCGATGTCCTGCATCCAGAAAAGAAGGGAACTAATCTCAGCCAGCACAGCGTTCAGGCATCTTTAGTCGTGCACACACTGTGCTGAGGGCGCTAGGACTATGGAATTTCAACAATGCTCTCGGCGTGGTCTGCTGTATTTGTCGCTGGCTGGGATGCTGTCAATCAACCTGGCATGCATTGACACCAGACTGGGAAGTCTCTCCTGTGGGCCGGGATATCGAATATTCTTTCTGGACATTACGTGTTCCATCCATACACTGAACAAATTTATAAACGCAACACTTTTGTTTTTGTCCCCATTTTTCATGAGCTGAACTGAAAGATCTAAGATGCCTATAGCAGTCTCCCTCAAAACATTGTGATATCTGTGGCATTGTGCTGTGTGATAAAACTGCACATTCTAGAGTGATCTTTTATTGTGGCCTGCCTAAGGCACACCTGTGCAATAATCATGCTGTCTAATCAGCATCTTTATATGCCACACCTGTGAGGTGGATGGATTATCTTGGCCAAGGAGAAGTGCTCACTAACACAGATTTAGACAGATTTGTGAACAATGTTTGAGAGAAATAGGCCTTTTGTGTACATAGAAAACATCTTAGATCTTTTTTTTTCCCTCTGGGAAGAGTCAGTGCATTTGATTCTCTCTGTCTGTGCAGTGTTAGCATGAGTGTTTGTGTGCCAGTTTCTGTGCACAGAGTGAGTGTTTCCACATGTGCCGTTTTATACTTTCTGTGCGCGCACTGTAAATCTGAATGCATGTGAGTGTTTTCTTTTTTTTTCGGGTGTGCTTGTGTCACTGTGAGGGCATGTCCAGTGCATATTCAATTTTGAGTGAAGGCTTGTATAAATGCATCGCCCAGTTTCTTCATATGCAATGCCAGTGTGAGTGTACGTCACTTGTCACTTTCTGTGTTTGCAATTTGAGTCTGAGTGCATGTCAATGTTTCTGTGCATGTAAAGATAGTGTGAGTGCATGTCAGCTTGTGTGTTTCTGTGTATACAGTGTCAGCTTAGGTGCATGACAGTTTCTTTCTATGCATTGTCAGTGAGAATAAATACAGTTTTAATCAAAATTATTCAACTGCCATTGAAAAAACGATTTATTGTCAATATTTACAGACTTTCAGCTGTTTGCAATGAACAAATCAAAAAAAGCAATTGAAATAGCTCAACACAACAAATCCTCCAAGTGGTTTCCCCAAATTCAACTGAAAATGCAACTTAAAATGGCTTCTCCTGTCTCAAGATTATTCAACCTCCTCTATAGAATTCTTCACAACAGCACAAATATGCAAACAGGTGTGGTCACAAGCACAACTGATGCAACTAATCTATGGATTCACTAGGTGCACCAGTTGTGCTTGAGCTGGTACACTTGAAATATCTGAACTGGCTAGGGGTTTGTTTAGTATCACGTTTGACTGCATGTTAGAAATATGGCTAAGTCAAAAGAATGGTCCACAAAGAGAAGAGATCATCGCCCTTCACAAACAAGGAACAGGATACAAAAAGATAGCAAAGACACTGAATGTTACTAGAGACACTGTTAGAAGCATAGTTTGCAAGTTCAAAGTTAAACTTGAGAACTTGTGAGGCAGAAAAAGGAAGCGATCAATGGCTGCAGTCAGATTTCTGAGAAGGCAGGTTGTAAAAAACTCGAGTGACTGCAAAAGACCTGCAGCAAGAACTGGTGGCAGCAGGCACTGAGGTTTCAGTGAGCACAGTAAGGCACATACTAAACACAGAAGGTTTCCATGCCAGAACTTCAAGACGCACAGCGCTACTGATCCAAAAGCACAAGAAAAGTTGGCTCCAATTTGCTTAAAATAATATAAATAAGCCACAGAGGTTTTGGGATTCGGTTCTTTGGAGAGATGAAACAAAACTGGAACTTTTCAGCCCAATGGATGTTTGAATGAAAAAGAATGACGCATACATTGAAAAGAACATTCTGCCTACAGTTAAGCATGGTGGTGGCTCGGTGATGCTCTGAGGCTGCTTTGCATCATCTGGCACTGGAAACTTGCATCATGTGGAAGGCAAGATGGATTCACTGAAGTTTTAGGAAATCCTACGAGACTACATCATGCCGTCTTTGAGTAAGCTGAAGCTTGGGCACCATCGGACCTTCCAACAAGACAATGATCCCAAGCATACCTCAAATTCCACCAAGGCTTTTTTTGCAGAAGAAGTTCTGAAAGATTCTACAGTGGCTATCACAGTCACCTGACTTGAACCCATAGAAAATCTCTGGTGGGATTTAAAGACGGTTGCAGCACGCAATCACAAGGATATTACTGAACGGCCATTGCTTATGAGCAATGGACTAAGATTCCTAAGGAACGCTGCTAGAAGCTGGTATCTGGCTATGCATCTCATCTGCAGCAGATCATAACTGCAAAAAGGTGCTCTACGAAGTACTAAAGATGCTTGCCATGAAGTGGTTGAGTAATTTTTTAGACTGAAAAGTCATTTTACGTTGCATTTTCAGTTGAATTTGGGGAAACCACTTTTATTACATTGAGCTATTTCAATTGCCTATTGTATGATTTGTTCATTGTAAACAGCTGTAAGTCTGTAAATCGTGACAATGAATCTGATTTTCAACTGGGGTTGTATAATTTTGATTACAACTGTATATGGACATTATTAGTACTTCCGTTTTTTTTCCTCCAAGTGTAAAATTGGAAGAGGTCAATTACTCCTCTCTGCAACGAAGATCTGTTTCTGGTGATAGCTCTCTGCCTTAGGTGTGACTAAATGCTGCTAAGGACGGAGAGACTGGTAAGCCGATAGCTGAGCTGGCTGCACAGTAAAATCTAATTGACTTTGCTTGCTGGTTATCCCATTTCATCAGTTTATGTAGGTTTAGCAAAAGCTCAAATGCAAACATTGCAATAATATTTTTCAACCAGAAATTAGAATGAGAAACCGTAATTTCTTAGGATTTTTAATCTTATGTTTATCTATCCTATAAAGATAACAAATATGTTTTTGTAAAGTCTGGAAAATAAAAATAAATGTAGAAATCTATGCTTCTTTTCTGGGAATATGTGCGCCTCCATCTTGGCTTTTTGTTCTCCTCCACATTGCATTATGTGCCCTGGCTTTGCCTGGACTATACTGGATTGTGATATCATTTGCTGAATATTTGATATACATTTTAAAAGAAAAAAACCATCAGATAAAAAAAAAAAACAGATGAAAGCAGTGGTGGGGAACCTTCGTCCCTCTTGTCAGGATTGTAATTGATCCAGCACGCAGAATAGTATCACACCTAGGACTAAGATAACGTCTAACCGGATCTTAGATTAGCCGGTCTTAAACGACCACTATAGTGCCCTGATGGTGCCCCCAGGGGGGAAGAAGGGGTTAATCCATTACCTTTTTTTCCAGCGCTGGTTTCCCTCGGAGCTGGGACTCTCCTCCCTCTTCTTCCGTCATCGGCAAGAGCCGCGCGTGCATTCAGCCAGTCCATAGGAAAGCATTCTCAATGCTTTCCTATGGACGCTGGCATCTTCTCACTGTGAAAATCACAGTGAGAAGCGTGGAAGCGCCTCTAGCAGCTCTCAATGAGACAGCCACTAGAGGCTGGATTAACCCTAATGTAAGCATAGCAGTTTATCTGAAACTGTTATGTTTACAGCAAAAAGGGTTAAACCTAGCTGGACCAGGCACCCAGACCACTTCATTAAGCTGAAGTGGTCTGGGTGCCTATAGTGGTCCTTTAATGTACCTGTGAATAGTCAAAATACTTGCCAAGGTCAAGGACACAGAATGAGACACAATGAAGTCAAATATACCAGAAATCAGGGAAGTCAAAACGAAGCAAAAGTCAAATACCAGAAAAACACAATCAGGAACACACTCTCGGAGAACCAGCTAGTGGAAACCACGACAGGGCACTGGCAAAAAGGTTTAAATAACCCTTCTTAGGCTGTAATTGTCTGTCTTTGACCTCTGACCGCAAAACGTGCGTGCCCAACTATGACATGATGTCGCACTCACGTTGGTGCCATCTTTGATGTGGGCGAAGGTAAGTTTACGATAAAAATCTGTACCGCAGCGGCCAGTGTTCCTAAGAACGTCGCACCAGCTGGGGACCAGAACTGAGGTAAGTCAGAAATATCTCTGTCTGCGTGGCCGCTTAGTTTTTGTGCCACGTTGGCAGAGATGCCGGGAGACGTGACCCCTCCAGATGTTGTGGACTGCATCTCCCTTGATGCTTTACTAGCATTATGGCTGGAAGAGCATTATGGGAGATGTAGTCCAAAACATCTGGAAGGCCAAAGGTTCCCCACCCCTTTGTTAAAGGGACACTTTAGTCACCAGAACAACTACAGCTTAATGTAGTTGTTTTGGTGTCTATAGCCTGTCCCTGCAGGCATTTTAATATAAACACTGTCTTTTCAGAGAAAAGACAGTGTTTACATTGCTCCCTAGGGACACCTCCAGTGGAAGTCACTCAGACAGCCAATGGAGGCGCTTCCTGGGTCAGTGCTACACTGCCGTTCAGCGTCTCCACGCTCTGCATGGAGACGGTTAACTTTCCCCATAGGATGCATTGTTTCGATGCATATCTATGAGAAGATGCTAATTGGCCAGTGTGGCGTTTGGCTTATCCGTCCGACGTCAGCCCCTGGCAGCTGAAGCACAAAGATCTAAAGAAGAGCGGCAGAAAGAGGATTGCGGCACCTGTGAGGGATATGTTCAGGTAATTTAATCTCACCTTTGTCTGCCCCTCTTGTCACCAGACCACGAGCGGCGATGTTACCTTCGGGCATCTTTTCAAATTAGACAAAGACCCCAGACGGTGATATATCCCTTTTAATGTTTGGTCCTACTCTTTGGAGTTGACTGTCAGATTGACACACTAGAAGCATGTACTTCATAAGAACTTTGAAAATTGAAGCATTGGATTGGCAGAATATTGGCGTTTGCCATGCATGCGACCCATGTGCCCAGTACTTCTTTATGAGAAGCACTGAATTGGACATAGATCACCAGAAATATTTAAAATAGGGGGCTCTGAATCTAAAATAAAAAGGGAGTCTATAACATTAGAAAATAAATATATTTAGAATTTTCAAGTGTATCTTTACTTTAAGGAAACATATTATAACATTGTACTTGAAATGCATTTGCTTCTTGCACAATTTTTAAGATGGCGCTGCTGACCTACCTTGCGTTTTGTGTGAACTTGCAACTATTTGCTCCCTTCTAAACTCTCTACTTGAACATTATTTTCCTTGTTTATACATACACCATTTGTTGCGAGTACGTCAGTCACCAACAAAGTGCTAGTGTCCAATATTAGACCATGGATTATAACCACTTCAGAGAGATGCATTGTAAGAGTAATTGTACAATGATGGGCAGATTGGTAAGGATCCTTTGTAGCAAAGGAAACGTGTGAAGCTTCAGATGAGAATTTTGCATTGTGTTGAAATAGTCAATTTAAGAAAGAGACCACTGCATGAAGCTAGAAAATAGGTCTTTACGTTTTGGGATGCTGCTGACAAAATCACTGTATTGTATAGAGTTAGAAGAGAAGTTACATCATTGTTCAAAGTTGTCAAAAAGATCATTTGGTTTGTTCGAAGCTAGGAACAGTGAAAACTAGTAGAGGTCTCTGTACTGTGAGAAGCCAGGGGGCAAAGTCTCTGTATCGTAAGACAATATGAAAAAAGTCTCGGCTTTGTATAACCCTATGGATGAGGTCTCTGCATTGTGCAAAACTCATGGTGTGAAGTTAAAAGGAGCTTGGTGGAGAGAAAGTGCAAAGCCCAGAAAATAGATTTTACCTTTTTTTTTTTTAAATGTTTAATTCTTATAAAGCTTTTATTTGTTGAACATTTTTCTTCTTCGCAAGGTTAATACACAGGTTTCAATGTTTTTTGTGTTTTTTTTGCCATAAGTAATACAGCTTTGAGCTTTTCTGTTCTCTTTTCCACAATGAGCAGAAACATATTTTAAAATAGCACTGAAAACATAAAACAAGCAGGTTAAGCCTTCAACTGTGTTAAGACACTACCTGGAAGTAAGAAAAGCCACGTGATTGACCACTAACTGCTGTCTTACTGTGTATTGTTGCTTTACATCAGGGGTCAGCAACGTAAGGCACGTATGCCATACATGGCACTCGAGGTGACTTTGCACGGCACTCAAGGCTGCTAGAGCCAAACAGGCTCTAACCTGAGACCCTGCAGGTTACATTACAGTTCTTACAGGAAGCGATCTCAGAAAACGTCCTCTCTGCACTTGTGAACTTGGAATTGGTACACTGGAGTAGAACAACCCACAGCAGCTCCTTCCCTTGACCTGTACCTAGCCAGCTGGTCCCCACTCAACACCAGGAAAGCCACCCACACTGCTAGATATACACAAAGCTGCCGAAGAATCTTCCCCTTCATACAAATAATCCAAACAGCCCACACACAAACACACAGTCCCTACAAACACAACACCACTGAAAATCAACATACATGCATGCAACTCCACAAGCAGCCTCTCACATGCAATACCATAAACAGCCTTACACATACACATGCCACCAAAAACAATGTAACATATCCAGAAACACAATTCTTCAAGCAGCCCGCATACACGGCCTACATTCATAGGTCTCATACACAAAACCGCACACTACTCCTGAACATATACAATATAACAGCCCACATACGCACAAACACAAAGTTACAAAGCAACTGCAAAACCCATAAATAACACAAGCACAATACAGCAACATACAAACCTCAATTTAAAAAAATAGGCCTGACACACAATGGGATCTTGTTTTGGCACTGTAATACTAAAAGGTTGCTCACCCCTGCGCTACATGTTCTGTCCTCTAGGGTTTAGTTATTTCATGAAAACACAGTAGCAAATAAAAGAAGGCAGTGAGTACTAACTACCATTTTGCATACGTGGTGCAATTTTTTTGATAATTATTGGCTTTTTTTTGTGGTGGGGGCCGAGAATGGAAGTAATGCTAACGTTTTCTGCGTTTGAACTGTTTTTTTTCTGCCAATGCCCGGGTGAGCAGCTCAGGTTATCATGGGGCAGTTATGTTACCCTAGACAAGGGATATGGTAGCGTATACCTGGACGATAGAATGAGGAGCGGTTACTCCTCAATAGTGATCCACTAGTCGTCCTAAAGAGATTTTATTATTCATTTAGGCATTTACACAATAAAAGAGGAATGTTTCAGCCAAGTGCCCACGTGAGGCTGAAACGTTGTTTCTTGTGAAGTGCACATAAGAAGTGCTGGACCTTTATTCCTACTAGTAGATATATTGGATTGTTTTTCTGGGTTTTCTGCACACCAACAAGTCACCATTTGTTAGTACTCATTACATACATATATAATATAGTATTCTTCCTCCACATAAGTGATAGTTCCCCTTGAAATCTGTTCTGACACTTCTGGTTCACGTTTTTGCCTCTGACATTGTAAACCACTGTTTGCATGCCTAAATGTAATGGAATTAATGGCCCAATATAGTGTGTTTTTTATATATATATACACACACACACATAGTTAGAACCTGAGTTTGGCTTTTAAAGTCAAATGTAAATATGAAAATTACACATGGACTATTGCATGCTTACAACGCAATTCAAGATAAATTTTGGCAGAGATCTTATAGTAGTGTTTAATTCCAGTAATGTATAGATCTCTTATATAATGTCAATATATCTTCGGCTCAACAAAACCTTACTGCAGTACTAATTATTACTGTTAAAATGTATTCCTTTCTATGTAATCAGTGATTGCACTGCGATGGGTTTACTTTACTAACGTCTGTTGTTATGCTTATGATTCGTTTCTGCTTAAAATTATGTGCAATTTTGTAACCATTTAACTAGATTCCAAGGCTTGTGAGTGATAAAATGCCACGTTAGCATAACTTGTCACAATGGATAGTCCTTGATGACATCATGCCATATTCGACCAATACAAAGTGCTTATAGTATAAAAGGTTAAATCACTCAGAGAGTAATGAGGTCCCTTGAAGTGAGTTGTGATATGGAGCAAGCATAAGAGTGGAAATAAAACAGTACTGAACGGGTAGGATCAAAGAATCTCTAGCATCAAAGCCACAGGAATAGCAGTAATAAGGTCAGGGCACACAAACATGCTGCATCGGCCAAAGAACAAGTCTGGGGTCAAATCGCAAATGAAGAATAATAAGATCAGTACAGGCAGGAAAGTGGAACAAGAGAGTAGGATAGGCATTGTTTAGTAGGCAGGTATCACACTTAAACTCTACAGGGGTTTTGCAAGATAGATCTTACCAAGGTACTGGTGTGACTGGCAAAACCGCTCCCTTATTTCAATGACAAAGTCAGATCTACAAAGGTGTCCCTAAAGGCCATAAACACTTGCACAGGATCCTGACGGTGTATGTACTTTCACCGCCCTAGAAGTGACTTTGTCCACAAACTGGCTTTGTGATTGTGGACCATGTAGTCCTGACATCAATGAACTGTGTCTTCAAAATGAAAACAATGTATAGAGCTTAAAGGACCACTATAGTGCCAGGAAAACATACTCGTTTTCCTGGCACCATAGTGCCCTGAGCGTGCCCCCACCCTCAGGGACCCCCTCCCGCCGAGCTGGATGGAGAGGAAGGGGTTAAACTTACTCCTCTTTCTCCAGCGCCGGGCGGGGAGCTCTCCTCCCTCTTCTTTCGTCACCTGCTGAAAGCGCATGCGCGACAAGAGCCACGGGTGCATTCAGCCAGTCCATAGGAGAGCATTCTTCTCACAGTGAGAAGCGCGGAAGCCCTCTAGCGGCTGACAATGAGACAGCCACTAGAGGCTGGATTAACCCTAATGTAAGCATAGCAGTTTATCTGAAACTGCTATGTTTATTAAAAAAGGGTTAAACCTAGCTGGACCTGGCACCCAGACTACTTAATTAAGCTAAAGTGGTCTGGGTGCCTATAGTGGTCCTTTAACCGTTTACCTCTAATAGCGGGTTTATGATGTTACTAAATGTGTTTTGTTCATTGTTTTAGGTCAGGGCCGCTCAAAAGGTAGATCCCCAGATGTTGTAGAACTACAACTCATGTGATGCTTTGCATGCCTTTAGAATGACAAAGCATCATGGAAGCTGTAATTTTGAAACATCTAGGGATCTACCTATTGGGCACCACTGTATAGCCCAATAAACAGATCCCATTTTCCAGTTGACAACTGATTCCACATGCACTTACCAATGGCTAGATCCTTTTTAGTGAATTCTTGGTTTGCTATACAGACCTTGATGACAAATGGATTTAATTGGTTATTGTCTTAATGGTTTCTCCTTGGAGAAAACTGTTGGTATATTATTCACTTACAGAGTTGTGTGAAATTAAATAAAATGTTCTTGTCATCCACAAAGTAACCATTATAGTCAACGTTTTTGCGTGGTGTTTCCAGTCTTGCTAATTTGCATTTGTTTTGCTGAAACTTAATTACTGAAATCACATTATAATTACTGATTTTGTTACATTTGTTTTTTTATTGCTTATCATATTTTATTTGCGCTAAAAATTCAATTCCAATATAAATTAAATGGATCATGCTATGTAGAAGGTTATACAGATGATGCTTAGAATACAGAATAACTATTTATTATATACAATTAGGTATTCACATTAGAATGTCCAGTGTTTGCTGCAAATCCACACAGTATGAAGAGGAAATAGCGGAGTTTGGCTAGGTATTACTGATCCTTACTTTGTTATCCCCAGTGGAAGTGCTGGGCATATCCCACTAAACCCTGTGCACTCTTATATTAAAGGGACATTTTTGGACAGCTTATAAAATTACCAATTTCCATAGAAAACGTCACTTTTAGAACTGATGGTCACTGAGTGTGATGATGAGTGTCGCTCAGACAGCTAGGGAGGTTTTCTTCTGCTTTCGTTAGCTCCACAGATATAATGGAAGTGGCAAGTGCACTGGACTAGAACGCACATGCTGCTCCTACTTCTCAACGGGCTACACTGGAAATCCACAATCGCTTGTGCACGTTTGCAACTTCAGCACAGAGGCTTCTCAAAGAGAAGGTTCTCACTGGTGTAATCCCCAGCACAGACTGGGTTAAAGGAAAGGGGTTTCAAATGGATTTTTCCTGTCCTTGTCTGCCTTCTCTGTTTTCTACAACTGCCCTCAGTCTAATATGTAACAGTGGACAGATATGGTTTCTAGTGTCTCATTGAACTGAGTTTGCCTGCAGCTTGGATATATGCCATACAAGTCCCCAACACCCAAAAACACGAAAGGGCCACTTGTTAAAGAAATACTACATGCACCATAGTGATACTACATGCACTATGGTGCCAGGAGTGCCTTTGCATGTTTCACTGTACGAAGTCAAACCATTTTCGAATGGTTTGATCTTTTACCTGGTGTCTCCTCACTTAACCTGTGCAATGCAGAACTAGCTCATTGCCTAAGAGCAATCAGCTGACCTCGAGCTAAGCCTGTACCACTCCCAGCTCTCCATAAGAAGTATGGACCCCAGGTAAGCAGTCAAATCATTCTGAAAAATATTGATTCCTTACAATAGGGTGGCACCAGGGCACTACTAGCACCATAATCACTACAGAAAGCTTGTGTTATCGTGCTTGAGTGTTTCTTTAAGATGAGAATTGACGGTTAGCAGATATAAATTACAGCTGGCTCCTTTAGGCCCAAGCTTAGTTTAATCAGTTTAATTTGTGTCTGTGCATGAATTAAACTGTTGCCAGTGTTGAGCTGCAAATCACGCTAGATTTTTACTTTAGCAAAACAAAGCTGTTAGGAAAGTCTCCAACACCGCAGCCCCTCTGGTGCCTCCTATTTGTTTTTTGGAGCTCAAGGAGGACATTATTACTCTCACTGGATGCATCAAAGCAGCCAAGGAAGTGGTTTCTGACACATGCCAACAGTCAGTGGCTGCATTTCAAGCAGATCTACTATTGAGCGTTCACAGAAGCTGTCAGAGAAATCTATCTAATCTAAGTTTCTAAACCTCCCATGGCATTTACTGCTTGAAATGTCATTGTCCACTTCTAGAACTTGGCAAAAAATACTGTTAATGTTTGAATCGTTCAACTCTCTTTTATGCGGCATATTTGCTAGTGTACTCTGTGTCAAGTCACCAAATGCTTAAGGGAATCGAATATTTAAAGGACACCTGTCATGACTTACCTGACCCTAAGCTCCTTATCATTAGTGATGCTCGCTCTCCCCTAGCGGAGATGTGAGGCTGTCAGCGCAAGTTAACTCGGAAACCCAGGTTCGAATCCTGTCTGACTAGGAAGTGTCCCTGGGCAAAAAACGTTTATGATATATATCTACCTACCACAAATCCTCCTAGATTGTAAGCTTGTTTGAGCAGAGACATCAAATATATATCCCCTTGCTGGAATTGTAAAGTGCTGCAGAATATGTTGGCGTTGTAGAAAGGCTAACCTTGGTGACCGTCTTATATCTTTAGGTCCTGTTTTAAACTAAGGGCTTCTTAGCCCAATGTTAACTTTTATTTCAATATATGTTTTATTTCCCATAGTTTTCAGAATTTGCCCTTATGACAACACTCTACCCCATGTACTAGAATTCTACTTTCATGCAATATTTATTTGAAGTGTTACACTAGAATCCCAAACAGATATTTGGATAGAAAGGTTCAATGCATTTGTTTTTGTCTGAAACTGGCCATGGCACCTACCGAATATTTATACTATGTGTTTATCAAAATGTTTGCACGTTACGTTTTACACTTTAAAATGGGTAATAAACAAAATGGTAACTCATGACTATCCCGCAGCATGCATATTTGTTTGAATTGTCCATCCTCTAGAAATCGAATTCATACATCTTCATTTTGTGCCTGTTACTAGGTGAAAGCAGTCGATAGCTGTCTGCCAACTCTCTCAGTCAAAGGTGCGCAAAATTTTATATTTTGCGCAAGTATGAACCTCTGATTTAGGATATTTGTGCAGGTGGGAAGGGCTGCATGCGACAGAAAGAACCAGGTAAATTGCAATCTGTCGGTTTGACGGATTACCCTCGAACTGTGCCAAGGAACTCCTGGCACCATAACCACTATAGCACACTGTATCCCTTTAAGAAAGACACAAAAAAAGTAAAAATCAAACATTTTTTGTAAATCATTAACTTTTCATATCCTCTGCAGTATTTCTTTTCTCCGATCAATCTTCCATAAATCTGTTCTTTTCCTCACTTGTCTGAACAATCATATTTTATCTTTTTGGAAGTACTTTAACATAATTGCAAAGCTGAATCCTTCAAACGAGGTAACAGTAATTATTTTCTTGAAGAAGATGATACATTTGGCTGAATAAAAATGTTAATCAGATCACCAATTAATGCTGCTTGACAGTAAAGACATATGGAAAGATACCATAGTAAAAAGAATGCATTGTCAAATGGTTTTATATTTTTCCTTAATTTTATACATTTTTTTTTTCTTCTGTAAAAAAAAAAATAAAGCATAATGCTTTGGGGACATCATTTATAATCTCAAAGCTTCAACTTTAAATAGCTTCTGTTCCTTTCATGTCTTGGGAGCTCTTCAGCTCATTTAATTTTCCGTTTGATGGCCGTTTAACCCATATTTTGCAGGCACCATATATTTAAAATTTATTGAAAACATCCTAGGTACATGTATATTAAACCTGGCACTTTATTCAGGGCTGAAAATAACTTATTCTTATTGGTTTAATAAACATAAAATCACATCCAATTTTAAAGGTACATTATAGTCACCAGAACAACTACAGCTTAATGTCTGCCTGTGTGTGATTGTAACTGTGTGGGTGTGTATGTCTGCCTGTGTGTGACTGTAACTGTGTGTATGTCTGTCTGTCTGTGTGTCACTGTAACTGTGTGACTGACTGTAATTGTGTGTGTGTGTGACTGCCTGTGTGTGTGACTAATTGTGTGTGTGACTGTAACTGTGAGAGACTGTCTGCCAGTGTGTGACTGTTTGCGTGTGTGACTGACTGTCTCCTGTGTGTGTGACTGTAACTGTGTGTGCGCGCATATCTGTCTGCCTGTGTGTGACTGTACCTGTGTGTGTGACTGTGTGCCTGACTGTAACTGTGTGTGTGTTACTGTGTGTATGACTGTCCTCTATACAAATACTACACCGCTATATACACACAAACGCACTATACATGGATGAAGTGGGGGGGGGGGCGCGCTGACAATAATTTTTGTATGGGGCGCCTAAAGGCCTAAGGCCGGCCATGGCACCTGAAAGAGAGTCAAGATTGCTCTTTTGGTGGCTTAAATAGCTGTGTCCCTGCTTAAAAAAAACCAAAACAAAACCCTGGTGAAGTTTTTTTTTGGCAAATTAGCATGATTTGTGTGCATAATAGCTTGGCAACAATAAATCTAACAGTGGGGTACCTTTTCATATTTTCATAAATGGACTTGTATATTGCATTGCTTCACTAGTGACAGCTAATCATAAAGATGGAATTGAGATGAAGGAATGTATTTTCTGACTGTGTATGCCATATTTCTTCTCGTCATACCTGCGCAGGGGGACACTTTGTTTATTATATACACAAGTGGTTCCCAACCTAGTCTTCAGGTACCCCCTAACAGTACAGGGCAGGATTAAGGGATTACTGTGTTGTGTCTAAAGTGTTTTCCTTCCTTTCTTCCTTCTTCCCTTCCCTTTCCCCTTTCCCTTCACTTTCCCCTTTACCTTCCCCTTCCCATTCCCTGGTAGGACGTACTTGAGGACTGGGTTGGGAATCGCTGATCTACACTATTTATAGAACCAAATTTATGAATTGCATCCTTGTCATTTAATACACCTTATTCATTGCCCTCATCTCAAATATGTTTTAAAAAAACCTGCCGACTTCCTGGTGTTCACATGAGGATTCCAAAGACCAAAACTGTTGCAAGGTGGTCACAGCAGAAGATCACTATCAATCTATCAGATAAATCTATCAGATGATTAGAACTAAATTTCCCAGTGATTTAACAGTTTCTAGATGATCATAATGAAAATTGAGGGAAAACTATTGAAAATTGATCATAACATGGGCAAAAATATTCAGTTAGGTCTCCTAACTGCTCCATTTTCCAACTGTAGATGTTGCTGGACAAGTTGACATGCTATTCTCTTAATATTTCTTTCCAAGCGGATTTGCAAGCATTTTCTTTAATTATTCCAATTCACTTTATGAATATTTTTTAAGAGACTGGTTTGTGTTTATAAGTTACCTCTAGAAAGAAACCTACTATCACTCAATGCATGTTACATTTTTGATCACTTGTGTGTTTTGTAAATGCCACCCTAGAGGGAACAGACTCTCATATCTGCCAAGATGTTAGGTGTCTTCAAGATAAGGTCTAAATACAATGAAAGGTGAACGTAACATCTTTCTTCCAACTCCCAGTGGATCAGTTGCAATCTGGTTTCTTCACTCACTATCTCATTTATATTACACAGACATGTTCTCTTTGCTATGTCAAGGCAGAGGTGTTTTCCCCAGTCAACAAGAGCTGCTTACTGTATCTGCTGCAAATTTCGGAGAATCTCATTGCAATCCTCTGCTGTGCTTGCCGTGAGTCGTGTAGGCTTTTCTAGGCAAATCCACACGTTGGGATGGTAGCAGCCACTTTAAAATGCAGTATTGTTTTTGATTAGGCAAGCAAGAAAACACTATTTGCCTTGCACTGAGACATATTTGTAAGAATAATTAAGGTTCTAACTTTGAGAAGAAAATCACATAATTAAGACACCTGTTAAGAAGCATAATCAATTCAAACTCCTCAATGAAAGTCTTCAATGCTCGCCTTATAATATAGTTAATTAACTCATACAATACTAATGGCAATGATAATATTTTCATATAAATACCTTAGTCTGTAATTAAAGCAAAACTCTCATAGCGGAGATTTTTGAATAACCAGATAGATAACTTAATTACTTTAGGACATATCACCACTGCTACAGGTTCCTCTTACCTTCCACACACCTAGTACACTATTGTCCATGCTTTGGGAACAGTTCTCCAATCGGAGTGCATCTCCTCCACCAAACGAATATGCTGGCTTCAATGATGTTACATGTCACTATACATATGCATTCTAGAGCAGTGGTTCCCAAACAAGTCCTCATGGCCCACCAATACAGGGCTATAGACACACAGTGATAGTATCTTTGAAGGTTCATTTGGGCACAATTAATTCTATTTAAGACTAAGCTGTCTAAACTTAGCCTCGATCTCCCCGTTCTTTTTTTAATCTATTTTTCTTAATAATTGGTCTACAATCCACCCAATTATTTTACGCTACACTGGTTTGCACATTCTCCCTTTTTCGCATTTCTTTTTATGTGTATATTTTGGTTATATAATACTATTAATAACGTTTATTTAGATTTGCCATTACCTTAAAATGACTTTAATCTGGAGGTAATTTCAGTGAGGTTAGGCCCTTTCTCTTTTGATGGGATCCTTCCCTCATTTTCTTGTTCATTAACTTTTTTTCTGAGTTATACCCATATTACCTCTTCAACCCACTCTACAGATTGAGTATATCTTATATCTGAAGCTTCTAATATATTCTTTCTCTAGAAAAATGCTGAATATTGCCTCTACTATTTGGCCAAATCAATACTCGATCAATCCCTTCTGGAAATGTTTTGGTTTCAGGGTGTTACATATGTGATCCTTGTCTGCAGGTAGCACGGTCCTCTAGGGTAAACAACAGGCACAGTCCTTTTATTTGCATATAATCCAGGCACTTTATTTGTAAGTCCACACAGGAGACAGCAGCAAATGAAAACATAAATATAACACAAATCCCTATAAACAAAAACCTAGCTCGTCTGAGCACTTACTAACTTCAGGTTCCCTATCTCTCAGGGGTTAAACTAGAACAAAACAATATTTGGTTTCACCAACCTAGTGTCTTTGTCAGCTCTCTGCACTCCATTGCTAAGCCAGCATGTTGCTTTCCTTTCTACGCTCCCAGTGCTCCAAGCCAGCCTTAACTGCTTTCCTTTCTACACTCCCAGTGCTCCAAGCCAGCCTTGACTGCTTTCCTTTCTGCACTCCCAGTGCTCAGTCTCCTTGACTCTCTCACAGGAGAGAACAGCCTCTCTCCTACCTGCTTCCAGGGAGGAAGCCAGCAATCCCCATTTACCTGCCTAGCAGGGAGGGGTGTATTCCCACTGCTACAGCTGATTATCTGCAGCTGATCAGTGGGTTGGAGACAGTTCCAAAAAACTCTGGCCTGGACCTTATTTCTCCCAGTTGTGTATAAACTGAGGAGTGGAGCATTGGCCCACCCTACTCTCCAAATGCTCCACCCCAGGCGCCCATAACTAAACTTTGGTTTGTTGTTGCCTACAACACTACTACACATACTCCCCCTGGGGTTAATTGTTATAGGCCTCTCTGCCTTCACTTTATCACACATAGTTTAACAGCTTATGGATAGCCCCATTCATGTTTTTCCCTGAATGTAGCTATGGAAGCCTGCTGCTTCATGGAACGCTATTATTTCAGTCTTCACAGATACCCTAACTCATGTTGACACTAGAACACCTGCATGATGTTTCTCTTTCTTTGTCTTTTTTAATTTTCAATTTTTGTTTAGCTGTTTCAGTGCAGAAGTTTCTATGTAAGCTGCCGCTACCACCATCTTATCCATGGCAACTCCTGCCAGGTGTTTTTGAGTGATGTCAATGATTCGTGGTGCGTAATATTTCTATCTACATCACAATAACTGTAAGAGTTCCTTCCTGATCCCAACCGCGATAGTGGTTGATATATAACATAGATTGTCCGCATATATCAGCAACTGATGCAAAAGATCAGGATTCTATTCCCTAATTCAAAAACTACATAATTTGTCCTTTACTTTCATGGTCCCTTTAAAAAGCATTCAGCGGAAAGAAAAAGGAAATTGCCTTACCCAAACCCCAGTTCTTCAATTTTCATTATTTCTCTTGTGCCAATGAGGATTCCTAACTGATTGAAGTCTTCTCCTCCATACTACATTTATATGATAATGCCTCCCGTGGGAACTTAAACCATGAAGAGCAAATTCATCTCAGACTTTTAATCACATTATCAGGAATTTCAATTTTTTTTTTCTATTTTATGACCATATCTCTATTTGCCCTGATATGTATTAGGCCACAGAATTTGTATGGATGCATATCTTTTTGTGTCATTGTGACTGGTTCATAGTTGCAGATTTAATAATCAAAATGAAGGGAAACAAGATCATAGGTAGATATTATGCTTGATGTGCCTTTTAAAGTGCCATGTCCCTGGATTTCTAATATGTTTAATAATCCCTATATCTAACGAAACACTATAGCGTTAGGAATACAAACCATATTCCTAATGCTTTATTGTTCTCCTATGCATGTAGTTTAAAGTGTACCCCCTTTCCCCAAAACATGATCCAGTCCCTGCACCCACTAGATCTACCTCCTGTGATGTTAGACACTCCAGTCACCATAACAACTTCATATAAATGAAGTTGTTATGGTGCCAAGAGGTCCCCAGACTTACTATTACCTTAAGGGCTTAAACGGTTTAACCCCAAAGTGTACCTCCAGCACCGATCTGCAGGACCCTCAGGCGGCTTTGGAATCTGTTTCAGGAAGCGCTGAGTGCCGCTGATAGACCTAGAGCGGTCAGCTGAGGTGCTATGCCACTCAGTGGGACCCCTGCCCAGATTAAGAAGCCGGATGCTGTCTGGGGGACCTGCAGATCGGCACTGGAGGCACACTTTGGGGTAAAACTGTAAGGGAACGGTTTAACCCCGTACGATAAATTGGCACCAGGGGGCCTCCTGACACCATAATAACTCAATTTAGATTAAATTGTTATGGTGACCAGAGTGTCCCTTTAGGCCGACTCTTCTCTTTAGTCCAGTCCAGTGCTCCCCATTGAGGAGAATTAGGGATTAAGAAGCACATGCTTGGCCAGCATTGTGCTCCTCCAATGAAATTAAGTCTTGCTGTGAGAACTAAGTTTTACTCTATTCTCACAGGTAAGTGCCTTTAGTGGCTTATCTACAAAATGTCAATGCTTTGCATTGCAGGGTTATGACTAAAGGATCACTGCACCCACAACACTCCACTGAACGATTTAACAAACTATATTCTAAATGTGTCGGTGTTTTCTGAAATAGATATTTGTGCTAAAAATAAAAGCAGAGTTTAGGTAGAGGAAAATCAACTTTTAGACCAGTTTACGAACAAATTTTAATGGAACAGAGACCCAAAATATATATTTTTTTCAGAACACTGATAACTCTCCCCCAATGTTTCTGTTTTTCAAATGTGCCCTGGCTGTGCCAGGAATGAGCAGGGTTGTGATATCTATGTGTTAAATCTGTACATTTTAAAGGAAGTATGTTATGAAAAAATGAATGTTCAAGATATTGGTAATATATCACTGTTTTATTCAGTGGTAAAAGTCCAAGGAAAGTGGTGATTCCTCTTTAACTCCATTCAAGCGTTAGTGAGAGTCTTGAATCCCTCTCAGTTGCTGAAAAATATTACATACAATTAATATTTGCTACATTGGCTTTGTTCGACCCTGTCTGCACTCCATTTCACAGAGTTGTGTTAAATACAGTGCCACTGGCATTTTGTGTCATTAATCAGAATGATTTATTGCGGCATGGGGTGGCATTACTTTCTAATGTGCAAATGCAGGTTTTAGTGTCTATTCCAAGAATGCATATTATAGAATATGACATCTTCAGACAAAGATTATCACTTTCCTTGGTTAAAATCAAATTGGTTTCTAATTAAATGCCTATGCCGTTACATGCTACAGATAGCCCCTAAAGCAAATTATTAGCAATTTAGAATACATGGCAAAAGTTAAAACTCACAGCATGACTGCAACCCTAGAACTTGCTGGTTTCTGGCATGTGAAAATGCTTTTGTAACATGTTGTAGTCAATGTAAGATATTTATTATTATTATTATCATTATGATATTTAGCGCCATCAAATTCCGCAGCGCTTTACAATGGGTGGACGAACAGACATGTAGTTGTAACCAGACAAGTCGGACACACAGGAACAGAGGGGTTGAGGGCCCTGCTCAATGAGCTTACATGCTAGAGGGAGTGGGGTAAAATGACACAAAATGTATGGAGAGTATTAGACTAGTGACAGCTATTAACAGTTTAATTGATACGCTTTTATGAAGAAGTGGGTTTTTTAACGATTTTTTTAAGGAGTGGAGACTGGATGAGCATCGAACGGAGGAGGGAATCGAGTTCCACAGGAACGGTGCAGCCCTCGAGAAATCTTGAAGGCGAGCATCAGAGGTGGTAGTACGGACAGAAGATAGACGTAAGTCTTCAGCAGATCGTAAGGGCCTAGAAGGGACATACTTGTGTATAAGGGAGGATAGATAGGTGGGAGCAGCATTATGTAGCAATTTGAAAGAAAGAACCAGAATTTTACACTGAGCTCTATATTTTATAGGAAGCCAATGTAGGGACTGACAGAAGGGTGATGCATGGGTGGTGCGGGCGGACAGGAATATGAGCCTCGCCGCCACATTCATTATGGACTGTAACGGTGCAAGTTGGGAGCACGTAAGACCACTTGTAAGCGGATTACAGTAGTCAAGGCGAGAAAGAACAGTGGAATGGACCAACACCTTAGTCGCATCTGGCGTTAAGTAGGGGCGGATGCGCGCAATGTTTTTGAGATGGAAATGACAGGATTTGGCGATAGATTGAACATGAGGCTTGAATGAGAGGTTGGAGTCAAAGAGAACACCTAGGCAGCTGGCCTGCGTGGTGGAGCTGATGGTAGCATCGTTGACTTGGAGGGAGATAGACACAGGAGTAACAACACTTGAGGGAGGAAAGACCAGAATTTCAGTTTTGGTCAAGTTTAGTTAAAGGAAGTGGGACGTTATAGTCACCAGAAAAACTACAGCTTATTGTATTTGTTCTGGTGCGTGTAATCATTCCCTTCAGGCTCTTTGCAGTAAACACTGTCTTTTCAGAGAAAATGCAGTGTTTACATTACAGCCTAGGGATACCTCCACTGACCACACTACAGATGGCTGCCAGAGGTGCTTCCAGGGGCAGTGCTGCACAGTGTATAGCACTGGCATGCAGTGTTTCCACCCTCTGCAAGGAGACACTGAACTTTCCTCATAGAAATGCATTGATTCAATGAATCCCGATAAGGAGATGTTGATTGGCCAGGGCTGTGTTTGGCTTGTGCTGACTCTGCCCTTGATCTGCCTCAAGCTCAGCCAATGCTATGGGAAAGGATTGTGAGTGGCTTTGATCAAGACTGCTGATGATGTCAGCCATGTTACACACAAACACATACACTGCACCCCTCAATGCAGTATGTGTGTGTGTATTCAGCAGTCTGTGTGTATTTAGCGGACTGTGTGTGTGTATTCAGCGGAGTGTGTGTGTGTGTATGTATTCAGCGGAGTGTGTGTGTGTGTATGTATTCAGCAGACTGTGTGTATGTATTCAGCAGTCTGTGTGTACTCAGCAGTGTGTGTATTCAGAATGTGTGTGTGTATTCAGCAGACTGTGTGTGTGTGTGTGTATGTATGTATTCAGCAGACTGTGTGTATGTATTCAGCAGACTGTGTGTATGTATTCAGCAGTCTGCGTGTGTATGTATTCAGCAGTCTGCGTGTGTGTGTATTCAGCAGTCTGCGTGTGTGTGTATTCAGCAGTCTGCGTGTGTATGTATTCAGCAGTCTGTGTGTGTATGTATTCAGCAGTCTGCGTGTGTGTGTATTCAGCAGTCTGCGTGTGTGTGTATTCAGCAGTCTGTGTGTGTATGTATTCAGCAGTCTGCGTGTGTGTGTATTCAGCAGTCTGCGTGTGTGTGTATTTAGCGGTCTGTGTATGTGTATTAAGCAGTCTGTATATATTTATTGCATTTGTTGGAGATACTAATAAATATAAGCTTCATTTTATCTATTTATATCATTATTTAAATTGTGTATCATTGAATTCTCTGTTGTGTTCTTCTTTTAAAACAAAAGTTGTTAATTAATTCGGACAACAGTACGAGTAGTTTATTTCTGAACTTAAACCCCAGTATTCAGGTTTAATTGCCGTGTTGGCACTTTGGTACAAAAATAAAGTTGGCATGTATTGTGGTTTGGGCACTTAGGCTCAGAAAGGTTCGCCATCACTGCTATAGGATCAGAAATACATGTTTGTGTTCCTGACACTATAGTGTTCCTTTATTAAAGTTCTGCCAAGCCTGCAATGGGCATGAAGTGGAAAACTGTTAGCTATACAGTTTGATATTTCGGAATTTCTCACATCGGTTTTTGCAGTTGATCCAAAAAAGGCACAAAACCCTATTAGAAGTGCTTTACGGTTACGCAACAAACTAGAGGAAAAAATCCTTCTTGACCCCATTAATGGCAGTCAGATCTCTCCTTGCATCAAGAAGCCATTACAGCACATATTAAAAATGATATCTCTGAACATTGTTTTTGCAAGTTTTTATCCAGTTGCTGTTTATATATCTGTATGGACTCAGATAAAACTACCTCTTCAAGCAGAGAATTCCACATCATTATTGTTCTTATTGGAAGAACCATTTCCTTTGCCTTAGACTAAATCTTCTTTCCTCCAATCTAAATGGGTGACCTCATGTCCTGTGTATAGTCCTATTTATGAATATATTTTCAGACACTGGTTTGTAGTGGCCCCAAATATAGTTGAACAACAAATCCCAGGATTATTTCTATAACCCTCTATAATAGAAAGATAGACACAAAATTAGGGAGTATGAGAAGGCACAATGAAATAAAAAGAGACAAAATAACCCAGTACAACTGTTAAATATAAAAGCACCCACCCAAAGCCAGGTAATAGCAAATATAATAGCACAAGGAAAACCTAATGCAGCGACCAGGAGTAGGTTAAAGTGGAAATCTAAAAAGAAAGAAAAACATTATTGAACAAATAAATACAATAAAAATATAAATATAAAAAAGGGGATTTTCCCACTAAGCAGTGATTATATTCTGCTACAACCAAATTGGCTAAAAGTCCAGATAGGTTATGTTTGTCCATGTCCATATTGCACATAAAAGAGGGTAATATATGTTGCAAAATATAGTAATAGTGGTACAGTCTATGCAACAATGTATCAGCAGGATGTGGCATTAAATACAAGGGCTCCAGTTACACAAACAAACAGGAGACCTTTGGTTATGCTGAAATAGTGTAGTATCAGACTTTGTTCCTGGCTATAAATAGAAGTACCGATACACAGATATCAAAACGATGAAAGACTGGAGACCAGGTGGAGTATCCAAAGCTTCCACATCTGATTGATCTATAAAGACAAAAACAGTGCCATAGTGCTCTCTGTATTGCTTTATTGCAAAAAGGATAACGGATAAAAATACACTCACAAAGGTGCAGGGCAAAGGCATAAATATCTGAGTCCAACTCCCATCAAACCGTGGTACCACTCTGGACTCCTTCCTAATTTGCCAGCTTGGAAAGGAGGAGAAGGGGTACAGGAGAGGTTCACTGCTCGCTGGTCTCATTGTTCTGCCGCATGCGTTCCACTGCACTGCACTTTTCAGTGTCTCCAAGATGATGATAATAATAATAACAAAGTATTTAACCAGGAAAGGTAGCTTTAGATTACTCTGGTTTTCAAAGATAGATGCAGCCTTACGTGTTTTGTGATTTCTACGATCACTTCATCACAGGTAACCAGCGAGCAGGGAACCTCTCATTTGAAAATTGTAACGGTTATAATTGGTACAACTGAATATACCCAGGAACAAAACATTTCAAAAGATATTAGTTGAGCCACGAATAATGGATAATTATGGCATGGTGAAATTAATAATGCACTGCACAATTTCTCTTTGCTGTTTACCTCCAAAGGCAGTTAATACTCAGCCCTGAAGGTGGTTCTAGAACCTTGTAAATCTTTTTTTCCAGATGAGAGAGGACACAGACAAACATTGGAAAGATAAACTGAGTATGCCTTTTGGCCAAAACATACACTGTTGTTGTCAGAAAGGTCAGATTGGAAATCGAGTACCAATTACATGTAGAGAGATCTTTCAACTTACTGCATAATTGGACCTCCAGTGTAGACAACTGTATGTGACAGTTGGAATATGGTCATATCATGAACACCAAATAATTAAGTCATTTGGGACGAGTGTTTAGGAACTGTGTTTTTATTACTGTGGGTGTATATCTTCCAGATGACTTGTTATCTGGTGTAATGGTTATTCAACAGTTATTTTTGTACTGTTTTTCCTGATGCCCAAAAAAAAACCCCAAAAAAACCACATTTTTGTTAAAAAACCCCGCAATGTGTATAACCTGCTCTCTATTCATTAAAATTGTCAACATGTTACCTTTCTTACTTCCCTGACTATACTGTCAATTAAAACTATAAAAATCAATAAATAAAGAATATTTTAAAAAAATATAAAAATAATGTGTATATTAGGATTTATTTGTGAAAAAAAAATGTCTTTAATGAAGAGCAATTAAACCTACCATTTTGTTGGTTTCCATGGTGATTGCGGCAATTTTAGAGCCTTGTCTTATTTTGTCATATTGTGTTATTTTTCTTCCTCTTCTAAATGTTATGCTTTTTAAAATAATAAATCTACCAATCAAAAATTGCCTTGCTGATAATGGGAGTATAATATTTGCGTTATCCATGACTCGACACAGGAGGCAGGATAGAGGTGTCAGAGAGAGAGACATTTTTCTGTCAACCCACTCCTAAAAAAACACTTGGACACAGCACCCCCAAACTACATCACATTAAGTGGTTGTCGTCCATGGGGTGATCTTTTAAGCATTAATTTTCATCACCCTTACAAGTACCTGTTGTGTACCTTTAAATGTGAATCAACAATTCATATATATATATATATGTTCTAATTGTTTTTCAGATTTGGGATGCAGTGGATTCTGGGAAGTGTTTAAAGACCCTCTCACATCACTGTCAAGCAGCACGAGACGCTCAGTGGTCTTTGTGTGGACATAAAATTCTCAGTGGCGGATTTGACTCTACTCTTTATTTAACAGATGTTGAAACAGGTAAATTGCATATAAATTCATATGTAACTATTAAATTGAATTTTCACATTTCGTTTTATATTTGTTTCCCTGGATGTTTAGAGACACAATTCTAAAATATCCCTCTCATCTAGTGATTGGCATTGTCTTGTAGCCAAGTGCAGGATAGCATCTAAATCCACTTCCATCTTGGACTGTGAAATAGTTTAAGGGCTTTAAGTGGACAATCCATACAAAACATATCAAATTCTTCTCTTTACAGTCCAACTTAGCTTGGAAGTTCTACAGATCCATGGCCTTTATTCCTAATGTATGTTCATGTATTGCGCCCTATTGTATGTAAGATTGTTTAGTTTACTATGTATTTAAAAATATTCTGGGTCCTCCTATTGTAGGATATATTTACCCAACAGTGTAACTTGGCATACAATGGTCCCGTCTCTGGTGGTCTTTTGGGGACACAGTCACAGGGGTGCAGAATTGTACCCATGACTATTCACAAAATAATCCTATCTTCTCTCCCTTGGCATGTGTCCTTCTATTACATAAATATCAGTGGGAAAATGTCATCATATTCTTGTGCCTAGTGCCTAATTTAGTGTAGTTCGAGAGGGAGAAAACAGCAGTTATCTGTACTGTAGCGGGTTCATGTCTGCTCCCCCATCAGTGGCTATAAAATATGAAGGCAGACATGTTATTGTGTAGCTGATCACATTAAATCCATTTTGACTATGCCTATGTTTGTATCCCTGTTGTATTTTGCTATTATTATAGCAAAATTGTTGTTATTTACTATGATGTTTCACATATTGTGAAATCTGTATTTTTATATTATGTTTTGGTATAAAAATCACCCTTCAATATATTTTCATATGCAGTTTTCTGTTGCTGTTTTAACCTTTCTGAGTTAAATGAAGGAATTAGCACAATGCGTAGTACCCTGCCAAGACAACTTTTTTTTTCTATAACACACAGACTGTTATAGTGGATGCGTGTTCTTCTAACCATTTATTATAAGTTTTTTTGCTATGCCAGCTTACAGTGTGTTTCACATTCCTTTCATTTGCTTGCAGAGTTTTTCTGGTATTTAATTTAGCGTTACAGGCCACAGAAACCGCTTCCAAAAGTCATTACCCCTCGGAAAGGAGGGAGAATATACTGACAGCAGAATATGCCACTTTGCATTCACGTAGTAATTAGGGTAGAAAACCTTTAAATTGCAACGGACTCCAAATCACACACAGCGGCTTACGATGTTCAATTTAATTCACATGTCATTCGGTTTCCCAAGGTTTTGTTAATAAACTTTTTGTATATAACTACTGACTCGTGTTCAAATCTTGTACATAATTGCATCTCAAACAGTGTAGCCATAGTAACCACTTTTTTCTCTCCCATTTAATATGTTACGGTTATTCTCCTTAGGGAAATTAAGGGAGTCCAGCTACACATTTAATACTTTACATTAAAATGAAGGAATGAATACAATTTGCTCTTAATTATGTATTGGGGTACACATTGTACTTAGGTTACACATGGCCTGTTTTAGCATCAAAAAGACTTACAGGTTGTTTTAACCCTTTGCCTTCCAAAATGGTAAATAGACATCGTTACAGAGCCATTTTATAGCACAAATAATTCATTATTTACATTAGGGATGTTCGCACGGTAGATCCACAGCTGAGCACCTATGGTTTTGACCACCCTTGCTTTATATTATTCTCCCTGTGTGCCGTCATTAATTATTTTCATAATTCGTTCTTTCAGGCAAGCAAATATACAAATCAAAAACTGATTTTAAGGTCAGTGTGGTCCGCTTCCAGCCTCAAGATCTTAATGTTTTTCTTTGTGGAGGATTCTCACCTGAGTTAAAAGCGTGGGATATAAGAATGGAAAAGGTATCTGTCACTTTAACTTTTCAATTTCTGGTTGTGTATTTGTTTAATGCATCATTAAGTGTATAATGTAAGGCAGGCAACTTTCTTACATCAGATGATCATTTACATGTATTTTCATACACAGACAGATTTGCAGGTCCATATGATAAAACAATGCCGATTATTTAAAGAGGCAGGAACAGCAAAAACATTGATAATTGGAGTGAGTTAAATACATAATTGTTAATTTACCATGAGTTTCTAGTTCTCACAAATTTATGGATGACACTATTTCGTACGTCCCACCCCCTCGACTCACCTAATGATCCACCCGACTTGGCCTTAACGTAATATTGTTTGATATGCTATTCAAATAATGTGATACTTTGTGGCTAAACTTTAGAAAATTATTTTTTTATTTCAACATTGTATATTTAAAAAATAAAATAAAATATAAAATAAAAATTAACAGAATTTAAAAATGTTATCTAAAACTATGAAACCAAAGCTATAATTTGGAAAGAAAGGCATAAATAGTCATACTTTACTCCCCCATAACAACTCTATCAGTGTTTGGAAAAAGTGCAGGTGACATTAAAAAAAAGGGAAGAGACTATATGGTTTTTCGTTAAAAGTCTCGTCGTAGGATAGTCAAATTTATAATGACGTCAGTATTGATCATACAAGAGCATGTGAACAAATACATTAGTAACTGTAATGAAGTAAATATTATAATTGTGAGGTTTTCAATGCTTCCTCAAAGTCCATTATATTACTGCAATATAACAGTTATTATAACTTATATGGTAGATGATGATGATGATATTGATAAACAAAGTAACCAAAGTGTATAAAAGGCACAGCTAAACTCAGTCATTTTGTTAATTTTCAATGCTGATATATCATGTCTCCCAGCTACCCTGGATCTTGGAGGACAGGTCATGATTTTGGACCACTGTCCCACCATGCTGTTTTTTTTTTCTTGGGTGTACTGCATCACAAAAGACCAGAGAGAACAGTAGCTATAATACACACCTCAAACGCGAGTCATTAAACTTGGCCTTTGTGCCTGTTAGGTTTCTACTCAACTATGCCGAAATGCTTCAAGTGATTTGCATTTCATAAAATTGTGAAGCGTTAGAATATCTCTTTTTTTTAACCTTATAATTCTGTTATTTATATCTTTAAAAGCTCTTGTTCTCTGATCTCCTTCAATGATTCGCTAGTTCCTTAGGCCATTTTGTTATGTGGTGGTGAGGGCGTTGTATTCTGGTTTTGTTAAAACTGTGTGGATCGTGTTCCAAAAGCAGGTGTAGGCAACCTTCATAACTCCAGGTGTTGTGAACTACATCTCCCATAATGCTGGCAAAGCATCAGGGCAGATATAGTCCATCATATCTGGAGTGCTGAAGGTTTCCTATCTCTACCCTAAAGTTTACAGGTAGAATAAATATACGTTGATGCAGATTTGCTTTATTACTGTTTGTATAAACCGGAGATGGTCTCTTTCTTAAATTTTTGGCTCATAAGAACAACATCTTACCCTCTGGGCATGAGGCATGGTTTCAGGGCCAAGCTCTAGATCTTTAGAAATGACTACTGAAATAATCTAGAATTGATCAACACATGGTACCGACTATGTGCCTTAACAGACCTTATCATTTGATGAATTTTATGTGACAAATTTTAATCTGGCGACTTTGATACATTGATATTATTTAATTTCCCATTTATAAGTGTGTTACAGATATAAATGAACATGGTGCATTTGTTCGGCTCCGAGACTGCCAGAAAACAGTTGGCAGTGGCCTTTTGATTGCTCACATTTGTTTGCTTAAATGATGAATAACAATCTAGGCCTAACAGTTGTGCGTTGCAGACAGCATATTGGCTAACGTCCTGGTCACAACGCACATCTACATAATATGTTAGGCAAGAATTATTCTGATTAATTACTACTGAATGGCATATCTTTCCCATAATGACCCATTAGAACAAACAGACGACAAAGCGTAGAGACAGTGACCTTTCTCAAATGCCTTTGTTCGTTTGATATTAATTAATGCAGTCACCACTTCAGTCCAGCGTTGCATTGTTTTCATAGAATACATCAGCACGATTAGCTGTGAATGTGCCTTATTAGCCTCATAATAAACTGTGATATTTTTAATAATGCTATTTGTGCTCCCCCTTCTTCATCCACCCTCTGTGCAATAGAAAAAATAATAGCAGATCTTTAGTAGCTAACTGTTGTTTTTGCCTGACAAGATGCGTAGATGGAACTGCTGACAAGGACCAGAGGTGGCTCTACCTTCTCCTTGTGAAATTGTACATTAAAATGTTAAACGGAGAGGAACATACAAGTGCAGTATGATGAACATGTATGATATATTGCCTTACTGTATTTTTAAGAACGTGAAAGACAAAAATAAATGTATTACTCTGCTTGTATGTTAAATGCATCAAATGTGTTATAGCTGGGCCACCTCGATATATATTTTTTCTCTTTTTGCTATAATCCCATTAACAGCTAGGGCTGCTAAACATAAGGAACTAATCGTTATGTTTGGAGATTTATGCTAACCGGTGTGCACCTTTTCATGATCAGTCTGACAATTAAAGGGACACTACAGTCACTAAAACATCTTTGGCTTAATGAAGCAGTTTTTGTGTATAGATCATGCCTCTGAAGTTTTACTGCTCAATTTACTGCCATTTAGAAGTTAAGTAACTTTTGTTTGTTTATGCAGCTATAGCCACACCTCCCCTGGCTGTGACTGCACAGCCTGCATGAAGAAAAAGGTTTCATTTTCAATCAGATGTCACTACAGTCACTAAAACATCTTTGGCTTAATGAAGCAGTTTTTGTGTATAGATCATGCCTCTGAAGTTTTACTGCTCAATTTACTGCCATTTAGAAGTTAAGTAACTTTTGTTTGTTTATGCAGCTATAGCCACACCTCCCCTGGCTGTGACTGCACAGCCTGCATGAAGAAAAAGGTTTCATTTTCAATCAGATGTCACTTGCTTTAAAAGTTTTTAATTTCTGCTCTGTAAATTAAACTTCAATTACATAGAGAAGGATCCTACAGGGTCTAGCAAACTATTAACAGAGCAGGAGATAAGACATTCAAAATTAAACAGAATTTGGAATAAAGGAAGTGTAAACATTAGATGACTCTTTACAGGATGTGTTCAGGAAGGCTGTGTAAGTCACATGCAGGGAGTTGTGGCTAGGGATTCATAAACATAGTGATTTAACTCCTAAATTTCAGAGACTTGAACAGTGAGACTGCAGGAGCATGATCTATACACCAAAACTGTTTTATGAAATGAAAGTTGTTTTGGTGACTATAGTGTCCCTTTAGTAATGTGTACTGCATTTATTATAATTTTTATAATTTGGATCTTTTCTATTCTTTATGTGAATGTGTGGGCTTACTATAGGTTAATTATATACTTTTACAGTGGTCAGGGTGTTTTTTTTAAATTTATTTTTTTAAGACTTTGATAATGAAGGAGTCGGCAAAGGCTTCTGAGAATTTAAAGGTACTGAGTGCCTTGTAAACTAGGTTGAATATACACGACTAGTGGAACGGGGCTCTTGGGATAAGGGCCTGTGATTTAACCCCTTAAGGACACATGACGTGTGACATGTCATGATTCCCTTTTATTCCAGAAGTTTGGTCCTTAAGAGGTTAAAAAGACTTTTCAGCCTTGTAAAAAGGTACTCCTGGTAGCTATAAACCCACTGCAGGTAAATCTTCTATTTCTTCCGGGCTATTTCTTCTTGACGTCATGTGCCAAGTGTTCATCTGCCAAATGTCTACTTTATGATGCATTCAATTGCAATCCTAGTGTAAAACGTCATGCGGCTTGCCTATATCTTGATTGAGGGATATGTCAAAAACTATCTTCGAGTGTGATGGGTCATGTGGGATTCTGCTTAGCATGATTGCTTCAGCTATCCTTCCATTTTTTTAAATTTCTTGTAAAGTATTTCAAACATCGTAATCCCCCACCATGGCAACTGATTTGACCTAGTGATCCATCAGGAGGTGTAAAAGAATGGTTGTCTTGCTATGTTCCTTATCAGGATTCATGGCTGACCTTATGTTTTTAAACCTCCCTGTAGGAATAAACTTCTCTGATCATGTTGGGCTAATCTCTTTTAATAAACCTTCCTTTGGCTTCCAATAGATATGTATTGTCACTATGTTAATATATAATATACAGCCTGTTGCACAATGTGTGTATTAATTAATAGTAGATTTGCAGAAACACATTTATTCAATTTTGGTTGGCATAATTTGGCTGACATTCTCTGTATTTACTATCCTCCAAATATAGCAGAATTTAGCCACGACAAATTAGAGGTAAAATTTCACCTAGCCCAGAAATATAAAATGGACCCACGTACTGCACATTTAAATGTCACTTAAAGACACTAGGACAGGGAAACCGGCGGAAGGATTGGCAGAGTTAGGTTTAATGATATGCGTGACTATATGTTTTTTTTTTTCAAATCTATTCCAAATTTATCAAACATGTTCGGTTATGGCATTTTATATAGAATTATAGATTGAGCACTGTTGTGTCTGACAAAACCCATTATTTTGCCTATATCAAAGATATCCCCATTCATGTTTTCCCCGTTCGGGAGCTACCATCTCCCGAACACCGACCACCCCTGGCTCATTAAACATTAAAGAAACCACAGAATTAAGTGTGGCCGCAATTCGTATAACCGAACACCACGTGCTGGAGAAAATGGCGGCCATCTTGTCACACGAACCCAGGCAGCTGGACCTGGTCGTTTAGTGTTTGGAACTAAAAGTCGGACACTCGACCACACGAACACCGGTGAAAGTATATGAACGCCTGCTTCTTTCCATGATAAGCCAGGAGAGCGCTGTTCAGTTGGTTTGTAGGCATGAACAAGGCAAACAAACGCTGCCTATTTTGTGCTTTTTTGAAACTCCTGATATTGACCGACCACTACCCCTGAAACTCTGGAACTGGTTTGGGCAGACACCTCATGTGTGGTCAGTCTAAACTTTACCCCAGTGGCAATTCGACTGTATTCGTGGGATCTGAGCGCTATTTGGACATCTTGGGGACTCAGGTCCAGGATATCCGGGGAT
This sequence comes from Pelobates cultripes, assembly GCA_933207985.1. Classification (NCBI taxonomy): domain Eukaryota; kingdom Metazoa; phylum Chordata; class Amphibia; order Anura; family Pelobatidae; genus Pelobates; species Pelobates cultripes. The sequence continues at coordinate 65,312,028 of OW240924.1, forward strand.
AAAATATTTGTGGAAGTTCCTATATGTATTTTTATGTCTTTTTAATATTTTATGTTTTTATACCTAGTTGTTCAGACACAGAAATTCATGGGCATGTTGTGGGAGTGTTCTGGGCGTGTTTGACTGTACCCTTGCTATGTATATAAGTGGGCCATCTGGCCATAATAAAACCAGTTCTTATATACCCTTCATCAAGTCTAGGCTGATGTTTGGGTAGCTCGGAGTTATAATCACTATTTCACTTGGGACTCGGGAGATTGACAACAGATATACTCAGCAGGAATATAGGGGATGCGTTACAGTGTCATGTGAAAAACATAGCACCGACCTTTCCTACTTAATTGAGTGGAATTATACATAGATTCTAAAAATAGTTTGGAGTTAGCGCACACCGGATGGACTATCAACTATGTGAATGCATTAATGGGACTCTGAACCGAAGTCATGGAACCAGTTCAATAGGAACATTCTGAATGGAATGCAAAGGCCCGTGAATTGAGACTTAGAGAATAAAACTAGCAGATGGTCCATAGTGCTCTGAACGAGCTGACTGTCATACTTCAGCACCTCTCAGTGACACCCCGCCATAAGCCTCAAGGAAGCAGACCTTGCGTAAAACAGAGAATAAATCTGTCATCTCTCTGCTGAAATGACTCTGGCAAACAGCTCCTTTTACATTTCTTTTTTTCTTAAGAGATTTTAAAAAGGTCCGTGTGGCTGACTTCCATTTGTGAAGATTTAACTATATATGGGATTAACACTCGAGTCACTCTTTGGAAAGAAAAAGTCACACTTTTCTGCTCAGCTATTTACTCTTTCTGTGTAATAGCCTTTGGGCTAATCTACCTTTGAAATGCATAAACAGAGGTAGCAGATAAACCCCAAATGGCAAAAATGTATGCACTGTTTCCTATGGCTAAGCTTCAGCAAAAGCAGACAGGCAAATTAAACTCTTGCTGACTTTTTCTCGGCAGAATACATTAGTTGGTCTCTATTGAAAAGGAGTTGAACAGTTTAATGCAGTGTGTCCTGTTATAGAGGGAATAAGTTTGTTTATATATGATATGTTTATATATACCGACCATTCTTCATTTGCTTTCCATATCCACGATGACAGCTTGTTCATTTGAATATATTGAGAAAATGTTGTGAAATACTACCCTGCGAAAATGATTGTAAGCTCTTTGGGAAATTTAACACTAGTTCCTTATCCTGTTATGCAAAAGGACAAATACCTTTATAAACAAAGGTATTATCAATTGTATACTGTAGTTTATATTTTATTTAAAAGCAATGCTTATACCTCTAGTTTAGTGTCTGAGATTGAGCTGTGAGCTTTGTGTTATACAAACTAGTTGGCATAAACCTTACTAAACTGATCATAAGACATTATTTTAGGTAAACATAACTTTTATATATGAATGTGTGCTATGGAATTCACTCACAATGTATATATTAAAAAACTGACCTTGCCATTCACACGCATACCTCCTAAGTTTCTCTATTTAGGAGGGACAGTCTGTTTTTTGGACCTTAATTCCTCGGTATTATCCTAATGTCCCTCTTTTGTAGGAGATCCATAATGTTGGTATGTCTGAATGTATAGAAGAGCTATCTACAATCTACAATAAATGTGTTTGGAAATCAGTCTGTGTAAATAAGATACATTGTTCTCATTCTAAATTACATTTTAGCTACATAAATTATTAAGTCAATTTAAATGTGTCAGAAAGTCCTGCACCTGGCCACATCCCCACTAACACTGCTTTTTATGCACAGCCCCATAGTATGGGGTCTCCAATACATGTTTATAGGGAATTTTCCCAAGATGCATTGTCTGAGAGATAATTGAGCTGGGAATTTTAGATAACTCAATTATCTCTCATAATACATAACTTAGGTAGCGAATGCTTCCCCCCACCAATCGGTAGATAAGATCTCCCGAACGGGGTTCGTGTATTTGTTTGGGAAAGTCTACAGGCAGCAGTGCCATCTTAACCAGGGTTCAACCAGGGTAGCCCAAATTAGTTCCATGCACTTGATGACTAAGTACCGCTGCCTGTGCTCGGGAGACAAAAATGCGTTTGTGTTACAAACAGCTGCCACCCAGGGAAAGCACTCAAGTACTTCTTAATTGCGGTTAACAGCCAGGGGTTGCCTGAACCCATATTTAGTTCTTGCGAACAGATCTGTCGGTGTTCTCAGTCAATAACAGGGGGACCACACATGTTCTCCTCGGTTCCCGAACAGAGGGATACAGATCTGTTCGCAAGAACTAAATATGGGTTCAGGCAACCCCGGGCTGTTAACCGCAATTAAGGAGTACTGATGCCAGGCTCAATACAGCAACATCCACCACTGCTTCTGATGCTATAAGTGGAGAGTATATTAGTGATGTAATCCATATCCCCATACTGGTAAAACTATATATAATAGAAACTAGCCTTAGAAAGTCTGTATTTTATTTTGAACATTGCAGATTTCATCCTCATGTCCTAGTGTTACAACACTGCTTTTTATTTATTTATTTATTTTTAAAACTCTTTATTTTTGGCATGACATTGCAATACATTGGTGTGGCAGAGCATACATTACATGGTATAGGCATTAATCAACATAGGTTTGTAGACAGGTTATACTCCATTTTACACCTGTAAGTACCACATCTCCAATTTGAATGTACTTGCTATTTAGTGTCATTTTTTTCACTTATATTTTGTAGATAACAAAACAAATTAACTAAAACCAAAATCAAAATTATGAAACCTTGGTCTGTAACGATAGAATATTTTAGGGGGAAATGGAGAGAAGAGGAGGGGAGGGGGAGCGGGGAGACCCCCTCATGGTGGAGTTCGGAGCACAGTGGGAGGCTCCTTCGGGATCGATGTGAGTGTTAGACCTGTGGGGTATCCCTATTGTGTTCCCCTCTCAGCTCTCCCAACCCCCTGCCATCCACAGGTCCCAGACTTTTTCGTAACATTTCATGGTGCCTCTCACCAGTGCCGTAAGGTGGTCCATGACTTGTGTGTCTTTTATTTTGTGTATTACTGTGTTTACCTGGGGGATTGCTGGTTTAAGCCATGCCTGTGCCATGGTGAGTCTGGCAGCAAGCGTGATTTTGTGCAGGAGTTTCTGTTCCCCTCTTGGCCAATCTTCTAGTGTTTGAGAGAGCAGAAAAACCCATGGGTCTAATGTTACTGTTATGTGGAATACCCTATCAAGAAGGTTCCCAACTCCCCTCTAGTAGGTCTGCGCTTTCGGGCAGTACCACCACATATGCAAGTACGTCCCTTTGTTTCCGCAGCCCCTCCAGCACAAGTTTTTCTCAAATGGTACAATTTTACTGGGGTGGTATACCATCTCAGCATGGTCTTATAGGCCTGCTCTTGTTGTGTGACGCACACTGAGATAGCTTTGTTTGCGTCCCAGATTTCTCTCCATTCTGTGCCCTCTAGGGTCTCTCCAAGGTCTGTTTCCCACTGTGTAGTGTAGTGTAGGTCGCCCCAGTCTGTGCTGTTTGTGCATAGGTGTGTGTATAAGTGTGTGATGAGTCCCTTTGGGGGTTTTTCTTTGAGGCACATTCGTTCAAAACCCGTTGGTGTAGTTTGTGCCGCAGTTTTTGCTAGGTTATGTTGTGTGAATTCTCTAATTTGGATGTATCTAAAGAAGTCTGGGGTTCGTAACCTGGTCCTTTCCGTCAACTTCTCAAATGGCACTATTTGGTTTCCTTCATATAGGTGTATCGCTCTCTGTAGACCCGTCTCCTCGATGTTTTTGAAATCTCGGGCCCTAATTCCCGGTGGGAACACTCTGTTCCTCAACAGGGGCATCAGTGGAGAAGGTGAGGTGGTTAATTTGTGTTTAAGGGCCACTGCGTCCCAGACCCGAAGGGAGTTTAGGATAGCTGGGCAGTTAGTGCATAGGATGGTCCTATGTTCCCTTGGTAGCCAAATGTAGAATTGTTATGCCGGATTCTAGGTCCGCCCATCTGCGGTCGCCCGGTGTTGAGTGCCACATGGCGATTTGGGCCAATTGGGCCGCTAGATAGTAGTTTTAGAGGTGGGGCATGCCTAGCCCTCCTCCGTCTTTGGGCCTATACAATACGTTGCGTGAGACTCTGTGTCGTTTGTGTTGCCATATAAAATCCCCTATTGTCCTCTGCAGGGGGGCCATATCTGTTTTAGTGATAGGTATGGGCAGTGCTTGGAAGAGGAAGAGGAGTCTGGGGAGAATGTTCATTTTTATTGTGTGAACCCTTCCTATCCAAGATATAGGTTTGTCTACCCATCTGTCAAGGTCGGCACTGAGGGTCCTGAGAAGGGGGGTGTAGTTAGTCCCGTACAGCTGTTTGGGGTCTGTGGTCAGTTGTATCCCTAGGTATTTTATGGTGTTTTGTGCTATAGGTATGTGGTGCTGGTTCCTTATGTGTGTCATGTCGTTTTTTGTCATGGCTATTGGGAGTGCAGTGGATTTGGACAGGTTGACCTTATAGCCCGATAGGTCTCCATATGCTGTTAATTCTCGATCTAAGGCCTTCATTGAGTTCCCTGGGTTTGTGATAGTGAGAATTACATCGTCCGCATATTCTGATACTTTATATGTCTGATCGCCCACCGTGATTCCCTGTATAGATTGGTTCGATCTGATTGCTTGCATTAGGGGTGCTAGTGTGAGTACGAACAGGAGGGGTGACAGTGGGCAGCCCTGTCGTGTGCCCTTGAGTAGGGCGATAGGGGCTGTCGTGGCGCCCGGGATCCGGTTGTGTGCCTTGACATCTGTGTACATGGCTTGGATCGTTTTAATGTACGTCTCGGGGAAACGGCATGTCCACTTTACCCTGTCAAATGCCTTTTCAGCGTTGAGAGAGAGTATGAGCGTTGGGGTGCGTGAGGTCTTCTGTGTCCATATTAAGTCAAAGTTGCATCTAGTGTTTTCAAATAGCTGTCGTCCGGGAATGAAGCCCACCTGGTCTGCGTGGATTAGGTTAGTTAAGTGTGGAGATAGTCTTTCCGCTAATATCTTGGCCAGTAGTTTAACATCATGGTTGATCAGCGATATGGGTCTGTAATGTTCAGGGTATGTTGTGTCTTTCCCCGGTTTTGGTATTAGTATTATGTGGGCCGTAGACATTTCTGGGTCAGGATGTCCGCCTTGCATCAGGTGGTTGAACCACTTTAGTAGGTGAGGTATCAGCTCTGCTCTATATGTCTTGTAATAGCTGCCCTCGCAGCCGTCGGGACCCGGGGCCTTTCGTCCCTAAAGGCGGGAGATAGCTCTGCCTATTTCGTCTTCTGTGAATTCATCCCCCAGGGTCTCTATTGCTAAAGGGGTTAGTTTCGGGAGATCAATTTTGCTAAGGTGTTGCCTGATATCTTCCCGCGTGTCTGGTGCATTGTCGGCGTCAGTTGGGGTGTGATTGTATACGGATTTATAGAAGTCAGTGAAGATTTGAGCTATATCCGCTGGTGCTGTTTTAGTCTGTCCTGTATGGTCCCTGATTGTTGTGATGTGTGTTTGTCTTGGTCGCGGGCGCAGTGTGCGGGCCAGGAGCGTATGCATTTTGTTGGCCTGTTCGTAGAATGTTCTCTTGGACCATGTCATAGCCTTCGCGACATAGCCTAACAGAGTCTCTCTAATGTGGCGTTGGGTAGTTTGTAGGGCTATGAGTCTGTCGGGTTGGATTTGTGTCTCTGTTCTTGAGTGTGTAGGTCATGTAAAAGGGTTTTTAATTGTTGTGTTTTTAGTTTCTTTTTTCTGGTGATGAGGGTACCTCTGATAACCGTTTTGTGAGCAGCCCATATGGTTGTGGGTGTCAGGTCCTGTGTGGTGTTTAGCTGGAAGTATTCTACAATCTCTCTGCGTATAGTCTCTTTAATGGCTGTGTCCTGCAGTAGGGAGGTGTTTAGTTTCCAGTTCCACATGGTTGTGGTACAGAGGTTGTCTAGTTCTAAGCTGATGTCTGCATGGTCAGACGATGTGATGGATCCTACTGAGGACTTTGTGGTCTTTTGGATGGCTTGGTCGTTTACTAAGAAGTAGTCGATGCGGGAGTAGAAGTCGTGGGGTGCGGAGTAGAATGTGTAGTCTACTTCTCCTGGGTGTTGGGCCCTCACACATCTATCAGTGCCGTTGTGCAGATGAAGTCATGTATCAATCTGTCTTGTCTCCCTCTGCCGTGTGAGCGTGGTAAGCCCCTTATGGTCCCCCTACCTGCGGCGGGGCATGGAGCGGCGTTAAAGTCGCTTCCCATTATAATCATGCCATGCTGTAAAGCTTTCAGTTTTTCCGCTATTTGATCCCAGAAATCTCTGGATGGTTCATTAGGTGCATAAATGTTTATGAGGTGAATGGTGTGAACAAATAACATCCTGGAAATTATGAGGTATCGTCCGTCTGGATCTGGGTTGACCCCGGTGACCCGTAACGGACAACATTTGTGTATTAGAATCGCTACTCCGTTGCGTTTGGAGTGTGATCTAGCCTCATAGCCCGAGCTGTATATGTGATCTCTGAGGGATATCCCTAGGGTCCTAGGTAGGTGGGTTTCTTGTAGAAAGGCTATATCTGGACCTAGTCTTTTAAGCTCTTTGTATAAGAGCCTACACTTTTTAGGGGCATTCAGCCCCTTAACGTTTATGGAATTGATGCGTGTGGACATAGTGGTGTCTGGGGTGAGTGCAATTGGGCTGACTTACAGGTGTTGTCTTCCGGTAGGCCCTGGGGGGTGCCTCTTGTCTCTGTCCTTGTAATCGCCAAGATCGGGTTGCTCCGACAACCATGAGGGGGGGAAGGGAGGAGGGAAAAACAAAGGTAGTTAATCATAACATAGAGATAGAAACAGAAAAAACTGAAAAAAACATCTGGTCTTATCTCTTGCCAGACTTGTGTGGAGCGCCTGCATCAGCACTGCCTGCCCATCAACAGTGGGTGTGGCACAGGGATGCATGGGCCCTAATCTGTACAATCTAGTCCCTAGGCCCTTTTTTTTCATGCGTGAGCACGTCTACGGGGTCGTCCCTGTGACCCGTCTATCTTGCCCGTCGGTCAGTGTGTCTTATAGGAGGCCAGAAAGGTCTTGGTTCATGTTGCGGCGTGTCCTTGGGTCCAGGAGTTTGTATGGTCTTGTCAGGGGGTGGGGGGGTTCAGCGTAAGGGGGATGTGTACTTGTTGTGTGATCCTCATCTCTGCTAGCCCCTCCGTGTGTTTACAGTCTGTAGGTCGTGCTATTTGGTGTCGTCTCTAAGGGTTATGGGCATCCATGTGGTGTAGTCTAACTTTGGAAAACTCTGTGTCTAGCCTGAGTGCCTATTCTCAGCAGGTGTTGGTGTCTTGGTAGGACTCTTTCCTTAGTCTTGTGTCTGTTTAAGCTGTTTAAGGTGGCTTGACCTGTCCGTGTCTGACCTGTCCGTTCATTATAATGTAGCAGATCTAAGCGTCATGGTATAGCTAGGGACAAGACCTCTTTTGTACTATTCGGTGATGGCATACGTTGCATCTTTTCTATGCCTATTGTTGTAGCAGGGCGTTTAACCCTATACATGTGAGGTTCGCTAAACCTATTTATTATTTTTTCAGAGGTTGTCAATCGAGCGGGTTGTAAAGATCTATTCTACCAAACAGCCCGGTGCCAGGTAGCTGCATGGTGCCAGATATACCTTAATTTACCTCTCAACCCCACTTTAACTGTGTCCCGGCTCGGTGCCTCCATATTAGACTGCTTGGGATAGTTCGTAGACCTGTCCCCCCAGTTCCTTGGGGCCCCTCCCAGTCCCTCCACCCAAAGTCTCCGTGGGTCTTGTACCCTAGTGGCGTGCTGCCCCCCTCCTCCCCCGGGTGGGAAATACGGCGGTTTTACCCTTAGGTTAAATCTTGTTGGGGTATGATGTCTCAATTGTTTGTTTTTTTGTTTTGTTTTTTGAATTAGGCTTCTCATACTGAACCAGGGGGGGTTCCATACTTGCCATCAGTGTCCGCGGATATCTCACCCTCCCAGGCTTGTTTGCCAAGGCGGCGGGGTCAGGCTGGAAGTGCTCAGTGTGTCTGCCCTGTTGTTTGTACCGTCACTCGCCCGCTGTATACCACTCCCTGGGTAGAAGCTGCAGGTCCGCTGGATTTGCTGTCTGCCGTTGGAGGTCTGGTGGGGCCTGGATGTCTAGTGCCTGAAGAAAGGCAGCTGCGTCGCCGTCTGGTGTTAGTATCTTCGGTCTGCCATTCTTGAACGCCATGAGCTTGAAGGGGTGTCCCCAGGTATATTTTGTGTTGTGGCTTCTGAGGATGTCTGTAACCTGTCACCATTCTCTGCGCCTCTGGAGTGTCGCTGGGGCCAGGTCTTGGAATAGGAGGACAGTCGCCCCTTTATAGGTGATGGGGCCTTCTCTGCTGCGTTTCATGATAGTTTCTTTTGTTTGAAAATGTTGGAAACGCATAATGATATCCCTCGGCTGTTTGGCATCCACATTTCTTGTGCCCAGGGCTCGGTGAACCTGGTCTAGGTGCCAGTGCTTGTCTGGGATGCCTGGTGCAAGGGGCTTCAGGATCGCCAGGACCGTGTCTGACAGACTTCCTTCACCCTCCCTTTCTGGTAGGCCTCTTAGCCGGATATTATTTTGGCGGGAGCGGTTGGCTAGGTCTTCCAGGGTTGTTTCTGCTGCTACCAGCCGTGAAGTGAGGTTGTTAACGTGACGGGTTACCTCATTGTGGGCTATAACGGCTGTCTTTGTTCCAGGGTGGTCGTGCGGTGCACAAGTGCCGCGATCTCTGCCTTAACCTCCGCCGTGGATCTGCTGATCTCCCCTGCCAGGTAAGTTTTCACCTCCATCAGTTTAGTTAGGATTTGGGAGGTATCCCCCTAACCCTATTAAGGGTTAATAAGCATATAGGGGTGTATATAAAAAATATGTCTCACTGGAGATATCTTTGCCAGAAGCTCAAGGAAGCAAGGTGAAGGGTCAGTGTAGGACCCTCTTAGGGGGGTCTGCTTTGACGTTGGCAGGCGGGCATTCCCTCCAATGGCGATTGGAGTAACTAAATGACCTCCATTTGTCTAAATATACATAGGGATTAAGGAGAGAGTGCAGGTAACTTTTTTTTTTTTTTCCTTTGGTTTTTACTATATATTGGGGCTGATGTGCACTGTGGTCGTTGCTGCCGCCAGGAATGATGGGAGTGAGCGCAGGACTTATCTTTTTTATGTTTGTATGTTTGTTCTGTTCTTTATTTATTTATGTATGTATTTATTTATAAAATATTTAATGAGGAAGGATATATTGAGATTTTTCTCGTTTTCAAGTATGTCCTGGGTCCACAAAACACTGCATTGTTACAATAGGATACAATATTACAAAAAGAAAAATAATAATAATATACTGTATATATATCTTTAACACATAATAGGTAATAAATATATTCAACCATGACAGGTGCATTCTGTGCTGGGGTATATTGCCATAGATCTCTTAAATTTTTTTAGATTGAATGAAGATTTGACTGTGTCCCTGAGGTTATTCCATAATTGCGGTGCTTGAAGGAAAACAAGGATCGAGCCACTTTATTTTTGTATTGCGGTATGCTAAATATCGTGCTAGTACTGGATCGGAAGTTATAGGAGGTGGGAAGAGTTGGGGAGAGCATTCTACTCCGGTAGGGTGGGAGCTTCCCAGAGAACCTCATATGCACCAGGCTGCAAAGATGAAGAGTGCGTCGGGATTCCAGCGATAGCCAGTTTAGCTCTTTTAACATAGAAACATAGAATGTGACGGCAGATAAGAACCATTCGGCCCATCTAGTCTGCCCAGTTTTCGAAATACTTTCATTAGTCCCTGGCCTTATCTTAAGTCTAGTATAGCCTTATGCCTATCCCACGCATGCTTAAACTCCCTCACTGTGTTAACCTCTACCACTTTACCTTTGCCCCTCTAATTCTAATTATGTCCTCTTGCTGTATTCGTTTTTTTTTTTCTTTTATATATAGTCTACTTCTTTACTATGTTGATTCCCTTTATGTCACAATGGGTGGGGGCAAGTAATTACATTCTAGTACAAAGCGGCAGAATGATTACTATAATGTATTAAGTTCATGAAGGTGGGTTTGCGATACACTACATCCCGATAATCAATGCCTGGCATTAGCATTTGTTGCACTATCGGTTTCCTTACTGTAGGGCTTAGGCAGTATTTGTTTCTGTACAGGGCACCTAGTTTTGGATAAAGTTTTGAAGAGATTTTTTCATTTATTCTCATTTTGTTTCATTTTATAAATGTAAATAGCTAGATAGAGATATGGATAAACAGAAAAAAAGTTTGAACTTGAGAAAGATATGGAGCGGGGACTTTCAGCTTAATTCAATGTGCAAACATGTTGGTGATATGACCATTTGTGACATCATATTACAGACATGGCAGTTGATGACCTCAAAATAGAATCATTATCTCCAGTGTTCCAGATCTTCTTTGTTTGTTCATTCAGTGCAGGAGGTTTACCAGTCAGCTTGTTTTATATTCAATCTTTATATCCAGGCAAGCCATGAAAAATTAGTGTTTCCAAGAAGTTTCTTGTGTGGAAATATTGCTTCTAATGTGAATTATAAAGAATATAAATGTCCATCTACTGCAAAAGATTCATTGGGAGGTAAGAAAGGAAGGAAAGAAGAAAAAAAGAAGATTCTGAAGAAGACATTATGTTTAATATATGATAATAGAGTGTGATCAGGGACCACCCCCTCTGCCTTGTACCATTCCTATTAGAGTGTAAGCTCTGTGTAGCAGCTCTGTACCTCTCTCTCTGTATTGTACCATTCATATTAGATGTAAGCTCTGTGAGCAGGGACCTCTCTCTCTGTATTGTACCATTCATATTAGATGTAAGCTCTGTGAGCAGGGACCTCTCTCTCTGTATTGTACCATTCATATTAGATGTAAGCTCTGTGAGCAGGGACCTCTCTCTCTGTATTGTACCATTCATATTAGATGTAAGCTCTGTGAGCAGGGACCTCTCTCTCTGTATTGTACCATTCATATTAGATGTAAGCTCTGTGAGCAGGGACCTCTCTCTCTGTATTGTACCATTCATATTAGATGTAAGCTCTGTGAGCAGGGACCTCTCTCTCTGTATTGTACCATTCTTATTAGATGTAAGCTCTGTGAGCAGGGACCTCACTCTCTGTATTGTACCATTCATATTAGAGTGTAAGCTCTGTGAGCAGGGACCTCACTCTCTGTATTGTACCATTCTTATTAGAGTCTAAGCTCTGTGAGCAAGGACCTGTTTTTCTGTATTGTAACATTGTTATTAGAATATAAGAAAAAAGGAGAGGGTAAGGGAGAGAAGGAAAGAAGAAGAAATGAAGATTCTCAAGAATACATATGTACTTTATCTCTGATATTAGATTATACACTGTGAATAGGGACCACTCTCTCTGCATTGTACCATTCATATTAGAGTGTAAGCTCTGTAAGCAGGGACCTCTCTCTGTATTGTACTATTCATATCAGATGTAAGCTGTGCGAGCAGGGACCTCTCTCTCTGTATTGTACCATTCTTATTAGAATGTAAGCTCTGTGAGTAGGGACCACTCCCTCTGCATTGTACCATTCATATTAGAGCGTAAGCTCAGTAAGCAGGGACCTCTCTCTCTGTATTGTTCTATTCATATCAGATGTAAGGTCGTTGAGCAGGGACCTCTCTCTCCGTATTGTACCATTCATATTAGATGCAAGCTCTGTGAGCAGGGACCTCTCTCTCTGCATTGTACCATTCTTATTAGATGTAAGCTCTGTGAGCAGGGACCTCTCTCTCTGTATTGTACCATTCTTATTTGAGTGTAAGCTTGGTGAGCAGGGACCACTCTCTCTGTATTGTACCATTCATATTAGCGTGTTAGTTCTGTGAGCAGGGTCCTCTCTCTCTGTATTTTACCATTCTTATTAGAGTGTAAGCTCTGCGAGCAGGGACCTGTCTCTGTATTGTACCATTCGTATTTGAGTGTAAGCTTGGTGAGCAGGGATCACTCTCTCTGTATTGTACCATTCATATTAGAGTGTAAGCTCTGTGAGCAGGGACCTCTCTCTCTCTGTATTGTACCATTCTTATTAGATGTAAGCTCTGTGAGCAGGGACCTCTCTCTCGGTATTGTACTATTCATATTAGAGTGTAAGCTCTGTGAGCAGGGACGTCTCTCTAGATTGTACCATTCATATTAGACTGTAAGCTCTCGGAGCAGGGACCTCTCTCTCTGTATTGTACCATTCATATTAGATGTAAGCTCTGTGAGCAGGGACCTCTCTCTCTGTATTGTACCATTCTTATTAGATGTAAGCTCTGTGAGCAGGGACCACTCTCTCTGTATTGTACCATTCTTATTAGATGTAAGCTCTGTGAGCAGGGACCTCTCTCTCTGTATTGTACCATTCTTATTAGATGTAAGCTCTATGAGCAGGGACCTCTCTCTCTGCATTGTACCATTCATATTAGAGTGTAAGCTCTGTGAGCAGGGACCTCTCTCTCGGTATTGTACCATTCATATTAGATGTAAGCTCTGTGAGCAGGGACCTCTCTCTCTGTATTGTACCATTCTTATTAGATGTAAGCTCTGTGAGTAGGGACATCTCTCTCTGTATTGTACCATTCTTATTAGATGTAAGCTCTGTGAGCAGGGACCTCTCTCTTTAAATTGTATTATTCTTATTAGAGTATAAGCTCTATGAACAGGGACCTCTATCTCTTATTGTATTGCATAATGTTTATCAGAGTGTAAGCTATGTGAGCAAGGACCTCTCTCTGTATTGCACCATTCTTATTAGAGTGGAAGAAAGAAGGAGGGCATAAGGGAGGTATGTAAGGAAGGAAAGAAGAAAAATTGAAGATTCTCAAGAATACATGTGTACTTTATCTTTGTTATTAGATTATACACTGTGAGTAGGGACCACTCTCTCTGTGTTGTACCATTCATATTAGATTGTAAGCTCTGTGAGCAGGGACCTCATTCTCTGAATTGTGTCATTCATATTAGATGTAAGCTCTCTGAGCAAGGACCTCTTTCTCTGTATTGTACCATTCATATTCGAGTGTAAGCTCTGTGAGCAAGGACCTCTCTCTCTGTATTGTACCATTCTTATTAGAGTGTAAGATCTGTGATCAGAGACCTCTCTCTATATTGTAACATCGGTATTAGAGTGTAAGCTCTGTGAGCAGGGACCTCATTGTCTGTATTGTACCATTCTTATTAGAGTGTAAGCTCTGTGAGCAGGAACCTCATTGTCTGTATTGTACCATTGTTATTAGAGTGTAATCCCTGTGAGCAGGAACCTCTCTCTGTATCGTACCATTCGTATTCGAGTGTAAGCTCTGTGAGCAGGGACGTCTCTCTAGATTGTACCATTCATATTAGACTGTAAGCTCTGTGAGCAGGGACCACTCTCTCTGTATTGTACCATTTTTATTAGAGTGTAAGCTCTGTGAGCAGGGACCTCTCTCATGGGATGGGCAGCAGCATTGTAACAAAGCTGTGTGATACAAAAAGTGAATACAAATACAAAAAGATAAGTCCTGCGCTCACACAGCTTTGTTACAAAGCTGCTGCGCATCCCATGTGTTGCCTATTAAGGGTTAATAAGCATATAGTGGTGTATATAAAAAAAAATGCCCCTCTCTGTCTCATTAGAGATATCTTTGCCAGAAGCTCAAGGAAGCAAGGTGAAGGGTCAGTGTTAGGACCCGCTTAGGGGCTTCTGCCTTGACGTTGGCAGGTGGGCATTCCCTCCATTGGCCATTGGAGCAACTAAATGACCTCCATTTGTCTAAATATACATAGGGATTAAGGACAGAGTGCAGGTAACTTTAAAAAAAAAAAATTTTTAGTCAGTTTTTACTAAATATTGGGGCTGATGTGCACTGTGGTCGTTGCTTATACACTACATCCCAGTAATCAATGACTGGCATTAGCATTTGTTGCACTATCGGTTTCCTTACTGTAGGGCTTAGGCAGTATTTGTTTCTGTACAGGGCACCTAGTTTGGGATAAAGTTTTGAAGAGATTTTTTCATTTATTCTCATTTTGTTTCATTTTATAAATGTAAATAGCTAGATAGAGATATGGATAAACAGAAAAAAAGTTTCAGCTTGATTCAATGTGCAAACATGTTGGTGATATGACCATTTGTGACATCATATTACAGACATGGCAGTTGATGACCTCAAAATAGAATCATTATCTCCAGTGTTCCAGATCTTCTTTGTTTGTTCATTCAGTGCAGGAGGTTTACCAGTCAGCTTGTTTTATATTCAATCTTTATATCCAGGCAAGCCATGAAAAATTAGTGTTTCCAAGAAGTTTCTTGTGTGGAAATATTGCTTCTAATGTGAATTATAAAGAATATAAATGTCCATCTACTGCAAAAGATTCATTGGGAGGTAAGAAAGGAAGGAAAGAAGAAAAAAAGAAGATTCTGAAGAAGACATTATGTTTAATATATGATAATAGAGTGTGATCAGGGACCACCCCCTCTGCCTTGTACCATTCCTATTAGAGTGTAAGCTCCTATGTATTGAGATGTAAGCTCTGTACCTCTCTCTCTGTATTGTACCATTCATATTAGATGTAAGCTCTGTGAGCAGGGACCTCTCTCTCTGTATTGTACCATTCATATTAGATGTAAGCTCTGTGAGCAGGGACCTCTCTCTCTGTATTGTACCATTCATATTAGATGTAAGCTCTGTGAGCAGGGACCTCTCTCTCTGTATTGTACCATTCATATTAGATGTAAGCTCTGTGAGCAGGGACCTCTCTCTCTGTATTGTACCATTCATATTAGATGTAAGCTCTGTGAGCAGGGACCTCTCTCTCTGTATTGTACCATTCATATTAGATGTAAGCTCTGTGAGCAGGGACCTCTCTCTCTGTATTGTACCATTCTTATTAGATGTAAGCTCTGTGAGCAGGGACCTCACTCTCTGTATTGTACCATTCATATTAGAGTGTAAGCTATGTGAGCAGGGACCTCACTCTCTGTATTGTACCATTCTTATTAGAGTGTAAGATCTGTGATCAGAGACCTCTCTCTATATTGTAACATCGGTATTAGAGTGTAAGCTCTGTGAGCAGGGACCTCATTGTCTGTATTGTACCATTCTTATTAGAGTGTAAGCTCTGTGAGCAGGTACCTCATTGTCTGTATTGTACCATTGTTATTAGAGTGTAATCCCTGTGAGCAGGAACCTCTCTCTGTATCGTACCATTCGTATTCGAGTGTAAGCTCTGTGAGCAGGGACGTCTCTCTAGATTGTACCATTCATATTAGACTGTAAGCTCTGTGAGCAGGGACCACTCTCTCTGTATTGTACCATTTTTATTAGAGTGTAAGCTCTGTGAGCAGGGACCTCTCTCATGGGATGGGCAGCAGCATTGTAACAAAGCTGTGTGATACAAAAAGTGAATACAAATACAAAAAGATAAGTCCTGCGCTCACACAGCTTTGTTACAAAGCTGCTGCGCATCCCATGTGTTGCCTATTAAGGGTTAATAAGCATATAGTGGTGTATATAAAAAAAAATGCCCCTCTCTGTCTCATTAGAGATATCTTTGCCAGAAGCTCAAGGAAGCAAGGTGAAGGGTCAGTGTTAGGACCCGCTTAGGGGCTTCTGCCTTGACGTTGGCAGGTGGGCATTCCCTCCATTGGCCATTGGAGCAACTAAATGACCTCCATTTGTCTAAATATACATAGGGATTAAGGACAGAGTGCAGGTAACTTTAAAAAAAAAAAATTTTTAGTCAGTTTTTACTAAATATTGGGGCTGATGTGCACTGTGGTCGTTTGCGATACACTACATCCCAGTAATCAATGACTGGCATTAGCATTTGTTGCACTATCGGTTTCCTTACTGTAGGGCTTAGGCAGTATTTGTTTCTGTACAGGGCACCTAGTTTGGGATAAAGTTTTGAAGAGATTTTTTCATTTATTCTCATTTTGTTTCATTTTATAAATGTAAATAGCTAGATAGAGATATGGATAAACAGAAAAAAAGTTTCCGCTTGATTCAATGTGCAAACATGTTGGTGATATGACCATTTGTGACATCATATTACAGACATGGCAGTTGATGACCTCAAAATAGAATCATTATCTCCAGTGTTCCAGATCTTCTTTGTTTGTTCATTCAGTGCAGGAGGTTTACCAGTCAGCTTGTTTTATATTCAATCTTTATATCCAGGCAAGCCATGAAAAATTAGTGTTTCCAAGAAGTTTCTTGTGTGGAAATATTGCTTCTAATGTGAATTATAAAGAATATAAATGTCCATCTACTGCAAAAGATTCATTGGGAGGTAAGAAAGGAAGGAAAGAAGAAAAAAAGAAGATTCTGAAGAAGACATTATGTTTAATATATGATAATAGAGTGTGATCAGGGACCACCCCCTCTGCCTTGTACCATTCCTATTAGAGTGTAAGCTCTGTGAGCAGGTACCTCTCTCTCTGTATTGTACCATTCATATTAGATGTAAGCTCTGTGAGCAGGGACCTCTCTCTCTGTATTGTACCATTCTTATTAGATGTAAGCTCTGTGAGCAGGGACCTCACTCTCTGTATTGTACCATTCATATTAGAGTGTAAGCTCTGTGAGCAGGGACCTCACTCTCTGTATTGTACCATTCTTATTAGAGTCTAAGCTCTGTGAGTAAGGACCTGTTTTTCTGTATTGTAACATTGTTATTAGAATATAAGAAAAAAGGAGAGGGTAAGGGAGAGAAGGAAAGAAGAAGAAATGAAGATTCTCAAGAATACATATGTACTTTATCTCTGATATTAGATTATACACTGTGAATAGGGACCACTCTCTCTGCATTGTACCATTCATATTAGAGTGTAAGCTCTGTAAGCAGGGACCTCTCTCTGTATTGTACTATTCATATCAGATGTAAGCTGTGCGAGCAGGGACCTCTCTCTCTGTATTGTACCATTCTTATTAGAATGTAAGCTCTGTGAGTAGGGACCACTCCCTCTGCATTGTACCATTCATATTAGAGCGTAAGCTCAGTAAGCAGGGACCTCTCTCTCTGTATTGTGCTATTCATATCAGATGTAAGGTCGTTGAGCAGGGACCTCTCTCTCCGTATTGTACCATTCATATTAGATGCAAGCTCTGTGAGCAGGGACCTCTCTCTCTCTGCATTGTACCATTCTTATTAGATGTAAGCTCTGTGAGCAGGGACCTCTCTCTCTGTATTGTACCATTCTTATTTGAGTGTAAGCTTGGTGAGCAGGGACCACTCTCTCTGTATTGTACCATTCATATTAGCGTGTTAGCTCTGTGAGCAGGGTCCTCTCTCTCTGTATTTTACCATTCTTATTAGAGTGTAAGCTCTGCGAGCAGGGACCTGTCTCTGTATTGTACCATTCGTATTTGAGTGTAAGCTTGGTGAGCAGGGATCACTCTCTCTGTATTGTACCATTCATATTAGAGTGTAAGCTCTGTGAGCAGGGACCTCTCTCTCTCTGTATTGTACCATTCTTATTAGATGTAAGCTCTGTGAGCAGGGACCTCTCTCTCGGTATTGTACTATTCATATTAGAGTGTAAGCTCTGTGAGCAGGGACGTCTCTCTAGATTGTACCATTCATATTAGACTGTAAGCTCTCGGAGCAGGGACCTCTCTCTCTGTATTGTACCATTCATATTAGATGTAAGCTCTGTGAGCAGGGACCTCTCTCTCTGTATTGTACCATTCATATTAGATGTAAGCTCTGTGAGCAGGGACCTCATTCTCTGTATTGTAACATTAATATTAGAATCTAAGAGAAAAGGAGAGGGTAAGGGAGAGGAAAGGAAAGGAAAGAAGAAGAAATGCAGATTTTTAAGAATACATATGTACCTTATCTTTGATATTAGATTATACACTGTGAGTAGGGACCACTCTCTCTGCATTGTACCATTCATATAAGAGTGTAAGCTCTGTGAGCAAGGACTTGTCTTTCTGTATTGTACCATTCTTATTAGAGTGTAAGATCTGTGATTAGAGACCTCTCTCTGTATAGTAACATTGGTATTAGAGTGTAAGCTCTGTGAGCAGGGACCTCATTGTCTGTATTGTACCATTCGTATTTGAGTGTAAGCTCGGTGAGCAGGGACGTCTCTCTAGATTGTACCATTCATATTAGCGTTTAAGCTCTGTGAACAGGACCTCTCTCTCTGTATTGTACCATTCTCATTAGAGTGTAAGCTCTGTGAGCAGGGACCTCATTCTCTGTATTGTAACATTGTTATTAGAATCTAAGAAAAAAGGAGAGGGTAAGGAAAACAAGTAAAGAAGAAGAAAATCTATATTAGAGTGTAAGCTCTGTATTGTACTATTCATATTAGAGTGTAAGCTCTGTGAGCAGGGACCTCTCTCTGTATTGTACCATTTTTATTAGAGTGTAAGCTCTGTAAGCAGGGACCTCTCTCTGTATTGTACCATTTTTATTAGAGTGTAAGCTCTGTAAGCAGGGACCTCTCTCTGTATTGTACTATTCATATCAGATGTAAGATGTGTGAGCAGGGACCTCTCTCTCTGTATTGTACCATTCTTATTAGAATGTAAGCTCTGTGAGTAGGGACCACTCTCTCTGCATTGTACCATTCATATTAGAGCGTAAGCAGGGACCTCTCTCTCTGTATTGTGCTATTCATATCAGATGTAAGCGCGTTGAGCAGGGACCTCTCTCTCCGTATTGTACCATTCATATTAGATGTAATCTCTGTGAGCAGGGACCTCTCTCTCTCTGCATTGTACCATTCTTATTAGATGTAAGCTCTGTGAGCAGGGACCTCTCTCTCTGTATTGTACCATTCTTATTTGAGTGTAAGCTTGGTGAGCAGGGACCACTCTCTCTGTATTGTACCATTCATATTAGCGTGTTAGCTTTGTGAGCAGGGTCCTCTCTCTCTGTATTTTACCATTCTTATTAGAGTGTAAGCTCTGCGAGCAGGGACCTGTCTCTGTATTGTACCATTCGTATTTGAGTGTAAGCTTGGTGAGCAGGAATCACTCTCTCTGTATTGTACCATTCATATTAGAGTGTAAGCTCTGTGAGCAGGGACCTCATTCTCTGAATTGTACCATTCGTATTTGAGTGTAAGCTTGGTGAGCAGGGATCACTCTCTCTGTATTGTACCATTCTTATTAGATGTAAGCTCTGTGAGCAGGGACCTCTCTCTCGGTATTGTACTATTCATATTAGATGTAAGCTCTGTGAGCAGGGACCTCTCTCTTGGTATTGTACTATTCATATTAGATGTAAGCTCTGTGAGCAGGAACCTCTCTCTGTATCGTACCATTCGTATTCGAGTGTAAGCTCTGTGAGCAGGGACGTCTCTCTCTGTATTGTACCATTCATATTAGATGTAAGCTTTGTGAGCAGGGACCTCTCTCTCTGTATTGTACCATTCATATTAGATGTAAGCTCTGTGAGCAGGGACCTCTCTCTCTGTATTGTACTATTCATATTAGATGTAAGCTCTGTGAGCAGGGACCTCATTCTCTGTATTGTAACATTATTATTAGAATCTAAGAAAAAAGGAGAGGGTAAGGGAGAGGAAAGGAAAGAAGAAGAAATGAAGATTTTTAAGAATACATATGTACCTTATCTTTGATATTAGATTATACACTGTGAGTAGGGACCACTCTCTCTGTATTGTACCATTCTTATTAGAGTGTAAGCTCTATGAGCAGGGACCTCTCTGTCTGTATTGTACCATTCTTATTAGATGTAAGCTCTGTGAGCAGAGTCATCTCTCTGTGTATTGTACCATTCTCATTAGAGTGTAAGCTCTGTGAGCGGAGTCCTCTCTCTCTGTATTGTACCATTCTTATTAGAGTGTAAGCTCTATGAGCAGGGACCTCTCTGTCTGTATTGTACCATTCTTATTAGAGTGTAAGCTCTGTGAGCGGAGTCCTCTCTCTCTGTATTGTACCATTCTTATTAGAGTGTAAGCTCTATGAGCAGGGACCTCTCTCTGTATTGTACCATTCTTATTAGATGTAAGCTTTGTATTGTTGATATTAGATTGTAAGATCTGTGAGGAGAGACCATCTCTGAAATGTATCCTTTCTATTAACATGTTGGCATAATATATTCAGCAATATACAGTTTAACTTATTAGGTGGTTGGTCCAGGGTTTTAAACCGATCGCCATAAATGGGGTCAGGAAGGAATTTTTTTCCCCCCTGTGAGTCATCTTCCATCGGGGTTTTTGTTTGCCTTCCTCTGGCTCAATCTGATATTATTAATCATGAGAATTGCAGCTATGTTAAAATTCCTGCCTGTATATTGCTGTATAATAATAATAATAATAATAAAAATAATAAATATATCTGTGACTTTCTGATTCTTGATTGATATCACTATTCAGATCATACTTCAAGAAATAACACTGAGTGAATGGAGAAAGCATGTGATATATGGAAACAGTGGTGATTCTAGGAACAGTACACACGGGGGAAATATGATACCACAGTCAAAACTCAGGGGGCATTATAATTTCCACCACTAAATCATATTAGTAGAGGTCTCAGGGGTAATAGCGGCTGTAGTGGGTGGAGGGGAGTAGGTGCTTTAGTGCGGTGCAGGTGGGGTAGGGACTTTAGTGGGATGCACGGTAGGGGAAGTGACTGTAGTGGATGCAGGGAGCCTAGGGACTGTTGTGGATACAGGAGGATAGAAGCTTTAGTGGGATGCAGGGAGTAATGGGAGCTAGAGTGGGTGCAGGGTGGTAATAGGAACTGTTGAGGTGGCAGTGGGTTAGTAGGGATTGTAGTGGGTGGGGATAATAGGTGGTTTAGTGGGTGTTGGGGATTTGAGGGATAAGCTCTCTGGTGGGGGTAGGAGCTGTTGTGGGATGAGCAGTAGTAAGGGGAAATTATATAGGTGTAAAAACTTAAAACCAAAAAAAAAAAAACATTATAAGCGCATTTATTCCCTCTGAGCCTTACCTTTGGTAAGTGAAGGGGGAATCCTTATCCCTGGTGGTCCGGCGGTGGCAGAATATTCTTGTCTGCAACCCCCAGTGGGTGCAGACAGTTCCTTCCAGTCCGACCCTTTCCTGGGTCAGCGCAGGGGCATGTATCAGAGTGTTGCCGCTACTCTCTGAAACAGTAGAAGGAGGGACACAAGTTCTCCCTCCTGCCACTTGGCATCGATGCAGCCTAGCCAGTAACACATAACAATACTCACACTAACAGTCCAGAAATCGTATATTCATTACTGCTATCAAATGAAGTGAGCACAGGGGTGGCATTAATGGTCACACTGAGTGTCTGATGTACAATCTAGATGCAAATATCTTGCATAAAATAATTGAAGAATAATGGAGGAAATTAATGGGCATTCACACCCTGAGCCAAATTTATATTAACGCATGGGGCCCAATAATCTAAATCATTAGTAAAATACTGTAGTAATAGGAATACGTTCATTTAAAAAAAAAGAAAAGAAAAGGTAATTTTTGCTGTGTTATCTAAGAATGCATTACGAGAAATCAATTGGCATATTTATTAAACAGTGAGTATGGTGTGAGGTAACTACAGATTTTATTGCATGCCAGTATTTTCTTTTTTTAATTTAAATATTGCCACTCAATAATTCGGCCAACATAGAGCAGTTAACCTTCTCCGGTATTTTCACTTGGGAGGGGATATCATACATCACACCCACTATGAATGATCACACATGTAAAATGTCCTGTGACGAGGACTGGCCTTGGACCTTTAGACGCCCTGTGCTAAACATTTTCACAGCGCCTTCTGGCCTCATCCCTCTCTGGCCACTCCCTGTTCCCTGCTAGTGTCAGTGTGTGTAATTTCAGAGTAAAACGTCTAAGTAGCACAATCGTGTGTGTGCATGTTTAAATTTAGGGGAGTACTTGTGTGGAATGTCAGTTTTTATGTGTATATACAGCCGAC
The DNA here is from genome assembly GCA_933207985.1 of Pelobates cultripes. Classification (NCBI taxonomy): domain Eukaryota; kingdom Metazoa; phylum Chordata; class Amphibia; order Anura; family Pelobatidae; genus Pelobates; species Pelobates cultripes. Next base: position 65,333,956 of record OW240924.1, read on the forward strand.
CTGTCTATAGAGCCTAATGGAGCCGTGGTCAAGGCACTGTGACAGAGGCTGCCCCTTGGGGAAAGCACTCACTCATTTTCCTGAATCAGACCCTCTGCCGTGATAGGCTGGGGTGGCCATCAAAAACTAAAAAAATCTGTGACTTCTGGGGCACACCACATCCCCAGCATACACACAGAAACACACACTTCATCCCCAGCATACACAGACACATTTCACTCAAGCACAAACACATACAAACTACATCCCCAGCACACACAGACACATTTCACTCAAGCACAAACACATACAAACTACATCCTCAGCGCACACACTCTGCATGCAAAAGCACTCACACAAGCACTGTACCCCTTATCTAATTCTATATCCCTAAAACACACTGAATCATAAACACACACACAATATATTCCTTACACACACACACTGCAACCCTAGCAAATATACACTACCTCCACACACACAGTACTTCCCATTTCCCTCACAGTGTGCCCATATTATTCACCTATTATATTGTGCAGGTTGTGCTGGCCAGGAGTGATAGGGATTGATCTTCCTGTGCTCTAGCTCGCAGAGCTCCTCAGTAGCAGGAAGCCATTCTCTGCATTCTCTGTGTGGGAGTAGGGAGACAGCTTTTGCAAGGCAGTGGGCGGTCAGAGATCCCCCTGTGCGCACTCTGTCTCAGACTCTAATAGGGAGCGCTCAGCTGGTCCTGCAACTCCGAGGTGAGAGGAACGTCCTGGCACCACCCAATCCCTAAAACAGCCTGTCTGCCAGCTTAACTTGCAAGCTGTGTCGGCCCAGTGGAGCCCCTGTTGCTAATGCGCCCTGAGCGGCCGCACAGCTCGCACACCTCTAAGGCTGGCCCTGTCTGTGACCATATAATAACAGAGACCATACAAAGGATAGAAAAATCATATAGGAGTATATTTTAGCTCCATGTCATCATAGTGAGTCTTCATTGGTAGGATTAGTTAAACCAGTACCTCCACATTAAAGGAACACTATAGTCACCTAAATTACTTTAGCTAAATAAAGCAGTTTTAGTGTATAGATCATTCCCCTGCAATTTCACTGCTCAATTCACTGTCATTTAGGAGTTAAATCACTTTGTTTCTGTTTATGCAGCCCTAGCCACACCTCCCCTGGCTATGATTGACAGAGCCTGCATGAAAAAAAAACTGGCTTCACTTTCAAACAGATGTAATTTACCTTAAATAATTGTATCTCAATCTCTAAATTGAACTTTAATCACATACAGGAGGCTCTTGCAGGGTCTAGCAAGCTATTAACATAGCAGGGGATAAGAAAATCTTAATTAAACAGAACTTGCAATGAAGAAAGCCTAAATAGGGCTCTCTTTACAGGAAGTGTTTATGGAAGGCTGTGCAAGTCACATGCAGGGAGGTGTGACTAGGGTTCATAAACAAAGGGATTTAACTCCTAAATGGCAGAGGATTGAGCAGTGAGGCTGCAGGGGCATGTTCCATACACCAAAACTGTTTCATTAAGCTAAAGTTGTTCAGGTGACTATAGTGTCCCTTTAATGGAGGCACATTTGATCATGTAAAGAGAGTCAAGTGCTGATGTTTTGGAAATGTTGTTGTTATTTTTTATTTGTAGTATACTTTTATTTATTTAATTTTTTTACTGAAATAAAGCCCAAGGACAGATATGTGAAACAAACACATTACGTCTCAAACAAAGGAGTCATATACAATTCAGAAAAGGAAAACTTTAAAAAGGTTACAATGTGTTCCACAAAAAGTAGAATACAAAGACGATCAATTAGAATGATTCAATAATTAACCAGACCCTGTGATTTTTGAAAGAAAATAATATAATTTATTTTAAGATAAAGCATCATCGTGCTGTATCCGAATTAGCCTGATCTGCCAGCAGAGTCTCACGCTAAGTGGGAAATGTTCTCCACTTGACGTACCTCGTGCAAGTAGGCAATAACTTGAGGAAATTGAGAGAACTGCAGGAAATATAGCTCCCTCTGTCTCCCCTCCCGCACTCCCCCACGGTGGTAAATAAAGGGACACTGCACCTAGATCACTTCAATGAGCTGAAGTGGTCTGAGTGCCTATAGGGTCCCTTTAAAACATTATTAGGGTTACAACATTCATGAACAGTTTATCTCCAAAATCTGTACTCCAGCTGCATTGCGCTCTGCCCCCTGTCCTTCGACTTTCTAAAGTTCCTCATAAAGGAGAGCATGGGCAGCATTAACAGGTGTGCGGCTGATTGGCATAGAGAGTCATCCGTGCAGGCTATCCTTGGCATTGCCGAAGTTAATTCGGCCAACTTCTGACCACAAAGACTTTGTTATTGGTTGTGAATGCCAACTTTGTGTAATGGGGTTTGTGGTAGAAGTTTTGTTTGTGTGTTTGGTTAGGTCGTGTCACATCACCTGAAACTCAGATCAGGGCTTTCCTAAATTCTGCACCTCTAACTAGAATTTCAGTTTAGTATTTTCACCTGGCTTTGTCTTCTGTTTATCCAGTCTACTGCCTTCTCCCAGAACAGGTAGAGTTAACACCAGTCAGGAGCCTTTCATATTTGTTTATGAGGTTTAATATTATTCCATTAACATCTGTCCAGAGGGGGTTTATAAAATGTGTATTCCGGTCCCCAGCAGATCCCTTAGTCAAAACTAATGAACGGAGCTGCTGAAGAAGATTGTAGCAGCCATATTGTCCACTCTCAGGGTATCATTGACCGCTCACAATTTTGGCAATGGGGTTATGCGTGGCGTTTGTTTTAGATAAAGGTGCAGTCTTGGCTTGGACTTTTCCAAGAGCCACGCAGATTTGAAATGTGTGTACCCACAGCCTGCTCATGTCATACAAATGTATGTATGACTTCAGACATGACTTCAGAAAGAGGCAGGCTTCTAGCTGCAGTATTATGTGCCTATTGTTTGAGTTTTATAGGCAACTAGGTTTAATGAGACACAGATCTCCCTCCTTCAATAATGTGTGCGATTAGCATACGAGCATAGGTTGTTATGGTGCCGCGTGTGTTCCTTTAAGCTTGTTATGGTGTTATGTAAAGATGGTCAACTGTATCACCAGAGCCCACAAATATTACGCTTCCAAGCAAAAGTATTCTTTATTTACTATTTATTTATTTTCCTAAATGCAGTCTTATTCTCAAATACCTGTTGCAAATAAAAACACACACTCACAGCCTGCAAAAAACCCAAAACAGAACTGCACCATTTATGTCCGTAGTCTTTTTTTTACAGGAACATAAGGTACACAGAGACCCTAGGATTCCATTTAGAGTGCATTGTTCTAGCCACTCACTATGTTTAAAGCTTCATTCTAGGTTTGTGAAATGCTAATGAATATATACATTGCATCTCCGCTTCAGCAGTTTCCTTGGAAACGTCTTCACATTGTGATCCTTTGTCATAGCACCGATATCGAGAGGCCTGTTTGACAGGTTGTGGGAAGAAAAATATAGTCAAGAACTTTGATGCATTCATCAATAGTTGATAATGCAATACTGTGAATTTAAGCTGCAATAACATGATAATAGTTGACTATGCAAAGTACCAAATCTTTGGTTTCTATGGCAATGGTTTGTGCCCATTGTGGTCAGGTAGAAAGCAATATTATTCTGCTTCCGTAAAAATCATGTGAAGTAATTGTTCTTATACAGAGAAGTTAATTCACCGTGCCAATGACTCACATTCATGCAAAATCAATTTAACAAGACATGTCAGAATTAAAATTATAGCTTGGATGCCAACATCAAATTTGTTATGTGTACTGGTTAAAAATGTAGGCGTCAATCAAAAAAATTGTAGTACTAGTGTCTTTTTTTATTAAAATTTTGTAAATGTTTGGCTGGATAAAATGCACAGAATTTTGAAGAAATCTCCTAAATACATTAATAAACTAAATTTATGTTTATTTGTATAATATGCGTAGATGCATATTTGTGACCGGTAAATATTATTGTTAATTGTTTTATTCCTCTTATAAGACACACGTCATCTCTAAGTATACTTGTTAACTTACACAGAATTTTGATTGTGGCAAAAAAATAAAAAAATATCAGCTATATACGAATTGATTTAAAGGAACACTCTGGGCACCATAAAAAAAACGATCAGAATTAAGTTGTTATGGTGCAAAGAGGTCCCTGGGCGCAGGTTTACCTGAAGGGGTAAAACCATTCCTTCATTTCTCATTTTGTGAGAGAGCTACTGAAAGGCTGTGTTAACTGATGCTTGCAGGCTATCAGTAGGCCCACGTCCTGGCCTGATTAAAACCTCGGACTGCGGCACAAAGTGATTGGCAGGCCGATCAGGTGCCATATTTAACACTGTGAAGTTAATCTGATTGTTATTTAACCCATTGAGGTAAGCAGGTGCCCGGGGACCTCCTTGCACCATAACAATTGGAATCAAGTTAAGTTATGGCATCCGGAGTGTTTCTTTAACTAGAAGGTATAAAAAGCTGTTTTGAATAAAACCTGCAAACCAGAGGAATAAAGATACTGTACAGTCTAAACTATCTAACAGGATGGATGTTAAATAACTGAATGTTATCCTGTGATGTTAAATACATTTCACACTGGGTGATGCATATAGAAGTTGCAAGTGGCCCTCTGCAATTGTGAACATTGAATAACAACACGCGTTTAGAGTCAGTTAAAGGGACACTGCTGAGCCCTAGGGCACTTCAGCTTGCTTCAGATTTCAGTAGAAGTTAGCACGTTTATCAATTAACCTTGTTACACTCTCCCCCCGGCTGTCAATCAGACAATCAGGCCTGTTACTTTCTGGTTTGGTTAGCTCAGTAAAGTTAACTGAAGGGGCAGCAATTGCTCAGAGCAAAGACTTTTCATTGAGCTGCATTGGAAAGTCTGTGATTGGACTTGGACAGCCACAGAAAGTATGGCCTGGGGAAGAAGGGGAAGGATTGCAAAGGCAACAGACAAGAGCTCTGCATGCTTTGCAAGGGGTTTTTAGATATAATCTCAATGAAAAAAATGCATACGCAAATGTTTGCTTGTTTTCTTTTGGGGTATACCTATTACGTTTTGGATCTGTGGAGTGTCCTTTTAAGCCTAGAAAGTAATGCATTATGCCAGCCTGCAATAGGAAGGTGAGAATTAGGTGATTTTATGCCAAAATAGCTCAATTGGAGATTTTTTCTTATATAGCTATTCTGGCCTAAAATGATCAATTTGATTGTCAGTCATCCACAATTACTGACTTGTTAATGACCTAATTGAATACAAATATGTATTCATAAAACTTTAGTGTTGGACTACCTGTGTAGGTGTCTGTCCCTTCCCAATGGAGTAAAAATGTATTTTGCTTACCTTTTCCCCATCGCTGCACTGGTCTTGCCATGGCTGGTTCCGCCTCCATGACTGAGATCTTCAGTCTTGATGATCTCAGCCAATATAATGCTTTCCCATAGGAAAAACGCCATGCTGCGCCAGTCAGCATATTCTCATAGATATGCATTGAATCAATGGGGAGCATTCAGCGTCTCCATGCAGAGCGTGGAAACGCTGAATGTAGGTGCTGCATGCATTGCAACAAAGCGATACAGAGCACCTCTCGTGGACGTCTGATTGACTGCCACAAGGATTCTTACTAGGCAGTGATGTAAACACTGCCTTTTCTCTTAAAAGGCAGTCTTTGCAGTGCTAAGTATGCAGAGAAAGGATACATTAAGCTGTATTTGTTCTGGTGACTATAGTGCCCCTTTAATTCAGTTGAAATACTCATGTCTTAATGGAGGCAGGAATGTCTGTCACTCACCTTCTATAGACGGCAGTGCTTTTAATGACCTCTATTCAGAGAGAGATTTAAGTCATAGTAATTTCACTGTGAATTACACATTTTTGAAAACATTTTTTTTATACATTAAACTTGTGTAGGTTAGCCTCAACAGGAACTGTTTATTCTGTCATTGTGTTCTCTTTAACTACTTAATAGCCCATTGCATACTCTACCATCCTCATAATCTTGTTCATGCATGCCTAACGTCATCTTGGAATCCTGTATTTAGTGTTCGCAGTTCTCTGCTGTATGGCATTCCTTGTCGACCTGGGGTTTTTAAGGGTCACTGTTATGATCTTATGAATTGTTACTGGCCATTGGCAAGTCAAGACATTTGCACTTAGTATCTATAAAAAGTGTGCAGATATTTTTTACTCTCCCTACCTCTTTTCCCCGTGCAGTTTTATGCAGTCCATTTCTGTATGAGCGAAGATTGCAAGCTGAGAAATTTGGAACAAATCCTAACAAGACTTTTGACCTTCAAATGGGTATTTTGCTTAAAAGCTACGTTTGTCAGCTTGGAGGCAAAATCAGTGACCTGAACTTGCTGAGGAATCGATATGTGCCCATTTAATTGTTTGCTGGCAAGGGTTTGGTTATAAAGCAATTGTATGTGCTATTTATAGGAACTGGCAAAATTGAGTGTTCACAGATGTTATGGCATTTGTATTTTTAAAGTGACACTCCTTCCTGGAAGTGACCCATATTTTCATTGCATTATATAGACCTATTAAAAAAACAAAAAGCGAGAAACGGGAAATTAAAGGAGCACTGTAGCCGCTTTATCTCATTGAAGTGGTTATAGTGTTTGGAGTCCCTCGGCGCCAACCTTCCATTCAGCATTAAAGGGAAACTCCAGTGCCAGGAAAACAATCCGTTTTCCTGGCACTGCAGATCCCCACTCCCTTCCACCCTCCAATCCCCGGTAGCTGAAGGGGTGAAAACCCCTTCAGTTACTTACCAGAGGCAGCGACATGTCCCACGTCGCTGCTTCTTTCTCCGCCGCCGCTCCTCCCTCTAGAGACAGCCACTAGAGGTGGAGTTAACCCTGCAATGTAATTATTGCAGTTTATAAAAAACTGCAATAATTACACTTGCAGGGTTAAGAGTAGTGGGAGAGGGCACCCAGACCACTCCAATGGGCAGAAGTGGTCTGGGTGCCTGGAGTGTCCCTTTAATGAGTTTTTAGTGCTAAACAGGAGACCCTAGCAGCTTATCCCCTCCGTGCTGCTTGGACTAATGAGGAGGCTTAATGAAGTGAATGGATATAGTGCCTACAGTGTCCGTTTAATATAAAAAAAAAAAAAAATTAACATTTTCTGCTGAAAATCCACAAGCAAATAGCAGAAACAGATCACAAAGAGGTTCCACCAATCAGGAGCCTCTAATTATAGTCTGTGCAGTCTGATCTTGTACTGTAAATCGATGGCCAGGTATTTGTGTTATATGTAATTAAGCTCCCCATCGCAGTTCTGATCTGATGACCGGAACTGCTGCATAAGTTGGTAGTGTGGGCATGCTATACAAATATTTGTACAGTCAAAGAAAGATGTGTAGCTTTCTCTTTTAATATCAGAGGGAAAAGGAGTGGATTTAGAAGTGCTGCAAATTTTGAATATTGCATATTATAAGCAACCTGTGTGCAATAAGACAAGGACATGGACAGGGATCCAAAATATAAATAGACCTCTGAGGGTGACAGAGCCACTTTAAATAAGTCTCTCTCTCATAATGGACCGCTTCCAGAATGATAAAGGCCCTGTTTGGGGTCGAAAAGTTGCTTTTCATCTGCTTCAATAAATCTGCTCACTGGATTTACCTTGAGTTCCTGGACCATCATTACTTTTCTTTATATTATTGTGAGGATTGGCAAACCTCAGACCCGGTTGCACCCTTGGATCCAGGAGAGTGTGGCATTAATTAAAACTTTAAGAGTGAAACTATTCTGATGCTAATAGATCCGTTCACATGTTGAATTCCGATTTCTGGGTTTCTGATGGTATTGATTCAGCAGGTCCTCCAAGCTTTGTTTTGTGTTCTGGAGCAGGCTTTTACAGAATTCATTTTGTGATATTTAATTAATATCTGGACCTATTGATACAAGGCTTCCGGTTTCAAGCCTTGGACTCAAATGGAGGGGGAATAAGCAGAACTCGACTGTTTAATTCCTGAAGTTAAAATGCAAACCTACTGGCACCATAACAACTTTATTCTGAAGTTGTCTCTGTGCCCAGTGTTTCTTATGAAACTACTCAGAATATAATGTATTTTAAACTTACAATAACTACCCCCTGAAGATCTGGCAGTAATGATGCAAATTATGTTTTGCTTATATAAATGTGGCAGAGAAGCTGAAATAAACATATTGAGACTTGCCTGTTTTTACTTAATTGCCCAAGGATGTCTTTATCTTATAGCACACTGAGAATACCATTTTCTTTTCTTTTTTTAGTGTTATTTAATAGTTGCCAAAGTTCCATGTGCACAGAAGTGCAACTAGGCAAAAACGACGCCTGCTACGGCCCTGCCAATTAGTGTGTGTTTTACCTTCATAAAGCTGCACCAACAAGTGAAACATAGGAAGAGAAATTAGTCTTAAATTGAGTGCTCAGCTGTAATCGAACTACTGTGTATTGCTGCATGTCCCCCCCATGTTACAGTCTCAGTACAGCTAAAAAGCCAACAGTCCCCATTTTTATTTCATTATTTCTATTATTAGAAAGCGGAAGCACTCCACAGCGGTGCAGTGCTATCCTTATAGGAACTTATTAGCCGAGATATCATCTTCAACTAAGAAGTGGCTTGAAATGTCTTTGGAGAGGCTCAGAGACAGAGCATTAGATGTAGAAGAGACACTGACTTTTTCATGAATAGTATTAAAGGGCTCTGTCCCCTTCTGGGGTCTTTGCATATTTTGCAAATACCCCAGGTGGTATATGCTTACTTGCATTAAGGTGGCCTGTGGGTGCAGTTAAGGTCGTTTTTACTTATCTAAACCTGTCCCTAGTGGCTACTGCCATCTTCTTCAAGTCCTAAGCTTGGGCTGGTGATAAGAGTATTTTGTGCACTAGGCAAGACCAGCTACTGACACCTCCGCCCCCAACAAAAATTGCCAACTGTGTGTGTGTGTTTCTTCCCCAATCCCTTTGTTTCTTTCCCCCCCAGTCCATTTGTGTCTATTTCTCTCAACAGCCTCTTTTTTTGCTAATGTAGAATGGGAACCTCTGCTTACCCATATTACAGAAGGCCAGAGGGACTGTGGGACCCAGGTAATTGTCAGATGATTCCAAAACTGTTGGAATTTATATCAAGCAAAGACACCAAGGAATTCCAGGCTCCAGAAATACTACAGAACGCTGTAGTGTTGATGGTGCTTAGAGTATCTTGTTAAGGGCATTTGGAACTCTTTACCATGCTCAATCAGAGAGGCACCATCCTTACAGACCTCTTCCATCAGGCATTCAGTCCGCTCATCAGAAATTCCCAACTTTTACGTCTTTATGTTTGTATATTTGTAAAGTGCTATGAGTCTCACAGGGAGAAAAGCGCTTTAAAAATAGCAAATTATTATTATAGTATGTAAGGCCAAAAAAAATTGTAATATAAACCAGGGCTCGACAAATCCCAGGTCGTCATGGTGACTAGAAATTTCACCCTGGCGCCTGGGATTTGCCAGCTATTTAGTTAATGTGGTCGCCGGATCTTTGAAAGCAGCCGTAGCAGGGGGAAAATTGGAGCCGGCCGCCTGCAGGAGCATTGTAGGCAACGTGCGAGGGAGCAGTACTCTGCCTGTAGTTCCTCTCTGCTCCATCATGCTGTCTAATGATACCATACACAGAGCGCGAGGGAGCTAAGAGTGTTTTTACTCACCTTTTTCCCACGCCGTGCCAGTTTCACCACGGCTGGTCCCACCTCCATGGCTGAGACCAGTCTTTATGAAACCAATGCTTTCCCTTAGGAAAGCATTTCGGAGGATTTTGTGCATGCGCAGCAAATGTACCAATCTGCATCTCCTCATAGAGATGCATTAAATTAATGAATCTCTATGAGGAACATTCAGTGCCTCCATGTAGAGCTTGGTGCAGCAGTGACCCAGGACTCTCTAGTGTCCGTCTGAGTGACTGTCACTAGAGGTGTTACTAAGCAACAATGTAAACACTGCCTTTTTCTGAAAAGGCAGTGTTTACACTGAAAAGCCTGCAGGGACAGGTTATAGACACCAGAACTACTACATCAAGCTGAAAATGACTGGCTCCTATATTCCAAACAAATTTGTCAAGCCCTGATGTAAACGATTCTAGCTTGGATAGTTATTGTAAAAAATGGGTTGTTTTTGCATTGATTTTTAAAGAATTCTAAATGTTATGGCATGAGAAATATAATGCTTATCTTGTACTAGCTTTATCTTCTATTGTGCAATGTGTGATGTGTTCTGAACTTGAGATGACATATCAGGCACTACAGTCTTCATATTGTTTGCAAACCGAAAGTAAATTTCAAATGTAAGGCCAGAATAGCTGAACTTGGAGCTTGGCAGACTTGGAGAATTTTTCCAGTTTGTCTATTTTGTCCTTGCATCTTAAATTCATTTTGAATTCCTGGTAATTCATTCTTAAATTAATAAGCTCAAGAGTTTTCAGAGATCAACAGCATGGTCTGCGCACATTCAGTGCTCAAAACGCAAAAATCATCCTCGGAATTGGGTACTTTATAGAAGCAAATATTATTATATCATACTATTACATTCTATCATTTTTGTATTTTAACTAAAATGGTGTGGAAACCACTGTGCACTATTTAGGACTCATGGCATTTTTTTTATAATAAATATTAGTAATAAATATTAAGTACCAGTTAAGGAAAAATGGCCTTTCCTTCACTGGTACTTATGCGACAGACCTTTTTTCCTGGCAGTAAAGAATCCTACAGTGCCCCCCATCCAATGTTGCTAAAGGGGTTAAAACCCCTTCAGACACTTACCTGAATCCAGCACCGATGTCCCTTGGCGCTGGGTCAGGCTCACACGGAAATGACTGCGCGCGCATTAGACCTCCCCATAGGAAAGCATTATTCAGTGCTTTCCTATGGGGATAATGGCGACGCTGGAGGTCCTCATGCATAACGTGAGGACATCCAGCGTTGTTTAAGCAACCAAAAAGTATTTTAAGAACTGCAACAATTACACTTGCACGGTTAAGGATGATGGGAGTTGGCACCCAGACCACTCCAATGGGCAAAAGTGGTCTGGGTGACTGGAGTGTCCCTTTCATTTTAAAGGTGTGAGTAGGTTTGTGGCCAGGGGAAGGGATCTTCTGAGACATTTTAGGTGACTTACTAATAACATTTTATGGTACTAAAATTTAACTTTGAAAAAGAACAATGTATCCTATTTACACAGACTGATTTCTAAACAAATTTATTGTCATTTCAAGACACATTACTGGGAATATTATTGCTGTCAAGCTCTGTTATACACTCAGACCCACAAACAATACGAAGCTCATAGAAAAGAGGGACAATAGGATAAGGACAGAAGAGTTTGGGCCCGCAGTAGAGGCAGTCTCTCTTAAATAGGGACATTTGGGGACACTTGTTACAGATCTTCTCCACAATCATGTTTGGCACGGCTTTTGCCTGTGATGAAGATTTGAACAAGTTACCAAAATGTACTCCACTCAATTTCCTTTACACAGATTTGGATCTGTGGAATATGTTTAATTATGGGGTAATCACCAAATGCTTCTTTGTTGCACTCTGTAATCACCTCTTCCAAAGTGCAGTCCACTCTTGTGTATCAAACTCCACTTCCTTAACTCAGTCCACCCTGCTATCTTTAACCTCGCTGCCACAATGTCTGTTATTTCAGTACCTCGTTACAAATATTGCAGTTTCCTATGTGACCACAAGGTGGATTCTATAATAAACATAATGTAAACATACAGTCTGCATTTCAAACCTTTTGGCGACTTTGCCTCTGTTGCAGTAGCGCTCATCGGCCCTGTACTCTTTCCAACATTACATATTGTTAAAGATGTGCATTTTGCTTTATAAACCTCTGTATTTACTTTACGCTATGGCACATTTATATTTTTACTCTTCTTAAGTCCCAAACAGTCAGTACATCTTCATCCATGTACACTTGAATATGTCATCAATCAGACGTGCCTGTTTCTATATGATGTGTACATGGTATGTGAACACTTGTGTATGTATATATGCCGGTCATGGTATAACGTATGACTTGCCTGTCTTCTAGGGTTTTTTTTACTATGTGGTTCTGCGTTTAGTTTTCCATTTTATACTGTGTTTGTAATATGGCAGGATTTCAGTGTAGAGGGATCATACAGGATTACTTGGCGTAGGTAACAATTGCCTCCTCTCTGTATGTTAGATTATGCTGCATCTCCCTATATTGAGATTTTGATTGATCACATACAGGGTTATTACTAGAATGTGGGATGTTGTGAATTCAAGGTGAATTATGAAATTATAGAACAGGGATAGGCAACCTTTGGCACTCCAGATGTTGTGGACTCCATCCCCCATAATGCTCTTACACCCATAATGCTGGCAAAGCATCATGGGAGGTATAGTCCAAAACATCTGCAGTGCTGAAGGTTGCCTATGCCTGTTATAGAACAAAATTGCTGAATTGGGAAAACGATCTTGAATTCAGTTCGGCTACTTTGGCCACTTGGAATTCACTTTAAATTCTCAACAATTCTCAGTTTAGTAAATAACCTTTGAAGGGTAGGTCCTTTATTCTCTCAAAGTGACTTTATAATGTGCTTTGTCTAATTTGCCCTAGTAATGGTACAACTTTTCTCTCATCTGCCTCTAGGTTCATTCTCTTGTATCATGGGGTGCCCAACATGCAGCTCCCCAGATGTTGAAGAACTGCAACTGGTGTTATGCTAGCCTTTAGAACAGGCTTCCCCAAACTCCGGCCCTCCAGATGTTGCTTAGCCACAATTCCCATGATTCTATGAATAAAATAGACTGAGAATCATAAGAGTTGTAGTTAAGCAACATCTGGAGGGCCGGAGTTTGGGGAAGCCTGCTTTAGAACGACAAAGCATCATCTAAGTTGTAGTTCTAAAAGATCTGGGTATCAACCTGTTGGATAACTCTGCCTTTTAGAGTGATTTAGAGTGTTGGATGTAATCTGGTGCATGACAAATTCACGTTGGATATTAGCACACCACTTTAAGGCAGGGTTGGCATGCCCTTCGTGGACATCCACGTATTTGTTTCCATGATGCAAATGGCCCAAGAAAGCTAAAATATTAAAGTATTGAAACAATAAAATAAAAATATATATATTCTTATCTTCATTTTTTTTTTTATTATACAGATTTGGGCACAGATAAATATAGGATAATCTGGACATTACGTTTTTTCAAAATATACTGTCATACAAAACAAACATGTATATAATGTTAAATACATTAAAAAAAAAAAAAAAAATTTTCTTCATATGACAATTCATAAGTCAAAGGAATGATTTTGTTGTTTTTTTTTAACTATACATGTGTTAACATAGTATACATTATTTTGTACATTCACTAGAAAGGTTGTTTTGCGTTTTGGTATACGGATCAAAGTGTAGTCGATGTTTGTGTATCTATAACTCCTTTTCTGATCTTGTGTACATTTCCACGCAGACACTTGCCTCTTTGGCCTTTTTAATGTTCCTTGGTTTGGGGAAGCTGCGATACACATTTACTTGTTTGGATCTATCAAACAAAAATCCTTTGCAGAGTAAACAGATTGCTGATTAAGGGACTGAGAAGGATGTCTGCAATCAGAGCGTACAACAGAAGGAAAAGGCATAAACTTAACCTTCTGAGAGGAAGCTTTTTCTGTGACGCACCAGATTTCCAGGCTTCCCTGAGAAGAAGACGTTTTATCTTTGCAAAGGCATTTTCTATGCTCAGCATGAACAGAACGGATCAAGAAAAAAACAGAGAGCCAGTCTACTTTGTATTCTAAATATAGTATTGCAGCAGGGAGCAGATAAACACCGTGCAGGACTGTGGAAAAGCTAGAAATAAAGCAGAAAAAAAACACATTCATGTACAGTTTCACCATCTAATGCCAAGAAAAGACCGTGCATTTGTGTGGATGGCAGGCTCAAGTAACCTAAAGCGTTTATTCTAACAGAATTGACAGCAAAAGCACATATCAAAGGGACACCCAAGAACAAGGAAAATGTTCCTGCAAAATTGCCCTTTAATTCCTTATATTTGTTATCAAAAGGGAGAATCTAGACACCATAACCGCTTTACCTTTTTTTAAGTGGTTATGGTGCATGGAGTCCCAGGTTGCTTTTTTTACAGGCGTCCCCCTGAGGCTCTTCCTTCAGTGTCATACCACCTGAGATTGGTTAGACATCGAACAGTGGGATGGCACCTGTCGCCATTGAGCACCACAACCACTTTATTTTAATGAATTGGTTATGATGCCTCCAGTATCCCTTTGAATGAACACTCATTAAAATTGTATTTATTTAAAATACTTGAGCATATTGAACACTTTTTAAATGTAGGGCAAAAAAGCAGTGAGAGGGTCCCTCACCACTGCTCCACTACGTCTCCAGGAGGTCATCACTAGTGATGATCTGCCAGGGAGTATAACGTTTCTTATAGGGAATCTTTAAAACCAATGCTTATTTACTTCCAACTTGAGTAATTCTTATGAAATTGTCTCCCCCCCTATAAAATAAGACTGCAGGGAACTCTGTAAATCCCTAAACCACATTGACTACAGTGATTCTCCATGGCCGACCGTGGTGGCACTGCACATATGCATGTGACATTATGATTTGTTACAGGAACACTGCAGTCACCAAAACAACTTTAGCTTAATGAAGCAGTTTTTGTGTATAGATCATATCCCTGCAGTCTCACTGCTCAATTATTTGCCATTTACTAGTTAAATCACTTTGTTCGTGCAGACCTAGTCACACCTCCCTGCATGTGACTTACACAGCTTTCCTAAATAACTCATGTAAAGAGTCATCTAATGTTTACACTTACTTTATTGTAAATTCTGTTTAATGTAGAATTTCTACAGACCCTACAGGAGCCTCCTGTATGTAATTAAAGCTCAATTTACAGAGTAGGAGTTAAAAACCTTTAAAGTAAATTACATGAGATTGAAAATGAAACCATTATTTTGCATGCAGGCTGTGCCAAGGGAGGTGTGGCTAGGGCTGCATAAACAGAAACAAAAGTGATTTAACTCCTGAATGGCAGAAAATTGAGCAGTGAGACTTAAGAGGCACAATCTATAAGCTAAATCATTAAGCTAAAGTTGTTTTTGGTTATTTTAGGTTATTTTAAGGTATGCAAGCTGGGAAGTAACAGTCCTGGCTCTTAAATCCAAAGGACATGAAGACACTCTTTCAAGTCTTTTAAAATGAAAGGTTTAGAGAGGGAGGGGAGAGTGTAGGACCGAAGTCACTATAACAACTCCAGTAACATTAAGTTTTATACTGTGTATAGCAGTGATGACGAACCTTTTTGAGCCTGAGTGCTCAAACCGCAATACATGCCAACTTTTATTTCCTCAAAGTGCCAACACAGCAATTAAACCTGAATACCGAGGTTTAAGTTTAGAAAAAACAACTCGTACAGTTGTCCAAACTAATTAACATCATTTGTTTAAAAAAAAAAAAACCCACAAGTACAGAGAATTCAATGATACAAATACTAAATAATGATATAAATAATATATAAAATTAAGCTTATATTTTAGTATCTTCAACAAATGCAATACACATACAATATACTCACAGACCGCTAAATACACACACACAGACTGCTGAATACATACACTGCTGAGTACACACACACGCAGACTGCTGAATACATACACACACAGTCAGCTGAATACTCATACAGTCAGTCTGCTGAATACACACACACACACATACTGCATTGAGGGGTGCAGTGTATGTGTTTGTGTCGGTGAGGGCGCTGTATGTGTGGGGGGATAGGAGTGCTGCGTGTGTGTTTTGGGCAGGCAAGTGCCTACTCTGTATTGCTGTCTACCGGCGCCAGCACCACTCCTCCCCCCGGCGACCTATGGCTGCGTGCCCACAGAGAGGGCCATCACTGATGTTTTTCATTATTTAAAAATGAAAGATCACATGTAATAGTCTCTTTCATGGTTATTCAGTAAAGTCAGAATTTTTGAGCAATGCAAAGTGAATTTTAAATGTGGGGTCAAACAGTTGAACTAGAAAATTCTCCATGTCAGCTATGTTTCCATTCCAGCTATTTTGAAATTCACTTTGAATTCCTGACAGTGAATAACCCTGTTTGTGTATTAATTTTTAATATATATATATATATATATGTAAATACCTTTAGTCCATATGCTTTTGTGGGGACGGCCATCTTGATGTCCTCTTTGATCAGAATCACCAATGTATCTGTCAAGACCACGCTGAAATCCAGTGCAATGGTTAGCCAGAAAATGCATGAAAACATGGTACTTACTTGTATGAATGCATTATCAAATGAAACACAAAGAGGATAAAATATATGTTGAGTCTTGGCACTAGAAATTAAAGGAACGCTATAACCATCCAGACCACTACATCTCAATGAAATGATTTGGGTGAAATGAAAACACAAATCAAATGAACCACAAAGAGGTTAAATATATATTGAGTCTTGGCACTAGAAATTAAAGGAACACTACATCTCAATGAAATGATCTGTCCTTTTAATCCTACTGTAAAGTTCATATGGTAGGGTTAAGACTGTGCATGCACATTAGGTTTCCCCATGCTGACATTGAAGGAGGAGACTGAGACAACACCAAGGGACTATTGTGAATAATACAAAATATACTGCACTCAAGTTGAACTTGGCACAAGAGGGACACAATAGTGTTAGGAATACTAATTTGTATTCCTAACACTATAGTGTTCCTTTAAGTCCTCCTCTAGTTGCTGGCATACTGACGGCCACTAGCTGCTCTTCCACTGCACTGACAGAATAAAATGGGAGAGATTCTGCATATATATATAGATTACTTCTCCCTCTTACCAGTGTAGGATGCGCAGAGGACTGGTTCTCTTGACCGCTTCTTCATTAGGCTCAGTTAAATAAAGCACAACTGTAGGACTTGTCCATTTCATATTGTTTGTGCAAATCAATCCTTATATAGTTATGTAATCAATAACTGTAACACACTTGTGTTGGGTAATCATTTTTTTTTACATACTCACACACGCTCCTCCTGGCACTAAAAAGGTAAAACAAATCTCAGTGATACAGTGTTGTTGTCTTTGTGTTGGATTTTATCTTGTACCTACATTTAATCCCCAAATAAATGCTTGTCTTACAGGCAATTCACACATACAAAGCGGCTGTTCAGCAGCATTTTGAAATCCTATTTCTTCCTGGTGGAAATGAATTCCTGAGCACTACAGATTCTGTGAGTCGGGATTCCGCAGACCGCACCATCATCGCCTGGGATTTTGGCACCACCGCAAAAATCTCCAACCAAATATTTCATGTAAGTTTACTCAAGCAGTGATGGTTAATATTGCTGTTTTTGGAGGCTAGATAGAGGTTTTAACACTATAGGGTCAGGGATACGTTTGTGTTCCTGACCCTTTAGTGTTCCTTTAAATATAGGGATAATACAAAAAAAGTCACAGGGAGGGCATCAATAACAACAAATAGATACATAGTAATTCAACAAGCCTGCACTCCCCAAATTCCAAGTACAGTGCCCGGTGCTTGTCAGCAATATCATACAGATTCCAAATAGATAGCACTGCAGTTACTTCTCTAACAAAGTTAAAACTTGGTTTTTAATGCTTACATAGATAATAATAATAAAAAAATTTTTAAAAAATCAACGTTTCAGTCTGCCCCAGCAAACTCTTGATGAAAGTCTGCGGGGGCAGACTGAAATGTTGATTTTTATCTATATAAGCATTAAAAGCTAAGTTTTCACTTTGTTGGAGAAAGTCCCTGGAGTGCTAACTATTTGGAATCTGTGTGTAAATATATATATTGCACTCACTGCCACGAAGTGGAGCCCAGACATCCAGGTGTGGTAAGTCCCAATAGCATCCAAGAAAAACAGGCAATAATGCAGGATAATAGAATCCACACGTATAGTTTAACACTTAACTTATTCAGACCATAAGGTATTAAAATGGGAGAGAAAAACATCACAAAGGAAACTCCTTAGGAAACAAATTAAAAAAGTGAAAATATCCGCAGTAAAAACGCCTAACGTGTTTTGTGCTAAATGCACTTAATCTTAGGCTGGCAAACTGACAAAGTTATAAACTTCAGCCGCAGCAATCCCTTAATTAAAGAAAAAGCCTTTAACTATTACAAAGCTAAAAAATTTAATGGGCCTATATTTGGCTCGGGTATGGCAGTGGCAGACTCAGATTTAAGCAGACAGGCTACCGTTTTAAAAGCAACCGAATAAATGTAGTCAAATAAAGAAACAAATATATACACAAATATAAAAGTAATACATTCGCTAAAAAGTAACAAGGGAAAGGAAGGAATATCTTTTCTCATAAATAGAACATTTTCTACTCCAACCATTGGGACTCTCATTCCTGATAAATCCTTATATAGTTATCAATACAAAATCTAAAATGTGCAGACACCAAAAATAGAAATAAAAAATTAATAACTGGGCACGTCAATTTCACTATTTACAACATGAGGTCGCCGTGTATGTATATCCACTTAACTTCTGAGCAGTCTAATTTAGACCTACCAAATTAACACAATATAATTGAAATAACATCTGTAAATAATACAATTAGACAACAGGGTGAATGTACTCCCAAAGATGCAGGACTCCTCAAAGCATCCCATATAGGGGTTGGCATATGATGGGGCAAAATTGGTTCCCATCGCAATCCCGCATCTCTGGAGGTAGAACATAACATCAACAAAAATAGATTATGATGTAACAAAAACCCAAATGGCACCCAGCATAAAAAGTTTTAAAAGCTTGTCATGCTTAGAAGAACGATCCAGATTATATTCAAGGGCATGGATACTTTTGGATACCTTTGTCATGAGGAATGCAGTAGTATAGGGAGGGAACATCAAGCGTGACCCACCAATACCCTGGCTTCCACTAAGTATTTGATAACACTCTTAACACGTGTTTGGTGTCATGCATATGTGAATATAAATGCACCTTAAAGGTTGTAAATGGATGACAATGATGTTCGCTCAAAGATCCAATGCCCAACACAATAGGTCTGCCCAAAGTCACAATACCAGGTTTGTGGACCTTGGACAGATGGTAGAATATGGGAGTGATGGCATTGGACCTTCAAACAAACAGTAATATTGGGAATGATGACAAAGTTATATACCGCTGCATCAATTGGTATAAATAACTCCTGATAATCAGCCCATGGGATCAGACCTAAGACATAAATAGGTCACTTCATCTCTCAGCTGATGAGAAGCTCCACTGAGATAATCGCATTTATTGACGACAACAATCCTTTTCTGCTTGCCATATAACTATATCATCCCTGAGTTGTTTAATAGACAGTTTTTCAATGTGAGACAAGTTACCTCCGAAATTCCTTCCATTATATACCATATTAGCAAGGGTGCATAGCTCCTTTCCAACCAAGGCCTGATATAATTCAATAATTTTAACCCTTGAGTGAAAGGTACTCTTATTTGAAACTCTTATTTTGAAGCGCAACTTTGACAACCCCAACATCAGAGAGTAAGGGCTTTAGAAAGAAACTGCCCTTAGTGTCTAATGACATGTGTCCGGTACATATTTATTCAAGGAAACAATAAGGAACTGCACTCTATCCCATCACTCTAAGCCAGGGTGCAACCAAACTGGGACTCAGCACCAGGTCCCAAACGAAGTATGCATAAAGTAGAAAAAGGTTTAGGCACTCCAAGGTTCAGAAATGGCAAGTTATTGAAGCCCAATTTCACACAATGTTTTGACCTACAAGGTCTTTGTCAAGCGCTGTGTGACATTGGGCTTCCATAAATTGCCGTTCTGAACCTGCATACGGTACATATTTATTAACAGCTTGAGTCTTAGAACTATTCATCCAAACCTTCCTGGTAAAAATAACCAGAGAGGGTTAACTTGCGAACAAATCTGTTAACATCAACTCAAGTATGAAAATGGTTAAAGTTATTTGATGGGGCAAAGGTGAGATCTTTTTCCAAAACTCGAGTGGCGGCAAGGATCCTGTTTGAAAAATTCAATACTCTGGGATTCTTTCCATTTGGTCGCAGTCGATATTTCATTCTTTTTTTTACTCAATCAGGTTGATGTTAACCGATTTGTGATGTCTTAAACGATTCTAATGTCGGAGCAACTATATTTATCTCTGATTGGCTATACTTGTGGATTATGGTAGCCGGCGCTGTTGCCTATTTTTCCTAAATATAGGAATAAGTAATCATAATCGTAAAATAAACAAAAAAACTGTGAAGTTAGTTTCCCTTTAATCCTTTGCCAGCCTAAAGTTGTTTGCATCTTTTAATTCTCTCCCCTGTAGAAAGATATAATTTTTTATATTGCAGTCATGTGCCATTAAAAGAATATTTGAGCATTATTTACTCTATCAAGGAAACTAGCTCCTACAAGGTTCAAGAGCCACCTCCATAAAACCTGTATAGTACTTTACATAATAAGCAGCTATAGAAAGTCTGCCTACTGCAAAATAACATTCATTAGGAAGTAGAACCTATTAATATTCTCCAGACTGAACGCTAAAGAAAGCGTTGGTTGTGTTTAGCTTTTATTGATTGTAATTCATGAGTTTTCTCTAAATGTGTATATTTGCCATTCATCAGGCCCTTGTTTTCAATTAGAAACACCACTTAGGATACACTCTACTTCCACTATAGTAATTTCTGGTGTGTCTCTCTAAAGAGACAAACATGGCATTTTTTATGATCCAATTCATTCTGAAACACAGACGTACGTGTAGTTAGAGTATTTTGAGATCATTGTTGTTGCGAGGTGTCATGGTGGTAGTAGATTTCATTCCATATAGTTTAGTATGGTGACCCACAAAAGATCAGTTCATTTTTCAAGTGACATGAAGCAAACCTCTTTCAAAATATTGTATATTATATACAGAACATTTTTTTTTTTGTTGGAGAGTGAGAATGAGAATTTGCAAAGTAAGTAGTTTACCAATCATGTCTGAGTTTTTGAGACCATAAAAGAAAGCAAAAGGCGAGGCAATTGTTTATTTGCTAGCATAAATCCGGCTTAATGGCAAGCATTAAATCTGGCTTAATGGTGGTAGGAGTCTGCACTGCCCCCATTCTGTGAAGCCATTTGACCACCCAGTGCCTAGTCCCTTGTTTACTGGATTGCGAATACAGAAGCTCCACTTCCACATTAGCAATCTCAGCTTTTGGGTGATTAGAGGGCCCGTTTAGTTTTCATTTTGCAAATTTAAATATGCTGGAGATAAAATTTATCGGTTCTGCGTTGTTAATCTGAAAGGAGTTTACGCAAAGGACAACTATAAGCGCCCAGACTACTTCATCTGAATGGGTGCAGTGGTCCTGTCCTTTTAGCCGTGCAATGCAGTTTTTGTAGATATGGCAATATTTTCACTGCAGGGTTTACACACCTCTAGAGGCTCTCATACTGAATAACTGAGTCAGACTTTGTTATTCAATCGATTGCTGCTCATAGAGACCATTTGACTGGTGCGGCTTGGTGTATTTACACGCATGCACACTAGCCTCTCAATGCTTCCCTAGAAGAAGCACTGGATTGGCTGAGATTATCATGGTTGGATTGGCAGTAGCAAGACCAGAGCACTGCTGGATATAGGTAGCCAAATATTTAATTAACCCTTCCAAGGGGGGTCCTGAACAACTAAATAGTGAGGAGAACATGTTTGCAGTCCTAAAGCCATATTGTTCCTTTAATGTGATTGATTTTCTATGAAATCCTTAATAAAATAACCACATTTCTTATGAGCTAAGCTTTTACCTGATGTGCAAACTGTTACATAGAACACGTACGTCTGCCTTTGATTTAAATGTGTTTGCGTTCTTCTCGTGTCCTTGTACAAGGACAAAATATATATTTTGTTGTAATAAACTGATCTTTAAAATATTTTTTATTTATTTGTTTTAGGAACGCTACACTTGCCCAAGTCTCGCCTCGCATCCGAAAGAAAGTGTCTTTATTGCTCAAACAAATGGAAACTACATAGCTTTATTTTCAAACCAGCGTCCGTACAAAATGAATAAGAAAAAGCGATTTGAAGGACACAAGGTATTACTTTGAAATTGATTTTCAATCTGGGTCAGTGGAATATGCTACCGGGAAGCTGGTTACACGGCTACATGTAAAAGTTAAATGAACTAGGCCAGTCAACAAAAGCAAGGCTCAATCGATCAAAATAGTTAAAGTAACGGTCTAAATGCTAAACTGTTTAACTTATTTTGAGTGTTATAACAAGATATTGGGAGTTCCAGATTTTGTGTTTCGTTTGAGTTAGGGTTTTGTGTCACCCTTTTTATGAGGGTGTACCACGTGAAATTTTTTAAATGACCAAATACTATAATATGGAGCTTTTACCTAATACTGGAGTGCCTTAATTACAATGACGAACTACTGAAAGAATCTATCCTTTAAGAAATTATGTAATTAACTCAAGAATGGCAATTGTTTACATTGCAGATCTTAGGCTGCCTCCAGTGGCGGTCTCCCAGACAGCCACTAGAGGGCTTCCTGGATTGAAACGGACCTTTGGTGTGGTATCTGACACTGGATGTCCTTGACTGGGGAAAGGGGGGCATGAGGGAGGGATAGTGCCATGAATACTGCTTTTGTATTCTTGTCACTATAGTAGGGTGTCATAGAAAGTTACAGAGTTAAATACAGTGCTAGCAAATTAAATTCTCTGGACTTTCGGCCTGGGTTGTCAGGCAGATCCCTCAAATTGCAATCAATAAAATTACTTAATTATGTAAAAATATTACATAAATATGCATGTAGAATTTAAATATATATGCATATGGATATATATATAATTTCATTCTAAGTGTATTTTGATATAAATATATATTAATATCAAAATACAGTTAGAATAAAATTTCATATAGATATAAATTTTATTATTTTTACGTTCTTTAATTTTACTTATTTGAATTTTATAATAATATACATCTACAATATATATAGTTATATACACACACACATGTAATTTAATTATAAGTTTATTTATTAATATAAAAATACTTAGTATGACATATTATATAGATATAATATATGTCTATATATCACGTGGCCGCGGGATCCTAATTCACCGCGGGGAGACTGTCTGGGCTGTCAGGCAGTCTCGCAACGCCAATCACCGCCGGGGGAATGACGGCGATCGGGTAAGTACATAATACAGCTATGATGGTTCAGAACCGTCACCGGCCCTCAAGGGGATTTTTCCGATGACTGTCCTGAACCGGCCACGGTCGTGAAGGGGTTAAAGCCTAGGGACACCTCCAGTGGTCACTCCTCAGATGGCTACTAGAGGTGCTTCCTGGGGTAGTGATGTACAGTGTGCAGCACTGACATTCAGCTGCTCCACACTTTGCTTGGAGACACTAAACTTTCCTCATAGAGATGCAATGATTCAGTGCATCTCTATGAGCAGATGCTGATTGGCCAGGGCAGCATTTGGCCCTGCCCCACCCAGCTTCCTTGACTATCTCAGCCAATCCCATTCTTTCCCTGTGGAATAGCATTGGTTTGGCTGAGATCATCAGTTCTGATGATGTCCGCCAAAGAGGCGGATCCAGGGCAGGGCCAGTATCTGCCATCCCATGGAGAACTGTAAATAAGGTAAGTTTTAACCCTTTCTTAGGTGGCAAGGGGGGAACAGCCACCTAAATGGTGGTTTTACCACTACAGGGTCAGGAATACATGTTTGTGTTCCTAACCCTATATTGTTCCTTTAAGCTTCCCGGAGTTACCTGGTGCTGTCCCTCCATGTGAGCAGTTAAACACTGAAAAGGATCCTTGACTATGCCCAGCACTGTTCCCAATAGAGGTGTGGGTAGGGTAGGGTAGGGATTACACCCTTGCTTCTAGCAATACCAATTCGTACTAGCAAATGGTGCTGTGATAGGCTGTACGCGGTCTGCTGACACTCTCAGTCAATCACAGCCACCCATAACTGCTCAGGCTAATGCTTAATTAGGGGGATTCTTGTTCAGCATTAAAGGACCACTATAGACACCCAGACCACTTCAGCTCAATGAAGTGGTTGGGTGCCAGGTCCCTCTAGTTTTAACTCTACAGCTGAAACCATAGCAGTTTCAGAGAAACTGCTATGTTTACATTGAGGGTTAATCCAGCCACTAGAGGCGCTTCCGCAATTCTCTGTTAGAAAATCGCATTGAACTTATGTAGCGTGAGTTCAGATTCCCAGATGCGCATTCGGCTCCACTCAGGAGCTGATGTCGACAGGGGGAGGAGAGGTCACCAGCGCCGAGGGAGCCCGGCCCTGGATTAAGGTAAGTGGCTAAAGTGGTTTTAACCCCTTTAGCCCACATTTTTTTTGGGGGGGAGAGTACCTAATAACCCTACAGTGCCAGGAAAATGGGTTTGTTTTCCTGGCACCATAGTGCTCCTTTAAAACATTAAAAATAGTTTAACGTTGAAAGGAGTGATGGAGACAGGGAACTCCATACACTATACCACTTCAATGAGGTTAAGCTGTTGCAGTGCCTATGGTGTCCTTTTAACGTAGTGGTTTTGATGCACAAATGCTGCCCCTTTTTTGTCTGGCAGTGGACAACTTTCTAATCAAGACATGTTGATGCTGTATGTGATGACGCCGAACGCATCCAATGCTTCTCATACAGAAGCACTGATTTTATTGCATATCTTTGATAAGCATGGGAATGACCGAATTTGACAATAACTACACATGTGCTGTAGGTCTCCAATGCTTTGCTATGATCAGCATTGGAGTGAACCCACAATCATCAGTCATAGCCACCTCATTGAGTGAGGAGAGGTACAATTACCGGGTTATTCACTAGTGAGTTTCAATTTAAAGACTAAAGTAGCCACACTGAAAGCATAGCGGACTTGTAGAATTTTTCTGGTTCAGCTATTTTGACCATGAATTTGAAATCCACTTTGAATTCCCTCCAATTCTCATTTTAGTGAATAACCCTGGTAAAATCTATTAAATAAATAATAAATTCAGTAATCTAAATACAGTGAGGACCATTGGAATGTTATGAATAAATATTTATTTTTAATGTCCACATGTTTCGTTAATCTGATGTACATACGCATTCCTATACTTTACTTTTATGGAACACTTCAAGCACCATAGCACACTGTAGGGGTTATAGTGGTATGACAAATTACTTGAGTTTCGCTTGTTGCCTCCTTCTGTGGAGCATTGCCGAACTCTTCCGAGTGTGTGTCTGTGTGTATCTGCCTGTGTGTGTGTGTGTATCTGTATGTCTGCGTATGTGTCCGTGTTGGTATCTGTATGTCTATGTATCAGTGTTGGTATGTGTATATCTGTGTGTATCTGCCTGTGTGTCTGTATGTCTCAGTATGTCTGTGTTCGTTTCAGTGTTGGTATATGTATGTCTGTGTATGTGTCAGTGTGTCCGTATCTGTATGTCTGTATGTGTGTATATCTGTATATATGTGTCCGTGTGTGTATGGGTCAGTGTTGGTATCTGTGTGTATGTATCTCTGTCCTAGGTGTCTGTGTCAGAGTCAGCGTGTGTATCCTTATTTCTGTATGTGTCATTGTCGGTGTGTATCTTAATGTCTGTGTCTATCTCTGTGTATCAGTATGTCAATGTTTGTATCTGTATGTGTCAGTATGTGTATCTGTGTACACACAGGCACACATACAGATACACTTAAAGTAATTGAGAAAGGCTGATTTTTGTTTCTTGGTAACAGGGTGCACATCACGTTGCATTAATAGTTTGAAACAGAGCTCATTGTGTGTTTTAAGTTGTAATAATGTATGTAACAACATCTGTTGATTGTAGATTGCACAACCCCTAGCATCACAGTAGCTGTCGTTTTCAGCTTCTACAATTTATACCCAGGCATGGCTGGTCGAGGTTAATCTGAGAAGTAGTTTAAAACCACCCAAAGTATCCATTAGAATGATATTGGATTCCTTGTCTCTGTAAAGGCTTAGACAGTTGTGAAAAGCTGCCATACATCAAATGCAAGTCTTTGCTACCCTAGGGATATTGACGTAGTCTGAGGTTCAATTAGAACCATTATTTAAATTCAAGAAATGTAAACGCTGTCTGGACCATTTATTATTAATGCAATTGCAAGAACTTTTCATTAACCTGTAGTTTGAAAGAAACATTTGTGTATATATAATTCATTTCAGATTAAATTATTTACTCGAAGATCGAATTCTTCAGGATAGCCACTAAAAATTGATTCAAAATGTTCCCCTTTACATGGTGAATTCAGCACTCACAAAATAGGATAACTTAGTCATCTGGGGACAGGAAATTGCCACTGTTATTTCCTGGGCACATATTAAAGTTACAAACTGATGGGCAGTACTCAAAAAGTGCTATTCTCCAGTAAGTAGCCTTCATGTGCTGCAGGAATTAAGTCCGTTTGTAAATCAAGGAGAAATCCCAAAGATATCGAGTTGGCTAAACATTTCTAACGCATTTCTTTTGTTACTTACTCAGGTTGAAGGATTTGCAGTACAATGTGAATTCTCGCCCGACGGGTCTCTCATCGTAACTGGAAGTTCTGAGGGCAAAGTCTTCTTCTACAACTACCATACATCAAAACTTCTTCGATCCATTCCTGGCGATGACAGCGCTTGTGTCAGCGTCACTTTCCATCCTGTTCTCCCATCACTCCTTGCATCATCTTACTGGGACGGGAACATCAGAGTATGGCAGTAACCAAAGAGCATGATCACATCCCAACGGAATGCTGTGTAGATACATGTATGTCTGTTGTGTTAAAGTGTGCCTGCCGTGGCACTGACAACAGAGTCCTGTAATGTAGAGCTGTTATTTCTAGCAATTCTAAGTTCAAATAGCAACAAACACTCAAAGCACTATTATCATAACCAACACAGACCTCTCTAGTGGTTATGGTGGCAAGTGTGCCCTCCCACAGTCATACAGGTCAAGAACAATGTAATCTGTCAAACCATTCCAGCATGGTTTGACAATTATTTGGCAATACCTGCGCTGCATCCAGTCTTCTATTGAACCAAACGGAAGACTGGATGCAGTGTGTGTTCTAGGCTGGACCCAGGTAAATGTCAAACCGTGCTAAAATGCTAGTATGGTGCCTACCCCCCCTCGGCACTCTTTAGAAAGGTTATAAACTTACCTTTATTTCAGCGCCGAGATGGTCTGACCTAGCTGGCCCTACCCTTGCTCTGCCACCATGGCTGAGATCATTTGCACCAAGCATTTTCCCATAATTTTGGAGAATTCCCAAATAAATAGCAAATTCTAGGCTAAATTAGCCAAACTGGGGGGAAAAAAACCCAAGCTGGAATATTTGCAATTTTTGTGTCAATTCTGCACAATTCCTAATTAAGTGAATAGCACTATAATATATATTATGACAGTTTCACAGATTTACTGATGTAGTGATACAACGTTTCCTTTGGTGGCAAGTTCACGTAAAAAATGTCCAAGGTCATTCACGCAGGAGTTTTATTGCCTAGCACAGTGTTAAAAAAATAAATAAAAGGACCACTCCACCATAACAACTGGTGCAGACTCACCTGAGGGGGTTAGACCACAAAGTCTGCAAGACAGCACCTGATCGCTCTTCCCCTCCACTTCCTCTGAAGATTGGAGGCTTCCTGATTGCTTCATAGGAAGTGGAAGGAAAGAGCGGTCAGGCCCCGTTTTCCAGACTTTTAGGTTAAACCATTCATTCATAGTTTAACCACGTCACGTAAAACCCTGGGACCGCTTTGCACGATAACCACTTCATAGCAATAAAGTTGTTATGGTGCCCAGAATGGTCATTTAATTCTTTGACATTGTGCTAGTCAATAATACTCCTCTGGTTAATAATAAGGTGCCATGATCATTGACACAATCCAAATGAACTTTCAGTACGTATAAATGAATGTATTTATTTCTGGTTGTCAGCTGCAAGATGGATTGTACAGAAAGTATATTTTTATATTTGTAAAATATTTTAGATTTTTAAATACTGCACTTCGCCAACATCTGTGTGTCACTTAACTCCAGCATAATTAAACTTCTAATTAAAAGCTGTACATAAAGCAGTGTTTCTTAGCCTCTGGATTCGTACTTGGATTGCCAGATCGCTATGTATACTGTCAGCCAGCATGCCTGTATGTGGACTTGAGCAACTGGTGAGAAATCTATTAATCACAGAAATACTATTCTCTATTTGTTAATTGATCTCACATCAGAAGAGCATGACCATTGTAAGTAGTGGAATTTTGTCCTTTTACCCCTTAAGGACCAAACTTCTGGAATAAAAGGGAATCATGACATGTCACACGTCATGTGTCCTTAAGGGGTTAAAGAAACACACCAAGCACCATAACCACTACAGCTCACTGTAGTGCTTATACTGAAATGAGTGCCTTGATGCCATCCCTCCCATTTTAAGTAGAACAGTTTGACTTCTTACCTGGGGACTTCCCGATGCCATTCCCCCACCACCACTACAACTGCAGGAACTCCAGAAACTCTATGTGCGCAAATCGAGTGGTGCAAGGCTTAACTCACCGGCTGAGAGCAATAAGCTGATGCTCTACAGGAAAAAACAGGACTTTGTTAATTCCAGAGAAGGTCCTTCACTCTGTTACATCATCTCTGCAACTGCTGGGAAAAAAAGTACTTACCTGCACCGCACTTCCTTGTTACAGTGTCTCCCGTAGCCAATAGAAAAATTTCGTACACTAGGTTAGAATTTTCTGAAGCAGTTCTGTACGTGTGCATGCATTGTGTGCACAGCACTGCAAACGATAAATTATTTATGTACTTTGCCCCCCCCCACCCCCCATTCTTTGGTGAATAAGTAGTTGTACCACCAAATAGAGCTACGTTGCTGTTCGGTATTGTATCTTCTCTTTCAGAAATCAGATTAGCCCAATAGGAGTTGTTTTTTGGTGGTTTTATTTTTTTTAAGCAGAACATAATTGGCACATTTAATATCTAGCTTTTGTTTAATCTCTGCATTTGCTTCCGAACTGCTTGCCAACTTTTTCCATTTGGAGATGAGATTAGTCTATTAGCCCCAAAATATCTCGTTAATCATGTCTACCACAATGAAAATGATAGTGAGGGTAACTGTATATGGATTTACTTTGTTCAGTATTTGACAGACCTTCCCTGACATCTGGAAAGACAAGAAGAAGTGGAAATCAGAAGGAAACTCATTGCGTATTAAAATATTCTTTAATGTAATTAGAGATCACTGGCTTTAGTTGCCTTTGATCCTAAAAGGGATGGCACATTTGTAATGCAACATGTTGCCTGGCCCTCTGGCAAGGAAAAAAAAGATATAAAGGAATAGAAAATTACAAAAAGTACTAATTGGTTATTTATCAAAAAAGCTGTGTGTGATAAAGATGTAATATTAAAAATGATTGTCCTGGAAATACTAGTGCAACTCAGCCATTTTAAGTAAAAACAGCAAAGGCCGTGTTTTATTAGAATTTTGGTATTATTCATCTGCATTGGACTACAGAATCTGCCATGCACAAAACTATAATATTGTGCTGATCTCGATAGAACTTATAGTACAGTAGCCAGAGTTAAAGGGACAATGTAATTTCTCTGAAAAATCACTTGAAAGGAACACTCTGGCACATCAAAATTTAGTTGTCATAATGCCAGAAGGTTCCTAGTGCTTCCATTAAAAGTTAAATCGTTCACGAATGGTTTAAACCCAAAATTTGTGCTCCAGCGCAAGATCGCTTTCACTATAACCACTACAGTGAGCAGTATTGGTTATGGTACCTAGAATGCCCTTGTCTCTAAACTGCCTTTTCTTGATTGTTTTTAAAGGAAAACTTCAAGTACCATAATCACTATAGCCCATTGCCGTGGTTATAGTGTCAATGTGCCCTGACCTCCTTCCAGGGTAAGTATTTAAACAATTTGAAATGGGTTTGGCAGCTTACCTGGAGTCAGTGGTGCTAATGTAAACTCCATGCAAAAACTTTAATTAACATGGAAAGAAGTGCCCAGTGGACCCCAAGTAAGTTGTAAACCATTCTCAAACTATTTGACCCTATGAGGGTCCCAGGGCACTCCTGGCACCATAACCAATACAGTGGGCTGAAGTGCTCATTTAAATTCACTCAGCAGTACTACCTGTACCCCCCTCGACTTTTACAGAGCACACGCCTTCTTACCCAGCATATCAAGTCCATGAACGGTAGATACCACCCTTACCAGTGGGGAATTTCTAGTCGCCAAGGGAACCATTTTTGTCTTGCAAAATGTTCACCATCATGATGACAACACTGAATTTAGGGTGTTAAAGCTAAATTCCCAAACTGCATTTCACTTTCAAATGCTTCACAAGATGGTGACAGGACAGTACTATTACATTTAATGTTATCTGCTTTAAATGGAAAGTATGGCTTCACTTTTTTTAAAGCAGCTTTATCATAATAAATACATAGCATTAATAAAATAAAATATATAATCTTTACCTAATACCCACATGTGACTGTGTTGGAATTTCACTGAAATGCCAACTCATTCGTAAGATATACAGAGACAAAGTAGGGATTATTTAGTTTTATACATTTTTCCTAGGCTTGACAAAAAAGCAGAGCTAGCTTGTCACCGCGTAGCAGGGGGGAGGAGGGGGGAGAGAAATACTTTGTCCATGGAGTCTACCGTGGTCTCGCAAGATCCTCCATAGACATCAGTGATGCATGTGTGAGAGTACAGTCATCGTACTACCAGTGGCAAAGTCACCGTTTGGGTCTTAGCAAAATAAGCAAGGATCCCAGAAGGTGAGAGACTTGCTTTAAAGGACCACTATATTCACCCAGACCCCTTCGGCTCAATGAAGTGATCTGGGTGCCAGGTCCCCCAGGTTTTAACCCTGCAGCTTGTAAACATAGCAGTTTCACAGAAACTGCTATGTTTACATTGCAGGGTTAATCCAGCCTCTAGTGAGTGTCTTCCTGACAGCAGCTAGAGGCGCTTTCGCGCCGCTTAATGCGAAAATCGCATTGAGCACGCAGAACGTCCATAGGAAAGCATTGAGTAATGCTTTCCTATGGGCGGTTTGAATGCACGTGCGTCTCTGGTCGCGCATGTGCATTCAGATCCCCTCGGAAGCTGATGTCTCGGGGAGGAGAGGTCACCAGTGCCGAGGAAGCCCGGCGCTGAATTAAGGTAAGTGGTTGACAAGGTTTTAACCCCTTCAGCCCAGCAGGTGGGGGCCCTAAGGACTATATGGTGCCAGGAAAGAGTTTGTTTTCCTGGCACTATAGTGGTCCTTAATGTTCCTTTTTATAGCAATTTATTTTCACAGTTCCTGTTCCTTTAAATGCAATTAAACACTCA
This sequence comes from Pelobates cultripes, assembly GCA_933207985.1. Taxonomy (NCBI): domain Eukaryota; kingdom Metazoa; phylum Chordata; class Amphibia; order Anura; family Pelobatidae; genus Pelobates; species Pelobates cultripes. The sequence continues at coordinate 65,365,354 of OW240924.1, forward strand.
TCATCATCATCCCAATTCTATTACTGGACACAAAGCACCGCTTCTCAGTTAGTCGATTGATAGACACCAGAGAACGTACAAAGATAAATATAAAAGCCTAGCTGTGAATCCAGGCCAAGTTCTTTAAAAAAATATATTTTTCACTCTTATACAAAAGGATCTCCCTCGCCCAAATGATTGGCAGATAATAGCAATTACAGTCAGGCTACACAAAAAGCGACAAATAGGTCAATTCTTCATCTTACACTGGGCTACAGTGTGCTTTTAGAATGTGAATCCTGTGATGTTACTGACCTCCTTCCATTAAGCATAAATCCTATATTATACCTGTATCAAGATTTGAATATCTGCACATTAAACATCAAATACTTGGAACCTGCTCATTTTAGCAAATTAAGAGAATTTATTCCATATCCAGACATTAGTTCCTCTGTTAAATGCAAAGCCAGCAGTAAAGGATAGATAGAAATATATTTGATTCTGTATATAAAGCGCACCTATCATCCACAAATGGTATGATGGCACTTCGTAGTGAATAAAATGTTATCTTTACCTTGTGCTAGCAAACAGCTGTCGCACCCATTATAGAGACCTGTTTAGAGGAGAAAGTCCGGTAAGCAGGTCTTATGTATTGGTTTGTTGGAGGTTTTACCCACCTGAAATTGGCCTGGTCATCAACGTGTTTTGTGTCTCACAGATCTAGATTAACGGAACTCAAACCAAGATATCACTGTCTGCTTAATAGATCTTGTAAAAGGACCTCTGTAACGTGAAAACAATTTAGCATTAATAAAGAGTTTAAAAGCAAAAAACTGTTTTGTGTTTGTTTTATTGGTTTAAGCCCTTTTTAACAGCCTTCAAGCTCCCTATATATCACAATCATAGCCGTATATTAGCACACAATGACCACCTCCTTATTGTAAACCCCTCGATTCAGAGTCCTGTACCAGAAAATTAGGAAGACAGAAATAAGAGCAGATATGTGCTTGCATCGACCCTCTCATTCTTGGATACGTACTTACGTGTAGGTATGCTTTAATAGGCATGTTAATATTCAGGGTGGAATTTATGTGATAAATATTGTATACTATAAGTAAATGAAAGCATTTGGATACATAAACAACATGTAAGTTGAAGTCATAAATATCTAAAAAAAAAATTCTCTGTTTTAGATCCCATCAAGTAATAAAACAATACAAATCCCATCAGATTTGGGAAAGGTATTGAAAATATTCACAGTTCTTAAAGGAAAACTGTGTTTTTGTTTTTTTATTTATTACTGAAAATAAAATATTACATGTAATAAAGCCTAGTGATATATTATTTTATAATAAAAACATATATGTTAATGTTTAATTTAAATGAATCTCCTGACTTACCCTTATATTTCCTACCTGTTATATGTTAAATTTTGTATTTATTGTGTATTAATATTGTTTTTGTATTTTATTGTACCCTAATGTAACAATGCAATGATTCGTGGACCCAGGACATACTTGAAAACGAGAGAAATCGCAATGTATCTTTCTTGGTAAAATATTTTATAAATAATGTGGGGGCAACCATATTTAGTCACCGTGGTTGAAGCACCACTGATATGCTAAGACCATGCTCAAACTAACCTAGAATATGCACTGGAAATAGATATTTAGTTATAGATATGCATTACAACATAATTCACACAGATGCTATAGTGTATGTGCGATTTTATATTAAATAATGAAACCACACTTTTTATGTCTTAAAACAATGTCTAGGTTTTCATTTCTACAGAGACAAAACTATATCTTCCAATTTTTTCTTGCCCCATTCTTGAAAGCAGAAGTAATAAAAAACAGCAAGCTGTATAATTTGTGTCTCATTCCAGTTTTTAAATATTATAACTTTCCTAAATCAGTCTGAGATTCTGGGATTGAACTCCAAACACTATAAGGTACATGCAGGTCATTGGACATCCCTCAGCACAGTGCAAACCAAGACATACAGATTCTGTCTTTAAATCCATGCACCTATTGGCATTGTTTCTATGCAACTTTGCACATGGATTGGTAAGAATTAACATTTTTGAATACACATCACACAAACCCTGCAGCGTAAATTATATTTTTGTTTATTTTAAGAGTTTTTTTTGTCATTGAAAATTACAAAATATTCCAAAATGCATTCTTCGTATTTGTCCAAAATAATTGAAAGTTCACAGCTAGAAGAATATACATATATATATATTTTAAGGACAGGAGAGACTAGCATAGGATGTAACCAAAAAAAGCCAAGACCAACGCATTTCACTACATATTTTGCTTTCTATCAATCTACACAATAAAGTTGAGGAAATCAGTTATCTATCCTTTTTTTTTTTTAATCTTTGACTTCATTGGCTTCAATGTGTTTTATTGATCTTTACCTCATACCTTTAGGACATGGCTGATTATCACCACCATGATCATATCTGAGAAGTCTCAAGGTTTGATACATTGTTGCCAGGCCTCCATTAGTCAACACACCTCGACCCCCTTACATCTGTTCCTGACCCATTTATCAGAAGCCTCGCTTGTCTTCAGACACCAATCCCCTAACTTCAACTCTTTACAGCTATTCCACACCCAACTGTTAACCAATACATGTAGTTATGCCTTTTTCTGGTACTGCTGCACTCCTTACCTAAAATCAGAGAATGGGGAGAACAGGTCAAAATTCCCAGCTATACCCATGATCCTTGGCCAATGTTAGCAGTTGACAGAGGACAATCTAGAGGACCTCAGTTTAAACTACTCTGCATTATAAATCCCTTTGGGACTGGCAACATATAATTCTAATACTAATGTTTGCCTTACCCAGATTTTTTTTTTTTTTTTTTTTTACACATAGGTTTTAATAATGCCTTTCAGTTGTTCAAAAGAGACATATTCCTGAGAAAACATACTTAGAACATGAGAAATGTAACAATGAATACATTTAGTGCCTCCGAATTAAAGGAAGATTATAAACATTGGAGTGACATAATTAAGTGGTTCGGAACTGCAGTGCAGGAGGTCGCTATCCATACATACATATATCGAGTAAGCTTAATATTTATTAAACACATTTCTATAAACACATCTTAATAAAAAATGGAACGTTTCCAATTGTTGCTTTTATTTAGTAATGCAAAATACGACACTATCGAAGACAGTTCATGCGTTATTACCAATAGAAATGCAAGCTTATAGGAAAACATTAACAAGGAACCCCTCAATTACTTTAGAGGTAGTAGATGAGGAGTTACATTGAAAGAAAAACCCCAAATAATGAAAGTAGAATTCAAAGAACTTTGTCCTTTCTGAGTTTTCATTGACAAAACCCCTCCATCGACCTATCTGTTGGTCCTTTCATAAAAACAAGTAGGCTATAATTGGTGCTACCTTGTAACTAGAACCAGATTCTAATAATTGAGATTTGGGACACAGGTAATTGTATACTTTTTGTCCATAATCATGTATATTCTTTAGGGAAGAGCAAAAAGGCTTACGGACATTAGAAAAATAACTATACATTGTGCTATTACAATAGTAGATGAACATACAGATCAAGAGACAAAAGGCTGATGTTCGCTATGCCCATTCGCATCATTTTGTAGCACCATATGTAAATAAATTATACGACAGCAAGGTTGCCATGTGCACAGGATTGGTCATATACCTCTCATTTTTAAAGGTCTGTCGGATTTTGTTAAAGAGGAAGAGGTGGGGAAAGTCGAGACACTACCACACTTTTTTTTTTCCATGTTATTTTGTAAGTGTAGTTTAATTTTAAATAGTTTTAATAAAAATGGATGGAATATTAAGAAATTGTAAATTATATTGTGTTACTAGGGAGCTCTTTCTACTTAGGATTGATCCGAGTGGGGTGCATGACACGTACTTTACATGATATATAGTTCTATGGTCATGCTATATGCATAGAACAAATTACAGTATGTCACATGGCTTTCAGTGCATTGTGATAGATCTGCTAGGAAAGGTCTCCTCTCCAACCCACAAATGTCTATTTTCTCTTGTCTCCTTATCCATCATTCCTCTTCCTCTAATTCTTTGTGACCCTTACATTTAGCGCTCTTCTCTCGGTTTCTGTGCATATTTCCCTTTCATTCTTTTTAAATCCTATGTCTGTTCCATTCAGAATACTAATACAATGTAAAAAATAGACTTGTGCACTAGTTTTTGGCTGAATTGCAAAGTGTCAGAATTAGGGCCGAATGGCAGGTCGTCCAATCCCGTAACTCCTAAATGACCATGTAACCGAACAAATGACTCATGCCATGTCTGAGCATGTTTGTTTGTTTTGTAATTCGGGGTTCCATCCGTGACGCAAAAAAAGAAAAAGATTGTTGTTGGTTAGTCTATTTATGTATTAAATACACGTGTGTGTGTGTGTATGTATGTGTGTGCGCGTATATATATATATATATATATATATATATATATATATATATATATATACATATACACACACACACACACACACATTTTATTTCTCCTCCTCTTTTTCCCTCTATTGATTACTTTTTTCTCACTTGGTCTGTGAACCAAAACGAAAATTAAATCAAAATACGAGAAAATATATTTATATTTTATATTTATATTTTGCAGTACAGAGATTGGCCCATTTTCATGCCTTTTGTATGGACCATATTCAGATAAACTGCCACATAATTTGCTACCGAACAGTAATTCTAAAAAAATAGTTGGTTTTTTTTCGGACAAAGTGATTTGGCAGAACCAAATTATTCCACTATGCACAAGTTTAATAAAAATGCAATTTTAAACGTCTTCTCCATATTACTTACCTTCTCAGCAGAGATGGGCAACATCCCTATGGTAAGCAGGTGGTGCTAGTGGTAGGCACAGTCCACTTATCCAGCTGTGTAGGACTTCTGGAATAGTCTTGGTGACAGCCAGGATATCACACAATATTTCATGGAGACCTTTCAGCCTGATACTAGGTAAAAGATCACTTTATGCCATTATACACACAAAAAGATGAGCTATTTGAGCTATCAAGAAAAAAACCTGATCTTCGTTTTGTTGTGTCTAAATTGTAAACAGTGTATTATTTCCCAATCACAGTCAGGGGATTTCCATGTGGTGCCACTTGGAGATGACACTATGGGTCTTCTAATTTGGAACCATTTGACTTTTGATGTGTACATTTCCTGGATGTTCTTATTGTAAACATAGTTTAGGTGAAAGAATCAATTTAAAGGCTTAACAGAACAATAAATATAAGGTGCTTTCAGAACTCAGTGTTTCACCTCTAAACAGCTACTCTAAATATTGGTTCATTCAAACTGATTAACTTTTAACACTTGATTGATTAGCACTACTTTTTGCCAGAGTAGCCCTTTTAGTAAAGGTCCACCCCCCCACCCCAAGTTTAAAAAAACAGATGCTAAAAACACACCTGCATTGCAGAGTCCGAGTTATCCCTGCTGCAGCTTGACCCATTGGCTCATGTCATGCCCGCTGACCTGAGGGGGGAGGAAACCAAGGAGGAAGAGCCAAGTGAAGGACAGTGGCAGTACAGAGCAGTTGGCCATGTTGATATTGGCTGTCTGGCACCAGCATTCGGTGCGTTCAAGTTTCAGACGCCAACTGTGTTCTGTGCTGGGTCTTGATGCTGCAGAGTTGTAGTAACACTCACAGCAGCTAAGTTGTTAATATCAGTATGTGCAGAGTTTCAAAATAAAACGCTGCACATACAGACTCCAGGTACCATGACAACTTAAAATCAATTAACTGGTCATGATGCTTGAAGTAACCCGTTAAAGAGACACTGTAGTCACCCAGACAACTTCAGTTAATTGAAGTGGTCTGGGTGCTGTGACCCTTTTGCACTTAGTGCTGCAATGTAAAACATTGCAGTTGCAGCTCTAAGTCACTAGAGGGCTTCCGGAATCCAAACAGAGTTTTGGTTCATTATCTGACGCTGGACATCCTCACGGACCTCCAGCGTCAGATTTTCCCCATAGGAAATTATTGAATAATGCTGTCCTATGGGGAAGTCTAATGGGTGCGCGGCCATTGCCGCACATGCACTTTAGGTCTTCCCCGCCGGCTGTCAGTGCGGTAGGAGTGTGGGCAGAACCTGACCCAGCACCAAGGGACATGGGCGTTGGATTTAGGTAAGTGGCTGAAGGGGTTTTAACCCCTTCAGCCCCATGGGAGGAGAGGGGGTGCCCTCCAGGAGCCCATAGTGCCAGGAAAACGGGTTTGTTTTCCTGGCACTATAGGATCCCTTTAAGGATGTCCTTATCACAGACCATCACAGATCTAGTACTTTTAGCACTTTGTTGGAAAACAAAAACGTGAGTTTTGAGTGATGACTGCTTTTTAACTACAATGCCAAAAACTTGGCAGAACATTGTGAGAAATTTAACTCAGTATCTCAATTGCCAAAGCATAGCCATCACCGTACTATGCAGTGGGACATCCAATATCCACAAACCGAATAACACAAACGAAAATACTTTATATAAGTAATGCAATTCAAGTTAATATGGTTCAGAATTATAATTAACATGTAAATACAATTTTGTTAGAAAAAGAGTATTTGAAAATATACAGATTTTTGTTGAGTGATCCACATTTATCGGAGAGCAAAAAGAAAACGTTAACCTCGGTGCCTAGTTACGAGATACAATGGAATTTTGCTTTGGTTCAAAGCAGCACCAGATTTATCCAGTTTTTTTTTTTTAAATTAAAAACTAGTATGTGGATATAATCTAAAAAAAACATGGATAAATCCATTCATAGAATATTGAAAATTCCTAAATATATGTATATATATATTAACGTATTTGGGCACATTTCACATTGCCACTTCCGAGACCTGATTCATTAATTTTCCTGCTCAGGTATAGTAAAATTGCATTAATTCTTTTTTTTATTCCGTCTTTGAGAATCTTTTTTAGATGGCTTGAACTGTTGTCTTGGTTTCAGACTTTGGTTATAACATATGAAATTCTATGTTTGTATTTTTTTGTTTTTTAAATGAAGTCCCAGCCTTATTCATATGTGCACAAAATTTATAAAATAGTGATTTGTGGCGTAAACAGGATTTTGTCTGTAGTAAGAAACCATTATTTAGATGACCTTATGCACATATTTAATGAGGTAAATTGCATACGTACAAGGTCATAGACACATTTAAGGGGCATTGTCAAGAAAGTGCAAGATACACAAATACTCAAAGAATTACCAGGTTGTTCCGTCCTGCCACCAACAGCAGACCCCTGTTAAATGCAACATATCTCACATTGACTTTTTTTTTTTATCACTTTGAGTTTCTCCATTCTCTCGTTTATTGCAATCTGGAAGATCTTTAATTCAAAAGGGTCCCATACAATTGTGCTTTTGTCAGGCTATCTTTTCTGGTTAAACCAATGCTCCCAGTTCTTTGAAACTGCTGGGGTTTGCCATGAAAACCTGCATGTCCTTGTTCGATGGAAGACTGGTGCATGTCCGAACCCTCCATAGGGCTTTGAGTGAGAGATTCGGCAGAGCTATTGGGGCTGACATCCACATATTCCCTCTTGGCTGCTGCACCAGTATCTACGTTTTTACTTGCCATCTGGACCGACATGCGTTCACCTTTTTGGTCTCTTGCTTCCTTCGCTTTAAACGTAGACAACATTTCTTTTTGGCAGCTGGCACTGATATCTATTTTTAAGCCAGAGTCTGTTCTCAGAAAACAGGAATCCCCCATTCTACTTTGACAAACTTCTTCGCCTTCCGAAAAGCTATCCTGTTTGTAACTTGCATACAAGGGACTCATCCTACTTTCTAACTGCTTAACAGGGCTATGAGCGAAATACTGTTCCGTAAAACTACATGGTGATAAACGTCCAGTATTGCTGTAGGAGTAAGCTCCAATGTCCTCAACACTTAGCTGACGCCAACGTGTTGGTAAGTCGTCTTCTGATAGATGGGAGCTCCTACACTCGCTGTGTGATTTATGAGCACTTAGTGTCTGTTGTGTGCGCATTCTGGTGAAATTGAAAGGTTCTTCTACGTAGGAAGATGATCTAGTAAAATTGGGTGATGCAGTATTTTCAGGGCTGTGCTCCATGTGCTGGACAGACTTCGATTTTACAAATCTTGGACTTGCTGAATGCTCGTAACCAGTTGTTGACTTTCTCTCGAAAAGATCATCTCTGTTACCCATATATATGGCCTGTTGAGAGGCAGTTAGAGTGTTGGTTTGGTTGTTCTCTTTCTCTTCTGAAGTTGCACTGAAGCTTGAATATGAACTGGAGGTTGGTAATGATGCAACATATTCATTGAAGGCTTCATGTGAGAAACTTGAGTGAAAGCCATCTTCTACAGTACTATCTGTAGAGTTTTGAGATCTTAAAAACACCTCATCTTTCACTTGTACATCAAAACTTTGACGTCTGTCTCTTCTCCTCTCTTCGGGGCAGTATAGAGCAGTGTCGCTGCAGTAGATTTCCGACTTGAACTGTGGCCGTTGGCGAAGTTTGTCATCGGCTTCTTGACTGCCATGCTCATAACTAAGGTCTCTCATTGAAGCACTTGATAGATGTGAAGACAGACTATTAGGATCAGGTTTTTCCAACACCTTAGCAATGACACAAGTAGGAATGCCATCAGCATATGATGTGTTACAAAGAGGCACAGTAAGGCTACATCCATATTTTTCCATATGTTGACTTACTCTTTCCTGGAAGTCGGTTGGCAGCTGCAGACAAACAAAAAGATGAGCTAATTAAAAAGTGTTAATTTGAATGAAAACAGAAATTATAACTATGGAAAATCAGCAGTTGTTTTAAAGTGCACCGATCATGAAAGATTGATATAATACCCCTTTGTGCTATAACAGGCCAAATCACTATGCAAGGCATAGGTTAAATATAATTTATGCACTTTGCTTTTAGGCTCGGCTTTATAGAATGCTATTTTTTTTTTTTACATTTTGATGGAGGGTACATGGTCTTTTGGCCTATCAAGTCCATGGAGGTGTCCATCTTTGCAAGAGCAAGCGTCAGCTACGTCTATATCTATTCTAGACATTGGCTGGTGGCTGTAAAACTACGTCTAGATTTATCATTGAAGGACAACGGTCACCTCAATTCTTAATATAATAATCATTTCATCTTAAATTGAAAGGAAAATAATTTTCTCATAAATAAGGTATATGTAAAAAAAAATAAAAAAAAAAATAGAAAAACACATCCCTTCCTTTAGTATACAACAAGATCCTTCAGCCATATACATTCCCCTTGGGTCAGACAGCGTTTGAAAATAGTTAGTCTCTATGGTGTTTCCTGCTTCACTTCCTGCACAGAAGCAGGGAAGATCATAGAGACTAATTGTCAGTTTTCATTCACTGTCTGACACCAGGTGCATGTACATGACTGGTAGATCTCCATTGCCGTGTTGCAGGACATCAAGCCCACAGTGCTGTGCCAGTCTCAATTGAAAGCTTTTATTCGAAATTCCATCAAATAAAGAGATTAAATAAATAACTTCCTTTGTTTTAACTTTTTTTTTAATTCATCTCAACTTTCCAGCTTACATGATGTATTTCTAGTGAATCAGGGCCCTATTATTTCTTCTTATTTTTAAAAATGGAGCACGTAGAACATGACATCCCATGCTTGGTAAACAACAAAGATGGCTCATACTTCCCGTACCCTCAAATTAAGCTGCCAAGTAATGATTCATCTGAATCACTTATTTAAGAAGCATGTTGAATTAGAATTAAATCGATGTAGTTCAATCTGAGAACATGAAGATTTTTTGCCGCTTTGGGGGCAATCTGAATTCAGCCCTGAAGATCAAAGCATCTCTATGTGGAACATTCAGTTCCTCTATGCGGAGCGTATGAACGCTGAACATGAGTGCTACACATTGTGCAGCACTGACCCAGGAAGCACCTCTAATGGCCGTCTGAGTGACTGCCACTAGAAGTGTTCCTAGGCAGTTATGTAAACACTGCGTTTTCTCTAAAAATACTGTGTTTACATTAAAATGCCTGCATGGACAATGTATAGACAACAGAACCCCTACATTAATCTGTAGTTGTTCTGGTGACTATAATGTCCCTTTAAGTATTTAACTGTCCTAATTCAAGGTTGTTATGATTGCCATATTCCAGTCCATCCCTTTTCCTTTCTTTATTAACGCGAGGAAAAGGAGACTCACTGATGTTGCAAATTGCTCCCAAGTCTTTGGTCATTTGTGTTTTACCATAACTGGATCCTGACTGTGCTTTTTCCATGGGGATACTATGCACATTGTTTAGTTCAATCTTTATTGAAAAGCTAATATTCTCAATACACTCAGCATTACTCTGCAATATTTATTGTATATATAAGTTTTGCCCCGTGCTCAAAATTGCTGGCCAACTTGGGTTTCACCTGGTTTCATCAACTTCCAGGGTAGTTATTAGGACTATTGATGACCTAGTCCCTTGGACCTCTATCTACTTTATGCCCTTTATCAACTCACATATAAGAGAGGAAAAGAAAGTGAATGTGTACATTCTCAAGTATGGCCATCTAATAATAAACAACTTATCTCGGAAACCGTACCCCCCCATAGAAATATGAACATATAATAGTCACAATGTTTCATGCTTTATCAAATTATATGAAGTGCTCGCTTTAATGCAATTCTCCTTGACCTGTATAGCAGGAAATCAATATCTATTTATTAAATAATAGCCGTTCTCTTACCTCTGATAATTTGTGTGCTCGGAAGTAACTCTTACTGCACTGCAGCAGCTGAGAGGCTAAATTGCAATCTTTTCTATACAGCTCCTAAATGCAAACACAGAAAACATTTAAATACTTAGAACTACCTATTTATTCACAATATGGTCAACATGTATTTATTGTCAATTATGCTTTTCTTATTTGGTTTTCTGATCAAGTTTATGTCTTGCCTGGAATTATATAATTGAATAAAACATCGAAAAAATCACCTATAACTTTTTTGTTTTATGAGATGATCTGTTTTCTTTTAAATTTCTTTTTAAGATTTTGCAAATTACACCATAATCCAGTTCACACAAGGCACAGCCAGGGCACACAATGCAAATGAAGAGGAGAAATAGAAACTGTTTAATTTCTCCTTTTCTCTGTTTACTCTCTCTGTATTGAGTGACAGGTGTAACGGACAGAGCTTATAACAATGATTGACAGAGAGCTAAGACTGATGCAGGGCTGGCCCTACCATAAGGTAGTACAGACAGACGCTTTAGGGCGCACAGGTCCGGCGGGCAAAATGTCCAGGTGACCAGCAGGAGACGAACGCACAGAGCTCCTCTCCTGCAGGTCACTTCATGTAGCGTGGCAGAGACCCGCCAGCACCTCCGTCCAGTCCAGCCTTCGTCTCTGGTATCATAACGCAGGCTGTGTGCAGGAGGTGGGGATATCAATTGTGTCATACCCCTGCTCCCTGTGTACCACACAGTGCAACTGGCACAGAGGCACCTTTGTTATGGGACCGGATTGCAGGTTTAGGATTGAGTGCAGAAGGTTAAGATGCAAGTAATAATTGTGACTGCATGTATGACTGTATGCAGGGCCGGCCTTAGGGGTGTGCGAGCTGTGCGGCCGCACATGGCGCCATGGAGCAGGGGGCGCTGTGCGGCTGCACAGCCGTCCGGGATTTAAAAATTTGTAAAAATCGTGGTGGGGCGGAGCTTTGCGTGCAACGGGGGGGCTTCCCTGTGGTGGGGGCGGAGCTAAAAGTGCGGATAAGTGCTGCAGGGGAAGCAGGAAGGAGTCCCAAACAGTCTCCAGGAGCTGCACTGCCTATTTGCCTCCACAATGAACAGAGGTAACTATGTGTGATTGTCTGTGTGAGTGTGACGGTCTGTGACTGTCTGTCTGTGTGTGTGTGTGTGTGTGTGTGTGTGTCTGAGACTGTCTGCCTGTGTGTGTGTGTGACTGTCTGCCTGTGTGTGTGTGTGACTGTCTGCCTGTGTGTGTGACTGTCTGCATGTAAGAATGTGTGTGTAAGACTGTATGTGTGGCTGTGTGTGTGTGGCTGTCTGCCTGTAATTGTGTGTGAGTGTGTTTATCTACCTGTAACTGTGTGTTTCTGCCTGATCCTGTGTATGTGACTATCTGCCTGCGACTATGTGCATGTGGTGGATTTGACAGTGTATATGTATAACTGTGTGCATCTGACTGTGGGAATGTGTGCACATAACTCTGCAAAAATATACACCTGCATTCACACACAGGCCTAAATGCATGTTATTATCTGAATTAAATAACCATCACACACAGCCAATAAACCCAGCACAAATATCACATACACCCAATACACGCATATCACACACTGTTAATACACCCAGCACAAATATCACACACAGCCGTCACATAGCATACATATCACACACAGATTTTCCGCACAGGGCGCCTAAAGGCCTAAGGCCGGCCCTGACTGTATGACTCCTTAAGACAGCGTCTGCATGACAGTGTCTGTATGTCTCTGCATGTCTTTATGTCTGTGTAGGACAGTGTCTGTATGACTGTATGTATCTGTATCACTGTGTCTGTATTTAACTGAATGACTATGTCTGTATGTCTGTGGTGTTTTGGGTGGGGGGAGAAAGAGCCACACAAAGGAGATGGGGTGGAGGAGGAAAAGAGCCACACAAATGGCCTGGAAGGGGAGAAAGAGCCACACAAAGGGTCTAGAGGGGGGAAAAGAGGCACACAAAGGGCCTGGGAGGGGAGGAAGATCTACACAAAGGACCTGGTAGGGGAGAAAGAGTAACACAAAGAGCCTGGTAGGGGAGAAAGAGCCACACAAAGGGCCTGGGAGGGGAGGAAGAGCCACAAAAAGGGCCTAGAGGGGGAAAAAGAGGCACACAAAGTGCCTGGAAGGGGAGGAAGAGCCACAAAAAGGGCCTGGAAGGGGAGGAAGAGCCACACAAAGGGCCTGGGAGGGGAGGAAGAGCCACACAAAGAGCCTGGTAAGGGAGAAAGAGCAACACAAAGGGGGCAAATGGGTGAAAGAGACAGAAAAATGGGTCTGGGGTAAAATGGGCACCAAAATGGGGCTGGTAGGGTTTAAGAGACACATAAATGGGGCTGGGGATGAAAGGGACACAGAAATGGTGCTGGGGATGAAAGGGACACAGAAATGGGGCTGGGGTAAAAGGGACACAGAAATGGGGTGGGGTTAAAGGGAAACAAATGGGGCTGGGGTAAAAGGGAAACAGCAATGGGGCTGGGGTAAAAGGGACACAGCAATGGGGCTGGGGTAAAAGGGAAACAGAAATGGGGCTGGGGTAAAAGGGAAACAGAAATGGGGCTGGGGTAAAAGGGACACGGAAATGGGGCTGGGGTAAAAGGGACACAGAAATGGGGCTGGGGTAAAAGGGACACAGAAATGGGGCTGGGGTAAAAGGGACACATAAATGGGGCTAGGGTAAAAGGGACACAGAAATGGGGCTAGGGTAAAAGGGACACAGAAATGGGGCTAGGGTAAAAGGGACACAGAAATGGGGCTGGGGTAAAAGGAACACAGAAATGGGGCTAGGGTAAAAGGGACACAGAAATGGGGCTGGGGTAAAAGGGACACAGAAATGGTGCCGGGGTGGAAGAGACAAGGAAATGGGGCTGGGGTGGAAGAGACAAGGAAATGGGGCTGGGGTGGAAGAGCCAAAGAAATCGGGCTGGGGTGGAAGAGCCAAAGAAATGGGTCTGGGGATGGAAGGGACACAGAAATGGGGCTTGAGGTGAAAGGGAAACAGAAATGGGGCTGCAGGTGAAAGGGAAACAGAAATGGTGCTGTAAAGTACATGAAACAAAAAGGGGCTGATGGGGAAGTAAGCGATACATAAGCAGGTATTCTAAAAAGATACACAAGGAAGTGTAAGACACAAAAAGGGAGAAAAAGATACTCTAAAGGGTGTGTAAGACAAACATTTGAGCAAAAGAGGGTAATACATTCAAAATAGGGGATAAGAAACACAAATGGGAGGGAGGATGGGGGGGGGGGGGGTAAAATGCATCTTTTGTAGCCAAAAATCTTTGCACTGACCCTGGATGGAGGCACCCAGTTCAGGATAAAGAGATCTGGATTTCTACATTTAATTTAAGTTTCCATTGTAACAAATAACATGTTTGTTAAACATATTTCCCTTCCAGAGAAGTGACAGTGTTACTCCCCTCCTCAATGCACACACATTTCAAAATACATAAAGCAACACATTATGTAATAAAGCAGAACCTGGGCTTTTAATTCAGGATGAATACAATACACATATATAAGGGTCGTGTCCAGGCCCGGATTGGCCATCGGGCATACTGGGCAAATGCCCGGTGGGCCGCGATGACCGTGGGGCCGAGGCCGGCAGGGGATCTCCCCGGCTGGCCCCTGCAGGGCCAGCGCTATCAGAGCGCCGGCCCTGCTGTGGGCCGGTGGGGAGATCAAAGATCTCCCTCACCAGCCCACAGACAGCGAGATGCGGCCGCCGGCTGGGGAGGGAGGGAGGAGAGAGGACCGGCGGAGCTCTAACCAGCAGCTCCGCCGGGTCCTCTTGCGGGATTCTGAGCGTTGCCGCAGTTACCACGGCAACGCTCAGATCTCGCGAGAGTGAACTCTAACCTGCAGGTTAGAGTTCTGTCTCACCGCTGGACCACCAGGGAAGGCAGCACCCTCCATGTCAGCATGCCCCCCCCCCTCATGGCAACAAGGCTCCCCCCCCCTCCCAGGCTAAAGGTAAGAAGGGGGACATTTTTTTTTTAATTATTAATAAAAAAAAAATATTTATTTAAAATAATTTCCCTAACAGCCCCCCCAGACACACACACAGCACCCCCAGACACACACACAGCACCCACAGACACACACAGTACCCCCCACAGACACACACAGCACCCCCCACAGACACACACACAGCACCCCCAGACACACCCCCAGCACCCCCAGACACACCCCCAGCACCCCCAGACACAAACAGCACCCAGACACACACACCACCCCCAGACACACACACCACCCAGACACACACACCACCCAGACACACACACACAGCACCCAGACACACACACAGCACCCCACAGACACACACACACAGCACCCCACAGACGCACACAACACCCTTAGACAGACAGCACCCTCACTCCCACACATATACAGCACATATATATTATATAAAATAAACCTTAACAGACAAATAAAATTAGAAACCCAGAATGTGACGGCAGATAAAAACACCCTTACACACAGCACTCCTCTTAAACAAACACACTGCGCACCTCACACATACAATACGTCCAAATATATTTTATATATATATATATATATATATATATATATACATATATACACACACACACACACACACTACAGCGCCCCTCACACTGCACCACTACACACATTACGCTCCAGATACACGCTAGATCCCTTACCCTATATGCACTCTTAATCCTCTACACACACACACAATCTTCTATACACACTCTGGGTCCTTTACACACTAGATCTCTTACACACACACTGCACCACCTACACACACACTACATTCCTTGTAAGCAAATACATACAATATTCTCTAAACACACCCTCTCTACAACCACTACACACACTACGTCACCTATACACACACACTACTGCCCGTATGCACACACTTGCTACATCCCCTATAACATTATGCCCCTATACACGCACTCTCTACAGCCCCTAGCCACACATATTACACCACAAAATTGACCTATTTACACAATACCACACCACACTCTACACACAGGCAATCCCACTAGCATGCGCCAAACACATGCACCATACACTTTCCTGGCCCTTTTGTCCTCTGGTATCCCACTTGTGGAGACACCAGAGACAATTTAAAAGCAAACACAGCGCAAGCATGTTATTACATTTGCTTGCGCTGCGCAGAACAAATACAGGGCCTTTTTCTAATGCTAGAGCTCTTCAGCGGGGCTCTGTGCATTGAACCAACATGCTCACTTTCAGAGGGGGTGTACTTGTCATTAGTGCACTAATACTGCTCTGTTTAGCAGAAAGATTTAGCAAGCTGAAAATAAATTTTTAAAGGAGCACTCTCGGCAATGTAACCAATTTCTTTCATTTAAGTGGTTATAGTGCCTGGAATCCTCTGGCACTGTCCTTCCATTCCGTGTTAAATGGCTTTTAATGGTTAAATACTATATGAGAGTCCCCAGCATCTTATACCTTCTGTGTCGCTCAGCCATACCTTAGCCAAACCTCCAGTGGTTTGACATGGAATGGAGGAACAGCGCCACAGGATTCCAGGCACTATAACCACTTCAGTTAGATGAAATGGCTACACTGCCTACAGTGTCCCTTTACCAGCATAAAATCTAGCAGAGTATTAAGAAACATGGACCAAAAACAACTTCGACATGTTTACCGGGCACTGGTATAGATTTCCCCAGAAGTGAAATGTTGGAGATGGAAAGTGTTAGGTCCAAGCTATTTCAGATCATTGCTTGATGCTCTTTGACAAAATTATTTACTCATTTTGGAACAAAAATAAAAGACAATACAATACAAAGCCCAAACAAAAAACACGTCGGAAGCATCATACATGTCTTTACGGAATGTATATACAAGTCTTACGTTTGTAAACCTATATGGGTTAAAAATGGAAATGGTTAAAGAAACAAAATTTCACTTGATTTATTTATAGGAGTGAGATAACCATGGATCTTGTGTTTTCCGTAAAACAAATTAAATTGGAAATTCGCATGTTCCGATCGACACCAACCACCCCTTCAGCATTCTCATTATACCCATGTCTTTAGTTTACTGGTAACAGAAACAAAACAAGGCTGTTAACTGGAGTCACAGGTTACACTAGCCACAAGCACTTCTTAATTGTGTTTTTTAGTCCATGAGGAGGAGCAGCGTCAGTGGTATGGGGCAGATTAGTGTATTAGTGGCTAAGAATAGAACTGAGATCAGGAAGGTCTGGAGTCTGCTGCCTATATAACTTTAATTCCTGGGCAAAATGCTGAATGTAGAATGACTGAGATACGATCTTGCTAGTGATTGAGCCACATTTATGGATAGATTCTGTTATAAGAGCTAAACATAGCTTTCAAAATGCTTTTGCCATTTTCTCATAATTGTCAATGGGAGAATGACTGTTGTGTTACGTTTACCTCCTGCAGTAGAATCCAACCTTTTGGACTTTGCCCGAGAAACTGTCTTTTTATCTATGTCCCTGTCTGTTATGGAAAGATATAGGAGCATGTCTGTGAATGTAATGGAATTGAGTAGAACAGTGTTTGGTGAGAGGTGTAGACTTCTGTTGGCAAACAAAATAATAAAAAAAATAAACATGCACAATCTTATTATACAAAACCAGTACACATCATCTTCTGAGGACATCTTTATGTCTATTTTTATACATTGTCATTCTAGGTTTTTTATTTCTATTTAGCGTAGACATTCAGCCTGTAATAAAGCCTGTCCTTGCTTATTCATAAAACATATTTTCTGGAGTATATTCTATTTATTTAAAGACTTCCCATCATGCTAGCTTTCATACATTATTACATTGCCTCGTGCTAATGTCACCATGTATTCAATCAGGGGAAAATACTTACATTGTCTTCTGATAATTTATCAATCGTCACCTTGGCTTCCAGTAAATGGTTATTGAGTGCAATTACTTCATGGCCTAATGCTCTTTTCTCTTCTTCATAATGTTGACCCTGGAAATTAAAGAGCTCATATCAGTTTCCTTAAAACATGAAATAGCCATCACAGATTAAGGCAAGATTCCGGGCTTTAGTCTACAGAGGTTGTTTATTCTGAACAAATTGAAAGGATATGTCTGTTCTTTTAATATTTCTAAGGATTCTTTGTTAAAAACTGGAAGAGAAGACCTGTACAGTGTTGTGCCCTATCAGAGAAAGAACTAAAAAAAAAAAAGCGGAATAGCCTACAATTGACCACTATACTTACTCAGTCTCTGATTTGACTACTTTATTTTGAATTATGCTACTTATAAGGGCAAACAAGGTACCCATGGCCATACCTCATGGAACATTTTTGGAGCTTGGCAGTGGCAGTAATGCATTTATTCCACATTCTTTATTTATATTAAGGACAGATCAACAGATATGCAGTTTACAAACATAGTTTGTTTACATAATAACAGTCTGTTCTATTTGTTGTATAGTGAAAATGCATAAAAATAAATAAAAAGAAGGGAGAAAATTTACATTGAAAAGGAACACACTGTCAATGGTTTTGGGGTAGTGCATAACAATGATAGTGTATACGACCTGTGGTGAGTTATTTATTTTCTCATAGGACTGAGATACAGTCGCATGAGGCAACAACATTGAATATTAGGGATGTGCATGGGCAAAAAATTCGGTTTGGCTCGGCACCTCTGAAATTCGTGACTTCTGCAATTCCCTAACCCCTAACCACCACAACCATCTAGGGTTAGGGGTAGATTCCTGTCATCATTCAAGTAATTTTCCCTCCCTTTCTTGTTTTGCCACTTTTCAGAAATCCAAATCACTTTGGTACTTCCGAAATTCGGTTAGGTTCTGTACTTCGGCAATTCGGAGTCATCCGAATGTCTGAATTGCCGAAATTTGTTAGAATTTACATTCGGAACGAAATGAATTGCATTAACTAAGGAATAGAAGCCCTTAGTTGAAATATACACATATGAGGTATCTGGTGGTCTGGGTGGTGACTAGCTCTAGAACTTTACATTAGGTCTGGTTCACGTATTCTTCCCATTATGCATGGATAATGGAGAAGGGAACCAAAGGGATATATTTGCAATGACACCAAGTATGATATTCTACCATATTATTATTATTATTGGTATTTATATAGCCCCAACTAATTCCTCAGCGCTTTACAATATCATGTAACGGGGGGAAATTTACAATAAATGAGACAATTACACAGTGACACAGGAACAATAGGTAGGTGAGGACCCTGCTCATACGAGCTTACAGTCTAGAGCAGGCATAGGCAACCTTCGGCACTCCAGATGTTGTGGACTACATCCCCCCTAATGCTCTTACACCCATAATGCTGGCAAAGCACAATGGAAGGTGTAGTCCAAAACATCTGGAGTGTCGGAGGTTGCCTATGTCTGGTCTAGAGTTTACATCGTATGTTCAGATCTTAGTCTGTCCTATCAGAAAATAATTTAATAACAAGTTGGATTTGTCACCCAGATGGTTTTAGTGCTGTAAATGTAATTCCTTTGAAATAGTTGTTTATTTTAGTTTAATGGTAAAACCATAGGTGAAGTAGGAGCTATTTTGTATTCGTACTTTTATAGAAAATGCATTGAAAGGCAGACAATCTTTACATTACCCAGATCTCCTTTATACATCAGTCACAAATCATGATTAGTATTATCTCACACAAAAGATGTCTATGTATAAACAAGACATAAGAACAAGAAAATTTGTGGAAGATACATTTGACCTCTGGTGGACTCTCCACAGTGAGACATTTTGTGTTTTCTTGCATGTGTGACAAATCCTGGCAAGTGACAACTTGTGGGAAATATGGTGTTAGACTATGGAGGAAAATCACGGATGTTGAGGTTTACCCCCACCTGCTACTCCTCAACATACACTTCTGACTGCGGGTATCATCACTAGTGACAGGTCAGCTTTAAGTAGGCTTACAATCATTTTTAATCTTTTACTATGTTTCTATACTCCTCAAGCAAGCAAAAAAGAATCACAGCAACTACAGTACACACAGAGCAGGAGAACAACTGCTTGTAGGACATGTATTTGGCTTACAACACCTACTGCTAGAGATGGAATATTTTTATGGACCAGAAAGTATAAGAACTGTATTAACATGTTCTTTATCATTTTCTTAAAGATCATAATGATCAAGGATAAGAATAGATATCCTTTGCTACTAATAGCGCAGCTCATGGACAGATCTGCTACCATATATAGTATAACAGACCTTGGGGAGTCTTTGTTGCTGTGGACTCTTCAAATATCTGGTGATGCTTTATAGCATCACTAGTGGTCCAGCTACATTGAATCCATTCATATTAATAAAATAAAAAAGTGAGGGACAATGCAGAGAGTTGTACTACAGAAAAATGAATTTAGGTGGTTAATCCTAGTCTTGTTGGAGAAACTGTATCCTTGCTTTATCGGCTCTACCATTTACATACGATGTGCTTGTTTATTTATATACAGTCCCCTGGGATTGAAAATTGCTTTTCTTTCTTTTTGGTTTCATATCAAGGGGAAATGTGGACGAATGGTTACAGCCAATGGCTCCAAGCGGTTTATTCGCTTTAACAGCTTCACTCTGCAGCTCGATCAGACTTTAACAGTCTACACAACAGCATTTGTTTTGCATGTCTCTTCTAAATGGCATGTCCTCGATTTCGGCATGCAGAGAAAATTGTTCAACGTTACAGCAGTGTACAAAAGGTTGTTTATAACTGCATCGTCCTGAACACACAACGTAAAGAATAGACTGAAAACATTA
This sequence comes from Pelobates cultripes, assembly GCA_933207985.1. Taxonomy (NCBI): domain Eukaryota; kingdom Metazoa; phylum Chordata; class Amphibia; order Anura; family Pelobatidae; genus Pelobates; species Pelobates cultripes. The sequence continues at coordinate 65,385,873 of OW240924.1, forward strand.
TTGCACCATGTGGTTTCTGGCACAACACGGATTTATAGATACTCTAAATAGAGTTGCACTTTACTTAAAACCAAAAAATATCTTGTTATAGTAAAATGACCTAAACCACTGCTAGGCCTTTAGAATTTCCGACTAAAAGGTAAGTAAAGGGAAAGGTCAAGGTATATTTAATACATAAATTGGAGGACTAAACGTTAAACAAATAAAACATTTAGTATCAATAAACTAAAGTTGATATACAAGAATGCAATGTTCTGATGTGGTTCAAAAGCATAAGCCTTCAGCTTATTTATGGCTAAAGTGAGAAAATATTAAGTTTGTGTGTTGTGCTTGGGGAAACTATGGAAGATCTTTAACTTCAACATGCTTTTCAAAAATCGCTCTTGAATTTGTTTGGCAATGTGTACGGGAAGACTATCAATCCGCAATTCCAGATCAACACTAAGTAATCATGTTTGTTGTTACATAATGTGATCCTGGCTCTGTAATGAACAGTCTATATTCATTGGTAATTGTATAAGCATGCTGAGAAATCTTCATACCTAATCAATGCCATAAAATGGCTACCAATATCTTCGCAAACCTTCTAATCAAAAGTTGGTAACATTTTTGGTTGTGAGCCATTTCTCTTGGAGTTTGTATTGCATTTTTTGTTTTTATTTTAATGCAAGAGAATAAAATACAAGTAAGGATATTATAGGTCAAATGATGCCCCCAGTGGCAACATATGGCACCAAAAAAAACAAAAAATACGCCTGTCCACCTGACCATGGCACACACAAAGCTCACAGAAATCAGAAATAGCGTGATGGCAACAGATGTATCAACATTACTGAGAAGCCTGTGGGCTTTTACCCAGATCGCCATACATATTATGAAAAATAAAGAACTAGGATTGGTATCAGCCACATACTGTGAATATTCCACAAATAAAATTCTTGAAAATTCAGTTTTAATGTGAAATTATCCTTACATTAATCCAGATTCTCACCCTCTGAGGCCCAGAATGGTGATGTATATTGTAGAGTAATTGCTCACACCTCTAGCACAGAGTTAAAACATTTTTTCCCTGCAATACTTATAGATTTAGTACTTTCCATCTTTGTAATGGTGTTTGTGTATAAAGTCTATGCTTCTGAATACAGCTGAAGGTATGATGTGTACAAACAGAATGGGGCTAGCATAATCCTTCAGGGTCAGATCGACCTGTAGGATAACATTTAAGCAGCTGTGGCCTATTTCACAGATATTATCTTTACTCTCAAGGGTTACATTTGCTATCTTTCTCTATTTAGATACAACAGTCTTCTGAAATACAATCAATTTGTGGAAATCGAACAGGGAATAAGAGGATTCTGGTTCATGTCACTGAGATGAACGTTATCTTCCCAAGTCTACAGCGGGAAGACATGCCCATCTCATGCTGCCATTATCATTTCTGTGTGTCAGAATCTAGAAGGATCTGACAGCTAAGACACACGTAAAAACCTTTGCTGCCTATTCTCTGAGGACTGAGAGGTTATGTTGCCTTGTCAGAATTGGTGACATGATAGAAGTAATGGTGGCAAGTTCTTGGAGAATGCTGATGTCACTGTTATTAATAGCAAAAAAAGTATGTTACTAAAAATTAGAAAAACAATTCTGAATGCGGTTACATTGGAAATATCTGTAATAGTTAGAGAAAGAGTGAATAAAGTGTAAGGGATGGAAAAAAAGCTTAAATATAGAAATAGAAAAGGCAGTAGGTCAAAAACCACGTGGATACTATGGCATTCAACCCCAAGATAAGAGATAGGGCTGGCCCAGAAGTCTTACTTAAATAATACAGTGTAAAACACAAAACATAGGAAACAGCACTAGAGAAACCAACACTAGATTAGAAAAATATAGGAGGCAGCAAACCTTGGGTAGGGTTCCCTCTACGCCCTACTAGCAAGAATAATTACTAATAAGTACTTAAAAATATATCTTAAAAAGAGTCCAATAGCAATGTTAAATTAAAATCACAAATGCCAAAAATATGTCCTAATACAATCTTGCCAGAGGGACAGCCAACAGTCTTTTGGGAGGAATATTCTCTGTAGGTGCCGGATGGAAACAAATAATGAGTGCAATAAGTCGAATAAAAATTGGTATTTTTAAGGTAACAAGATTTATTGTAGGGTAAAAAAGGGTTAAAAAAAAAGGGGAGACAACTAATAGTGCTCATGGTATAAAACTATAATAGGAGTATGTGACTCCCTTTTTACCTAACTTTTAAACCACTGGAGCAGTTACATTACAGAGTATAAATATAAAAATATAAAAATTATACTCACATTTGTTTGAGCAGGCAGACTGCTCAATGAATCAGGCGTGAGTGGTATAATCCCCCCCTTGGATTTCTTTGGAGTAATACTCAACTGGAATAATAAAACCCGGATACCAAGCAGCAACAGTAAAAAAATAAAAATAGTAGCAAAAAGTAAAATGGCACAATCAATGTAGTTAAAAGGAGCCAATGTACCGTTATTAAACACAATCTTAAAATATTACCTAAACAAGAAATATGTCTCAGAAACCTCTACCTACAACAATCCGAGCCCAAACTACCAAAATCAAGGTAGATCAGATGCACATAATGTATGACATCATCCAAACCAATTTGAAAGAATATCCCTTTTTATTCCCCGACACCCCTCAAACAGATTTAATCAACAAAGATACAACATTTTTCAGGTCAACCACACACTTAATACAATAGAACAGATAAAAGAACCATCCCATTCAGAGGAAAACCAACATTATGACCTATGAGCCATCTACACAAAGAAGAGACTCTTACAACACTACTCCAAGGCCACAAAGAAAAGTATACTCTTATAAAAACTATGAACAAAATCACCTATAAATTACAATCATCAAAAAAGATACCAACTATTCTCTATAGATTCCGAAATTGAAAATAAGGAACATTTTTAAGAAATCCAACCACACACCAACCCACTCTCCCATACCCCATACACATGAAGAACAAAAAAGTGGAGCCTAAGTTTAGAGGAGGGAGAGGTGGAAGAAGACTTCAAAAGAGAAAGGCTAGAGAGGCACTAACCCATATAAAACAGAAAGATCACGGTATTTTTAATCTATCACAAACATTTTTAACCTCCACCCAAATTTCAGTTTTAAGCAAAGGTCTTAAATTTACCCCCACAAATCCTTTTAATCCATTTCAGATAATAAATTTGTTAGGACTGCTACAGTAAGGAAATCTGGTGCAAAAGACACTTTACAAACTGACACTGATACTCCCACGGATTATCTCTGCACCAAACCAACCCAACATCCAGTAATAAGAACCAATTTAAAGAAAAATTCTAACTTTTACCCTTCTTGTTTTAAGTCCGGTCCCATAGATGTATATAAAAAAAAAACTGGTATTAAAGGATCTGCTCTTCATTTCTTCCTACCTGCTCTAGTTTGCTTTAAAACAAAACAAAGTAGGGACTACTTTGTCTTATGGAGGTTGTCTTTACCAGTGGAGGAACAAAGTGTGCGCCGTTTCCGGTGGTCAAAGCAATTTTCCCACAATTCTTACCTTTCCTCCGTGATCTCGCGATGCTTCCTGTCAGTATTCTTGAACGTCCTGTCACTTAGAAACTACCGAATTTCATCCTAACAGAATGAGAACAGTTTGTTCATTCATGTTAGGACGCAATTCGGGACTTTGTTCTGATCGGAATTTCATTCTAATGAATGAAATTCCAATCCGATTCGTGCCGCAGCTGCATCTTGCCGCCGCTTAGTAGATAACTCCTAATTCCCACGGTGTTAGGGAGCTATCTACCAAAAGGCTGAAAGTCCAAAATTGGTCTTTTAGCCAAATTTACTAAGTAAGGATTACTTAGAATTAGTAAATTCTGCCCCTACTCGCTATATCACGAGTAAAGGCCTGTGGCTGCTCACTGTTAAAAAAAAAAAAAAAAAACATAGTAACCCTCCTCCCAAGGCTTGAAATCCAACCAGAGTGCTCTGTGTCATTTTACACAGCGTGGTAAAGTTCTTTGGAATTTTCCCCATGCTCTGTAATTTCCAAAGAACTTTCCCACACTGTGTAAAATTATGCAGAGCACTCGAATTGGTTGGATGTCAAGCCAACCAATCAGATTGCTGTGGCAGGTAAATGTAGAGACTTACCTGTCAGTCTCTTCATTTACCTGTCAGAGCACTCTGATTGGTTGGCTTAAACCAACCAATCAGAGTGCTCTGAGCCTAATTGCAGGGTGTGGGAAGGTTTTATAAGCCTTTCCCTACCCTGTGGAGTTCAGTCTGCATGGTGCCCTCGCTGGAGATGGATTACTTTTTTAGCATCAAGGTTTATTTTATTTTCAAAGTTCGACGGGTATTATGGATTTTTATTTGGCCTTTTTTGAGGTTGAAACAGAAGATTTCAGAAAAAAGAAGACATCAAATGGTAAGTTATTTTTTATTTACAGGGATTTAGTTTTATTGTTCTCCACCACTATTTTTACATTTTTTTATTTTTTTGGGTGGGGGGGTGACTAGGGGAGTGGGGACCCCTAGCCACTTAGCCCCCACCCGTCGCCCATAGGTGGGGATGGGGGGGAAGACAATAGGTCCCCCATTTTCATTTAGGGCACCCACCCACCGCTCATGGGTGAGAGTTGGGGGGGGATGACAATATGTCCCCCACTTGATTGTTATTTAGGGTCCCCACCCACCACTCAGGAGTGGGGGCCGGGGGGAGGACACTAGGACCACCTCCCATTTTCATTTAGAGCCCCCACCGCTATTGTTATTAAGGTGCCCCACCTGCTGCTCATGGGTGGTGGCTTGGAGGGGGAGGACAATAGGTCCCCTCTTATTATTTATGGCCTCCATCCGCGGCTCATGGGTGATGGGTGGGGACTAAGGGGGACCCTATGTCCCCCGTTTTCTTTTATAGCGGGGCACAGGTGGAGGTTCAGGGGGGAAATTTTGTTCCCCCACTAGTTATTAGATGCCCCACCATTGGGGCATTTGTTGGGGGGGGCTTTTTCTTTTTTACAACAGTGAGCAGCCACCAGCTGCTCACCGTTTAGTAGACATGCCCCTACTCGCGGCATAGCAAGTAGGGGCATTCAGGAGATTTTAATCTCCCTTATGCTATTATGGGGTTCATATTGACTCCCATAGAGTGAGAGAGCACATTGGAGGCTTGGGAAGTGGTGGGGAGCACTTTTCCCTGCCGCCTCTATTTTTACATATTACAAGGAGGGAGCTGAGCACCAATAGCTCACTCCTTGTAATAAAACAAACGAACGAAGAGGTATTAGGACTCTTTTTGGCTTTTGTGGTTTTAATTTAACATTGCTATTGGACTCTTTTTAAGATATATTTTTAAGTGCTTAGCTTTTTTCTTTTGCGTAACCTTCCTCTCTTTACCTTCTGTATTATTTAAATAGTGTTTTGTTGAAGTGAGTTTAAAATTGCACACTAAATGTATAACAAAGACAGAACACCTGTGGCCAACGAGTCTGCCCAACGCATTTCATCTCTGGATAGCCTTAATCACAGACTGGTTTGAATGTTTCAGTAGCCGCAGTGTGAGGTATCAAGCCTCAAATAATATAGAAATAATTTATTTATAATTTATTGTTTTCTGCTAGATTATTCAAGCGAAAGCAACGTTGTAACAGTTCAAATGATATGTTCTTTTCAATAGCACCTCCACTGCTGGGTCTTACAAGGACAGCTATAAGCTGTACTTTATTCAGTGAAACATTAAATTAAACATCATTAAATTCAACAATCGCACGGGTTTGAGCATGCATTATGACAGCTCAGATAGACCGTCTTCCCTAGAGCTATGTTAAAGGTCCATGGCCCCATTTTATGCTAGTCAGAAATTAAATTCTTGCTTGGTACGAATAGAATAAAAAGTGGAAAGTGGATTTTTCATATATATATATATATATATTTATTTATTATATAAATATAGAACAAAATTATATTTATCTTACTGAAGACTGTGGATCCATCGAATCCTGGTGCCAACATTAGCAATATACATATGTTGGATTTATATGATCCCCACCTACTGTGTTTTACAATTGTATTGACAATCATGAGACAATTACTTTCCTATAAATGCAGTCTAACAAGTGCAGCTATTTGGACTTGAGGGTGTTTGGGTTATGAGTGAATCCTGATGCGACATGTCAAGTGGGTCTTACAGCTCCTACCCCCACAGTGCTTTGTGTCATTAGCATTACCTGTTTCAGGTTGTGGTTTCTGTTAGTAGGAACGTTTGCACTTTGGCAGGTCCATCTGGTCATACACGTTATTGCACAGCAAGGGGGATTGCAGGGGGCAAGAGAGAGAAGCATTAGCCATTGACTGGACTGGATGTTGTTAGAAGGGTTGTCAGCATACCGGTCTCCATTACTACCAGGCAGGAAAGTGGAGGATGCCAGTGCATAAAGTCTGGCAGAGGTAGAATTGATACATTTCTGGGTTTTATGTGGCTCATACCAAGGAGAGGCTACTGAATTGTATAACGTGCATACTCTCCTGCTAATTCTGATGCAATCACTCTGATCAACGTCATGTTGTTTTTGCCCTGACACATGTGGGATGCTATGGGATGTGCTTTTATTTTCCACTTTCCCCTAGTTAGTAGTAGTGCAGATGCCAAGGCAGGACTCGTGATTTTGACACATTTTTTACACATTTTTGTGTCTCCCTTGAGGGTTCTCTACATAGCTCCCTGTAGTGTTTTGGTTGGTTTCAACATAATATGTATATTATGTTCTTTCTTGCTAGATGTAATGGGCGCTGCTAACGGTGTCTAGATTGCTAGTGATCAATGATAGTTTGACAAAACGAAATGGTTCCAAAATGGATTCCACATTTATTTTTAAAAATATATTAAAATTAAGTAAAATGATGGATAATCAAACAAATCAAGGTCTGGTGATTGGGTCCAGTCATTGGCGTAACTGGTCTTCAGAGCTCATTTCATCGGCTTTCTAATTAATATATTACTTTCAAATTCCCTAACAGTAAAATCTTAAATTACTAACACTGTTTTTGTTTAAAAAGATTATATAGATTATATTTCTAACTACACCATGAAAAATATAATGCCAGGCAGTAGTGACAAACATTACAATGTTCTGCAGCATTATCCAGCATTCAGAAAAAAAGGATAACGTAATTGCCTAAGATTCCCAGTTTATTCTACCAACAGAAAACACCCCAACTCATTCACTGGGACAGATTTTCCTACATAAAGAAACCTCCTGGATATATTGCAAACATCTAAAGCGTTTTTAGAGGCCGTATAATTGAGCTGATTGAATGTCTCCCGCAGGAATTTTGGATACGAGCACTTTTATTCCAAAAACGTGGCTACATGTCTGTTGTAAAGACGTCATGTCCTAACTCAAGTAAAGGCAAGAACTCATCCAGAATTGAAAGAACAGCAATACAGGGCTAGAAAGATACAGAATATTGCTGTCCTTCAAGAAGTAGACTTGAGGAAATACATGAAAAGACGAGAAAAAATAAAAATCCTGCTTGGCAAAAAGATAACCTGAAGATTAGCAAAGTTAAGAGCTCCAGAAATATGCATGAGTCACCGACAGGTCAAGTCAAGGATTGCGAAATATAAATATCAACAGTGTCAGTGAGCTTATGGTATAGCATCAACGGTAAATAAAAATAAAACTGCCAATATATAAAAGCAGAAAAAGTAAAAGAAAAAAGGCTGCTAGGCAGAATGGGTGTGATGTCAAAATAGAAACTGTTTGGGTCCACCTAGCATAAAATATTTTTTTAACATTAAAAATAGGTATTGAGTTTTTTTTTCAAATCTAAAAATCCACAGTAATAAAAAAACTAAACAAAACAACAGTAACATTCATCAGTCACATAGGCGTGCGCACGGGGTGTGCCGGGTGTACCTAGGCACACCCTAATCCCTGCGGCACGCGCTATGTGCCTCCCTCCATGGGCCGGTGAGGGTGATCAAAGATCTCCCTCACCAACCCACAGGCAGTGAGGGAGGCGGGAGCTCTTGTCAACAGCTCCGTCGGGTTCCTCTCGCGTGGTCGGAGCGTTGCTGCGGTTACCACGGCAACGCTCAGATCTCGTGAGAGTGAACTCTAGCCCCGCACATTACACACAAAGATACAGCACACACACATAATCACCCTTACATACACAGCACACACACTAACAGCACCCTCACACTAACAGCACCCTTACACACACAGCACACACTAACAGCACCCTTACGCACAGCACCCTCTCACACACAGCACACACTAACAGCACCCTTACACACACAGCACCCTCACACATACACAGCACACACACACACAGCACACACACAGCACTCACTAACAGCACCCTCACATACACAGCACCCACTAACAGCACCCTCACACACACAGTACCCACTAACAGCACCCTTACACACACTCATCACCCTCACCCACACACAAAGCACACACTAACAGCACCCTTACACACACAGCACCCTCACACACACACACTAACAGCACCCTTACATATACACACACAAACACAGCACCTTCACACAGCACCCTCACACACACAGCAGTGTGTGTGTATGTATGCTTATGTGTGTATATATATATATATATATATATATATACACGCGGCGTGTGTGTTTCTGCTGAAAGCCCATAATATAGCAGTCATATAGGTAAGCAAACATAGCACTATATGAGGGGGATATTAAGATATCTACATAATTACACTGACCAAACAGTTCATGTAAGTATGAATATCAGTTGTGATATGGACAAGAAACCAACTAGTACAGCAATAATTTACAATAAACTGGTAAGGCTATCAGAAAACCCAAACACAAGAAAGTCTCCAATAAAAATGTGCTGATTGGGGCTTCTGAAAGCTGGCTGGTTATGTAAGATGAATGATGGGTCTCCTGTGGCAGCAAACTAAGAGTGGATAGCATCGAAAAAAACTCTGTGCTACTTGTTATGACCAAATGAGCTTGGAGTAAAGAGGTGCAACGTTTGATGCTATTTGTCCAAATAAGTGCTTTCTCAAAGACAAACGATCACATAGGAATCTACATCAGAGTTACTGAGAAATACGTTTTATAAAAAACCCAAACACAGAAGATACATTGATCAGCCACAACATTAAAACCATCGACAGGACAAGTGAAAAACATTGATTATATCGTTACAATGGCAGCTGTCAAGAGGTGGAATATATTAGGCAGCAAGTGAACAGTCAGTTTTCGAATTTTAAGAAAAGAAGAAGGAAAAATGGGCAGCCGTAAAGATCTGAGTGACTATGACAAGGGTCGAATCGTAATGGCTAGACAACTGGGTCAGAGCATCTCCAAAACAGCGAGTCTTGTGGGGTGTTTCACTATGCAGTGCTTAGTACATACCAAAAGTGGTGCAAGGAAGGACAACCAGTTTCAGGGTCATGGATGCCCAAGGCTCATTGATGCACATGTGGATCAGGCTAGACTGTCTGGTTCAAAAACACAGAAGAGCTACTGCAGCTCAAATAGCTTCAAAACTTAATGTGGACTATGATAGAAAGGTGTCAGAACTCACAGTGCATTGCAGTTTGCTGCGTATGGGACTGCTTAGCCACAGACTGGTCGGAGTGCCCACAATGACTGCTCTCCACCGCTGAAAGTGCCTTCACTAGGGACATGAGTGTCAGAAATGCACAATAAAACAATGAAAGAAGGTTGTCTGATTTGATTAACCAAATTTTCTTTTAGATCAAGTGGATGGCAATGTGCATGTTATTTACTTGGGGAAGAGATGGCAGCAGGATGCACTATGTAGACAGGGTCATACTATGGGCAATGAATGCCTAGCATTCATGTGGATGCTACTTCGACACTTACTATCTACTTTATGATTGTTGCAGACCACATACACCCTTTCTGGGCTAGAGTTCACTCGCTCGAAATATGGAGCGTTGTCATGGTAACCGTGGCAACGCTCCGTGCTCACAAGAGGACCACCCGGAGGAGCTGCAGGTTGAGCTCCCGGGTCCTCTCTCCCTCTCTGCCGGCTGCCAGCAAAGTGCCTCTCTCCCTCACCTGTCCATGAAGGCACATAGCAGTGCTTGGTTAGCACCGGCCCTGCAGAGAAGAGCGTCTGCATCAATTTAACCCCGTAGCCGGGTCTGCCAATGAGTGGATCAAAATCCCTTCTGAGATGTGTGCAAACCTGGTGGACAACTACAAGAAACGTCTGACCTCTGATTGCCAACAAGGGTTTTGCCACCAAGTCGAAAGGGTCAAATACTTATTTCACTCATTGACATGCAAATCAAATTAAAACTTTTTTGACATGTGCTTTTCTGTTTTAAAAAAAAATGTATTCTGTCTTTCACTGTTGAAATACACCTACCATTAAATTGATAAACTGATCATTTCTCAGTGGGCAAACATTCAAAATCAGCAGGGGGTCAAATACTTTTTTCCCCTCACTGTACATAGTGCCCGAGATATCTCACAGACTTTATTTTTCCTCAAGTGAAGCATTCTAAACACAGCAGGTAACTTGAATCCACACAATATCAGTATTGTATGTTTTCTTATATTTTTAGGAGTTCCCTACACGATTATGTTGTAACTTCTATGGATCCCAAAAAATTGCCTTTACATTAACATTTTCATTTAAAATCAAGACATTATGAGATATAACAAAGCAATCATTCATAGTATATAAGTGGAGAACATTGCTTGTATGCCACCAAAATGTTTGCATGATCGAATACGATTTTTCATTAAAAAACACAAAACAGATTGGTGGAAGGTTCGACATAAATAACAGAGAGAGCATAATTTTTATTTAAAAAATAAAAAACAACTCGTTAGCATGGACACCATGTGGCCCATCTATTTAGAACTGGGATGAACTGTACCTGTAACAAATATTGCTGTAAAGAACTGGAATAGGAGAGATTTATGACCTTATTTATTCCTACTTAAGATATTGTCATGTTCTTACTGCTCCCCTTTGTGTTTAGTTCGAGAGCAGTTACCTGCAGATACAAGATATTTCAGAAGGAATTTGCACAGATAGCCACTCCAAAGAAGGTGAAATGCTGATGATTAGGCTGAGGAGCGCAACAGAGGTTTAGAGTCATTGTATATCGGATATTGCATGTGAGAGGCTGCTTGTGGGGTGGTGTGTGTGTGTGTGTGTGGATTGTCAGTGGTGTGTTTGTAGGGACTGTGTGTGTGGGCAGTTTGTATTATATGTATGAGGACGAGGCTTATTTTGCAGCTCTGTGTATATCTAGGAGTTTAGGTGGCTTTCCTGGGGTCCAGATCAAGGGCAGGGGCTGTGATACCTGCTGCAGGCTGTTCAACTCAGGTGTGGATTTCTGTTCATACGTGCATGGAGGAAGTGGTTGGAGATCACTTCCTCTAACCCAGTGGTTCCCAAACCCAGTCCTCAAGTACCGCCTACCAGTCCAGGATTTAGTGATTACCCTGTTGTGTCTAAAGTGTTTTTTTTTTCTTTTTCTAAAAACACCTTAAACACAGTTGGGTAATCCCTAAATCCTGGACTGTTAGGGGGTACTTGAGGACTGGGTTGGGAACCACTGCTCTAAGTGATCCAATGCATAAATTGAGGATTGTCCCTCACCGCATGCAATCACCCAGGGCCGCCATCAGGGCATGATGGTTGTCATGGGCCCGGTGGTCCTGGGGGGCCCGGACTGCTCAGGTCGTCCAGGGCCCACACATTCAGTGGCGTACATACCGGGGGTCGCAGGGGGCCCGGCCGCCCTGTGATCCGGTATGTACCCACTGTGGCCAGCCACTTCTCCTGGGGGGCCCAGCAGCCGGTCACCTCAGGGCCCCCCGAGGCTGGCCCTGGTGTCACCCGGCGGGCAGGCTGGCAGGCGCGCAAGGGAGCATTCTCCCCTGTGTGCTTCCTCTTCAGCTCCCTCGCGCACCGCACTGATGCTGGAGCCGGAAGATGATGTCATCTTCCGGCTCCGGCATCAGTACGTGGCGCGCGAGGGAGCTGAAGAGGAAGCACTCAGCCAGGGAGAGTGCTCCCTCGTGCGCCAGCCAGCCTGCCCGCCTGGTGACACCACTGGACCCCAGGGAATCCCCTCAGCACTCCCACAGGTAGGGAGGCTGTGAGGAATGAAATTAAAAAAAAAGTGTGTGTGTGTTTGAGTGTGTGTGTGTGTGGAAATTGGAGAGGGAGGGTGAGAAGGAGGAAATTGGAGGGGGGGGGAAGAAGAAGGAAATTGGAGAGGGGGAGAAGAAGGAAATTGGAGGGGGGAGAAGAAGTTGGAGGGAGGGGGAGAAGAAAGAAGTTGGAAGGTGGGGGAGAAGAAGGAAATTGGAGAGGGGGGAGAAGAAGGAAATTGGAGAGGGGGAGAAGAAGGAAATTGGAGAGGGAGGGGGAGAAGAAGGAAATTGGAGGGGGGAGAAGAAGGAAGTTGGAGGGTGGTGAAGGAAATGAGAGGGAGGGGGGGGAGAAGGAAATGAGGGGAGGGGAGAGGAAATGAGAGGGAGGGGGAGAAGAAGGAAATTGGAGAGGGGGGAGAAGAAGGACATTAGAGAGGGAGGGGGAGAAGAAGGACATTGAGAGGAGGGGGAGAAGAAGGAAATTGGAGAGGGAGGGGGAGAAGAAGGAAATTGGAGAGGGAGGGGAGAAGAAGGGAGAGGGAGGGGAAAGAAGGAAATTGGAGAGGGGGGAGAAGAAGGAAATTGGAGGGGAGAAGAAGGAAACTGAGAGGGGGGAGAAGAAGGAAATTGAGAGGGGGGGGAGAAGAAGGAAATTGAGGAGAAGAAGGAAATTGAGAGGGGGAGAAGAAGGAAATTGGAGAGGGGGGAGAAGAAGGAAATTGAGAGGGGGGAGAAGGGAGAGGGGAAGAAGGAAATTGAGAGGGGGGGAGAAGAAGGAAATTGGAGAGGGGGGGGAGAAGAAGGAAATTGGAGAGGAGGGGAGAAGAAGGAAATTAGGGGAAGGAAATTGGAGGGGGGGGGAGAAGGAAATTGATGGGGGTAGGGGGAGAAGGAAATTGATGGGGGTAGGGGGAGAAGGAAATTGACGGGGATGGTGAGAGATTGACATCCATCACACACACAATGCACCCCACACACAGACACACATACACAAGCAATGCATCCCTTACACACACAGCAACACAGAATACTCCCCTTACACACACTCAATGCATCCCTTACAGACGCACACACTGCATCCCATACATACACAAACACACCTTGCAGCCCTTACACATACAAACACAGATTCACACAATGCATTCCTTACACACATCAGGACATCCCCTACACACTCCACCCCGTGTGAACAAACTCATTGGTGGAACATGAAGGTGGACCCTGGGACCCAGACCTTGAGCTGTGTAAAGGGCCCTAAAAAAATTGAGCTGCTTCCCGTTCTCCCCGAACATTGATTTTTGTGACCACAGTTACAAACAGCCTCCAGAGAGCCTGTTCTACACCAGACCACTGGAGCCAGACTGCAGCTAGAGCCCATTATCATCCTCATCTGGTTGTAAGTAGGCAATCTAGTATATTATTCGTGGCACTAATCTCTAATTTACCTCACATTAAAGAAACACTATAGTCCCCAGAACCACTGCAGCTTAATGTAGTGGTTCTGGTGTCTATAGCCTGTCCCTGCAGGCCTTTTAATGTAAACATGGCGGCACTGCAGCACTGGCGTTAGTTAACATGGCAGTTCATATGGGTGGGGCATTGTGATGGGGGTCACATGGGGGGGGCGGCAAACTTAACTTTTGCCTAGGGCGGCAAAAATCCTTGCACCGGGCCTGCAGACACTGCATCCCTGTGGGCGGACTCGGGGGGGGGGGAGCACTTTGGGCGGACTCGGGTGCAGGCACCGGGGGGCCCAGACCTTGAGCTGTGTCAGGGGCCCCAAAGTTTCTGATGGCAGCCCTGCAATCACCACTCGGGTTTCACTAGCAGAAATCTGAAGTCCCACTGGGACTCCTGAGAGAAGAGAGCCTATTTGGCTCTGGCAGCCTTGAGTGCCATGCATGGTACACATAGGTTGCTGACCCCTGTAATAGGACAACTGAGAAAAAAATACAAAGAGAATGAATCAAGGTTTTTGCATACAGCGCCTTAATTTGCATAGAGAATTGGGTAAAAGCCTTTTAAATTTAGGAGTCAGTGTGCATCAATAACATAATGCTGAATACAATTTGTAATTATGTGACAGCGGGCTAGATTTAATATATATGTAGTGCTAGCAGAAATGGTAGCAAATGTATAGATTTTCTTTAAATTCTATAAAGACGTTTTCTCTCTCATCAAATTCTCTTTAGCTTAGAAGGTTTTGCCAATGGTATGAACATATAGGAGTACAACGCTGCGCCAAACCAAAAAATGAATCAATTTGCAAAATAATATAGGATATATTTATAGTCCCAAAAATAAAACTTCATGTTCACATGTATTAGTGCCTCTATAGTAAAGGTAAGTGCAATTTGACGTGTTTGATAGAGTGTGGCTTTCTTAAGCCTGAAAAATGTATCTTACGTTCGTTTCTCAGATGTCCATATATATATATATATATATATATATATATATATATATATATATATATATATAGAAAAGACAAAAAATAGGAGAATCAAATAGTGCAATATGCCTAATATAGTAGATATAGTAGATATAATAAATTAAAATTTCTCTCACATTTGTTAGAGCTACCCCTCGCTGTCTCATTAAAGATTTTACTTTTAAGCACAAGCAGCATGGTAAATGGTTAGTGTAGGACCCACCTAAGAGGTTTGCCTTGACGTGGCAGGTGAGCCCTGACTTGAACGGCCATTGGAGTGATACTAAAAAACCTCCAGTTATTTAAATATGCATAGGGATTTGGGAAAGTGAACAAGTATCTTTTTTTTATTCTACGTATTTGGGCTGATGTGTACTATAGTCATTGCTGCTGCTTAATTTTGAATATTACAGGAGATAAACACTAAATTGTACGGACAAGCCAGAACAAGAAAACCAAAAGAGAGGATAAACAAAAAGACTAGCCAGGTTAGTTACAATGAGACTATAAAATATATGAACACTTTATAGGGTAACAGAGAATCATAGGAGGTTCGAAGGTATGACTGGTGTGTTCCAATAGATGCAAATCATAACTATGTGTGGGACTATAAAGCATTCAGGATGGGGATATGAAGAAGGAGAAATAGAGGTGAAACAACATTACACTGCCAGGCAAGACGGTAAGCTGTCTGGACCACAGGAACTGGCAACGCCACAGCTTGGCCAGTTTACTCCAATATAAATTAATTTGGCACTATAAGCTTTAATGCGGGTAACCAAAATGTTTGTTGGAAGGCTTATAGTTCTAATATTTAATATGTCATTACCCATGAACCTTGCCAGATTAAATCTAAATAAATGGATTGTACACAGTACAGGAGACCGTTTCTTCAGAAGGATATTGATACTTTGGAGAGTGCAGAGAAGGACTACTAAACTGGTTCATGGATTGCAGGATAAATCCTTTCATAAACCAGGAAATATTAAAGGATCTTAACATGTATAGCTTGGAGGAAAGACGAGACAGGGGGGATATGATAGAAACATTTAAATATATAAAGGGAATCAACACAGTAAAGGAGGAGACTATATTTAAAAGAAGAAAAACTACCACAACAAGAGGACATAGTCTTAAATTAGAGGGACAGAGGTTTAAAAATAATATCAGGAAGTATTACTTTACTGAGAGGGTAGTGGATGCATGGAATAGCCTTCCAGCTAAAGTGGTAGAGGGTTACACAGTGAGAGAGTTTAAGCATGCGTGGGATAGGCATAAGGCTATCCTAGACTTAAAGGACCACTATAGTGCCAGGAAAACATACTCGTTTTCCTGGCACTATAGTGCCCTGAGGGTGCCCCCACCTTCAGGGACCCCCTCCCACCAGGCTCTGGGGAGAGGAAAGGGGTTAAACTTACCTTTTTTCCAGCACCGGGCGGGGAGCTCTCCTCCTCCTCTCCGCCTCCGATCCTCCTCTTCGGCTGAATGCGCATGCGCGGCAGGAGCTGCACGTGCATTCAGCCAGTCTCATAGGAAAGCATTTATACATTGCGATTTTCACAGTGAGAAGACGCCAACGCCTCTAGCGGCTGTCAATGAGACAGCCACTAGATTCTTTAGAGGCTGGATTAACCCATTTATAAACATAGCAGTTTCTCTGAAACTGCTATGTTTATAAAAAAAAAGGGTTAATCCTAGAGGGACCTGGCACCCAGACCACTTCATTAAGCTGAAGTGGTCTGGGTGCCTAGAGTGGTCCTTTGAGATAAGTCCAGGGACTAATGAAAGTATTTAGAAAATTGGGCAGACTATATGGGCCAAATGGTTCTTATCTGCCGTCACATTCTATGTTTCGATGTGTGATAGAATTGATGATGATAATGTATAGCAATAGCTCCTGCATCTTGTATCGCTACTAATAAAAAGTTAAGTTGTTTTTGTCTACGTGTGTGCTGCAAGAACAATGTGCTGACAAGAAGCAGTTTTGTACAGAATTAAAACTGTTACAGGGAACACCACCTAAAGATAGCGTGCAAGGCCAACAAATCACGTTAAAAGTATCATGTGAAAACAGTGCCTTCTTTGTTTGAACTGTATAAATATGCCCCGCTGAAGCATTAAAAATAGAATCATCTTTATACCGACTTGGTCCGTGTTAAATGATTTCTCCGAGCTCTTAAAAACTATGCATGCTAATTTAGAGCCTAAATCATACAGAAATCAGGAGTCTCCTGACATACGTTTCTATGTTAATGAAGCGTTTTACAACTAAATCTACAAAAATAACTAAAAGCAGATATATATCTGGGGAGGAAACCTGGGCCAGTGCCCCAATTTACCCCTGATCTGTCAGATTGGCACCCATACATATTTTATGTGAATGTAGCACGGGGATAAAGCAGATACAAAGATAAAGTGTTTCTCTTTGTCCATTTGAAGTATTGGGAGGTATGAGCATATGCCTTTGTAGGTGTTGAAGGATTCATTTTCATTACTTAATGGACTAATAAAATTAATTTTTGTTGGGATTTGTGGCATGTGCAATAAATAGTGCCCACTACTGGCTCAGGAAGCAGAGGTAATTCAGGTTTTACTGGTCTCCAATGCTTATTTCGTTCTAGTAAAAACTGCAGAATGAAGATTATTTCTGATTGCAGTAGACACATTTCCCATGATGTAAACACAGCCATACCTTGTATCCTTTCATAAATGCTAAAGTAATGGACTCGAACCTCTATTTTTAAAAGAGCTGGTAACCTAATTATACAAAATGAAAAATATAATGAAATGTTGCATTATTTGTCATATATGGGGAAAAAAATATCAAATTTCTACCTCTGATAATGTGCTAAATTGGCTCCAGATAGTCAATAGCACCATGGAACCCCCCTCCATGCCATCCCTCAGTTCACTCTCCCTGACTGCCCTACCCCTTCGGGCAAAGTCCTCCCTGACCTCTCTCCCCTTCTGGTTGAACGTCTGGAGAAATGGATCAACGTGGATGAGGGGCTGTAAGTAGGCGCAGGTCGCCGTAGGCACTAGTGGGACGGCCATCTCATGTATAGAACCACAATTTCAAAACTGTGTAGAGTAGGCCACAAGAGTGCACCAATGGGAACCGGGATAACCGCCGCTGGTCTGGGGAGGAGAGGGAGTGGAAGGGGAACAGGGCTGAAGAACAGCTGTCGCAGACACCAGTAGCTCCAAGCTGGGAGATCATCTGTTTCTCCCATTAGTGAATCACACCAGATGTGCAGGTCGCAAAACTATTCCAGGCCACAGGTTATGCAGTGGGACTATAACTCTAGAGCACTCTAACATTTAGGTTCAGGTGGGTACTTGTTTCACAACCTCTGGAGATAGAATCACAGCATAAATCATGGTATTCAAGCATCTTCTGAGGAGCTCTCACTATGTGCGTCTATTGACCATGATGCCCCCCCCCCCAATATGGATTAATTTAATGAGATGTAATCTATATCAAAAGTTCTAAAAGTGCAGCTTGTTTTCAGTGGTGTTTTGCACCACAATTGTTTTTATGGGACATTCCAGACCCCTAAAGCAATTTAGCTTGCTGAAATACATTGTGTGAAGAGTGCGTCCTCTATTTTTTTACTTTTACAAAAAAAGAGCACAAAATTTCAATATAATTTGAAATTAAAATAAATTAACCTTGTTTCACCCTCCTTGCTTTCAATCAAACAATAGGTCATGTTACTTCCTGGTTGTTTAGTTCAATGGAGCTAAAATCAAGAGCCAGGTAAATGCTCAAGACACCTGCCTTGCAAAGACTTAATTGAGTTGCTTTGAGATATCTGTGATTGGGTAGCCACAGAAAGTCTGGGCGGAGTTAGAAGGGGAGGACCTGCAGACAAGAAATTTGCAGCTTTTGCAAGTTATTTTTAGATAAACGCCAAATGAAAAAGTGCATGATTAAATGTGTGCATGTTTTCATTGGGGTATATCTACTATACTGTGATTTTTTTTTTTTTTTGGGGCAGAAAAGTGTCCTTTTAATGTAGGGCCTCTTAGACTTGAGAGCTGGTGTTCTGGATGGCCATTAAAAAATCTGAAATGTAAGTATTTGAGTCCCGCTTTCAGACCAAAGAATACTCTTATTATTTGCACTGTTAATAACGGACATATAACTGACAAACATAACGGACAAAGTCAAGAATTAGCCACTTGGCACTCACGGGACTAAAATCAGCAAGAGGTTCCTTTTGAACCCAGCAGTCTAGATCCTGACAAAATATAATGTTAAAGGATTTGTTGTGAAAAACATCACTAATCTGATCTGTGCTGAGCTCTCTGACCAAGGTTAAACAAAAAAAATTACAAAGAAAAGGGTCTCCATGCCAAGATGTCTTGTTTGTTTATTTTACTGTCTGTTTTATCAGAAAATGCTGAATTAATTAATAAGAAGTTAAAGTGGAATGCTTACCAGCGATTTCTAGTGTATTTGCATTTATGTAAGTTAGTCAAATTTAATTTCATGTGCAAAATATGATATAACTGATGTAATTTCAAAGTAGCACATATTGTTTGTATTTTAGAACAATACAAAAATTAAAAAATAAATAAATAATACAAAGAAGGGTGACAGAGACAGTTGCCTCCAGATAATGCTGCCACTATTGTGTGTAACGGCAGTCATGGTACATGCGGTGGGTAGTGATGTCCCGAACGGTTCGCCACAAACTCATCATTGAGTAAACTTTGACCCTGTACCTCACAGTCAGCAGACACATTCCAGCCAATCAGCAGCAGACCCTCCCTCCCAGACCCTCCCACCTCCTGGACAGCTCACTAAGAATGCAGCTTCAAAATGGAGGTGGGAGGGTCTGCTGCTGATTGGCTGGAATGTGTCTGCTGACTGTGAGGTACAGGGTCAAAGTTTACTCAATGATGAGTCCGTGCGAACCGTTCGGGACAACACTAGCGGTGGGCTTTTGCATTTCTGGTAGCAATCTTGGAGGGAGCAGAGGTTAGCATTTATTGTAATCTCTATTTGGGGTTGGTTTTATCAGAACAACATATAGATTATACACATATACCTACCTCAAGCTTACCCTATTGTTGGTTACTGCATCATAGACAATATATACAACTACACAGCTGGCTTATTCACTTAACACCACATTGTATTTAATTACAAAAATAACTCACAGTGAGTGGATGTCATAAAGTGCTTCAATACTATACAAAGTGATAAAAAACAGAACTTTCCCTTCCTTTCCCCGAATGGCGATACAAGTCACTTCCAGCCTCTTGTGAAGACTGTAGAGAGGAGTAAGGGCAGAATGCCAATATATACTGTGATTTGACTTAGAACATTGTGTTATTGTGGAAGCCGAATGGGAGCAATCACTTAAATAGGAGCACCTGGATCTATTGCAAACTGAGGAAGCTGCATCCAGCGAAACACGTCTTGGCATTGGGAGAATTGGACTAACAGGACTTTGATAAGTGTATTCTATACTTGTTTCTTTTTGTTTTAATAGTTTTTATGTTTTTGACATCAAAGTGTTTCCACCTTAGAGCCAAGGAAAAACAGGGCTAAGGAAGGTGAGAGCAGTGGTGTACTAAGAGGTTGGGAAGGGAGAGGCAGCCCACTACGGACTAATTACAATCTGAATTATGAAATGTAGGTTCATTTGCCAAACCATCCCTAGGGTGAATTGGAGAATTTCATCAAATTAGTTATTTTTGTCTATAATTTACAATTAATTTTTCAATTCATTACATTTCACAGTTTAATGTATAAAGGTTAAAGAAATTGCAAGTACTGCTATTGTCCCAGTATAGGCTCTCTCTCTACACCTCCAAACCCCCTTCTGCTTCTCTCTCCACCCATCCAAACACCATCTTTGTCTCTCCACCTATTGACCCCATCCGTGTCTCTTCACCTGTTGACCCCATCCGTGTCTCTTCACCTGTTGACCCCCATCCGTGTCTCTTCACCTGTTGACCCCCATCCGTGTCTCTTCACCTGTTGATCCCCCATCCGTGTCTCTTCACCTGTTGATCCCCCCATCCGTGTCTCTTCACCTGTTGATCCCCCATCCGTGTCTCTTCACCTGTTGATCCCCCATCCGTGTCTCTTCACCTGTTGACTCACGTGTGTATCTCCCCACCTTTTGACCCCCATCTGTGACTCTCTACCTGTTGACCCCATCTTGTAGCCTGTCCTACAATGTAACTTCAACTGTACTTATTGTGGTTGAAAAATAAACACAAGACTTGCTCTGTGAAAATCTTTGTTGTGGCTAGACCACTTCGTCCAAAAATAAAAAAACTAAAAGAGTGCAAAAAGAAATAAATACATAAATTAATAAATAAATATAATCAGATATTTTATATTTATTAAATATATAGATTTTTTTTATTGCTCTGTCTTTCCCTCTATTCAATCAATCATATTTTTTCCTATCAATCAATTTTTTTAAAATTTTGTTTCATGGGTGGAATTCCAAATCATGAATTAAAAAAACAAAACAAAAAAAAAAACATGATTTGTTTGGTTTGTGATTCTGTAACATTTCAGCTCTTATTTAGGAAATTCATGTCAGCTCCCGATCGGCCCAAATTTGTACGAATTGCAGTTTGCATCAAAACTAATCTGCTAGTCTTCTAAACAAATCCAGATATGAAATCTGACCAGATATCTCCAGATATGAAATGGTGCAGTGTGTGTCAGACGCTACACTTTGAATACATCTGTAGTGCTGAGAGCATGTATCAACACGATAAGCTAAAATTAGCCGATTTCCTGGAATCTCAGTTATTAATGTTTATTTCAGCTCCAAGCGGAGCAATAGACTTTGCTTTTATTATAGAAGCAATAGAACAGATTTTTCATTTATTATGTCTGCTTCCTGTGATAATGATTTGTTCTCACTCTTTTGTCCTAGAAAGGCAGATCACATTCAATTATTTGAAAGAATGTACCTGTGTACATTTATATGCTATGTGTTTATAAATGGATTGAGATGTGGTTATAGGAAAGAAGGAAAGAAAGAAAGAAAGAAAGAAAGAAAGAAAGAGAAAAAGAGAAAGAAAGAGAGCGAAAGAAAGAGAGCGAAAGAAAGAGAGCGAAAGAAAGAGAGCGAAAGAAAGAGAGCGAAAGAAAGAGAGCGAAAGAAAGAGAGAGAAAGAAAGAGAGAGAGAGAAAGAGAGAGAGAGAAAGAGAGAGAGAGAAAGAAAGAGAGAAAGAAAGAGAGAAAGAAAGAGAGAAAAAGAGAGAGAAAAAGAGAGAAAGAAAGAGAGAAAGAGAGAGAAAGAGAGAGAAAGAGAGAGAAAGAAAGAAAGAAAGAAAGAGAGAGAAAGAGAGAGAAAGAGAAAGAAAGAGAGAAAGAGAGAGAGAGAAAGAGAGAGAAAGAGAGAGAAAGAGAGAGAGAAAGAAAGAGAGAAAGAGAGAAAGAAAGAGAAAGAAAGAGAGAAAGAAAGAGAGAAAGAAAGAAATAAAAATAAAGAGAAAGAAAAAGAAAAAGAGAAAGAAAGAAAGAAAAAGAGAGAGAAAAGAGAAAGTCAGAAAGAAAAAAAAAAAAAAGAGAAAAAGAAAAGTGTTTTCACTCCAGTATTATCATGTCACTACACTTTGGGTATGGACCTTTCTCCATGACTCTGAGCTAGAAACTAAGTCACTCACAATCTCTATAATTTGAAGACAAATCTGATTTCCTCTTTGTCACTCTATAATACAGTAATCAAATCTTTTTTTTTTTTTTAAATAATAGATTGTTTGCAGAAGTACAAAGTCTTGGACATCACCTGGTCACAGTGCCCAAGGGATTCTAGTTTTCAAACATAGTAAGGGGTGCAAGGGAGTTTTGGCAGGCTTGGTCATCAAGATTATCTTGTCTCCTTTAAAATCTGCCCATCATATATGTTGCAGTGTAGAAAAAAAATACATAACATCAAAAGTGATGCATGTACAGGTCAGCCATTACATATTGCTTTGTGGAGACACTTTGGTACTGGCTAAAACTCAGTACAGGATATGAGATGGTCAAACATCCCTTTAAAAGTGTAATTTTCCATTTATTTAAAAAAAAAAAAAAAAAAAAAAAAAAGACACTGTCAATTGTACATTCACAGAATTGCAGAATGAATTGGGCTAATTATAGATTGGAAATGTAAAACAGTTTAAGCATATTATAGAAACAAGAAGGGGTCAGTTGAAGGCGAAAAGCTAAACATACGTTCAGCTGTCTAGTGATGAGTTGTTAGTCATCCCATTTCAGTTTTGCAATTTTTGTACCACGTTCAGATTAGACACTACCATTTACCAATCTAATCAGAGACCGGTTTATTTTCTATGCACTCTTGGACAAAGAAATACTACCTACATATGTCTCGTCTACACCACTGGAGGAAAGGAAACCGAGAGTATGAAAAATAGTGTGTGTTTGACAGATCTGCAGGCCAAACCTTTACCTCGCAACTAACTAATCATTTTCTAGAGCAGGGGTGCCCTAAAGGTAGATCCCCAGATGTTTTTAAACTACAGCTTCCATTCAAAAGGCATGCAAAGCATCATGGGAGTTGTAGTCAGTGGCGTACATACCAGGGTCGCAGGGGTCGCGGCTGCGACCGGGCCCGGCCCACCAGGGGGCCCGGCCGCCCCTGCGACCCGGTATGTACGCCCAGGGCCAGCCTCTTCCCCTGGGGGGCCCAGGAGCCGGCCACCCCAGGGCCCCCTGAGGCTGGCCCTGCTGACCCCGGGCGGCCGGTCGGGCAGGCAGGCGGGCGCGCGAGGGAGCACTCAGTGCTTCCTCTTCAGCTCCCTCGCGCACCGCACTGATACCGGAGCCGGAAGATGACGTCATCTTCCGGCTCCGGCATCCCTACGCGGCGCGCGAGGGAGCTGAAGAGGAAGCACTGAGTGCTCCCTCGCGCGCCCGCCTCCCGGACCGGCCACCCGCCCAGCAGCAGCAGCACCACTGGACCCCAGGGAATCCCCCCAGCACTCCAAAAGGTAAGGAGGCTGGGGGGATTAAATAAAAAAAAAAAAAAAATAGTGTTAGTGTTTGAGTGTGTGTGAGTGTTAGAGTGAGTGTTAGTGTGTGAGTGTTAGTGTGTGTGTGAGTGTTAGTGTGTGTGTCTGCTAGTGAGTGTTAGTGTGTGTGAGTGGTAGTGAGTGTTAGTGTGTGTGTCTGCTAGTGAGTGTTAGTGTGTGTGTGTGTCTGCTAGTGAGTGTCAGTGAGTGTGTTACTGTGTGTGTCTTACTGAGTGTGTGTGTGTTAGTGAGTCTGTTTGATGTCTGTTAGTGAGTGTGTGTTTGTCAATGAGAGTGTATGTTTTGTGAGTGTGTATGTCTGTCGCTGACTGTGTCTCTGTCAGTAAATGT
>OW240924.1:65410491-65437991 GCA_933207985.1 Pelobates cultripes
GTAGGGGGGAGATGAGGGTGACAGTGTAGGGGGGAGATGAGGGTGACAGTGTAGGGGGGAGGTGAGGATGACAGTGTAGGGGGAAGGTGAGGATGACAGTGTAGGGGGGAGGTGAGGGTGACAGTTTAGGGGGGAGGTGAGAGTGACTGTGTGGGCTGGGGAGTGAAGGTGACAGTGACAATATGGGGAGAGGTGAGGGTGACAATATAGGGGGAGGTGAGGGTGACAATATGGAGGAGTGTGAGGGGGGAATGATGGTGACAGTGTGGGAGGAAGTTTAGGGTGACAGTGGGGGAGAGGTGAGGGAGAGAGTGTGGAGGGGAGTGAGTGTGACAGTGGAGGGGAGGTTAGGGTGACCGTGTGGGAGGGAGTTTAGAGTGACAATGTGGGGGGGAGGTTAGGGTTACAGTGTGCAAAGGAGGTGAGGGTGACAGTGTAGGGGGGAGGTTAAGGGTGACAGTATGTAGGAGGTAGGTTAGGGTGACAGTATGTTTGAGGGAGGTGATGGTGACAGTGGGGGGAGATGATGGTGACAGTGAGTGGAGGCAAGGGTGACAGAATGTGGGAGGGAGGGGAGGATCACAGTGCGGGGGGGGTTACAGTGACAGTATGGGGGATGTGAGGGAGGTTAGGGTGACAGTAGGGGGAAGGTTAGGGTGACAGTGTGGGAGGGAGGTGAGGGTGACAGTGTGGGAGGGAGGTTAGGGTGACAGTGTCGGAGGGAGGTTAGGGGCGGACAGGTGGGAGGGAGGGAGGGAGGTGAGGGTGACAGTGGGGAGGGAGGGAGGTGAGGGTGACAGGGGAGGTGAGGGGTGACTTGGGAAGTGAAGGTGACATTGGGGAGGTGAAGGTGATATAGAAGGAGGCTAGGGGTGACAGTGTGGAGGAAGGTTAGGGTGACAGTGGGGGGAGGTGAGGGTGACCGTGTAGGGGGGGAGATGAGGGTGACCGTGTAGGGGGGAGGTGAGGGTGACTGTGTAGGGGGGAGGTGAGGGTGACAGTGTAGGGGGGAAGTGAGAGTGACTGTGTGGGCTGGGGAGTGAAGGAGAGTGACTGTGTGGGCTGGGGAGTGAAGGTGACTGACAATATGGGGAGAGGTGAGGGTGACAATATGGGGGAAGTGAGGAGTGTGAGGGGGGAATGATGGTGACAGTGTGGGAGGAGGTTTAGAGTGACAGTGTGGTAGGGAGGTTAGGGTGACAGTGTGGAAGAGAATCTAGGGTGACAGTGGGGGGGGAGGTGAGGGAGAGAGTGTGGAAGGGAGTGAGGGTAACAGTGTGGGAGGGAGGGGAGTGTGACAGTGGAGGGGAGGTTAGGGTGACAGTGTACAGTGTGGGAGGGAGTTTAGAGTGACAATGTTGGGGGGAGGTTAGGGTTACAGTGTGGGAGGGAGGTTAGGGTGACAGTGTGGGAGGGAGGTTAGGGTGACAGTGTG
This sequence comes from Pelobates cultripes, assembly GCA_933207985.1. Taxonomy (NCBI): domain Eukaryota; kingdom Metazoa; phylum Chordata; class Amphibia; order Anura; family Pelobatidae; genus Pelobates; species Pelobates cultripes. Next base: position 65,411,927 of record OW240924.1, read on the forward strand.
GGAGGGAGGTTAGGGTGACATGGGGTGTACAGTGTGTGGGAGGGAGACGAGGATGACAGGGAAGGGTCACGGTGACAGTATTTGGGAGGAGGGGGATAGCCATTAAAATACTTTTTGTGCAGTCGCTTGTGATCCACTGGTCTCTTCTCTTTCCTTTCCTTCCTCCCTGGTGGTCCAGTGGCACATGATGTCCTGTCTGCAGCTCTATGATCTTGCCAGACATGATCTTGGGAGATATGGCACAGTAAGTCTCAGAGCGCTACCCCGGTAACCCGCTGTAGTGCTCTGTGATTGGCTGAGCTCGCTGACAGTCACTGCATGGTCTGCAGCTCTGCCCGCGGCGGAGGCAGAGCTGCAGACCGGATAATGCGTAGGGCTTTATCCCTGTTTTAGAGGGGTCACGCACCCAGCGGCACATATTGTAAATGCTGGTCCCCCTCTTGGTGTCGGGGACTGTCTCCTGAGTCCCCGGTGTGGGTCAGCACGACCCACCAAAAATCAGCCGGCGTCCCACAGTTTGGGAAACCATAGCTTAGATTATATTGTCCTTTAGAAAACGCAATGAACTATAGTTAGTATTATCAGTATTTTTTTTTACTTCAGTGGACCTGCCCGTCTGAGACCAGGTGCTCTTACTTCTCTGGTTACCTTCTCCTCAATTATCAAATCATTTGAAATCTGCAAAGCTTATTAATATACAAGTCACAGCAGGTCAGGATGTCAACACGCAAAACCTAAACCCAAGTAGGAATAATCCAGTCATCGAGTGGCTGGGATGAACAGTAAAAACAGTCAAAACACAAGTCAAGGACAAGGGTAGGAGAAAACAGTACAAAACAGAATAAAACCAAGCTTGGAGCTCAGAGATCTGGATTAACCAAACTATATGAACACTTCAAGCCATAGCTACTTGAGTCAGCTAGAACCACAGCAAAGCATCTAGCTAGAGGAAGAACAGGTACGTTAAATACGCAATGATAAAATCTGTTTGCTCCATTCCTGTGCGCCTAAAGGTACAGGAGAAACATGGAGGAGGCCTCATGTCACCATTGATGCTGGAAAGACTCGACTGATAACTAGGATCTGCACGGGTTGTTCTGAGTCAATCCAATAGTGTTGCAAGGAAGTTGCAACCCTTTAAGATCTGTATGAACACTTTGAGTTACATAGGCTGAAATTAAACGTGTCCATCAAGTTCAGCCTTCTTTACATCTGTTTTTTGCCGTTGATCCAAAAGAGTTGTTTTAATAAAGACATCAAAATGATTCAATCCTAAATCAGTATAAAATGCTGTGTCATAAAAGACGTCTTGAGGAAGGGAGACCGTTTTGTCATGCACAAAGAAGGTGTTGCTTTCATGCAATGATATTTTCGAGTGCTCTACACTTGAGCAGAGCATTATATAGAATCCTGTCCATGTACGCACCTGACTTGCACAAATTACACAAACCCCAGAAGCCCCACCTTCATCCCAAGCAATGAAGGGTAGTGAAGAAGGGGGCATGCAAATTAAGCAGTTGGTAGAGGGGTATGCCAACCACACTGGCCAGCCCATCTCAAGGTAGCCCATGAAGAGAGTGCTATTACAGCTGAATGTCCTAAGTTCAGTTTGTGCTATATGAGCACATCTTACGATCCATGTTAGGGGTTATTTCTCTGGTGTCCTCAAAAAAGAGAACACAAAGGTTTAAACCTGGGACAATGGCAGGCCTCCCAACAGTCCCGCTTTTGGCAGTATGGTTCTAATTTCAGGGTCCTGTCCAGTTTTAGTTCCCTGGTGTCCTCTGTCAGTTGTCGCTAGACAGGACCCGCCCACCCAATTCTGATTTGGGGGGTCAGTATGTTGGGACATATGCAATAGAACAGGAGTAAAGATTTGGGACGGTTGGACATTTGTGCCCAAAATAATATAATTTTCATGGTTGCATGAATCAATACACAGTTATTTTCATGAAGCACGATTAAACAGCTGTGTTTGATGGTGCAATTCATGCCGTTTTGTTACCATTTTCTTTTGCGTAAAAAGATAGAGGGAAAATTATCTGTAATTGAAAATATGACAAGGTTATTTCAATAGACTTCAAAAAAACCTGGTATATAAAATAAATAAATAAATAAAAAAATAAAAAAATAGTGTCTCACTAGAGGTAATGTTCATTTTCAGATAAAATAATCCTTAGCAAACTGGATTAATCCCTTGTTGAATTTCCTGAACTATGCTGAATAAAAGAGATAATTTTTCTTTATTCATGGGCTTATGTGTTGTGTTTTTTTTTTTTTTCAATTCTAACTTATCAAAATAAGCTTTTAAATATTTCTATTCATTTGGATTAAAAGTACAACATCAAAGTTGAAGAATTATTTAACGAGCAAGTTTCTGTGTATATTTATTGAAAAGGCAAAATGTTTTCTGTGCATGCCATGTATTTATTCATTTGTAGCTCTGCAAAGACACCCTATGTAGATTTGCCATTGTTTTGGTTATTTGCCCAAATAGATTTTGTCTGATTAATCATGGCTCTATTTTAGTTCCATAGAGATAGAATCTTTATGCAATAGTCACATTAACGATGTTGGAATTTCACTAAAATTCCAACCCAGTCACAAAGATATTCGTAAACATTAGGAGACAAAGTAGGGACTACTTTGACCTATGCATTTTTCCTAAGCTTTACAAAAAGGCAGAGCTACCGGCGTCAAATTTTTTAATTGTCTCGTGGGATCCTCCATAGACATCAGTGTTGTATTCTTGTGCATGCGCGAGAGTACAGCACGGACATGGGTTTCTAGCAGATGAAGCACCAGGATCTGAAGACTGTCCCTCATTAGATGATGGTGGCAGCCTTGAAGAACAGCTTCAAATAAGTAAAACCTACCTTTTACTGAACTCCTGGGCCACCACACACCAACTGGATTTTGGGCCACCACACACAAACTGGTGTTTGCAAAATATACTGAAACGCAGAAGATGAGAACCACTTTAAAGTGTCAAGAGTACCAAAAAGTGTCAAGAGTACCAAAAAATCCTAAAAACAAAGCATAGAGAGAGAGCAAAGAAAACATTGGACAGTAGCATATTACCAATCCTTTGAGTGGTAGATAGGAAAAGGAAATCATGGTCAAGAAAACGCTTCAAACAAAGCAAGCTAGAAAGTCATAATACTGATCAGTCAAATTGGGTCAAGGAGTACCAGGAAGACTGCGGTCACATGGACAAAACTGGGTCAAAGCCAACATAAGCCAGTGGAGGTCATTATATTTGCATCATTTGAATGACGTAGAGCAGGGGTAGGCAACCTTTTAGCAGCACTATGCCGATATAGGATTGTGATGTCCCGTAGCGTGCCGATCCTATTTTTTTAAATTGAGGTGTGTATGCTGCCGTATTCTGCTTGTGTTATTTGTACTGTAATTGCTTTGTATCATTGTATTTGTGCATATATGAGCTATTATATTGTATATGTTCATTAGTAGTTTATGGTATTGTGTATGATACATATGAATGTGGGCTGTGTATGAGGGCTGCTTGTGGAATTGTGTGTGGATGGATATGTCACCTTGTGTGTTTGGTAGTGTGTGTGTGTATGTGTGGGGGCTGTTTGGGGTATTGCATGTGAGGTGCTGCATTCGGGGTTGTGTGCATGTATGTGGATAGTTAGTGGTGTTGCTTTTGTGGGGATTGTGTGTATGTTTGTGTGTGGGCTGTTCGTATTATTTGTATGAGGGGAGGGTTATTTCTGTGTACATCTAGCAGTGTGGGTGGCTTCCCTGGGTTCCAGTGGGGACCAGGCTGGCCAGGTATAACTCAAATATAGGAGCTGCAACAGCAGCTGCAAGCTGCTCTACTACAGTGTGGATTCCCATTCACAAGTGCTGGGAGGAATCACTTCCTCTACGTGCTGGAATGCATAAATTGAGGATTGTCCTTCACCACCTCTTCGTATTAGCAGATATCTGAAGTTTCACTGGGACTTCTGATAGGACAGAGCCTGTTTGGCTCTAGTGGCCTTGAGTGCCGTGCAAAGACACCTCGAGTGCCGTGCATGGCACTAGTGCCGTAGGTTTCCTACCCCTGACGTAGAGAATGGGACAGGTAACGTACTCTGAACATAGGTGTCCATTGCCAAAATTGGTGAGATGTTGGCAATATAGGAGATGCAGGGTACTTTTGCAAAATGACAACACATCTGCATCACACAGGTTACACGTACCCAGCACCTTTAAATTTGATAACGCTACAGGAATTGTAATAGTAATAATAATCTGAGTATGGAAATTTTAAAAAGAATCAAAAATCCACTTAAAATGTTTTATATGCAAATCTGTTTGTTAGTATGAAGTAAAATCACAAACAAAGAAAATATCACCAAATAATGAAGTTGGCTGTAGATATAACAATTTGTGTGTCCAATGTGGCCTTACTTTAATTCTCAACATTAATATATGTCATCAAAGCAAAACTTATTGGACGGTTTTGCAGACTTTAATTATTCACAGAGATAATCAATATCGGTCAGGGAAGGTTTTCGGTGTTAGTCTGCTAGGTTACACTCAGTTTGGCTTTCCGGTCTGTGTTTTAACTCTTCATCCTTTTAACTGCTAACCCAGATACTGCTACAAGAGCTTCCAGGTTTCACGTTCTCCTTTCAGCTATTGTCTTCTCAAGGCTTTGATTCCTGGGTCTCAGACGACCCAGCATACTATTGAATATTACCTTGGTTTCTGCACTCTGCCAATGTATTTTTGCTAAAATCTGCTTTCATTCTTACCTCCATAACACTCTCAAAGGACTTCCATAGGGCTGTCCTTGTTTTATAGAACGCACGTTCTGTCCTAATCTTTAAAAATACATAAAATTCACAATTGAATGGATTATTTTCTTCCTAACTTTGCTCTGGTCTCAATTCACGTCACGTGTCATCTTAGTGTTTGCTCTAACTATAACATACCTGATCACTCTATAGCCAATACATAGGTCAAATCATTATAGAAGTAATGTATATAGTTAGATAAGAATGGTATAATTGGCAATCTATCTACTCGTCTGAATACAGCACACATTAGGTTTTTAAAAAAACTAATATTTTTGTTCTGCGTTTACATGTGCTGGATAATCCCCATCGCCCCAAATGTGGGAAGGGTAACAAGTGTGCTCAGACCAAGCTCAACTCAGTATTTGTATAGTGGGAGGTTGGCCACCATCTCCAAACAGGCTGAGTGCAAGAGCTAAAACAGCTCTCACCTTGCAAGTAACCTTTCCATATGGTTGCCCCAAAGCAGGGGGGGGGGAACTCAAATCTGTGAGTCCACACACCATGCGTTGTGTGTTCAGTGCAAGTGGTTTTTGGTTTGCTTTAAGACACGTTTCATGAAAATATGCAGTTGAAAAGGTTTATAGGTCAATTAGAAGAATGTAGCCCACCATTGATTAAGAAAGAATGCAAGTGAAACATTCCAGTCATTATGTAAGGTTGACATGCTATAATATGCAAGGCTAGACAAGCTATTATACTTTAAAAATATACTGGACCATTATAATAATTATAATATACTTGTTTCAAAACCAGGATTTACATGACTACACATGCTTTAACTGCAATTAGACTATCCATAAACTAGTCCCACCTCCAGCAATGTCATTAGCCAGCCCGGAACGAGTGTTGGGGGGCTGGCCAATGTCAATTCTGTGCATATTTTTATGCAGGGCGCTAGCTAATGCTGTCATGCAATGAATGTCAGGGTCGGGGAGATGCAGAAGGCGGATGTGATTTCAGGTGCCATGGAAGGAGGATTAGAACGCAGCAGGACCTAGGTAAAAAGGCAAAATGTTACAGAATGGTTTAATCACATGCATTTAAAGGGCATCTTTGAGCACTATAACCACTTAATCGCATCAAATTAGTTATAGAGCTTGGAGTCCCCTGGCACCACACCTCCATTCTGAATTAAAATAAATGTCAAAGTGTATAACATAGAATAAGGGCAGCCTGGTCCCTCTCTGCTGCTCAGACTGACGCTCCCCCCACTTTTTTTTTAAAACTTTTTGTTATTGACAAACCACCAGAGTACCTTCCGTCCAGACTCGACCCACTCTAACAAATTCAGCAAAATAAAGACAAAGGAAAGTGCACACATGTAAGGTTTGGGCAGGTTTAATAAACCGTAACAGGCAATGTTTTGTCTCAAGAAGAGCCTTTTTCAAGCTCGAGAGACTGTTCTGACGTTGGTATGTTGCCCATTACTGTTTATTAAACCGGTCATAACATTCCATACATATTCATTCCTGCTTCATTATAATATTTCCCTTTTTGTTTGGAGTCAGCTTATGACAGTGGCCCATCTCTGGTATGGGTTGGCATGGCTGACGCAGAGTGTGATTTCTGAGGTCCAAACTGCAGGCTGCCAGGAGACCCTCAACACTGAATGAAGGGACAGTGCCAGGAGACGCCGGGCACCATAACATCTTTAATGATGTGAAGTATTTATAGTGCCTAGAGTATCCCTTTAAAGCACTAAGAGTGCAACAGTACAACAGCCTGATCTGACAATGCGATAACATTGTAAAAATTGACAACTGAAAGGAAACAACTTGAATATGAGATTGCTCATCATATGTGGCCATGCGCCACATTCCAAGTGGTCATACGTAATAATTCTCCAATAGAAAGCTAGTAGAAGTACAAAAGGGGGTTTGAAACAAGTGATACGCTAAAAGAGAGAAATATTCAGAGAGAAAGGTAAACAAATAACAAAGAAAGACAACACTTAAAGTGTGATCCTATCCCGAGACCAGGTTCTCTCTGAAGCCCAATGCACTTTCATTGACATCACAACCCTTCACTGCAGAGGGAGGGACATGCCAAAGACCAAGCTGAGAGGAACACTTGGTCGGCATGGAAAGGCGATGCCGTGTTGCCATTGGTCATCCATTGCCAGCATGCTATGCATGTCGACAGATGCCTTTTACAAACAGGACATTAGCAGCCCCTGCTAATGTTGTTACCAGAGGGAGCTTTATACCTCCGGCAGCGAAGTTCTAGTGCTTGGAGTATCCCTTTAAGGATATCAAGATTTTGTTTTTATTTATTCTTTAACATTAATATTCCTTTTTTTTTTTTTTTTTTAAGATTGTATATTGTTCTTCCATGATTCCAAATTTCTATTTTGGTTAAGTTTAAATTTAAAAGCATTATTAATCATGAAATAAAAAGTGGATTCTGGCATGCGCATTCTGATCTTTTGCAAGAAAGATCAGCATAAAAACAATGTGTACGTTCTGCGTACATATAATTACTCGTTAGTATCCCTTTATAAGAAAAAAAAAGAGACACAAAAATCCCCAGAAAAGGTAGACTGTCAGATGTTACCAACGCTTGACTCGTTATGTTTGCTCCATTTAAAAGAATTTATCAGCTGCCTGACAGCTCTACTGGAATTTTGCTTAGAGGCACATTAAATTCATGCATATGAGCCTGTGCTGTGTTGACGTGATTTGGCTTCTGTAATGAAAATGATTTTGGAATTATAAAGCACATTTAGAAAGGGAAAAAAAAAATGTAAACTGACAATTCAAATTTTCACTCTTATCGGAGTCTATGTGCAGGAATAGCTACACCCACGCACGAGGTAATTTAGATTTGCACAATTTCAGAAGGAAAAGAAAAGGCATCTGTTATTTCTCATAAGTAAATAACTATTCATGTGCACAGAAAAATAATAACTATAATTACATCTATCAGTAAATTGGAATCTTGTGGTTAGATACACTATTCTCCCTTTACTTGGTGTAGAAAGGGGAAAAAAAATGCCTTTTTGGGGATTATCATTTTACGAACGCTTTACAGCAATGGGTGCACTATGGATTTTGTGTGATTTAGTAACCTGCAAGTATCACACTCTGTTATAGATGCATGTCCTATACAATAATTGCGGGAGTTGCCTGGATGATTTAAGGTTAATCAAGCTCCCGACATAAATGTATGCCAATAACTACTGGAAAACTACCTCTGTGGTATAAGCAGAAAGTGATATTTGCACGCTTTCAAACTATCTAAGATTAGTTGTCACACTTTGTGCCAAGTTGTGTCCCCTGTTGCAGGTTCCATGCAGAAAGATTGCTATATCAACTTTGGCAATGCATAATTATACTTTACAGCCAAATCCCCATTCCAAGAATGCATAATTATACTGTAGATTTAGACTGAATGGACCATTGCCAGCGCTCAGGTGTGATCCATTTCATTATCAAGTGCCTTTAAATACAGGCCTTTTTCATTGAACTAGAATTTGAACAGTGGGGTTTCTAGATTTCCTGTTTTAGAGTCCTCTGCTTTGTTATGGCCATAGTGACTTGTGTTCTGGATTCTCTGAGACTTCTATCTGCTTGATTTCTCTGTTTCCAAGCTTAACCTTCCCTTTTCATAATCTTGGATGTCAGTGATTCTTTGGTGCAATTGTGGCCAATATTTACCCCTAGCATGGTTCTATTCATGCAAAACTGACTAGGCATGGGTCTACCCTACTCACTGAAAACGGGCCTCTGCTTGTCCTTGTTTTAATTGCCACATCTTACCCGGTCCTTCTTATCCTTTTTGATGTTCTTGTTCCTTGCATATTGTCCCTTGCAGTGCTGCCCTATGCATTAATGTTTGAAAGAGAGGTTACAAATGTGAACGTAAATGTTACGAATGTAAATGTTACAAATATGATCTGGTAATTGTGAGAACTTTAGCCAGCAGTTGACTTTGCCCAAAGTTGTAACCTAACAACACATGGAAACCTTATAGTAAAACTCCACATTTTGAACACCATACAGCAATTTTTTTCCCTAAATTTTGTCGGTGTAGGGGCTAACTCCCATTGGAAGTGCCTGCGTTCCTCATGCTTAACATCAGATATTTGCACATGTAGGCTCCTTGTAGACTCTGCATCCATAAAATATTGACAAAATTCCTTGTTCTTGTGGACATAAATTACTTCTACATGCTGATTGCAAGTACATGAAACATGATGTCCTGTATGCAGCTCTTATTGGCATAAGTACAAAAATCAATGACTAGTTCAAATTGTGCTGCCTTGATTAGTTGCGGAAAAAGAAAATCGAAATAACGCCATTGCAAGAACTCAAAATCTTTAATCGGCACAAAACAAATAGTAACAAGCAGGGGGGAAAGTCACATTAAACATCCAACGCATTTCATACCTACAGGTCCTTAAACATAGGAGATTAGTTAACAGACTTGCTCCCTACAGAATTTCAATTCTACATACAACTACATACAACCGTACAACCACACCTGGATCAGCATGAATTGAGATATCTTTTCTAGTCTGGAGCGAAATGTTGACTAATCTAACCTATTATCCCCAAAATACATTGAATTATTGTGGTCATGATATAAAATGAGCCAATTGCGGCATACATTTGAATATTTAGATAGCCAAGCAAAGACGCTCCTTTTAATAGGATTATAGTTGATGCATACCTGATTCGGCTATGATCTAAACTTTCCACGATTACTGCATCATGCCCTAGGGTTCGCTCTGTCACTATCTCCCTTACAACAGAAATGTATTACATTATTGTTTAATCTTAAAACCTTGTACAAGGCGATTAATATTTCAATTCTATGTCACAGGGTATTCTTTTTGGGATTTTTTTAGCCGGTTTCTCTGGGAGAGAGTACTCATAAAAACAATTCTATGAATTCCCGCTGCTATAAATAACAATGTTTTGAGTGTTCTCTTCTTTAATAGAGAAAGCAAAACAAAAAATAGTACTCCTTGCTGTGTCCTTGATTTGAACGGCTTCACCTTTGGTAAAATCTCAGATCTCCTGCTTTTATTTTCAGAAATAATTCACGATCTATGTCACGTGAAGCTGGTTTCTATCCAATTTATGGTACATATGGAAATATGTTTCTGCTTGTTATTTTGCATAACACAAATTTTATCTCAACAGATGGACAAACCTTCTGAGTTGAGGGGAAAAAAAAAGCATTGATTATGATATAATGTGGTTAATTTACTAAATTGGAACATTTTCAGCATTGGGTAAATAATCTGGGACTGTATTTCTTTCCCCTCAGTTTGGAAGTTTTGACTTAATATTTGCAATTAATCAACAATTTTCAGTAATCGAACCCCAATATTAAGAGTGATACAGAAACAAGCATTATATTTAGGGCAATATATAGGTGTTTTTATTAAAGGACCACTATAGTGCCAGGAAAACACACTCGTTTTCCTGGCACTATAGTGCCCTGACGGTGCCCCCACCCTCAGGGTCCCTCAGGGGAACCTTTTTCCAGCGCTGGGCGGAGAGCTCTCCTCCTTCTCTCCTCCCCGTCAGCTGAATGCGCACGCGCAGCAAGAGCTGCGCGCGCATTCAGCCGGTCACCAAGGAAAGCATTCATAATGCTTTCCTATGGACGCTGGCGTGCTCTCACTGTGAAACAATGAGACAGCCACTAGAGGAAATAGGGGAAGGCTTAACCCATTCATAAACATAGCAGTTTCTCTGAAACTGCTATGTTTATGAAAAAATGGGTTAACCCTAGCTGGACCTGGCACCCAGACCACTTCATTAAGCTGAAGTGGTCTGGGTGCCTAGAGTGGTCCTTTAATAATTAATATGATAATAACACGCACAGATTATAGTTCGCAGTTAATTATGAGATTATACTTTGTAGATATTGTTCCTTGTAAAGTAAAGCAGACCTGAAAGAGTTGTATATAAAATCCTTGTTAAAAATTTAATTTTTGGAGCGTTGCTCGATGTGCATCTTTCCAATACTACAGTCTTCCAAATGAATTATTTATAAATGTTCCTTTAACTGTTGCAGTCTATACTGCATCGCCAAGTTTGAACAGAGGACAGAGAAGATTAAGTTAAAGGTATAACCAACAGGTAGCTTGCTGATCGTTGGTTAACTAGAAGTACCATAATCCGGGGCTACCTTCTTCTCAATGAAAAGTGGACAGGATTTGCAATAGTATCACTTTGCAAAGTCTTAAGTAAAGGGAATTATTCATTAAAAATATAACAAAGCACTCCATCCCACATATGTAAAGGACGTAGGCCTGGAGTTGTGGGAGGAGTTTACCCGGCGTATATCAGTCACCGTCCTAGCTACCTCTGGGCATTCTGCCGGATCTTGAAACCCCACCACCTCTCCCTTTAACTATTCATTCAGTAGGTGGGCATTCTTCATTCTGGCCTGCCCATCTAAAATTTAGTGTTTATTTCTTCATTTAGAAAAAAAAACACTTGCATAATGTGTTTAGTGCTACAGGTGGTCGACGCTTCAGTCCCTATTCGGGAATGTCCTGAGGACAGAGGAAAGTCCCAAATAAGGACTGAAACGCCGACCACCTACCTTTTTATGAGTTTTAAAAAGAGACCGTGAGTGCAGACTAACTGTTAGAATTTGTTTGTATATACTGTAACGGATCACCTGGCACCCCGACTGGGTACCTCCGTTGAAAGATGCTCCTAGCGCTTCCAGAGGACTCCAAGCACTCCACCAGACACCATAAGCACCGCAGGCTGCAGCTATCTCCCTTCAGAACGAAGCAGGAACAAGCTCTTACAAGAGCTCAGTGATTATAGCAAGGGAATATGCCTAGCATAGCAATCCCTTGTAGCAGATTCCCCCAATAAGAGACAGGACTCAAGTTGAGGGTAAAAATAGAACTCTCTGGCTGCTAGCTTGCAGCCCTTTTTATTAGGTGCTCCCATGAAGGGGAGGGACACACACAGTAACGTACATTAACCAATCACACAATAGTTACATCCCACACATAGCCCTCCCCTCTACCTGTAAACTAATTATCTGTACACACAGGGAAATACAATTATCATAGGTAGGGAAAATACAGTTTTTACACAACATTCATAACTCCCAAAATATACATCACATTCGCATAAAAATACATATTCACAATCAATCCATTCAGGGGAACAACATATTAAAAAATGGCATGAATCAGACCAGGGGTTCAAAAGTTAGTAAAAGTATCTTTTGTTCCCCCTGGCTCAAACAGTAAAAGTAAAACATCCCCACAATGCATCCTGGCTTCCTCCCTTCTGCCCTGGAGATAATTGGAGAAGGAATCTAATTATCTCCAAAGACAGAGCCAAACTCCATTACCCACATGGCAGACAAAAAGACAGTAAAAGACATAAAATTACATACTGACACATTTAGTACATAAAACACACATTTCTACATATCCCCAGATAGCTTGGATCTGACTGCACATCATTAGATGAATGGCACTCAGATCACACGAATAAGCCTTTCTGCAGGGAAAATAAACAGTTTAACCTGCAGGGCCATAGTCCAAAGGCAAGAGGCGGGCAAGCAGCCCCCTCCAAGGACACGTGGCGAGGTCGGTTTTGCCACACTTCTCCCCTTTGTCCCCCAGACTAACAGGGTATCTGACCTCCTGCCGGTCAGTGCCCTGGTTAGTCCAGCAACCCACCCACGAAGCACAAACAGCAGTACAGCCCACCCACAATAAATGTTTACTCCACCTGGATAAAGTAGCAACTTGTCCATGTCCAGGTGCCTCACCACGGCTGTGTGGGGAGCTGGTAGACTGCCTTGGTGGGTTGCTGAGTGGGCAGAGACCAGCGGTACTCTGCCCTGGTGCCAGTGCTACCACCGAAGTAGCCTGATTGGAGCCTGGTTGTGGGAGGGGGAGACCGACCGTCTCCCCTCTGGGTACACAGCTCTGGGGCTGGGGAACAGGACCGACCGTCTCTACCCCTTGGGCTGTAAGCGCAGAGACTACGGTCCCATCTGCACAGTTGCGGGGCTCAACATCTCCCCTTGGTGGGTTAGGCTGCCGCTGGAGAGAGGGTGTAACAAGCTCCTCTCTCTGGACTGTCAACTGCCGCTGGGGAGAGGGGTTAACAGGCTCCTCTCCCTGACACTCTCTCTGCTGGTGGAGAGGCGGACCAGCTGTCTCCCCTTTCATTATTTTGTCCTGCTGCTGGGGTGTGAGACTGACGGTCTCTGCTCCCTGCAGGACACACTGCCGCTGGGGAGGAAGGACGACACCTTCAGCTCCCTGGGGTACACACTGCCGCTGGGGAGGAAGGACGGCACCTTCCGCTGGGGCAGCCTGTAGAAAGTCAGGCTCAGGGGAAGGAAACAAGGGAGGACAGAGGCCAGCGGCGCTCTGCCCAGTTGCCAGCTCTTCTGCTGGGGGGTCAGGGAACAAAGGAGTTGGCTGGGGAGGAGAAATATCACTTACCTCCCCCTGGTACTCCGGCTGCTGCTGGGGGGGGAGGTCGATGCTCTCCACTTTCTGTAACTCCAGCTCTAGTTGGGGATCTGGGCCGGTTGCCCAGCATCCCTGTAGGGCCGGTGGAGAGATCTCGGTCCCATCTCCACCTGCCTGCAGGGGGTCCTCCCAGGACCAGTCTATGAGGTCCTCTACCTCGGGTACCTCTGGTTGCTGTTGGGGAGGGAGACCGGTTGTCTCTTCCTCCAATAACACATTCTGCCGCTGGGGAGTGAGACCGACTGTCTCCCCTCCCTGTAAAACATACTGCCGCTGGGGATCTGGGCCGGGTGCCCAGCATCCCTGTAGGGCCGGTAGAGAGACCTCGGTCCCATCTCCACCGGCCACCTCGGTTTCTTCCTCGTCCCACTCTACCTGTGGCTGGAGTTTCTCCCAACGTGCCCACTGGCCTTCCCTCAACGCCCTGTGTTGTAGGTTCCGGGTCACCATGTCCCACACGAACCGCACGTATTTCTCCTCTGGATTGGGTCCGTAAAACTTCAGGTGCAACCCTACCATCGTGCCAAACTCTAGTACGGAGTAGCTATACGCCATGCTTGCTGTAGCCACTGCTGGTTCCATTATGTTGCTGAAGATAAGGACGCTGCACAACTCCACACGTTACCGGTGTCTCCGAGCTGCTTCTCCTCGCACTAGGATGCCATCCCGCCGCTTGCCACCAATGTAACGAATCACCTGGCACCCCGACTGGGTACCTCCGTTGAAAGATGCTCCTAGCGCTTCCAGAGGACTCCAAGCACTCCACCAGACACCATAAGCACCGCAGGCTGCAGCTATCTCCCTTCAGAACGAAGCAGGAACAAGCTCTTACAAGAGCTCAGTGATTATAGCAAGGGAATATGCCTAGCATAGCAATCCCTTGTAGCAGATTCCCCCAATAAGAGACAGGACTCAAGTTGAGGGTAAAAATAGAACTCTCTGGCTGCTAGCTTGCAGCCCTTTTTATTAGGTGCTCCCATGAAGGGGAGGGACACACACAGTAACGTACATTAACCAATCACACAATAGTTACATCCCACACATAGCCCTCCCCTCTACCTGTAAACTAATTATCTGTACACACAGGGAAATACAATTATCATAGGTAGGGAAAATACAGTTTTTACACAACATTCATAACTCCCAAAATATACATCACATTCGCATAAAAATACATATTCACAATCAATCCATTCAGGGGAACAACATATTAAAAAATGGCATGAATCAGACCAGGGGTTCAAAAGTTAGTAAAAGTATCTTTTGTTCCCCCTGGCTCAAACAGTAAAAGTAAAACATCCCCACAATGCATCCTGGCTTCCTCCCTTCTGCCCTGGAGATAATTGGAGAAGGAATCTAATTATCTCCAAAGACAGAGCCAAACTCCATTACCCACATGGCAGACAAAAAGACAGTAAAAGACATAAAATTACATAAAACACACATTTCTACATATCCCCAGATAGCTTGGATCTGACTGCACATCATTAGATGAATGGCACTCAGATCACACGAATAAGCCTTTCTGCAGGGAAAATAAACAGTTTAACCTGCAGGGCCATAGTCCAAAGGCAAGAGGCGGGCAAGCAGCCCCCTCCAAGGACACGTGGCGAGGTCGGTTTTGCCACATATACATGTGACCCTAGTCTGACATGAATGCTTGGATAAGAACCACGATGAGGAGGAGAAAGGGTCCAGGAACTTCTGAGACTTGATCCTTTTTGGATCCACAGTCTGGACACATTAGCTCCAAAAGGCTTAAAAGAAAAGAAAATAAGCAGAAACAAATTAGAATTTTATAACATGACAGGAGGCTTCATATTTGCTTAAGTCTCTCTTTACTAGAACTCCACAGCAGCACATTAACAGAGAGAGAAAAATACCAGAGACCATAGGCGTGCGCACGGGGTGTGCCGGGTGTGCACACCCTAATCCCCGTGGCACACCTATGTATTGAGACCAGCAGGGGAGATCTCAGGATCCCCCCTGTCGGCTCATGCAGAGCCGGCGCTATACGAGCGCCGGCTCTGCTCTCAGCCTCCCTCCCCACCGACCCACAGACAGGGAGGGAGGCAGGAGAGGACCCGGGGAGCTATTGCCGGCAGCTCCGCCTGGTTCCTCTCTCGGGATTCTGAGCGTTGCCGCGGTTACCGCATGCTAGAGTTCACTGTCACCACCAGGGAAGGCAGAAAGGATCCCCCCTCCCTGGCATAAGGTAACAAGGGAGGGGGGATATTAAGCAATCTGCCCCCACCTCCACTGGACCACCAGGGAAGGCAGCAGCACGGTCCCCCCTCCCTACATAAGGTAAGAAGAGAGGGGGGATCTTTATTAACTAATCTGCCCCCACTTCCACCCCCACAAATCACCCAAACAGCACACACACACACAGCACACTAACAGTACCCTCACAAACAGCACCCTCACACAGCACACTAACAGGACCCTAACAAACACACAGCACACTACCAGTACCCTCACACACAAACAGCACCCTCACACACAGTACATTAACAGCACCCTCACAAGCGCACACACACACAAACACCCACATAGCACACTACCAGCACCCTCACACAGCACACACACACACACACAGCAGTGTGTATATATATATATATTCACTATATGTATGTATGTACACATACATACATACATATACGCGGCGTGTGCTTGTGCTTTAGGGTGCACACCCTAATGCAATAGGCTGCGCACGCCTATGTCAGAGACAACAAAAAAATCTGGAATCTATAAAAGGCTCTTCCCAACTAACTATTTCCTCTTTCTTTGCTGCTCCACAATCAGTGCAGGTCAGAGTACCACTGCGTCCTGTTATATATGGGTGGTTGTGGATATTTTACTGTATTTATATGTTTATTACTGTATTGATTTATTTGTTTAGAGGGTATTTTTGCATCTACCTTCTTAGTTCTGTAGGGATTGATTTATTTAGCTATACTGCATTTTCTTCACCTACCTTCTTAGTACTCTAGTGATTGATTTTAGCTAATCTGTATTTTCTACACCTACCTGCTTAGTGCTGTAGTGATTGCTTGATTGATTTATTTAGCTATACTGTATTTTCTACACCTACCTGCTTGGTGCTGTAGTGATTGATTGATTGATTTACTCTGTTTTTCTGCATCTACCTTCTTATGGCTGCAGGGATCTATTTGTTTAGAATGTGTTTACCTTCCTACTGCCGTTATGTTTAATTTATTTAGATTGTATTTTTCTGTCCCTACTTTTTTGCTATAGGGATGTATTTTCTCTTATGACTTTTCTGCATTTTCCTGTTTTGGGCCCCCTGTCTGGGGATCGTTTTTTTTTTCCTCTGGTTTGGTGGGAGTGGGGGGAGTTTCCTTTTTTCCCTCCCTCTACCTTTTCCGGGTGTCTTTGCCCCCTTCACTTTTCGTCCGTTTTGCGGCCACCGGAAAGCAGTCCTCCGACCGCTTTCTGTTGCCGCCCGCCGGGACCCCGGAGTAAGACTCCGGCGGTCCCACGTGCTGGATCCTGCCTGCCGGCTCCGTCCGCCGAGTGAGATCCTCTGCTTCCACCCCCCACCCAACCCATGCTTCCGCTTGCGGTACAACTGCTCCCGCGGCATGTGTGTGCGTGTCTGTGTGTGGGGGGATTACCTTACCATGCAGTGCGGCGGCCCCAAGCATCCACTTTCCCGCGACCGCATGGTTGGGTGGGGGAGGGGCTGGCCCATTACCAGACTTACCGCATTAGTTCCGTCGATGGCAGGCACATGTGCTGTAGCTTTGACTGGGACTCAGCTATGACTTGGGCGCATTGCACCCTCAGGCTGTCCTGGCTTTGTGCCCCATGTGGCTGGTAGGTTAGGCTACCGGGGACTATAGTGGATGATATAGATCACAGGCATGCTATATAGAGCTGTGCACAACCCCTCAAGGGTTACAGGCACAACTGGCAGTGTTATCACTTATACTCATCCCCCTCTTTTTGTTTGTTCAGATTTTATTATATTGACCAATGGAGTACCGCTTGTGAGGTAACTCAGTTGGTGAGTTCCCTGACTACAGGTGTACTCAATATGCTAGTTCACCATTTACGGAGTGTCAGGCACTAATTAACTGAAGTGCGTTATCTATAGTTACACAATGGAATGCTGGGTACAGTCACACAGAAGAATGCTATCTACGGTTACACAGTAGAAGGCTATGTACAGTTACACAGGAGAATGCTATGTACAGTTACACAGAAGAGTGTTATGTACAGAAACATAGAAGAATGTACATACAGTTACACAGTGGAAGGCTATGTACAGTTACACAGAAGAATGCTATGTACAGTTACACAGAAATATACTATGTACAGTTACACGGAAGAATATTATGTACAGTTACACAGAAGAGCGTTAGGTACTGTTACACAGAAGAACGTATTGTATGTTTACACAGAAGGATGTTATGTACGGCTGCACAGAAGAGTATCACGTACAGTTACACAGAAGAAGGTTACGTACAGGCCTGCTTTGTCTGTGCCCCATTGATCTGGCCTGCTTTGTCTGTGCCCCATTGATCTGGCCTGTGCTGTCTGTGCCAGAATGTCTGCATGCCAAGCCTACTGCCACATACTCACGCTTGTGCATTGCATGCACTGCCCAACTTGCCTCGGTCACTATATGGGGTGCTGCCCCTATCTCCCTGCCGTGACACTTGTCCTCTATACTCCTTGAGGTCGCTTTGCCTGGGACCGCTGCACAGGAGAACCCTTATCCGGGTTAACAGAGCAGACAATGACTACTATGGCAGTGACCGCCTCCGTGGAATTAGGCTTCAGCCAGGGTCCTCCCTTAAGCTTATCAGGAGCGTAATGCTAGAGGGCCCACTTTTAAAACTGCAGGCGACTTGAATGAGTTGGACTCTCCTAGAGGAAAGCAGGCAAGGGCACCTAAGCGCTGCTGGAAGGGTGAAGGCCCTGAACCAGTGACTTGAATGAGTCAGACTCTCCTTGAGAGCAGGCAAGTGCGCATGAGGGCTACTGCAAGGGTGAATGCCCTGAACCAGGCTCCCGGAAAGTTAAGACTCAGAGGAGCGGCTAGCCCCTCTGCAATCTGCCAGGTGGCCCTGTCTATATGGCACGGGGGAGGCGATGACCACCGGACGTGGCAGTGACCACCTTCTTAAAAAGGCAGATGACTTGAAGGAGTCAGACTCTCCGAGAGGAGAGCAGGCAAGGGCGCATAAACACTACGGGTATGGTGAAGGCCCGTAACCAGACGCTCGGAAAGATTAGACTCCGGAGAAGTGTCTAGCCCTGATACGATTGGCCTTGACGGCCAGACGACACTGCCTATGTGACGCAGTGGTGAAGGTCCCCGTAGCCCCTGCCACCACCATGGCCGCCCTAACTGAATGGCGGGCGGACCGGTTCCCCTCGGAGGGAGAAGACGATGGGGGTGTGGATTATGATGATGGCCCCTAGTGGCACCATGAGATGTAGAACAAAGTCCACTACAGGGGCCCCAATGACCGTGGAAAAAGAGGTAATCTCGTGGATCGCCTTAAACGAACCCCTGTTCGACCCTCGATCCATAGCTCACCTGGTTTCTTTGGAATGGTCTCTGCCCAATAACCTGGCTCCATCGGTGCATTTCTGGGCCCATAGACCACTGGCTTGAGAAGCTCGCACGATAATTTGAGTGGTATTCCCAGCCGGGCTCCCCAGACTTAGACCCGATGGGGCACTGCGGTTCTGCTGGTTAGCACCTGTCTAGTATTCAGGAGATCCTGAGTATGGCCCACTGCAGTGCCTATACTATTAAGTCTGCACTGGCAAGCCGATTGTTCTCCGCTACACGAGTGAGTTGTGCTAGCGGAACATCCAAGGAAGTATATGTGTCCTTTTTTTTCATGGAAATACTTGACGGAAGCTTATCTCAGCTCCAACCCGTACCTCTTATAGGGGATTGGACCCTTGACCCGGAATTTCACACTTGCCTTCACTTCCGGATGACATCCCAGACGGGGCCTCGAGTCTGGGGTGGCAGACGAACATATCCTAAATGCAATTTGGACCGCTGGAGGTGCTTGGGAAAGGGATCTGAGCCCCTTGGAGTCCCTGCATGAGTCTACGATTGAACGTATATTCATTAGTTACTTTTAGGGCCCAGTTCTGGTAAGGTGGCCTCTATTTTCTCCCTGGCGAGATAGGTATCTTGTGCATCAGTCATTTGGGCGATAATACAACCTGGTTGGCAGGTTGGGAGGAATTGAGGACATTCAGGAATACCGGAACTATCTGAAGAGATCTTTCTCGTTTTCCACGCGTTGGGACCCAGACGCGACTCTTCATCGATATAGGACATCTTGCTGTAGGTCTACCTGGACGGGCTTGCCGGACCCCCTGAGAGGTACCTCCCAGACCGAAAGGTCAGATGCTCCCTGCGTTTTCCCTTGTTCGAGTCCCTTGATTTCGTTTTCAACCAGGGAAATATCGACCTCCTCTACAGCTCAAGGAGTAGAGTCCTGGCGGTCAGATTGGACGCAAGGGGGTGCCTCCTACGCTCCCCTCTGCCCAAGTTCTCATACGTATGGAATAGTTTTCTCTGGGAGGACCCGGCGTCAAGACTTTAGTCCACAGAGGAGGACCAATCAGGGCCCGACCAGTTCGGCTGGATGACGGATCCGTTTACTCAGCGATGGACGCTTCCCTCCAGTAGTGTTCAACACGGAGACGCGGACGAGTCTCCTCCATTTGTTTGGTATCAGGACCTTTCTACAGGTGCCTTGGTCTGCTGGTACTTTGGAATTATGATCTCCGCTTCAGCAGAGTCAAATCTAGTTCCTGGATTCCCTGGACCCTTGCTCATTTGATCTTAAGGATTGTAAGACTTTGGTCTGCATGATGACCCTGATGTAGTTGGGTCTTGTACAGATCTCCCTATTTTGCTACAGCTTTTACAGGGTTTTCAGGTATTGTTTGGTCACTTTATTACCAGGGACTGCCATATTATTTAGATTAGGTACCGCGTACGACTGTTGTCGGCGGGCCTCGCTCTGCTTAGAATTCCCTTTACGATTCCTGAGGACGGGTATTCATCTCCCCAGGGGGTACACGCATTTTTGTCATCCTCCTATGGTGGGTTCTGTCGGGTTTTGCCCATTCACGGACTCTGCATTTATTTCCGTTGTTATACCTTGTTTTTCTTTCAGATGGGTTTGGCGGTTTGGACCTTAGTTGTCTATTAGCCTTAGTCGGACTCGAGGGTCATATTCTTACTTTGGTAGCGCTCCCACCTTTAGGCGGTGTTCGACGTCACCGTTTGTTTAAATGGTTCTTCCCTTTTTCTCGCCCTTCATGTACCACTTGGTTGTGGTTGGCATTGGCGGGGCGTATAGGTTTTTTCTGTTCACTTCAGTCAGTAACACAGCGACTTCAGGTACCGACATGGCGGGCGTTTTTCTCCAAAGACATTGTATGCCTTCCTGACGGTTACAAGGAGCTTTATTCGCAGAGTTTAGGTTGGTACGGCAGATCGTGTTTCTTTGGTCTTTGCTGTCCGAGCGTTAAAACAGAAAATATGAAGCCTCCTGTCATGCTATAAAATTGTAGATTATACTAGCTTTAGTGTAATTATAATCTTAATTTTATTAATGACAGGAGGCAAATATTTCCCTCCCAGTTTCTCCCTCCCCTTGTTGTTCGTTGGTTTGACTGACTTGTTTATTCACCTGGTCTCCTGGGCTAGGTTGGTTATCTGGGGGAGTTGGGGTTTATCTGGGATATGGTACAGTCAGTATTTTATGATGGGGATTCAGGTTTTTTCACTATCTGGGATATTATGCTGTCAGTATTTATGATGGGGATTCATGTTTTCTCAGTACATTTCATTCGCTAATCAGTGTTTTCGACTCTGTTTATCTCGTTTCAGTTTAATGGTTTGGCCACAGTTCTTAGATCCGACTACTCTACAGGATAAAGGTCAAGGCTTCACCCACTGGTTCCATGGATGGCATTCATCGTTATGTTATGTTTGTTTCTCCTGATATTGTATTTGCGTTGTATTGTTAATGTACTTTATTTGTCGCAGCGTGAAAGAGGAAATTGTTAGTTGGGGAAGCCTTTTATAGATTCCTGATTTTTTTGTCTCTGGTGTTTTTATCTCTATGTTAATGTGCTGCTGTGGAGTTCTACTAAAGAAAGACTTAAGCAAATATTCACCTCCTGTCATTAATAAAATTAAGATTATAGTTACACTAAAGCTAGTATAATCTACAATTTCTACTTATCTAATAGAGTATACAAATGTTGCTCTTTTTTATTCATATTAATTTTGTTTTTTGTTTCACATAGAATGTGACGGCAGATAAGAACCATTCGGCCCATCTAGTCTGCTCAATTTTCTAAATACTTTCAATAGTCCCTGGCTTTTCTTACAGCTAGGATAGCCTTATGCATATCCCACACATGCTTAAACTCCTTTACTGTGTTAACCTCTACCACTTCAGCTGGAAGGCTATTCCATACATCCACTACCCTCTCAGTAAAGTAATAATTCCTGATATTTTTAAATATTTGTCCCTCTAATTTAAGTCTATGTCCTCTTGTTGTGGTAGTTTTTCTTCTTTTAAATATGGTCTCCTCCTTTACTGTGTTGATTCCCTTTATGTATTTAAAGGTTTCTATAATATCCCCCTGTCTCGTCTTATCCTTTAGCCTTTCCTTGTAAGTTTTATCCTGCAATCCATGAACCAGTTTAGTAGCCTTTCTCTGAACTCTCTCTAAGGTATCAATATCCTTCTGAAGATACGGTCTCCAGTACTACGTACAATACTCCAAGTGAGGACTCACCAGTGTTCTGTACAATGGCATGAGCACTTCCCTCTTTCTACTGCTAATACCTCTCCCTATACAACCAAGCATTCTACTAGCATTTCCTGCTGTTCTATTACATTGTCTGCCTACCTTTAAGTCATCAGAAATAATCACCCCTAAATCCCTTTCCTCAGATGTTGCGGTTAGGACTCTATCAAATATTCTGTACTCTGCCCTTGGGTTTTTACGTCCAAGATGCATTATCTTGCACTTATCCACATTAAATGTCAGTTGCCACAGCGGTGACCATTTTTCTAGTTTACCTAAATCATTTGTCTTATCCCTCCTGGAACATCAACCCTGTTACATATCTTAGTTTCATCAGCAAAAAGACATACCTTACCATCAAGACCTTCTGCAATATCACTTATAAGTTTTTTTAATTATGTTTCCTTCTTCCTCCTAATACACAGATGCTCCTTAACTGGTTGTCTTGGAATTCCAAAGGTTCTTGTTAGGATAATATATTGGTCTTTTTTCCAAGGAAATAGATTGATGTCTTTAGCTCAACTTGGGCTTTTATAGATCTGGCAGTTAACCAGATTCTAGATTTATTTTAGGTCCACTTCACTTTTTTGGTTTCTGTTTTCTTTCTTGGTGGGTCCTATCCTTACTTTCATGCAATTTTTTTTTTTATTAAGGTCTTGAAAAAAGACCACAGGTGGACTGAACTGTTGACAGATACACTTTTTTTTCTGTTGCATTATGTAAAAGCAACATCTAAACTACTTTGAAATCCCAAGAGTGCTCTCTCTCTCTCTATATATATAAACCTATATCTATGTATCTATCTCTCACCACTCTGGATTATAATTAAATATTTTGTGTAGTTCTCATTCTTAGGTCTTCTGCCAAATACCTTGTAGTCTGAGGGTTCTGCGCAATATCTTAACTGCTCTTAAATGTCCCACCTTGAAACTGCTGAAGTCACTCCCTCAACTTGGGAGTTATAACCCTGAGTGCTCCTGTCACAAATGGGACTACTACTGCCTTCACCTTCTCCATCCTTTCTAGCTCCTCTTTCAGCCCTTGGTATTTGTCCACCTTCTCATGTTCCTCTTTGATATTACGGTCACTGGGAATTGTCATCCACACTGCAGTTTTCTATTCCTTGTCTACCACTACAGTGTCTACAATGTCAGATTGATTGACTAGTACTTGCCTGTTTGTCTGACAGACAAGAAAGTATAGATTAGTGTCACATCAACAAATATAAACCAATTCAACCAACTTTGAGTGATCTTATATAATGTAATGAAGCAGGGTTCCTCAAGCCAAAAAAAAAAAAAAAAGCCTGGTTGCTTCAGTTCACTATAAGTGGCTGAAAGTTGACACTGTTCTTTTGCAGTACACCCCCCTCCCCCCTATTTTTGGGTAAGTAGATTTTCCAAGGACTGTACACACAAGACTGGATTTGCCATCCTGACTTATAGCAATGTACCCGTTAAAGTTGTAAAGGTAGACAAAGACTCAGAGATCTGAATCGACATACTACACTATTTTGTGCTTACTATTTTTCTCTTTTAGATAATCTAATCCTCATATACCTCCCTCTAATTTTAGGATTGTAAGTGTACAAATATTTAGTACTCTACCGGGTTTACTTTTGGTGGTGTATTGCACCAGTTACACTTTATCTGTACAATCATTTGTGTATTATCTTGGGGTATTTACACGAGTGTTGCGCTGCTCTATACATATATTGAATTATATCATTCACCGGGTGCCTTCGATTGCACAGAGGACTTTTTTTGTTTCAGAGATGGTATCCTGACTGGATAAACTCCTAAAAAAATCTCTGCATGTTAGAAGTTTATATTTTTGCTCCTTGAACCTCAATGGCTTTTTTTTTTCCTTACAATGCCTTATAAACTGGACAGCATACCCTTCACCAATCAGATTATTAATGAGACTCAATCATGGAGCCATATCCATCGTAAATGCAGGTTAAGTATACATATCTTTGTATATATGTCAAAATTTGATTCCCTCCCCATGGTCTTCCTGGACACACAAGATCTCATGGTTGGATTATGCAATTTTGGAATTACTGTATGCGGACATAAATGTGGAAAGAGACCTTACATTCTGGAGACCTTATTTACATATATGCTATTCAAACTAGATTTGGAAATAAAAGATGGGGATGATTCCTTATCATCGATAAACTATTCTTGATTTATATTTATGCGGGAACCTAGTTGCTTTTACTTGTTGTATTTGTTTTTCTGGGGCGAAAAAATTTTAATTAAAGAAGAAGAAATTATATCAAAAATATCTGAAAAGAGCTCAAGTGAATTATCACCATGAAAAATTTATTTTTTTTACCCAAAATGTAAATTGGGTAGTGTCATGGTTGATTATATATTTCCTGCCTGTTCTATGTTAAATTTTGTATATATTGTGTATTAATATTGTTTTTGTATTTTGTATTTTGTTGTACCTAATGTAACAATGCAATGATTTGTGGAACCAGGACATACTTGAAAACGAGAGAAATCTCAATGTATCTTTCCTGGTAAAATATTTTATAAATAAATAAATACTATTGCCCTGCCTGAATTCCTCTTGTAAATAGAGTTCCCATTGGTGGAATACATGAAAGACTAAAAAAACCCAGTCTAAAATATAATAATCTTCATTTACATTCTTATTCCCATGATCAGGTCATAGGTTATGCTAGATTACCCAATCTGTCTGCTTATCAAGCAAATGTAATTTACAAGTCCTCAGTAATCCAAAATAGTGAATTTACCAAGTGCTTACCGTAGAAAAAGTCATTGGAAACAAAAGACCAAGAATTAATCCATAAACGAAGCTAGAATTTTAATCTGAAAATGGTAAACTGGCTTTTTGAACCAAAACTTGTTATTCAATGGCCAGTTGCTGGCAATTCCCAGTTTAGCGAATTACTTGAAATAGTGATGTGACAGCTTAATTAAACTAAGGAATTAAAGTTTCACTTTCCTGGATCAAAATACAGACAGTAAGTATGACAGTTAACAGTAAAACCCTGACAAAGGGCTAGCTTAAAGCCAACTATTACAAATTGAGGATTGTAGAAAGATACAACACATTTTGACTTCCCTGTGGTATGCTATTCACAAAATGTACTGATTCCTGTTCAACTTGGCCGCAAAATAATGATTTGAAATACGCAGCAGGAATATTTAAACTGTACGTGCTAAAGAGCAAATATATTTATATATATATATTTTTTTTTTTTAATGTGGCAAATAGAGTTTAACCTGCAGACCAAAAATATTTTTATATTAAGATTCACAGAGGGAACATGTGAAAATCCCCCAAGTTTAAGTGCACAACAGTGTAGTTATTTTACGGAGCAATAAATGGCGATGTGTGTGGGTATCATTGCACTGCTACATGTTCGAAAAACATATTTTTAACAATTTTTCATTAACATACCAAGATCAGCTAGGCATTTGGTAGCCAGTAGCAAAATGGAACAGTTCACTTAATTTTTCCAGCTTGCACTCTGAATGATTACTCAAGGTGTTCAAAAATACATCTGGTTGTGTGTTATTAGTTTGGTTAGAATTTGTCTACAATTGTCACTTAAATAAAAATTTGGAGATGTTTTCTAAATAATCAATGTAACGGTATTTATAGTATTTAGCTTATTTCAATTTTATTGTTTCTGCAACTTGTTTCTATGTAAATTATTTGTTGAATATTCTTTCTTTAACGTATATATATTCGATTTCAAATAAAAAAAATACATTGCAATATTTAGTTGTATTTTTAATGCTGTTAATAGTTTGCATGAGTTTGGATGAACACTTATCTAAAACACACTTTTGTGCATCTTTGTTCAACATATTACTTTTTCAGATTCATTATTCTCGCTTGTTGTTCTATAGCTTAGGATATATGAAAGAGACGACCATTCCTTTCAGTCTGCTTC
>OW240924.1:65442991-65451745 GCA_933207985.1 Pelobates cultripes
CCTTAAGTCCGCTCCATTTCCTGTGCTCAAAGAAATTTTCCCACAATAGTCACACTCCTGTTCTCGCAATGCCTCCTTTCACTATTCCTGAGTGAAGTCACGGAATTTTGTGCAAACCGAATGGCCATAGTTTTGTTGTGCTATTTGGTGCCCCATAATTTTAATATTAAAAGAAAACAATATGGATGCTGGTAGACTGGCTTGGACATTACTTAATGCTGTTTCAACACAGGTCAAAGGAACTCTGTATTTTGTAACCTTAAGATGTAAACAGGAGGAATACTTATCTACAGTTTAATTTGTGAGCTGTAGGTGTACAAGGGTAACGAGAACAATGGTTTATTACTCAATGGGACTTTACAATCCGAGATATTTAAACTCACAGAGCTTCAAAGGGGTATACAAACTATGCAATTGTTTGTGCATAAACATCACAGGCAATCCAGAGTGTTTGTCAGCCATACGAACACAAAGTCTGAGGTCGCTTCCATATTTTCAGGATATTAGAACTTAAATGAATCTATTGGAATCATATCATGCATGATATACAAATGTAAACTAAATGTGTGATTGCTACAGTAATGTCTATAACTGCATCCTTGACTGATTTAGAGGTAAAAGGTAATATAGATATACTAATATAATTAGATTCTATTTTTCTTTGTAAAGATGAATGTATCAATCAGTTAATCATACAGGTTAGATTGATACATGATATAGACATATTGCATGATGATTAATATAACCAACCCTGTTTCAATTAAAGAATATACATAACCAAAGACAGATATTTAACGTAATTTGAAATATCCCCAGTATAGGTGACTTAAAGGTCAATTCATTTATTTAATCAGGTCATCAATGATCTAATTCAGGTCTTCATACCTAGGGAAATAGTGCCATCTATTGATGAAAGTCCCTAAGGGCCACATTAATAATTAAATATTAAGATATGCCCATAACCAATCAAAAGCCAGATTTAAGTCCCAGGTACTGCCTATTTACACACAAGGGGCAGGAACTGATAAGGGGGAAATAATGGTTAAATAGTGAGAAAAATAAGAGAGAGGAGGGATATCTTCAGATCATCTTAAAAAAGATCAAAGGAGAAAACAGAGGGCTAAGAAAGGAGGAGATTGGGCACTGACTAAGGGCAATAGACTGAGTTACAGACCAGAGCACCCAGAGAGGAGAATCCTAAATTGAATTCCTTCATCCTAGACTCTTGGTAATGTATAAAGGTTTCTCTTTACTTTATATTAAATAAACTGGACTATTGAATGCCCTATGTGTCTATATTGTGAACTGATCCCTATTGATAGAACAGTTATATCTCATTCTACCTGCAGCCTGAGTCAGATATAACTTCCTAAGTCGGAACATTCTTAATTCCTTCTTTAGAAGTAGATCAGTTCAATATATATATATATACACACACTAAGGCTATCAGAAACCTTATATAAACATACTGTAGTTAAACTGATGGTATATACTTGGCTGGGTTGGTTGATATTTCACTAATTAATCAAATGACAATTGTATAAATAATGCAAGGGGTGTCATATGATAAATTCTGTATACTGGTATTGCTGTGAAGTTTGTAATAGATTTTATTGTCCTTTGCTGATAAGATTATAGATGAGACAAAGTGTAATGTTGACTCTTAGGCTTGTCAAGTAAACTAATTGACTTGTTGACATAAACTCATATATAATATAGCAAATTGATTATAATTGTATTGTTTTGTTGCTTTGCATTTTATAGTGTGTATTATTAAATTTATATATATTTTAAGCAAAGTCTGTTTATTGGCCATCTGCCGTTCATAAGTGTTTATATCACCACTTAAAACAAATAACTACAGGGTCCCTGAAGGCTCTATGTGTGTGTGAATATCATCAGATATTATTCAATCTATATTCCATACATATAAAGCCTTAGATTACCCAACATATTATTGGAGGCACTGCTGAGATTTTTACGCGTACGGTAGATTGCACAAATAAATTGTTTATTAATATACAAATTGCAATACTTTAATTTGTTACCTATAGATATACATATTTCAAAGAAAATGTCAGTCACAAAGAGTAACTCAACCTCTAGTCTGTCAGAAGCAGTCAGTCATGGTGAAATGTCCCCCCCAAAACTTGAAAGAGACGAATTAGTCTATAGAGAAATATTAAAATTTTAAATTATGCAACATTTGCATCATAGACTGGGGGTAAAAGATGAAATTAATAACCATATTGATGACCTGAAAACCCAATGTAAAATAATTGTTGACAATATATGGCATAAAGATAGCAATTTCTCCCAGTTACTGATAAAATTTAAAGAGGTAAAGGATAGTAAGAACAGAGATGCGTATATTTTAAGCAAAGTCTGTTTATTGGCCATCTGCCATTCATAAGTATTTATATCACCGCTTAAAACAAAGAACTACAGGGTCCCTGAAGGCTCTATGTGTGTGTGAATATCATCAGATACTATTCAATCTATATTCCATATATTCCAACAGTTTGTTCATTGGTTTTGAAATGAAATTCGGTCATTTTGTTTGGTTCAGAATTTCATTCAGAGGTTCAAATTCTGATCTGATTCTTGCCACATCTGCATCTTGCAGCCATTTAGTAGATAACCCCCTAATTCATGCAGGTATAAGGTTAGCCAACTTTACTAACACTAAATAAAAATGAATAAATGTAATAAATAATAATAAATGGCTTCTCACTGTTGTAAACAAGGTCCCCCCCCAGCTCGCACCCGGTAACCCCTGCTTTTGTCACTTAGGGCCCCAACACGCCACTCGTGGGTGGGCCGGGGGGAAAGTAATAGGTTCCCTCTTTTTTGTCACTTACTCATGGTTGGGGGCCAGGGGGACCCTATGTTCCCCAGTCTAGTTGAATATCCCAACTCGTAGGGCTGGGTGGTAGGTGGAGGTTCGGGGAGGACACTATGTCCCCCCTGTTAAATATTTTAAAATATGCCCCACCATGGGGGCATTGGAACCTGTGCTAGCTCCCCCTTTATTGGATTGGGGGGGTCTTTTTTTTTTCTTTCATTTTTTACAACAGTGTGTAGCCACAGGCTGATCATGATTTAGTAGACATGCCCCTTCTTGTGGCATACCGAGCAGGAAAATTAGGGAGATTTTATTCTCCCTATGTTAATATTGGGGTCATATTGACCCTCATAGAATGACAGGTGACATGGGTGAGTTTAGCCGCTTCTATTTTTACATATTACAAGTAAGGGAACTGTGAGCTGGTAGTTCCTTCCTTGTATAAAGCGAATGAACGAAGACTGAATTGAAATTGGGTTTTTGATTCCTTCTTTGTAATTTCTATTCATTCACTCATCTTTCGGACGAATAAACGAATAGCTGAAATTCCCGTCCGAGTTTTGGACAATAGTGATTGCCCAAGTGTTCAACTCGGCATGTGTGGGAATTTCACAGTGCTATCTATCTATTATGGGCAGATGACGTGTCCCACAGGATCTTCATTTGCCCACACTAAGATGGTGGTGCCTAGGATCTAGGCCCTGGCAATAAAAAAAAAGGTAAAAGAAGGTAAAACAGAGGACCTAGGGGCATTTGGGGGTGACTAGGGGGACAATAAAATATAGTGGAGTTGGTAGGGGGTGGTGGGGGTAAAAAAACAAACCAAACCAGATGCTGCCATGGCAGAGCAGCTTTAAATAAAATAAATGCACTTACAGATTTTAGGAGCTTGTAATCAGCTCCAAATATATATGCCTGGGTGGTGTTATACCCGCCTGTGAATATGCTTGTTGTCCTGGTCTTTTGGTGAAGGACGTTTAAGGCCAGTATGTGACTTCTGCTCACAGGTGTATACATTGTGGCCTTCAGTTTCCAGACATTAGGGTTTTTTTACTTGGATGCACAGTAGTGTAGTAGCAATAATTCATTAAAATGGAATGAAAATAAAACAGAATATATTACTCTCTGTTTTGAAATTAATAGAATAGTAATAAAAGGATATATGCTCATATATATGCTCATGATCATATATGCTCATATGTCTGACTGGGAAGTTGCTGCAAGATTGTCAGTCGGAGTGTGGGACCATCAGATGTGCTTGGAAATGAAGCAGATATGATCCTTGATCACAAAAAGACCTGAGGTGACTCGGCCTGGATCACGTAGGTAATGGGGCAATACCCTACATCAGGTCTCTGACTGTAAAACCACCAGAGCACCACTGACCCAGTGCTCAATTATTCTGTGGCTCTCTGTTCTAGTTACCTGTATTATATTCCTGCTCTCCAATCAGAGATGGAAGAGATGCAACAAGAAAATAATTTGAGGACAACAGGAGAGAGATCGGGGAAGGAGAGGTATATTTTGGTGTCCTCAGTATAGACGTTGCAGTGGAATCCAAAAGTATAAATAAGTTTCCAAAAGAGGCAATATGGATAGAAAACAGAAGGGAATCAAGGACACAGCCTTGGTGGACTCCAACTAAAACAGGATGAAGGGAGGAGGGGTTACCAGAACTGGATAGGATCGTTAGGAAATATAGGACGAGAACCAAGAACAGATGTGTTAGTGGCTTTTGGATTTAGCCCTGATTAGATAATTAGATTTGGCTTTACTTCTGGCTATGGATTGACACTGGCTTCTTTTTGCTTCCTCAGGGCACTGATGTTCTTTTTCCAGTCTACTTAGAGTTTCTTGTTTCTTGTGTTCCTAATAAAGGCCGCATTATTGCAAACATTCTTGTAGCCTTTCCCCATCTCCCATCCTACCTTGGCAATGGTGATTCACACATTATAATGTGATCTGAAAATGTTGAATATCCAGCTTATATGATACTTAGGAGACAGAACTCTCATACTGTAGGAAATTAAGTAGGCATAGAGCTTCTGTGTTCTAAGAGGTGGAAAAACTAAGATATAGATAGTGCCACAGAATTCTGAGATTTTGGATTATAGTATCTAGATGAAACCCAGGGGATACTTAGTTATAGGACACAATGGTCAGACAAGTTTATTGTTCAGCCAAAAGGACAGACATATCTAGTTCAGCCCTCATTGTCACATTGTTCACATTTTATTTTCTCACTGTATTTTAAGATTCTGCTAAAGCTTGTCCTGCTGTCACTGCAATTTTACATCCAAAAGGTATTTTGCTGTGCCTTTATGTTCATATCAATGTAGATCTTCAGTGTCCCTTGTTAAGGGAGCTGACATTTTTCTTTTTTGTTTATAAATATATCAGATCCATAATAATTTAGATGTGTGATATTTTTGTCTTCATCATTATTTCTGGGGTTCATATTTCTGAAATAGTACATAAGGCACTGCTATTTACATAGCTCCCTCTGAGACCCCTGTTGTCACAGAAATCACGAACGTTCACATTTTTCAGATTTGAATGGCACGTTATTCATCATATGCCAGACAGCTCGAACAAACAAATGCAAAGGCTTCTGGCACTCAGCAGGAGCGGCCGCACGCAGACTTTGTCACAGATTTTAACTTGCAACCGGAATGCTGATCCATAATATAATGCTTCAACAGAGACCTGCTGGAATCTGAAACAGCTTTTACTTGCGGGAAAACAAATTATACATAACCAGAAAAATAAAAATATGACTTTTTCTTGATGCCCATTGTGAATGAATGTCGATTTACAGAGAAAAATGTTTGGAGAGAGAAATAGATGTGAATGAATGTCTGTAGAAGATAGATAGATGTGAATGAAGATCCGTATACAATAGAAAAATGGTAAAAACATCAAGAAAAATTGATAAAAATAAATACATTTAATAAATGGAACAGATAGACACATAGAAAGTCATATGAAGTAAGGTATGTATAAGATATATAAATAGAATAGATAGAATCCAAAAGTGTTATTATTTGCAAAATACTTCTATAAAATATGTTTAATAATATATAATGCAAATACAATTAATACAAAAAATATGCTAGAAATAAGGGATAAGTCACAAGAAAAAAACCAAACATAAATCTCACAAAGGGAAAATGAAAATGTATGCAAATGATAGACATAAATAATAAAGCCGAATAAAAAAAACAAACAAACAAAAATGTCTCACACCTCCAATCACATTGCCATCAGAAGCTATCTGATCAAAAAATAGACTCCAATTTCTTGATGGCACCCGATGGAGCCCCACAAACCCAGGGCGCCCTTGCGCAACTGCGCAAGTTTTACCACCAGTAGTTTGGCCTCTATGTGTATGCTATCCTCTGTCTTAATATACAAACTTGAAAATAAACTTACTTTTCCCTCAACCTGGTATTTGAATTTTTACTCTGAATAGAATTATAACCCTAGAGTCCTTACATGTAACAAAACATTACATGGATTTTTCATTCTGTTTCTATAGCTACCACAAACTACTCCCAATACATTTTGCATAAAATCTGAGAATCATAAGAAATACAACTCATTCTTCCACAGGTTAACCCCTTTGTTACTAGATCGTTTTTTTCCAGTTTTCTTACCGTTTTTACAGGGCTGTTTTTACATTTCTGCGGTGTTTGTGTTTAGCTGTAATTTTCCTCTTACTCATTTACTGTACCCACACATATTATATACCGTTTTTCTCGCCATTAAATGGTCTTTCTAGAGATACCATTGTTTTCATCATATCATATAATTTATTATAAAAAAATTATAAAATATGATAAAAAAAATAAAAAAAACACTTTGACCCCAAAATCTGTTAGGCATCTACAAATGCCAAAAACACCTGTGCTAAATAGTTTCTAAATTTTGTCCTGAGTTTAGAAATATCCAATGTTAACATGTTCTTAGCTTTTGTTTTTTACAAGTTGTAGGGCTGTACATATCTTTTAAAGTAGACAACCCAGGTTATTCAATATGGGGCATGTCCAGTCTTTTTTAGTAGCCACTTAGTCACAAACACTGGCCAAAGTTAGCATTAATATTTGTTTGTGTGTTAAAAATGCAAAAAACAATTATGAATGCTAACTTTGGCCAGTGTTTGTGACTAAGTGGATACTAAAAAAGACTGAGCATGCCCCATTTGCAATACCGTGGGTTGTCTTCTTTTGCCAATGGTATGCCATCATGGGGGCAGAGGTGTATCTACCTCACGGCTGACAAGGCATTTGCCTTGTGCAGCAAAAAAAACCCAAACGACCCCTAAACGTCCTGGCAAGTGCCTTGCCAGTCGCTTGTCCGGGAAGGCCCTGGAGCTGGCCGGCTGACCACCTTATGCCCCCACTGAGGCTGGCATCAGAGATCCCTTGGCACCCACCTCTACTCTGCGCCTGCCATCCTGATTGCCTGCCGAGCTGCAGCCAGCCCCACTGGACCACAGGGAAGAATCAACCCCAGCACTCCCTAAGGTAGGAAGGCTGGGTGGATTAAACTTGATTTTTTTTCATTTTAAATTGTGAGTGTGTGTGTCTGTTAGTGAGTGTGTTAGTGTGTATCTGTTAGTGTTAGTGTGTATGTGTGTCTGTTAGTGAGAGTGTGTGTGTGTTAGTGAGTGTGTGTGTCACTGAGAGTGTATATATGTTTGTCAGAGTGTGCAGGGCCGGTGCAAGGATTTTTGCCGCCCTAGGCAAAAGAAAGATTTGCCGCCCCCCCCCCCCTCGCCTCCGGAACATCGCAATGCCCCACCCATATGAACTAATGCCAGTGCTGCACACAGTGTGTGTTTACATTAAAAAGCCTGGGCCAGGCGATAGACACAGAACAACTTTATTAAGCTGCAGTGGTTCTGGGGACTATAGTGTCCATTTAATGTGAGGTAAATTAGAGATTAGTGTCACTAATAATATGCTAGATTGCCTACTTACAATCAGATGAGGATGGTGATGGGATCTGGCTGCAGTCTGGCTCCACTGGTCTGGTGTAGAACAGGATCTCTGGAGGCTGTTTGCAACTGTGGTCACAAAATTCAATGTTCTGGGAGAACGGGAAGCAGCTCCATTTTTGGGGGCCTCTTACATAGCTCAGGGTCTGGGCCCCAGGGCCTGACGGTGAGTATGCCCATAAAGCCCACCCATAAGGCCACCTACATGTTCCACCCATGAACTCACAGGGAGTAGAGTGTGTAGGGGATGTGTTATGTGTTATGTGTTACTGTAGAGGATCTAATGTGTGTGCTTACGGAATGTAGTGTATAGGGATGCCAGTTTGTGTAGGTGATGCAGTGTTGTTTGTGTAAGGGATAGAAAGCAGTGAGTGTTTGTGTATAAGGGATGTATTGTGTGTTTCTTGTTGTGTGTTAGGGATGCATTGTGTGGATCTGTGTTTGTATGCATAAGGGATGCAAAGTATGTTTCTGTGTATGTAAGGGATGCAGTGTGTGTGTCTGTAAGGGGTGTGTTGAGTGTGTGTAAGAGATGCATTGTGTTTCTGTGTGTGTGTGTGTGTGTAAGAGAAACAGTGTGTGTTTGCATGTGTGTGTAAGGGATGCATTGTGTGTGTTCTGTGTATATGTGCAAAGGATGCATTGTCTTTATGTGTAAGGGTTGCATTGTGTGTTTCTCTGTGTGTAAGGGAAGCATGTTGTGTTTCTGTGTGTATGGGGATGCATTGTGTGTGTGTTTGCGCGCATGGTGTGAAAGAGCTCCCAGTCCTGCCCCCTGTCCTATAGAGCTCTCTCTTCCATTCCTTAGAGATCTCCCCTGCCCCTAAGTGGTCTCTCCTCTCCCCCCCACCTCCCTTAGTGGTCTCCTTTTCTCCCCAACTTTCCACTAGTAGTCTCTCCTCCCATCAAT
>OW240924.1:65451845-65529475 GCA_933207985.1 Pelobates cultripes
CCGCCCGGCTCTGGAAAGGGGTAAAACTTACCTTTTTCCACCGCTGGGTGGAGAGCTCTCCTCCTCCGATCCTCCTCTTCTCCTCCCGTCGGCTGTATGCGCACGCGCGGCAAGAGCTGTGCACGCATTCAGCCGGTCGCATAGGAAAGCATTTACAATGCTTTCCTATGGACGCTGGCGGGCTCTCACTGTGAAAATCACAGTGAGAAGCACGCAAGCGCCTCTAGCGGCTGTCAATGAGACAGCCGCCAGAGGAAATAGGGGAAGGCTTAACCCATTCATAAACATAGCAGTTTCTCTGAAACTGCTATGTTTATGAAAAAATGGGTTAACCCTAGCTGGACCTGGCACCCAGACCACTTCATTAAGCTGAAGCGGTCTGGGTGCCTAGAGTGGTCCTTTAAGTGTGTGTGCATCTGCATGCACTGGCGTACATACCGTGGTCGCAGGGGTCGCAGCCCTGTAACCCCTGCGACCAGGTGCCCACCGCCATGTGTTGCGGTCCGGCCCGCGCGCGCGGGGGGCCCACGGATCAATTTTCGCACCGGGGCCCCAGGGGTCGTGTGTACGCCACTGGTTGTAGTTCTACAATATCTGGGGATCTACCTTTTGGGCACCCCTGTTCTAGATGTTCTAGAAATACCCCCCCTCTTTTACTGTCCCATCTCTGTCAGAAAACATGATTTTCCCAAAGGAAAGGGATAGAGTAGATCTCAGGGAACTATCTCACCAAAATGTCCATAGGTGCCATTTTCTTATGGTGCCCACCTAAAATGCAAGTTTTAGGTAAGTACTCATTGAAATAAAAACCAAAAAACAATTATCTATTGCATAAGCCTGCCGCAACGTCAATGTACCCCATTTTTGCAGATCCTATCCTAGCAACCTAATGCCTGCTCAGGAGGAAGCCTTTCCCAAGTAAGTGGGTTAATCTCATAAGAGCAGGCATTAGGTAGCTAGCATACGACCTGCCAAGAATGGGGTACATTGACGTTGTGGCAGGCTTATACAACATACGATCAAATACTGTAACTAAGCCCCTGTTATTGTTGCCTAGGTAAGGTGTTAAAAAAAATAAAAAAAATAAAAATAAAAATCTGTGAGCTTTGAAAGTACTGGTTAATGAGTGAAATATATATATATATTTCCTTAGATTATGCAGAAAATTTGCTTTATATTCCTTTAGATTTAAGACCGCTTAAATTAATTCCACTTTTCTGGAGTAATTTGTTTTACATTTTCACTTCACAAATTAAAACGTCATTTGTGATACAATGTAATTAATAATTCACAAGTCACATAAATGATTCAGGGATTTAACATTAATTATGTGTCACATTACTTAAGTAGAGTGAACAGTCTTTATTTCTATGACCCGTTTATCATGCCTGGATACAAAATTGCTCTGTCAGCTATGCCCAATAAAAAGCTGGAATGGGCACATATACTACATTTTTCAGAAATTCTGATGAAATGCAATTTTTTTTTATGAGCTGCTGTTTCCTGAGTCCTTAACTCCAACGTCAAGGGCAATATGCAGAGATTGCATGAAACGCGTTGAGAACATACATGTTGCCATTGGAATGTAGTGGTGTACTTGCGTGTAGTGTTTGTGTCTGAATGCAGTGGTGTTTATATGTAGTGATGGATTTTTAATACACGTTTTCTTTTGTGTGTAGTGTTGGTCTTTGTATATAATTATTGTGTTTTAATACAGGAGTGTGTTTGTTGCATTTCACTGCAGTGCATGTGAAACATAGAAACATATAATGTGACATCAGATAAGAACCATTCGGGCTATCTAGTCTGCCCAATCATGTAGTGGATCCTATGTGTAGTGGATGCAGTGTGTGTACATTGTGTATATAAAAGTAGGTGTTTGAATGTAGTTGTGCATTTGTGTGTAGTGTATGTAGGTGTGCATGTAGGTTTAGTGAATGCGTGTAGTGTAGTGTATACTCACACTGAAACACACACATACACATACAGAGACACACACATGCGAATACACAGACATACAAATACTCAGACTGACAGCAATTCACATGCAGAGAAACACAATGACACGTGTTACACACACTGACACACAGACAGACACACAGAGACAGGAGCTGAGGGTGATAGTGTGTGTGGGGAAGGTGAGGGTGGCAGTGTGGAGGGGACAGAGGGGGTGGTGACAGTGAAGGGAAGAGGTGAGGGGGAGGAGGTGAGGGTGACAGTGGGGGAGGAGGTGAGGTAGACAGCATGTGGGAGGTGGGGTGACAGTGTGGGGGGGGAAGAAGGTGAGGTAGACAGTGTGGGGGAAGGTGAGGGTGACAGTGTGGGGGAAGGTGAGGTAGACAGTGTGGGGGAAGTTAAGGATGACAGTGTGGGGGAAGTTAAGGGTGACACTGTAGGGGGGAGGTGAGGGTGACAGTGTAGGGGGGAGGTGAGGGTGACAGTGTAGGGGGGAGGTGAGGGTGATGACAGTGTGGGGGAGGGTGAAAGTGTGGGGGGGGTGAGAGTGGGGGTGAGAGTGAGGGTGAGAATATGGGGGGAGGGTGAGGGTGACAGCATGGGGGGAGGAGGAGGATGACAGTGTAGGGGGAAGGGTGAGGGTGACAGTGTGGGGGGAGGTGATTTTGACAGTGTGGGGAGAAGGTGGGGAGAAGGTGAGGGTTACAGTGAGGGGGGAAGGATGAGGGTGACAGTGTGGGGGGAGAGTGACAGTGATCGTGTGGTGGGGAAGGGTGAGGGTGACAGTGTGAGGGGAAGGTGAGGGTGATACTAATGCACCTTTTAACATATATTTACATATATTTGGGGTATGTGTAACCCCATTCTAATATATAGTGCTCTACTCTTATAGTAAGTAAAGATTTTGGTTGTTTACCTCTAACCTTACTACCTAGTTATGTTCAGTGTATGTTTCATTCTTCTTCCTCCAGGCATACCATGGATCCATTGGGCTAAAAAGTTCCAGTTTTGTTTCATCGCTCCACAGAACAGAAACAAAACTTATTTATATAATTTTGAGTATATTGATGCTAACTTTTCTACTGCTTTTGGGTCAGTATTGGTGTACGTCTTGGAGTTCTCTCATGGAAACCTTCTGCGTTTA
The DNA here is from genome assembly GCA_933207985.1 of Pelobates cultripes. Lineage (NCBI taxonomy): Eukaryota > Metazoa > Chordata > Amphibia > Anura > Pelobatidae > Pelobates > Pelobates cultripes. The sequence goes on from OW240924.1 coordinate 65,454,946, forward strand.
GTACGTGCCATGCTGTGCTCACTGAAACCTTAGTCCCTGTTGCTTCCAAGTCTTGCTGCAGGTCTTTTGCAATCACTCAAGGGTTTTCTCAGAAATCTGGTTGCAGCCATTGATAACTGTTCCACTGTTCCTTCAACTTTGAACTTGCGAGCTATGCTTCCAACGGTGTCTCTAGGAGCATTGAGTGTCTTCGTTTGTTTTTATATCCTGTTCCTTGTTCCTTGTATGTGAAGGGTGATAATCTCTTCTATTAACTTTGTAGACCAGTCTTTTGACTGAGCCTTATTCTGACATGCAGTCAAATGTGCTCTCAACAAACCCCTAGCCAGTTTAGGTAAATCAAGTATTCCAGCTCAAGCACATCTGATGCAACTAATGAAGCCCTTGATTACTTACATCAGGTGTGCTTCAGACAACACCTGTTTTGCTTATTTATGTTGTTGTGAGGTATTCTATTCAGGGGGTTGAATAGTTTTGAGACTGGAGAAGTCATTATAAATTGTATTTTCAGATTTAATAAATAATAATTTAATAATAATTTTCAGTTTAGCAAAGGATGGTCCTCCACAATATCTTCCTCAGACCCTTTTAAACCTACCTTTTGGAGTTCATGGGATGAATATATGGCTACTAGTGTAAGATTTTATGGTGCCCTTTCTAGCCTCTCTATTTAACCAATTCATTACTTAATTTTCATTAATCTAAAAAAGTTTGTATTCATGCCTATTCGTTCTAAAATCCATCCTTTATTGACAATACTTTGTGTCTCTATACCTAACTTCCCAGAGATACTTCCTTCTCCAAGGGTGTACCCTAAAGGGAAATATTGCTTTTGAGCTTCCCTGGATATTCATTTATACCATGCCATGTAACCAGGGCCGGTGCAAGGATTTGTGCCGCGCTAGGCAAAATAAAAATTTGCCACCCCCCCATGTGACATCACAATGACCCACCCATATAATCTGCCATATCAACTAATGCCAGTGCTGCACACAGTGTGTGTTTACATTAAAAAGCCTGCAGGGACAGGCTATAGACACCGGAACCACTTCATTAAGCTGCAGTGGTTAATGTGAGGTAAATTAGAGATTAGTGTCGCTAATAATATACTAGATTGCCTACTAACAACCAGATGAGGATGGTGATGGGCTCTGGCTGCAGTTTGGCTCCACTGGTCTGGTGTAGAACAGGATCTCTGGAGGCTGTTTGTAACTTTGGTCACAAAATTCAATGTTCTGGGAGACGGGAAGCAGCTCCATTTTTTTGGGGCCCCTTACACAGCTCAAGGTTTGGGCCCCAGGGCCTGACGGTGAGTATGCCCATAAGGCCCACCCATAAGTCCACCTATATGTTCCACCCATGAGTTCGCTCACAGGGAGTGGAGTGTTTAGGGGATGTGTTATGTGTTATTCTAGAGTATTTAATGTGTGTGCTTATGGAATGTAGTGTATAGGGATACCAGTTTGTGTAGTGGAAGCAGTGTGTGTTTGTGTATAAGGGATGTATTGTGTATTTCTGGTTGTGTCTAAGGGATGCATTGTGGGAATCTATGTTTGTATGCATAAGGGATGCAAGGTGTGTGTCTGTAAGTGTGTGCATTGAGTGTGTGTAATAAATGCATTGTGTTTCTGTGTGTATGTAAGAGAAGAAGTGTGTGTGTTTGCATGTGTGTGTAAGGGATGCATTGTGTGTTTCTGCGTAGGTGTGCAAAGGATGCATTGTCTTTGTGTGTAAGGGTTGCATTGTGTGTGTGTGTGTGTGTGTGTAATGGATGCATTGTGTGTTTCTCTGTGTGTAAGGGAAGCATGTTGTGTTTCTGTGTGTGTAGGGATGCCTTGTGTGTTTCTGTGTATGTATGGGGATGCATTGTGTGTGTGCGTGTAGTGTGAAAGGGCACCCTGTCCTTCCCCCTGTCCTATAGAGCTCTCCCCGCCCCTTAGTGGTCTCTTCTCTCCCCCCACCCTCCCCTAGCGTTCTCTTCTGCCACCCACCCTCCCTGTGTTCTTCTCACCCCCCAGTGTTCTCCTCACCTCCCCTTCTCCTCACCCCCTCTCCCGTGTTCTTCTCACCCCCACCCTCTGTGTGTTCTTCTCACTCCCCCCTCACTGTGTTCTCCTCACCTCCCCTTCTCCTCACCCCCTTTCCCTGTGTTCTTCTCACTCCCCCCCTGTGTTATTCTCACTCCCCCCTCCCTGTGTTCTCTATCTCCCCTTCTCCTCACCCCCTCCTTGTGTTTCTTCTCTCTCTCTCCCTTCTCCCCCTCCTCCCTGTGTTCTTCTTACTCCCCCCCATTTTCTTCTTACTCCCCCCTCCCCTCCCTGTTTTCTTCCTACTCCCCCTCCCATTTTCTTCTTACTCTCCCCCCTCCCATTTTCTTATTACTCCCTCCTCCCCGTTTTCTCCTTACTCCTGTCCCTCTTGCTTCTTACTCCCCCTCCCTCTTCTTCTTACTCCCTCAGTTCTTCTTACTCCCCATTCTTCTTACTCCCCCCTCCCCTGTTTCTTCTTATTCCCCCTCCCTGTTTTCTTCTTACTCACCCACTTTCTTCCCCTCCCCCCTTCTTCTTACTCCCCCCCTCCCCTCTTCTTCTTACTCCCCCTCTTCTTCTTACTCCCCCAGTTCTTCTTACTCCCCACTCCCTGTGTTCTCCTCACCTCCCCTTCCCTGTAGCGTGGCTGAGCTCCTCTCCGGTCCGCGGTACAGGAGTTTCTGTTTCATGTACCTGGCCGGACTGATAGTGTGCACTTCCTATCAGTCCGGCCGGGTATAGGAAACGGATGTTCCTGTACCGTGGACCGGAGAGGAGCTCAGCCACGCTACAGGGAAGGGGAGGTGAGGAGAAAGGCAGTGCTGTAGCTGCCTGACACTCTCTATATAGCGCTCAGGCGGCTGCAGCATTTAAAGGGCCAGCACAGGGTGCTCCCTCCTATATGGTGCCCTAGGCCTTATAGGAAGTGCCGGCCCTGCATGTAACCACACTCTTTGGGACACAAACTTCATTCACTGAGTTAATATGGTTTTATATTATTATCATTATTTGTATGTTGCTTTGTTTTTGTATGTTTTTTCTATGAACTTACTATCTGCAACTTGTGTTCAATAGATGATATTAATTTGGTTTCATAAATTATTTTCTGTTGTTCTCTACACTTCACCATCAACATGACCTGAATGCATTTTTATGTGCTGCCCTGGGGATTCTCTTTCTGCTTCTTGGGAAGATATAACCTTTTTTTTTTTTTTTGACTATATTATAAACCACAATAAAATATATTGGCAAGAAAGGTTATATTATTTATTATACAAATGCTGTGTAACTATGCATGAAAATATACCAAATAACTAGCATGATGGAGGATCATGACAATAATTATCACATAAACAACCAATGTGAACAGTATATATATGAAAATTATGATAGTCGCAATATACACTGCTCAAAAAAATAAAGGGAACACAAAAATAACACATCCTAGATCTGAATAAATTCAATATGCTTCCAAAATACTTTGTTCTTTACATAGTTGAATGTGCTGACAACAAAATCACACAAAAATAAAAAAAATGGAAATCAATTTTTTCAACACATGGAGGTCTGGATTTGGAGTCACACTCAAAATTAAAGTGGAAAAACACACTACAGGCTGATCCAACTTTGCTGTAATGTCCTTAAAACAAGTCAAAATGAGGCTCAGTAGTGTGTGTGGCCTCCACGTGCCTGTATGACCTCCCTACAATGCCTGTGCATGCTCCATATGGTGGCATATGGTCTCCTGAGGGATCTCCTCCCAGACCTGGACTAAAGCATCTGCCAACTCCTGGACATGTGGTGCAACGTGACGTTGGTGGATGGAGCGAGACATGATGTCCCAGATGTTGTCAATTGGATTCAGGTCTGGGGAACAGGCGGGCCAGTCCATAGCATCAATGCCTTCGTCTTGCAGGAACTGCTGACACACTCCAGCCACATGAGGCCTAGCATTGTCTTGCATTAGGAGGAACCCAGGGCCAACCGCACCAGCATATGGTCTCACAAGGGGTCTGATGATCTCATTTTGGTACCTAATGACAGTCAGGCTACCTCTGGCGAGCACATGGAGGGCTGTGTGGCCCCCCAAAGAAATGCCACCCCACACCATTACTGACCCACTGCCAAACTGGTCATGCTGGAGGATGTTGCAGGCAGCAGAACGTTCTCCACGGCATCTCCAGACTCTGTCACATCTGTCACATGTGCTCAGTGTGAACCTGCTTTCATCTGTGAAGAGCACAGGGCGCCAGTGGCAAATTTGCCAATCTTGGTGTTCTCTGGCAAATGCCAAACGTCTTGCACGGTGTTGGGTTGTAAACACAACCCCCACCTGTGGACGTCAGGCCCTCATACCACCCTCATGGAGACTGTTTCTGACCGTTTGAGCAGACACATGCACATTTGTGGCCTGCTGGAGGTCATTTTGCAGGGCTCTGGCAGTGCTCCTCCTGTTCCTCCTTGCACAAAGGCAGAGGTAGCAGTCCAGCTGCTGGGTTGTTGCCCTCCTATGGCCTCCTCCACATCTCCTGATGTACTGGCCTGTCTCCTGGTAGCTCCTCCATGCTCTGGACACTACGCTGACAGACACAGCAAACCTTCTTGCCACAGCTCGCAATGATGTGCCATCCTAGATGAGCTGCACTACCTGAGCCACTTGTGTGGGTTGTAGACTCCGTCTCCTGCTACCACTAGAGTAAAAGCACCGCCAGCATTCAAAAGTGACCAACACATCAGCCAGGAAGCATAGGAACTGAAAAGTGGTCTGTGGTCACCACCTGCAGAACCACTCCTTTATTGGGGGTGTCTTGCTAATTGTCTATAATTTCCACCTGTTGTCTATCCCATTTGCACAACAGCATGTGAAATTGATTGTCACTCAGTGTTGCTTCCTAAGTGGACAGTTTGATTTCACAGAAGTGTGATTGACTTGGAGTTACATTGTGTTGTTTAAGTGTTCCCTTTATTTTTTTGAGCAGTGTATATTTTTAAATTCTGAATATGTATACATACTGTACATATAAAACAGACACCTTAGGACCCTAATCTGCAATAATCAATAATGCACTTAGATGCCTGTGTTGTGTGTGTTTTTTCTGAACTGGCACTGTTTTCACCAAACAAAACTAAATGAGAACACATATTCAGTCACGATACAATGCCAATTATGGTTATATCTGCACTTATACTTTCTAAATACACTTTTTTCCATGTGAATGGGAGGGGTGTGAACACAGAAGGCAGACATTGAACAAAAAGGCAAATCACAGCAAAGACAGGTAGATGGAGCATTAACTTTTTACCAAGAAATTAACAGACTTGGAAGACCATTCCCATCTGAACAATTTATGTATATGGGGATTCCTAAGTAAATGGACCAGAAATATCTTATGTCCTATGTCCTGAAGATGTTTACAGCTATCACACCAGAGTTACATCCAGCCAATCCAGTTTAAGCAACTGATAGTGAACCCAGTGATAGTAGACTTGGTTCACAGAGTTGGAAGGACCAAGCACCTTAAGATTACCACTCCTCAAGATTTTTTTTTTATTGTGGAGTAATTTTTACACATAAAATAAAAAAAATATTAAGGTACCAGTTGCTTTCTAGTACCAAATTATACAGCAACTACAAACAATTTGGCAGATCTCTCCCCAGCTACTCTTAAACAAATTAAAATGATCTTACTAAGGCTTTGTGGGATTATAACAATCCATACCTATTTGGCTTCAATGATAAAATACTGATCCAACAGAATATAGGGCTTTACATTCATATCCGTGGAGGAGGAAGTATTAATCTTGAAAACCTGGGACATTATTTTGCCACCTACTCAACTTGTCAAATCAAGCTTGACTAACCGCTTGTCCTCTGATTTGCACAAAGTTCCTTAGACTTTGGAAAGGGACTAAATTTGTTTCTTACCATTTGTTTCCAGTCAACTAATTTGACTACTATATCAACGAGTGGCATTATCTTCAATGGTTTTGTTCAAATTGGCCATATTTAATTTGTTTTATCTTTTATTTCATGTTGCAATGCACCTTACATTGATATTTTAATTTCCATATATCTATTATAATTTCTACTATATCCCCACTAGAGTATTAGTTTGTACTGATGATAGGACCAAAGTTATTTCCAAAGTACAAAATTAAATAAACACGTACACGAAATACATCTTGTAACATCTATTATATCTCCCATGGTCCTTCTAGGATCATTATTTGGCAAACATATCCCTTCTAGGGTAATATGAAAATATAATTACTGCAGAAAATATCAAAGGGCTGATAGTGATGTTTGTGGTCCCCGATGAAGTTTCAAATGTGGTAAAAGCTCTGTGAGATTGCCTTTTCCTTACCCTATTGGATTTGTTTGCCTTGCACTTTTGTTTATTATTTTTGCTTTTGCAAGTACAAGTTCTTCGTTTTGGGGTTCCATATATCCAACCCTGACACAGAGTCTTCTACAAAATGTCAGTACAAAATAGAACTCTAGACCTTGGAGATGGAGATGGAGAAGAGGATTTTGGAGCAGCAGAAAGCAATTACAGCTCCTTAATAAGCACACAATGCAACCCCAATACACATACACTAACACTGCAGCTCTGGATGCACACTGCAGCCCCTGGATGCACATACTTTACAGGCCCTTTTAGGATGCACACAATCTCAAAAGCTCCTATACATGAGCATGTGCTCACACTAGCGCCTAGTTACACATAGTATACCATAAACAGACTCCTATATACACACACTTCACCACTTCTAAACACCATGGAAAATTATCTTGCATCTCCTGAAAAGGTTTTCCAGTTTCCGTGAACAGGTGTCTTGCCTGTAATAAGGAAGACGCAGAGGTGGTAATACGGGGAGTGCTGGTGTTGCGGTTACACCAGGGCCCATCGAGTGGTCCTTGCAATTAGTATGTTTATACACACACACACACACACATTCACTTTTTATAACTGCCCCCCTACTTTTGCCCTTGGCCCCTTATGTGCCCCCCCTAAGTATGAATCCTGGAGACGCTACTGGTCATTCATTAGGCTTGCTAAGGAACAGATAATTATGTCCTGATACCAAATATTTCAGAGGGTGTAAGAACAAATACAAAAAGGGAAATGGATCAGCGCTGTGTGATATACTAGAAGGTTAGAAACAAGTGAATAGCAGCAACCTATAAATATGAGATTCCCTCTAAAATCCTCAAAAGAGAAATGGCAAAAACAGAAGAAATATAGGTCGCGCTATAACAAATAAATATAAAATATTTTAATACACTAAAAACTATAAAATAAGAACAAAGTATAATAAATAGTCCAAATATTTGGTGTGCTTATAATAAGTTCCAGTGGATGGATGAAAATTTCAGTACTTGGTGTCCATCTCTTACTGTTTATGGCACAGGAGTGAAAAAACAGGATCTTCTAAAGTAGATGTGGATGTAGATGTAGTCTTGATTCAGTGGAAACCATGAAAGATAAAGAGAACACAAAAAATCCAATAGTGTAGATTGTCTGTAGATAACTGAGAGTATAGGAGAATAATAGGGAGGTAATACACTCACCTATTTCAGAGCACAAACTTGCTCTAGTGTGTTTGGCATTCAGTGGCGTTTGTCCCCCACTGGTAGGATATAGGTGAAGACAGTTCCTCCGTATGAGAAAAGGAATAAAAAACACAATATAGTGCTCAGGTAGAAGACTCTCAGCACAGTTTTGTACTCAATACAGAAGAAGACTCTCAGCACAGTTTTGTACTCAATACAATAAGTATTGAGTACAAAACTGTGCTGAGAGTCTTCTACCTGAGCACTATATTGTGTTTTTTATTCCTTTTCTCATACGGAGGAACTGTCTTCACCTATATCCTACCAGTGGGGGACAAACGACACTGAATGCCAAACACACTAGAGCAAGTTTGTGCTCTGAAATAGGTGAGTGTATTACCTCCCTATTATTCTCCTATACTCTCAGTTATCTACAGACAATCTACACTATTGGATTTTTTGTGTTCTCTTTATCTTTCATGGTTTCCACTGAATCAAGACTACATCTACATCCACATCTACTTTAGAAGATCCTGTTTTTTCACTCCTGTGCCATAAACAGTAAGAGATGGACACCAAGTACTGAAATTTTCATCGATCCACTGGAACTTATTATAAGCACACCAAATATTTGGACTATTTATTATACTTTGTTCTTATTTTATAGTTTTTAGTGTATTAAAATATTTTATATTTATTTGTTATAGCGCGACCTATATTTCTTCTGTTTTTGCCATTTCAGAGGGTGTACCTTCTTTTTCCCATGTATATTACACATTATTCGCAAATTTGCTTGTTTTTTCAAACACAGTTTTTATAATGGCTTATTTTCGTGTATTGATATTAATTTGAGAACAGCTATTTCCCCATAGATGGTATATAAGTACATTTGACTAAGTGTATGTCTTACAATAGCTTTTATATTATTTTAGTATGGTAAATACTGTATATTACAATATTTTTTTCACTTATTACTAATGAATAATATTGTGTTGTTATAGCAGTACAGCTCCTGTATTCCTTTGCTTTGTGTAATTACACTCATAGATATTACCTTAGCTGAGCTAAGGTTTATAAGTAAATTGAATTAAAATGTTTCAGACATCTTGCAGAAGTATGTATGAATAATTAACCTATTTTAGTATCAGTTGCATTTTAAATTATTTATGTAATTATAATAAAATATTATGCACATCTGAATTTTAGATTTAATCATGATATAGTTTATAAAATGTGTTATCAAAATGGAAGCCTGTGGAGAATTTAGTGCCTTTTATTCAGTGAACAAACTTATAATTATAATATCAATGGCTTAATATGTTTCTATCTCAAGTGGTTCAAATAATTAACATGATTAGATAGTATATAGAATAGGTATTACAAATTGTTCCAGTAGCAGAGTTATTCTTTGAGGCACAATCTAGTATTTTCATACTTATATCACTATGAAAGGGTTACTTCAAGCATCGTAACTATTACAGTGTGCTGTAGTGGTTTTCATAGTAGGAATATGCTGGCCCCGCTCCACGTAATGGGACAAACCCAAATGTACCGAAGGCTCCTTGTAGCATTGGTGAAGTGTTTTAAGATGTTTTTTAGTCAGCTTCCTTGTAAGTTTAACATGTAGTTTATGATACAATTTTATAGTCTATTAGTATTACCACAGTTAATGTAACTAGCTACCATTCTCCTTTACTGTCTCAATTTTTGTATTTCTGAAGAGTATTTAAAGTCACACTACAAGCACTTAAAATCAAATTTGGTCTTGGTATAGATTATGCTGCCTGCATTCTAACTGCTGAATTATCTGCCATTTGGGAGTTAAATAAGGCCTATATCCATACATCCCCTGCCTGTGATATAGCCCTAGCCACCCCTGACTGTGACTCAAACAGCCTTCCTACAAACCTTTTTTAAAAAAGTCTACACTTTTTTTGCCTTTATTTTGTTCTGTGTTACATTTTTGTTAAAAATTGCACAAAAAAGGGTCCTGCAGTTTTACTTAAATCTCCAGAGACTCCTGTTTTTGCACTCTTATGCATGTGAAATAATACAAAGCTAGTACAGCTTCTAGGAGTTGAAGAACTAAGATGGTTGTGTCAAGCAGTGATAATTGGTGCAACTCCACTCACATGCGTGCATGTAACCTGAATGCAGAGCCAAGTCCATCTTAAAATCAAGTTGGTGAACAGTGAAAGTAAGTGGGAAAAAAAACAGGAATGAAGATGTGAGGTTGTCATTACAATTAGTAAAAAATATTTATAATTCTAGATTATGCTAACGTAGTGTACCTATAATCTTAATTTTAATAATGACAGGAGGCGAAAATATTTTGCATAACTTTCTTTTCTTTATGCCTTCAGCAGCACAAGTCAATAAGTTGTCCACATTAAATCCAGTACTATACGTATCTATATTTATATTAAGTTAATATACTGAAATATTAAACAACCTGAGTATACTTAATAATCAACACGGATCTAACACATGTCAACCAGATAAGCATCCCATAAATATACTGAAATACCAAAACCTTATAATTACACTGAGAAAATGACAAACAAGAATATTAAAATTTTCCAGAGTATAGGGAGGGAAACAGGGAGGGAAAATATTCGCCTCCTGTCATTATTAAAATTAAGATTACAGGTACACTACGTTAGCATAATTTACAATTTTATCACATGGCAGGAGGCTTCATATATTGCATTTTTAAAGCTGTGGTATGAGCGAGAAGGATGTGTGTGTGGTTTGACGAAAATAAATATACAGAAGTAATATATCCGTGTCCAATTTGTCACTGTAAAATATAGAGGCCCTCCCGTGAAGGCCTGAGAAGCAGCCTCGTACCAAATGAGTACCCAAAATACGTCTCCACCCCCGCTAGCGATAATAACCAAGGAACCCATCTAGACAGAGTGTTCATGGTAACTGGCTAGTATGGTTGGTATAAGACCAGCAGATTTCCTGAATGTGACAATCTAAGTGTTGTCGTGATCTCCATGTAACGAAGTACCGCTTTAACTGCACAAAGGCTGGGAAATCGCCGGGAACAGTGTAAGATACGGATGCGGATAAGATATAGTTCTATGAGACACCATAGAAATCATTCCTTCCAGTGATACCAAAAAGACCGTCTACGTGGAACTCCAGTACATCTGATACCCGACGAAAAGACCTAAAAGTAACGTGACTATGTCTGACGGAGGTATAGGTCTGTGTTATCTGACTAGTTCCAAAAGAACCAAATCAAAGTCCCACAACAGTGATACTTTGACGCATGGTTCTGGACAGTTTGACACCCCTCAGAAAGCGGCATATCAAAGGCTCCTGATCGACCGGAGTGTCATGAATCCTACTATGCGTCGTCGAAATCGCGGAACGTATCCTGTTAATGGAACAGTCTGATCATTCCGATCGGTGCGTAGCAAAAAGGTATGATAGAGATTCAGTTTTGAGGAAATAGGGGTAATAAAGGGATCGCAGTCCCTTCCTATACACCAGCGACTCCAGGTGTTCCATGCGGATAAGTTATTTCGGGGAATACCTGGTGTCCATGAGTCCCATAATAGGTCTCTAGTTGGTTGCGATAGTCCCTTGACGTACCAGTCTCCCTTGAAAGAGACCAATCCACCAACTCCAGACGCTCCTTCATTATCAATGGATGATGTTCTCCTTTTGGATCTGCCGAAGGCAAGTTAAAACTGAAGGAGCAGAGGATGATCCTGATTAAGGACAACCATTCTGGGTGCCACGCTTGACTCCTTTACCGCGGTGATGAGTACTATCGAAGTCTTCGCTATTCTGATCCCAATTTCAAAGGCGTGTCCGGATCTCGGGTAGTGAGCTTTCAGCCACTGTATGGCCTGGTAGTGAAGCGGTCCTGGGAAATAGTCAAAGGGTTAATCGTCGCTATCAATGATGTGGGAAGGAGTAATCCGCCCAAGGTGGAATCTATTTCGAAGTAGAGGAACTGAATCACTCGGAACTGGGATCGAACCGACTCCTCTCTGTTCACTATGAATCCCAACAATTCCCGAAACTATAAACAAATCTCGTCTATAAACATAGTCAGGAATTTGATTTGCAAAAAGGTCAGTAAGTCGTCTAGGTATGCGACAGCGGATACCCTTTGCTCTTCAGTGCGCCGTGACCAGCTTCAGAAACTTCATGAGGCAGCATGTGAACCAGTAGGTAAGTGCCCTTCAAATCCAACCTTGCAAACCCCTTTCGAGGAGTAGATCCCCTAAGAGATGGATACCTTCCTTCTTGAGGTGTCGGTATGCCCCAAAACCATTGGGTTGGCATAGGTTGATGACTGGCGATAGTCTCCTGTCTTCTTCCTTACTACCAAACCATTGCTGAGATAAATGGTTCTCCAAACAATAGTCTGTCCACCTGAGGTCCTCGCTCTTTCGTCCCTAACTTCAATAGTTTGAAATCCATCTTTAATCGGGCTGCTTTGCGCCGTTCTGTGCACCTGTCTGCCTTGCATTTCCCAACCTACATATTGCCCTTTGCACCTATTCCCTCACATCGTGAGCTTCTAGAGTTGAGTCTTGGGTGGGGGGTCAGGTCCGCAAAGTATAGAATTTTTTCCCGGGGCTGATCATGTCCAGTATTTCATCCTAACTCGTTTTAAGTCCTTCTCCTACACCTTTACATGGACCCGGCCTGATCGGGACATAAATATCGCCACAGTGATACCGAACTCCATGAAGAGGACTATCTTGTTCGGTAATAGAGTGTGTGGGCATTCCACCCTAAGCTTGTCTCGGACTTCTTTTCCCATAGGCCTCCTGAGCCAGAAGTGGGCAAAGTGTGCTCAGTGCTCTGGTAAACCCCATTCAGATGGCCCTGGGTGTTGGATGGTGCGTGAGTCAAAACAAGAGTGTCCAGTGTGCCAAAGAAAAGCCTTTCTTGCTCGGTGGGTCTTGTCACTTTACCTCTTCAGATGGAGACTCTTCTGTTCTGTCCAGCGTAGGGGGGTCACCGCTGTATGTATGTCTATTATGGCATGTTGGGACACTCTTTCGGTCTGTGGGGTACCAAAATGGTGTCAGGTATGGTAGTACACTTATTGCCACTTAGTGGGCCTCCACATACGACTGGGGGTCACCCAGAATAGTTTCAATCAGTACCACTTAGAGATTTCCTGGGAGTGGTCTAAGGAGGGGGTCGCCCTCAATAAGACCGGGATGAGCGGTCAGTAATGTTGTGACGTAGCCCGTGTATGGGGAGGTATGGTAGCCTCCAAATTATCCAAGGGGTCACCCTTATGGGATATAGTACTATGGAGAATTGGCAGCACCATAAGCTCTCCTTCCTGGCTCAGTCAATATACATGTATCCAGTGTGTCCCAGTCTGTGCATACAGTAACAGATCGTACTCCATGGATATGAGCCCGTCCTAGGGCGTGGGGGTTCCCCCCAGTTTATGTATGTCACTAGTACCGGAATAAGATTTGCCTGGGGTTCACCCAGTGTAGGGGGTTCACCCCAGTATATGTATGTCACTAGGACAGGAACCATATTTGCTTGGGGGTCACCCAGTGTCTCTTTGGAGAGGTGTCTGCCATGCTTGGGGGTCACCCAGCGTAAGGGGGGTCACCCCTGTTAATCACTCTGTAATGTGCCTCCACTACTGTGTCCTGGGAGGTGTATCCCTGTGGGGAAGGCTTGTATCCAGTGGTTGTGAGGTCCAGTGGGAGTAGGGAGCTGAGTAAGTTATCAGCTCTATTTAATTTCCCAGCCAGCAAGTAGAGTAATGCATCCACTATATGCCCAAAGCAGGGAACAGTCCATTCATAATCCTCCAGACGTATAAAAAAAAAAAAAACCTGTTATTCAACATGACAATTGTATAGAACAGAATAGAGCAAACTGCCAGCAGACATGAGTACTGCATCCCTTATATGCACACAGCAGGGATCAGTCCTACTTATTCATGCAGAGTTACATATAAAACTTTTATTTCACATGCCAATGAAATATGACACTATAGAGCTCAGCAGTGAATGGTCCATTCATAATCTTCCAGAAAAGGTACATATAAAACCTTTATTCCACATGATATGTATTAGTATTGAGCTCAAAAGTACTTGTAAAACTTTTATTTCGCAGGAAAATATTTTAAACAGTACAGATCTAGCTGCCAGTTCATGGGAATCACGAACTGGCTAAACGACATGGCCGACGTGAATCTCGTGGGTGCTGCGAGATTCAAGATGGCCGCCGTTCGCGCGCAAAAGCGTTGTGCGGCCCGCGATCGAGGATACGATCGCGGCCCGCCGGTATGGAACACAGTACCCCCGACACCCCCAGAGACCTGCCCTGAAGTCCCAGCACCAGTGAATAAAAAAGCGTTCTCACGGTAAAACGCCACGATCGCGGTAAAACGCTGCGATCCATGCGAGACCAGAGTAAAGCATAGGAAAGAAAAGGTGCCAGCAACTGAAAACCAAACAGGCTAATAAAGCAGAAAATACAGGGTTAATTCAGGGGATGGGTAACAGGGGCAGAATATCACAGTATACAAGTCCAAATGGAAGGCAAGATAATGAAAACTGTTTAGGCCAAAATTGCAGGACAAGCTAATAACGTTTAATTAAAGTGGCCATGCATATCCAGAAACAGTTTGGAGCAAAACTGAATGTCTAGCATTAAAAATCTAACCAAAGTGACCATAGCAATATTAATAAAAACAGTTGGAGCAAACTGAAAGTCAAGTAATAAAGTAAAATTAAAGTGACCATTGCAATATCCAGAAAACCAGTTTGGATTAAAACTGAATGTCTAGCATAAGGTGTCTAACTGAAGGGACCATAGCAATATTAATAAAATAACAGTTTGTAGCAAACTGAATGTTAAGCAATACATGTTTAACTAATGACAATTTGCAATATCAGTAAAACAGTTTGGAGCAAAATACTCTGACCTTCGCTGGTAAGCAGCAAAGAAAGAGGAAGTCATGTGTCTGTCAGGGCTTTATATATGGATGTGATGCCTGTTACTGATTGGTTTCAAGTTTTTTTCTGATTGACTTGTGCTGCTGGAGGCATAAAGTAAAGAAAGTTATGCAAAATATGAAGCCTCCTGTCATGTGATAAAATTACAAAACACAACATATAAAAACAAAAAACAAACCAAGGCTGAAAACTATATTGCAAAAATTAGGCTAACATAGCCAAGCTGTCACTATAGCTGAACTGGGGAATTTTTCCAGTACAGTTATTTTAGCCTAAATACTTTTAGTCAAATTTTAATTAGCTTTAAATCAAAGTTTAGTGAATAAACCTATACAACACTGGGGTAAGATTTATTTTTTAATTTGGCAGTTTATATTTAATTTTTTTCTCACCATCTACAATATATTTTTCTATTTCTCAATTGCCTAGTTTACCTAATGGCCTTTTAATCCTTAAAGGACCACTATAGGTCCTTTAGCTCAATGAAGTGGTCTGGTTGCCAGGTCCCCCTAGTTTTAACCCTGCAGCTGAAAACATAGCAGTTTCAAAGAGTTCATCTCCCTGACAGCCACTAGAGGCAGCTTCCGCGATTAACACAGAGTAAATTGCACTTTTTTGACGCTGGATGTCCTCACTGAGTCTAGTGTCAAAAAAGATCCTCATAGGGCAGATTTGAATGCACGCACGCGCACCTCTGACCACGCATTCGCATTCGGCTCCTCTCGGAAGCTGACGTTGATGGAGGAGGATAGATCACCAGTACAGAGGGAGCCCAACGCTGGATTAAGGTAAACAAATAAATGGTTAACTAACCATTTATTCACCGTGGAACTGAGCCCTAGTCACCTAAACAGTTTTGATAGTAGGAATATGCTGGCCCCGCTCCACGTAATGGGGCAAACCCAACTGTACCGAAGGCTCCTGCTAGCATTGGTGAAGTGTTTTAAGATGATTTTTTAGTCAGCCTCCTTGTAAGCTTAACATGTAGTTTATGATACGCTTTTATAGTCTATTAGTATTTCCACAGTTAATGTAACTAGCTACTATTCCCCTTTACTGTCTCAATTATTGTATTTCTGAAGAGTATTTAAAGTCACACTACAAGCACTTACAATCAAATTTGGTCTTGCTATAGATTATGCCGCCTGCATTCTAACCTAAACAGTGACTAGGGCTCTATAGCGTTAGGAACACATTTTTGTTTTCCTAATGGGCTGTATGACAAGCCCTTTACTAATTTAGCAAATCTATAACAATGTTAATAATCGCAACATATCCACTTCTATTAATATATAGGACGGGTTTGGTATAAAGGATGTCTTCTTATTTATCAAAAGGTATTTTTTTAAGAAAATTACATATTTGCCTGCTAGATGTCACTGTTACATAACACAAGAACATTTCAGTAACATAGGTTTCTTTGTTTTATGCTATGCCTACATAGAACCCTTTATGTGGTTTCCAAAATAAAACAGAATCATACAATTGTTCAATCATACAAAGGTATTGCTTTTACTATTATAATGTTGCTTTTTTGCACTTCCTTGTATTTGAACACACTGGAGAACCAAACTAAATTACTTGAAATAGCTCAAATTATACTGGGAATATGCTTTATTTATCTGTTGTATATATGAGCTAAAGAATTGTTTAACAGTTGAGTTAAACAATACCAGTCATTTCTAAGGAACAAAACTAATTTAAAATATACTCTTTGTACAGATATGGTATGTAACTACTAAATGATAAGATATATTTATATCAGTAAATACATTTTCTTCTAGCTTCTGTACAAATGGAGTTCTTTCAAGTCACAGTGGGAAAAATGTTCAAAATGCAGCAACTATGTGTTTTGGAGTTTGACAAATGCATGTCTTTGAATACCTGTATTAAAAGCAATTTTTTTTCCTAGAAACTGAAAACTGTAGCTGTCTAAATCTGCATCAAAATATATCATGTTATTTCAATCGAGTGCATGAATCAAGTCATATGTGTGTATTTGTGTATGTCTGTTTACCCTGTGCATGTTTCTATATGTATGTGTGTGTGTGTGTGCGTGTGTGTGTGTGTGTGGGGGGGGGTGGTGGTGGGGGGGGGGATTTCACCTTTATTTGCTGCTGTATGCCATGGTGATGATTCTTCTTTTATCTTTTATCAGAAGGTATTTATTTGATAGAAGTAACAATAAAGATGAATATGCCCTGTCCTACAGTGCAGATACATTTGAGGCATGGTTGTCATGGATTCTCTGTCTGATAGTAAAGCATTTAAGTGTTGAAATGAATGTTGATGGAGTTGACTAAAGTCCTTCCCCCTCTTCTCTAAGGACCCAACTACTCTACTTTAGCACTTGTCCCTTGTGCCAATATTGTATTTTTAGAACATAAAGGGTTGACTGGCAAGCAGTATGTTATAATCAATGTTGGTATTGCTCTTTTGCCAAAATGGAGATGTAGTAAGTGACTTCTCATGTTACATTGTTCATGGATTGCATAAGAATGATTTCACTGTTTCCTATTATGTTTATTTGTCTCAATATGTTTTATAAATCTTCACAGTCCACAGTTTCTAGATTTTCTGGCATTAACAGTGAAGAGTTGAATACACCTTTTCAATAGTTGCTAAAATTGTTTATGGTTGTAACTGTTTTTTTTTTTGTTTTTTTTTGACATAACTGGTACTTCATTGGCAAATTAGGTTGGCAGGTGGTATGAAAGCATTCCAGATTTGCATTCAATTTCTTTTTATTGATATTTCTAGAAATTTTCAAAAGAATTGAAAATTTACAACTAATTCATTTATACATATTTACTAATTCATTTATACATATCAGGTTTCCTGCACTTAAATTGAGATGATTAAGTGCAGAAAACCTGATATGTATAAATGTATTTATTCAACAGTGAATAGGGAATGTTGTATTTGCCCTGATTCTTTGGATACAGATCACACATTTTGTCATTCCAATCATCATTTGCATGGCTAATGGGAAACATCACATTATAATGACTATATATTATTGCATGATGTTAAAAAGATGATTACGACATTATTATTTTTCATATTACATATATGTGTGAGTGTTTTATGACTAAAGGCCTATATTTGTGGGAGGAGTTAGCACTTCCTATATACACACACTCCTCCATCTTACCTGTGCCGTACCTTTCAGGTCATGGTTCAGTACAGAACCATCTACTTCCAGTTCAAAGGTCATCAACACCAACAACCTAAACTCTGAACAAGCTGGTCTGGCCAAGCATGGCTTACACAAGTATTTATTTTACCTCACATAAGTAAACAGCAACCTTACTATAAGTTCATGGGGCACCGCCTTGTTATGGCTTTCATTGATTTTTATAAAATGGTATTAGCTGCATTCGGCACATTTAATGTACTTTCAAATATCTGCAAAGTATTTGCACCTCAAAGGGCTCATCTGCTAAATTAGGTTTTTACATTGGTTTAGTTGTTCCTCTTAGGGGTTGTTGTTGTTGGTATTTTTTACAATACTGCTGAATTTATTTGTTCACATATTATGTGTGGCAAAACCAACCTCGCCACTGGGCATTGGAGAAGCCTGTTTGCCCACCTCCTGCCTGCTGACTATGGCCCTGCATTAAAAACCTTTTATTTTCCCTATGTGAGCAGTGTTACCCCAGATAGCTAAGCCATGGAGCCCATTCATATACCGAAAGACTATGGGAAAGACTTTGGCTCCATGGCGATTGAACTGTATTCTTGTGATCTGAGCGCCATCCTGTAATAATGTGTGCTCAGATCTAAGCTATCTGGGGATACATAGAATGTGTATGTTCTATGTGATGAATATAACAGTATGTAATTTTATGTCTTTTACTGTCTTTTTACTGCCATGTGGTTAATGGAGTTTTGCCTCTGTCCTTGGAGATAATTGGATTACTTCCCAATTATCTCCAGGATAGAAGACTCTGTGGAACTGGTTTTGGGCAGAAAAGCCATGATTCATTAGGTCACAAAGGACTTTGATCTATCTTTTGAACCAATGGACCAATTTGGATGATTTTGACATATGTTTGTGATAGGGATGAGTGATGCCTTGAGCGATTGAACTAACATATCAAGATATATGTAAAGCAAGAAAGGACCACATACCTGTAACAGGAATAATAGAAATGGACTTGGCAACAACAACCGATGGAAGACCACTAAGGGAACAACTTGAAATACCTGAAAAAGAGTTGCGAGGCAGGAGAAATATAGTGTACATTGAAAAGCAGGAAACCGCCAGACATGTGAGCCAAATGTGGGTTACGGTAGAAAATGTTGTAAGCATATGAGTGACAAATCAACATATAACATGCCAAAACATTTTTTTTTTTTTATAACTGAGGGTTTAAATAAGTTGCAAATTGGAAGGGTAGCAACACTGGAGAAAACAACATTAATATAAGTAACTAGAATCAGTACCAGCAAGTATATATATGATAAAAAGCATATGAATGGAACATAATGTAATGGATCACCTGGCACCCCTGGTACCTCCATTGAAGGATGCTCCTAGTGCTTCCTGAGGGCTCCAAGCACTCCAGCCGACACCATAACCACTGTAGACTCCTCCAGAGAGCAAGACAGGAACAAGCTCTTACAAGAGCTTAGTAGTGATATAGCAAGGAGCAATCCCTTGTAGCAGATTCAATACAAAGGAATTATTTTACCATTTTTTCAGTTCATTTGTTACCAGTTCCTGCATATGTCCAGTAATTCCTTAGTCCTGGATATGAAAGCTGAAAAACACTCCACAAATTGATTAGTTTAGGCAATTACATTTACAAAACAATGCAGTTTTTTTTTTTTTTTCATACAGCAAGACTACCCACCCCCAACAAGGACAAATTCTCCCCCAGCTGTAGCTGAAAAGCATGGTCACACAGCTGTTAAAAAGGTGGTCTCTCCTTCATGAGTCAAAATCATATATATATTTATACTAATATTCTGTGTATACGCACACATAAATCTATTATTCACTGAATCTGCTTTACTAAACGTATCTTTTTCTTAACTACTAATTTACTAGACAAATCCATGAATGCCAAACAAATGTAAATTAGTACACAAACAGGGTCAAATTTAGCAATAAAACCTGGTGAACTAGTTTAGTGAAAAGTCTTTTCCTATGCAAATGGTAGCAAACAATGAAACTAGGCCTCAACTCATTCACACCATGTGGTCAATGGTGGATTAAAATCCACATGGTCAGACAAAAGGTAAAGTATATATAAGTTTTCTCCTATATACAAATGACCAAAGATTGGTAACAAGCAACACAATAATTCATCACTATGTTCTACAGCAAGAGATACATTAAAAACAAATATCTAATCCCTATTTGCTATCTGCATTCATTCCATTAAAACCAAATCATCATTCATTTATTCATTTGTATACAGACATACAATTTACAGTATGATTTAAGCAAAATGCATAACATTTATATTTTCCCCAATATTCAAGCATAATCCTGCCGACTACGCCAAATGTTGTGGTCGTGACCTAAATATGAATATTAATCTCTTAATACATAATAATTAAGCAATACGGAACAACATTAATATTTTTATAATTCATGGTATTATGGTCGAATATGTGGATAGAAAATACACAAAACGTTGTAATATTAAATGTATATTTAATATAACTATAACAAATAAACAGATGCTAGCAGAATGTCAATTTACTACAATTATGATACAATACAAAACTACAACATATTACTTACAAAAGGTTGCTACATGTTACACAACATTTTACTTACAAGGCCCCAGCCCTTTGGCTGGGGTTAAGTCAGAGCTGGTACTACATCTTAGGTTCAGTCAGGTACAGGCAAAGAGACAGAGTTTTTCCCCTACATCTGGTTTTTATTCAGTGTAAGTAGGCTGGTCTGTGATGTCACTGCCAGAAGCACATGTCTTCCTACACACTCCCCCTAGTGGTGCCCCCAAAGCATTACACTAAACATGCTTTCTTTATGATGTAAAGTCATTAATTAATAAATACCATTACACATACGTTCAAACATTTTAATCAATTATGTTTCATGTAAATTTACGCTCCTCTTTTTTAATGGATTTCTGTCTCTGGGGTTTTCTCAAGAAAAGGGACTATCTTGTCTACCAAAGTACGTACGTTAACCCTTATGTTCGGTTACATTACGAGTCAAGCCACCGTCACCGCATCACATAGCATAGTGGCCATGAGCTCCTTGAGCCTTGTACGTACCAAAGTATGTACGTTAACCATTACGTTGGGTTACATTATGAGTCAAGCCCCCGTCACCGCATCACATAGCATAGTGGCCACGAGCCTCTCACTACCGCTTGGCAATTATCAGGGCTTCATCTGCTATGGGGTAGTTACTGTTTTTGCCTTTCGGCACTAGTTAGCAACCCAGTTCTGAAAATGTAGTATGATTTCTCGTCCAGGTTACTATTATGTATTCTAATTACATTTTTCTTTCCAGCATGTCTCCAGAATCAGTTCATGGAGAGAATCTGTTTCACCCCAGCACCTCAGCTAAGCCCTGCAGCCCTGTCAGACTCAGTACTCCTGGTTCCCTGAGGTACAAGCTCACAAAGGAGCAGTACTGATAGCCTGGGAGAAGTGCAGGGCATGATGTCCAGCATCATGGATTCTCTACAAGTCATTAACTAATGACTAAGCTGGTAATGATCAACCCAGACATTCCAGCCCCACTTCCGGTATTCACGATTGCGCAGGGTAGCTCTAACATTTCCCCTCCTGCCCCCATGCCACTCCATATCACTTCACACATCTGGTTCTCTCTCTATTAGTAAGATATCCTAGTTTCTAGTGTCTGTTTTTTCTAAGGGGTTTCACACAGGACTTATGGCACCTCCTTCAGGTAAGATGGGGTGTACTAACAGAGATGGGGTGTACTATGTTGTCACTGTCACCCATACTAGGTTAGTTGCTTTTTTGGTGACCATTTGTAACGGATCACCTGTCACCCCGACTGGGTACCTCCATTGAAGGATGCTCCTAGCGCTTCCTGAGGACTCCAAGCACTGCAGCAGACACCACAACCACCGCAGACTCCACAACCGCTGTAGCTTGACTGGAGTCTCGCCGTCTTCCTTCCACCTTGTATCAGCTTCTGTCCTCCAGGACCGTGTGGGAAAGACCTCTTCCTTCCACCCTGTATGAAACTCCAGCATCCAGGACTGTGTGGTGAAGACCTCTCCTCCAAGGTGAGCGTGTCAAGAACAAGCTCTTAAAAGAGCTAAGTGATTCAGGCTCAGGGGAGTATGCAGAGCATAGCAATCCCCAGTGTGATTATAACAGCTCCCTCCAATAACGAGACAAGGCTACGTTTAGAGGGACCAAGAAGAACTGTCTCAACCTTTATTTCCCTTGGGACCAGCCCATAGGGTCACCACAATAACATTGTTGTGAAACCTCAATAAAATCAAAAACAGTCAAACCATAGCAGGCAACACACAGTGACTTATCACAACACAATGGCACATTTTTAAAGGGGTGGGGGAGACAATATTTAACAGTAAATATCTCACCTGCCTGCAGAATTAGCAATATGCAAATCTACCCGAATATGCAAATGAACCAGTCTTGCAATTCAGGTAGTGCATATTGCTGTTGCTACCAACAGAGGGCACTAGACAAGCTCCATAGCCAAACCCACCTAGTTGGTAGCAAACCTCAGCAGTACAGGAGAGCAGGCAATACATTTCACAGTACACACACACACTATAAACAATTACATTACACACACCCTGCACCTATAATGGGTACAGGGTGACTAAAACATAAGATAAATAAAGCAGCCTACATAAATAGTCGGTCTGAGGGTAGACTAGGGGCTTTAAATCCAAATACATGAAAGAGTCATAGTCACAGGGGAGGAGGCTGGCAAGCAGGCCTCTCCAGGACCAAGTGGCGAAGGGCAATTCGTCACATATCTCCCCTTTGGGGGGAAGACTAACCAGGCACCTGACTTTCTGCCTAAGTTAGTCGATTCACCCACCGACCATAAGCAAAAGCCAGAGTAGCCCACCCACAACAAACAGTTATTAGAGCAGCCCACCCACAGCAAACAGTGACTGCACCTGGGTATTCCTCTGGGGTGATGGGGCAACACGCTGTGAGGACTTGAGGGGCAGAGGCCAGTGGTGCTCTGCCCTGATGCCAGCGCTTCTGCTGGGAGGAGGGGGGTGCAGGCCAGTCCTGTGACAAGGGGATCGGTAGGGCAGAGGCCAGCGGCGGTCTGCCCTGATGCCAGCTCTTCTGCTGGTATAGCCCGCAGGACATCAGGCTCTGGACAAGGGACAAAGGGAGGGCAGAGGCCGACTGCACTCTGCCCAGCTGCCAGCTCTTCCGTTGGCGGGCTTGGGACATAGTCCGGCTCAGTAGCCAGGGGAATGTGGGGGTCAGTGGGGGTTAACATCTCCTCTGTTAACCCTGGGGCCAAGTTAGGAGTTAGCTGGGGAGGGGAAATTGTACTTACCCCCTCCTCCTGTTGTCCCTGTGAGAGTAGTTGGGGATCTGGACAGGCTGTCCAACATCCCTGTGGGTCAGGCACAGAGACCATGGTCCCATCTGCGCCATCTAGAAGATTGGTTTCTCCCCTTGGTAGGGTAAGCTGCCGCTGGGGAGGGAGACAGACTGTCTCCACTCCCGTAACATTGTCCTGCTGCTGGGGAGAGAGACCAACTTTCTCTGCCCCCTGTAGGACACACTGCTGCTGGGAGGGAATGACAACACCTTTGGCCCCCTGGAGTTCACACTGCCGCTGGGGAGGAAGGGCGACATCTTCGGCTCCCTGGAACTCACACTGCCGCTGGGGAGGAAGGACGACACCTTTGGGTCCCTGGAACTCACACTGCCGCTGGGGAGGAAGGACGACACCTTCAACTCCCTGTAACTCGCACTGTCGCTGGGGAGGAAGGACTATTTAAGAATTGTTTGACTACTAACTTGGGGTCTACCAAGAGCCTACTTCCACCTTTTCTGCTGCCAGATGTTCTGCCTCTGAACTAAGCAAGGCCACAGAAGAACTTGCTAATTTATAAATGATTTGATTACTAACTCTGGGAGGGTATCAGGGCACTCATGACACTATAACCACTGTAGTATGCTTTATGGTTTGTAAATATTGGATAATTCTTGTTAAATTGGGCACAGAAAGAGAATTCAATATTGGCACTGGAGCAACACTAGGAAACCCTCTCTAAACCATTTCATGTTATTACATCCAAAGTCATAGCCTAATAATCAAGTTTGTTTTGGAATAAAACAACAGATATCTTCCATTCATTATAAATGAGTATAGATTTGGATGTAAAAAAGCCACAATTATCTCAAGGCTGCTGGTGTATTATATAACATGTTTCTCTTTCAAATAAATTATCATAAATACCCAAATTGATCCAGTTTGTTCCCCACAGACAAAAATATGCAAAACACAACTTTCATAATCTTTTTTAGTTAGCAATTATAAACACTCTCAAGAGAGAGTAAAGCTATTTTTCTTTCAAGTGTGAATAGCATTTAGAACAAAAATATAGACTTATATAGACAAAATATACGTAGTCATATGCACACTTTAGCATGCACATATTTTTATAGAAAGATGGTCATATAGTCTCGCTAAAACACTACAAGAAATAGATAAAGAACTAGAAATAGATATAGATAAAATTGATATAAAAGATGTGTCTTTGCAACTTCAGATACACAATTGCACAATCACCAGATAACCGAAGGATTCAGAACAACAACAGTGATCACAAAGCAAAGGAAGGACTAGCAAGCATAGAATGTACTCAAATAAAACTTAAAATAGCATCCACTCCCTGTGATAGTAAAAAACATAATGCAGAGAGTGCACTACACACCGTTCCAAATGTAAGTACATAAAAGAAGAGCAATGTTAACAGGAATCACAAAGACTCAGTTCTACACAGGTGTTCCGCTGATCGATCATGTTAAAACTAAACACCTTTCTCTTGGTCTGTTGGGTTTTTACTTTATCTTAAAATAATGGGAAATCTAGCTGCTCTAAAGGTGATTCAGTGGGCCTTCAGTTTGGAAGAATAGTAAGAAACATATTGATTCTGTTTGACAAAAATCAACCAAGTCTCACGCAGCAGATGAAAAGCGCCATAAAACAGTTGGTAATGGCTTACAAAAAGCATATTAACTGAATTAATAATCATTACCAAAGCCAATATAAATGGTCATGCCAAGCTAAAAAATGTCCAAGTAAATGACGTCAAAACATAGTGTAACATACAGTTATCTTTAACATTTGTGAGACATGTTGTTATGTGAGACGTGTTAGTATGATTGCCTTGACTAATCATTAGCCAGACTCTTGTTACAAAAGATCAGTCATGTCATGCACATATATGCACTATAATAAGTGGTGTTTTAAATACTTGTGTAAAAATATAGAAATACACATGCAGGCTATAAGGCTAAACACAGATTCACATTAAAAGGTCTTTAACCTGCGGTCATGTTCTCCATAGCTGGACCTGTGTCAAGTGTCCCTCGAGTTCACTAAACTCAATCCACATATAGCAATACAGACCGTATGGGATATACTTGGTAATTTGCCTAAATGCTGTAAGGGAATGAAATGCTTCAAGTGGTGATTGTTGTCTATCTATACTCCACAATTCAATATCAAAAGAGATGTTTTAAGTCTGTATAAATCTGCACTATGTAG
Organism: Pelobates cultripes; assembly: GCA_933207985.1. Classification (NCBI taxonomy): domain Eukaryota; kingdom Metazoa; phylum Chordata; class Amphibia; order Anura; family Pelobatidae; genus Pelobates; species Pelobates cultripes. The sequence continues at coordinate 65,480,245 of OW240924.1, forward strand.
CATTGCTAAGCACCCCTTGCGTGCTGTTGGAAGTACACAGACATAGGAATCTAAATTGTTAATAGGCATTGCAGGTGTAACAATTGAATATTCAGATGTTATTTGCTCTTGTAGTTTATATTTTTGTTGGACTTAGCAGGACCATATCTCTGTAGATAATGAAAAGTGAACAACTAATTTTGAATGTGTTGGAAACATCCCTCCACAAAGGTCCAAATACCTAAAAAAAATGATATTTAATGGTTTATAAATATATGTTATGATTCTTTCCTGACCAGACCTGGGTCCTCTTACAGTTGGCCAATAATCTCTTTACCTGGAGAATTGAACTATTTATGGAAAGACCCTTGTTGATTCAACCAATTGGGAAGAATAATGAAACAACAAACACATTTCTGATGCAATTTGGTAATTTATCAATTTCTTGATAAAATAACAGGGTTTATAAAAGTATAGTTTCAAAAGATCTCTATGATTGTCACAAAATCAAAATAATACTAACAATTCATTGGTTAGTAGTAAGTTATCTTTAAATTTCCTACATATACCATATGGTGTTCTTGCCAAATGTAGATGTTATATAATGCTTAACCCCTTAATAACTGATGACCAAATAAACTCCTAATACTCTTAAATGTTTATTATTTTATCACTGCAAACTTTTCACACTGCACTGAAAGCATTATGCTCTATCTTTAGATATATGTTTGCTAATGCCTGATCTCAGGGATACAGCTAAAAATCTAAATAAGAGAGAATACACAAAAGCATTATCTTGATAAGACACATGTACATTCTGTCACTTGGATGCCTATACAATGTGGAGATGAAATCAAGCATTCTAGGGTGCCTCCCCTGCTGTTGGGCAGAGGGGGTCAAATGGACCCACACAGCCTCTGGCTTAAATAATCACCGGCTCCCAGAATCTCACAGGAACTCCAGGATGGTTTATTCCATTATAGGATTTCTTCAAGGACCATAATTAGTATTAAAATAAAATAAGAACCATGAAACACACATGAACAAATCTAGAATCCCCATTTTAAATATAGCTAGTTTCTCTGGTTCATTGGTTTTCCTGTTAATGTGTGCTCATAATTTGTCCTGATTGATCTACACTGTCTTTTCCTCCATCTGAGCTATCCATCTGAGCTATCTTCCTGTTAATGTGTGCTCATCTTTTGTCCTGATTGATCTACACGGTCTTTCCTCCATCTGAGCTATCTTAATTTCTAGTGCTGGAGCATGTTGCTTCTTACTTCTTCATTGGCCCATTGCTTAAGTGTTCCATGTCAAGCTGTAGAGACGGGGGTATCTCATCAGAAGGATCAATTTAGGACAAAGGATAAGCACACATCCACAGGAACACACCAATGAACTGGAAAAATTAGTCTTTAGGAAAATACAGGGAGTGCAGAATTGTTAGGCAAATGAGTATTTTGACCACATCATCCTCTTTATGCATGTTGTCTTACTCCAAGCTGTATAGGCTCGAAAGCCTACTACCAATTAAGCATATTAGGTGATGTGCATCTCTGTAATGAGAAGGGGTGTGGTCTAATGACATCAACACCCTATATCAGGTGTGCATAATTATTAGGCAACTTCCTTTCCTTTGGCAAAATGGGTCAAAAGAAGGACTTGACAGGCTCAGAAAAGTCAAAAATAGTGAGATATCTTGCAGAGGGATGTAGCACTCTTAAAATTGCAAAGCTTCTGAAGCGTGATCATCGAACAATCAAGCGTTTCATTCAAAATAGTCAACAGGGTCGCAAGAAGCGTGTGGAAAAACCAAGGCGCAAAATAACAGCCCATGAACTGAGAAAAGTCAAGCGTGCAGCTGCCACGATGCCACTTGCCACCAGTTTGGCCATATTTCAGAGCTGCAACATCACTGGAGTGCCCAAAAGCACAAGGTGTGCAATACTCAGAGACATGGCCAAGGTAAGAAAGGCTGAAAGACGACCACCACTGAACAAGACACACAAGCTGAAACGTCAAGACTGGGCCAAGAAATATCTCAAGACTGATTTTTCTAAGGTTTTATGGACTGATGAAATGAGAGTGAGTCTTGATGGGCCAGATGGATGGGCCCGTGGCTGGATTGGTAAAGGGCAGAGAGCTCCAGTCCGACTCAGACGCCAGCAAGGTGGAGGTGGAGTACTGGTTTGGGCTGGTATCATCAAAGATGAGCTTGTGGGGCCTTTTCGGGTTGAGGATGGAGTCAAGCTCAACTCCCAGTCCTACTGCCAGTTCCTGGAAGACACCTTCTTCAAGCAGTGGTACAGGAAGAAGTCTGCATCCTTCAAGAAAAACATGATTTTCATGCAGGACAATGCTCCATCACACGCGTCCAAGTACTCCACAGCGTGGCTGGCAAGAAAGGGTATAAAAGAAGAAAATCTAATGACATGGCCTCCTTGTTCACCTGATCTGAACCCCATTGAGAACCTGTGGTCCATCATCAAATGTGAGATTTACAAGGAGGGAAAACAGTACACCTCTCTGTACAGTGTCTGGGAGGCTGTGGTTGCTGCTGCACGCAATGTTGATGGTGAACAGATCAAAACACTGACAGAATCCATGGATGGCAGGCTTTTGAGTGTCCTTGCAAAGAAAGGTGGCTATATTGGTCACTGATTTGTTTTGTTTTGTTTTTGAATGTCAGAAATGTATATTTGTGAATGTTGAGATGTTATATTGGTTTCACTGGTAATAATAAATAATTGAAATGGGTATATATTTGTTTTTTGTTAAGTTGCCTAATAATTATGCACAGTAATAGTCACCTGCACACACAGATATCCCCCTAACATAGCTAAAACTAAAAACAAACTAAAAACTACTTCCAAAAATATTCAGCTTTGATATTAATTAGTTTTTTGGGTTCATTGAGAACATGGTTGTTGTTCAATAATAAAATTAATCCTCAAAAATACAACTTGCCTAATAATTCTGCACTCCCTGTAGGGTTTAGGAAGTTTTTTATGACTGGCTATGTTATCTATATTTTATGCTTGTGATATTATTACAACAATAAATAGTTGTGGTTGAACCCTCCTAGAGTTCCTGTGAGCTTTTGGGAACCAGTGATTATTTGGACCACCTGCCATGTGGGACTTTTTGGCCACCACAATATCGGGGGAGGTATCCAAGAATGCTTAATTTCATCTCAACATTGGAAGTGCATCCAAGCAACTGACTGTACATGTGCTTTAACAATATTACACTATTGTATATTCTCTTTAGATTTTTAGCTTTGTCCCAAACAGTTTTTTTGTTTACCTTGACTATATAAAGGGGATTTACAAGGAATATCTCCTGGGGAAGCTATTCAGGTCCTCCACCTAGGTCATTATAATTTAAGTGCTACTAATAAATATATCAACATTGGTGGTGGATGGGTTTTTATGTTTTTATATTTCTAGTGTGGTCTATTAGTCAGAATTGAGTTGATAAATGTATTCTTGTCAATTATAATTTGTGCCCATTTTATTTCACATTTGCCTTATTACTTGATGATAATGTAATTATTTTCTTCAACATTTTCTCAAAATCTTTTATTCTACTTTATTAAGATTATTTCTTCTAACAAATGTATTTTCAATTTTTTTACTTGATACTGTTGGTGAATAATAAACATAAAGGAAAAATGCTTGGTTCCGGTGTGGTCCGGTTAACAACATAATTCATGAAACCTAAGTAGGATCGGAACATTCCTCAATGGATCATAAAATCTTTAGTGTCCTCTTTTCCTGCGGGGTCAATGGTATCATTATGATCCCTCCAGATTGTATTGTGCTTTCCGACTTACCGTTCACTAAATTAATAGTCTTTCTGAACCTAATTTGTGTAATTAACTGAAAGGCCAATAATAATCATTAAGGTTCAGCAGTTAGATCTATTTGTGTTTAGTTACATCAAGTAATTTACTCGACATGTTGACGGTAGTAACTGGAGCGAACAAATGTAAGCATTTACCAAGAACATTGGTTTGGGTAACAGTTGCACAAAAAGGAACACATTCATGAGGCAAGCATTACTTTCTATGGGGCACAACTTTTTGTTTTCTTTCACAGAGTGCTCCCCTTCCTTCTTTGTGTTGTAAGTGGATTGGTTTTTATAATAATGTGGGAGATGTGAGGTCTTGATTATTTTTAACTTTTGTCACTTTTGCTAGCTCTAGTCATAGGAGGATTAGTTAAAGAATTAAGCAAACATCCAACTTGCTGCATGATGACAATTTTCTGCTTTCAGAAACTGCTTCTGGAATATCCTCAGCGATGAAGTCAGCGGAAAACAATTGATCTTCAAAGAAAAATTACTGATTATCTTAAAAGAGGGCATGATATAGGTGCCTTGAGGATGGGGAAGGGATAGAACACAAAGTCTATTCCTTTTCTATATTACAGCCCTGGCATGAAAGCAAAAGGTCTTGAGAGTGTACATGCTGACAAAACTCTCACTCCCGTGTCACTTGGCTGCATATTGTCCAGTGTGCACACACTATACAATAAATAAAACAAAGCCTGTGCTTGGCAGAGATGGAGCTACAAATAAGACAACATCTGTTAATCCAGCGTGGGTAGCTGAAATGGCATCTCAGGGGAAGTATTTGCCCTGATAATTCCTCCATGGATATCTGCTTGAGCAGGCATCAATGTCATTTGTGCTAAATAATCAGGCAAACATTTGATGAATGCTAGAAAGGATGATACTCTAACAAAGGGTTAGGCAACTTTTGTCACTCCAGGTGTTCTGGACTACATCTCCCATGATGATTCTACAGCCATATTTCTGGTAAAGTATCAGAGGAGATGTAGTCCACAACATCTGGAGTGCTGAATGAATAAATTTCCTTCTGTACAGAAATGCAACCTCATATCATCTGTTGATGCAGTAGCTGGTTAGATTAAGCTTACATATTCAGTAAATTGCTACAAGCCCATCAGCAGCAGAAACAGCATTCATCTGAACAGCTACCGTGACATCAGGATAGACACATAATAGAAGAGTGGGCTATCAGCACCTAAACTACTATCCTGTTTTAGCCCTCCTGCCTTTGACCCTCGAAATAGACGTTGCCTGCTTGATTATCTTTTTTTTTCATGATACACACTGAACTTTATATATGTATCAGTTACCTTCCTTAAATGACCATTGTGAACTTTCAGAAATTGGTTTTAAATTAATCCTTTTTAGTCTCTCAATTTCTAATGTTCTCATTTTATTTTTTTGTAAATTCACCTTTGTTTATATATATATATATATATATATATATATATTGGAAAATGTAAAGGACATGATCTTTGGCATCTCTGGCAACTGGTGGGGGTTATGTGTCACGATTCAGTTTATCAGTCTGGTGCAGTACCTCACATTATCACTACCTGTCTGTGGTGCTATTTCCTGCTGCTTTCAGACTGAGATCTCTCTCTGTTCCCAGCTGGCCTTACTTTGTGATCAACAACTCCCTATTTAGTTGAGCCTCACACTTTCTTGTTTGCCAATTCATTAATGTTAATGTTGTTGGTCTGATCCTACCTATTCTGTGTTCATTTGCTAGCTGTCTCCCAGTGTCTCTGAGCTGGCTGCCTCCATGTCAGTGGTTTATCCTGGTTTTGTGCTGCCCTAGGCATGACAAAACTTTGCTGCATTTCATGTATCCAGAGGCCCTTCTGCTACATTCAGTTATCTGTTTTTTTATTTTATTTTACTGTTGCTCTTGTATATACCAATACACTTATTTTTTGCCTTTTTTTATGTGTGTGTATATTGGTTTATTTGTATTCTGGACTGGTCAGCACCCGCTCCTGACCAGACCCCTGACGTTATGCAAGGTTACTTTTCAGTTTATTGAATTTACCAACAATTAATCAGTCAAAATAATTCTACAGATAGGCAAACTGCAGACATCATTGACAGAGGAGAATAGAATGGAGGAGCCCAGGTGTTAATATCTGGGGTAAGGAAGAAAATATAGTCATAATTAAAAGCAAGTGGCAAAGTAGAGTGGATTAACTCCTTTAAACTGTTAATCGTGTATTCACGATTGCCAGGGTGTGCAGCCATACCCCACAAATGAATATACATAATTTTAACTATTGTAAATTGAATTAATTTATTTCAGAAACATTTCATGTGCAACAGCTGCCAGGACAGCAGCGCCAGTGCTACCTTTCTAGCACCCGCTCTGTTGATCCGCAGCTGTATGGGCTTGTAAAAAGATCTACATATTTCCCTTCATGGCCCCTGCTCTTGCTGCCATGGTAGGCTGCACCTCTAACAGGTAACAGCTCTCTGCAGATGCTTCCAGAGAAAGGCTGATAGTAGGCATTCAAAGTTGTGTAGTCATGCAGATTCTGCAGGCAGCAAACCAGACCACCAAGAAAACCATTGGATCACCAGGAAAAATGAAAACAAAAACCTCCTCACTGCAAAAGCAAAAAAAAAGGTATGGAAGAGGGAGGTACAGCTAAAATAATATGTACATAAAAAAAATATATCTGCAATGTGTGCACTTACCTCCCCACTTTCACCCCTCACACACACACAGTCACACTGTCGCTCATTCCACATACATATGGTCACCCTGTTGTACTCACGTGCATTGTCATACAACAGTAACACTGTTAGACTCACCCATACACAGTCTCTCTGTCACACTATCACACTCACCCCCCACACTCAGTGCGCACACACACTCATCTCCCCACACTCAACCCACATGCACAGTCCCTCTAACACTCACCCTGCCACAGTCACTCTCTGACATTCACTATGTAGTAATCTTCATGTAGACAAAGTCACCCATCACACACAGCACAGTCTTGCCATCAACATAATACACACATCTAAACCACCACCAACCCCCCCATACACATAACACACTGCAAGCAGCTTCTCCACAAACAAATGCAGCGATGTGTACTCACAGATAAATCCAAGATGTTTTGACAGCAAGAGGGGGCCCTACCCAATATTAGGCAGCTAGTTTTAATATTGTGACTGATCCGTGTCAACAATGTGTGGAAAAAGTATGTTACATATTGAGAAATTTAGTTTTTCACTGTTTTCTTATACAAAACTTATCATTTAGTACATGCTTTTTAAAAAAGTGATACTCTAAGCATCATAACTATTACATCTCACTGTAGGGCTCATAGTTCCAGAAGTCTCCTGTCAGTGTTCGCTTGTCAAGCTTACTCTGTGAATAATATCCAAAGTCGGTATGCCAACAGGCATCTGTTGTCTCTCCTACTGATTGTTTCTATGTTTTATCAGAAAGCTCTGTTTTCTCAAAATATGTCTTAATCGCCTAAAGTTGGTGATAGTGATGGAAATCTATCTATGATAGATTCATTTAGAATTGGCTATAGTTATTGTTACTAGAGTATTTAAATGGTCACTTTTAGCACTGACACAACTTTGCATGACTTCAAAAGAGCACCCTGTACCTACTCTTATTTTAGCAAAGAGATTAAAATTGCAGTAGTTTTTACAAATCACTAAGCTTTAGAGCCTTTTTCAGAGCTGCCAATCATGTAGACAGAAATTTTAACAATATGTATATTTTATTTTTTTTTGTTTTAAATTGATTGTTTTGTATTACTCACAATACATTATATACATAATTCATAAAGTCAGTCTTATGTATTATTATATTGCTCATAAGTGTCTCAGAGAAATCTTCCCCAATGCTCAGGTGGTTACCATCACCAGAAGGAAATACTTTATATAAGATTTTATTTTATGGAGAATAGTTAAGTAAAATATACAAAATCAATCTCTCTTTTTTTATTTTTATTTTTTAAATGACTGTCTCCTGGTGATTTTTTTTTATATAAGCAGTATCCCATATGCATATTACAACAATAAATCAATTAACTGTACCCAGGGCCGGTGCAAGGATTTTTGCCGCCCTAGGCAAAAGTAAAGTTTGACGCCCCCCTCCTCCCCCCCGTGACATCGCAATGCCCCACCCATATGACCTGCCATGTTAACTAACGCTAGTGCTGCAGTGCCGCTGTGTTTACATTAAAAGGCCTGCAGGGACAGGCTATAGACACCAGGACCACTACATTAAGGTGCAGTGGTTCTGGGGACTATAGTGTTTCTTTAATGTGAGGTAAATTAGAGATTAGTGCCACGAATAATATACTAGATTACCTACTTACAAGCAGATGAGGATGATGATGGGCTCTAGCTGCAGTCTGGCTCCACTGGTCTGGTGTATAACAGGATCTCTGGAGGCTGTTTGTAACTGTGGTCACACAAATCAATGTTCTGGGAGAACGAGAAGCAGCTCCATTTTTTGGGGGCCCTTTACACAGCTCAAGGTCTGGGTCCCAGGGTCCACCTTCATTTTCCACCAATGAGTTTGTTCACAGGGGATGGAGTGTGTAGGGAATGTCCTGATTTGTGTGTAAGGAATGCATTTTGTGAATCTGTGTTTGTATGTGTAAGGGCTGCAAGGTGTGTTTCTGTGTATGTAAGGGATGAAGTGTGTGAGTCTGTAAGGGGTGCATTGAGTGTGTGTAAGGAATGCATTGTGTGTTTCTGTGTGTGCAAGGGATGCATTGTGTGTAAGGGTTGCATTGCGTGTGTGTGTGTAATGCATTGTGTGTGTAATGCATTGTGTGTTTTTCTGTGTGCAAGGGGTTCATTGTCTTTGTGTGTAAGGGGTGCATTGTGTGTGATTGTGTGTGTGTGTGTGTGTGTGTGTGTGATGGATGTCAATCTCTCCCCCTCCCTTGTCACTCTCTTCTCCCCCCCTCCCTTGTTACTCTCATTCCCCCTCCCTCCCCTGTCACTCCCCCCTCCCTGTCAATTTCTCTCTCTCCGTCAATGTCTCCCCCCGTTAGTTTCTTTCTCCCCCCTCCCCTGTCAGTTTCTTTCTCCCCCCTCCCCTGTCAGTTTCTTTCTTCCCCCCTCCCCTCCCCTCCCTGTTTCTTTCTTCCCCCTCCTTCCCTGTTTCCTTCTCCCCCTCCCTCCCTGTTTCCTTCTCCCCCCTCCCTCCCTCTTTTTCCCCCTCCCTCCGTTTCTTTCTTCCCCCTCCACTCCTTCCTGTTTCCCTTCTCCCCCTCCCTCCTTCCTGTTTCCTTCTTCCCCTCCCTCCCTGTTTCCTTCTCCCCTCCTCCCTCTTTCTTCCCCCTCCTCCCTGTTTCTTTCCCCTCCTCCTCCCTCCCTCCCCTGTTTCTTTCTTCCCCTCCCTCTGTTTCCTTCTCCCCCTGCCTCCTGTTTCCTTCTCCCCACTCCCCTCTCTGTTTCTTTCTTCTCCCCTCCTCCCTCTCTTTTCTTCTCCCTCCTGCTTTCCTTCCTGTGTGGTGGTGTGAGCCTGTATGTCCGACCGGTGCAGAGGCTGTTGTTTCCTGTACCGGCCGGACTAACAGGAAGTGAACACTCAGTGTTCACTTCCTGTTAGTCCACCGAGTACAGGAGACAGCTGCTCTCTGTACTGGTCGGACCATGCCATAGAGGGCTCGGCCACGCTACAGAGAGGGAGCTGACAGGTGGGAGCGCTGAGCGCTGAGCTCCTCCTGTCAGCCCCTCTCCTCAGGCTGCACCCGGGCGGTGCGGTCCGCCCTCATGGACGCACCGCCCGGGCAAAGCTGCAGCCGCCTGAGGCTCTTTACAGAGCGCTCGGGCGGCTGCAGCATGAGCGGGGCCGGCGCTCCTATATATATTCAATAATATAGCAACTAAAGGGTTTATTTACTAAAGTGAGAATTCAAAGTGAATTCAAACTGGACTAAAGTTTTGGATTGTATTTTGCAGACAGCAGGGGGCCCCAGAACATCATGCTCTATCAAACACATATATGCTCAAAAACAAGAACAATGAGAAATAAAACACTCCTTTGTTCAACACCACTATCTACTACATAGCACAATGCAACATTAAGTATAGAGAGAAAAAACTATTATTTGCCGTCGGACTTCAATTTAAAAAACAACAACAGCCTCTATTTATAATAAATCAAAGCATATTAATAATGTATAACGACAAGTAAGTTCATATTGTATTACACATTGCAAAAAGCTGCACGTCTGGGCCATGTTTTAATCAAGCGCAATTTAAATTACAGATATTGATTAGTGTATTGGAACAAGTAGTTCAGATAAAGGCAACATGTTTTACAATCTGTAAATCATATAAAACAGAAGAGTGCATGCATTAAAGTAATGATTTAGAGTTTTTTTTTTTCCAAATAGTAAAGGAGATGACATAAATTCTATTAGAAACCAGGGGGCTGCACTCACCTGAGCATGCATAAACAGGGTGCTGCTGGGGGCCACTTTATACAATACACAAGATCCAGCGCACTCACTTATCCACTAAACAGCAACTTCAATGCTGACAGATTTTATTAGTTTTTTTTTTTTTTTTTAAACCTAATCTAGGCACAAATAATGGGGGTTTAGTTACATTATATGATCATACATTGCATAAGCCTGCCACAACGTCAATGTACCCCATCTTTGGCAAGTCCTACTCTAACAGCCTAATGTCTGCTATTATGAGATAAACCCACCCAGCTAGAGTACTGAGCTCCGCAACTGCTTTAATGTAGAAGCATTATCCTAATGCTTCTCTATAATAAGTTTAAGCTGTTTCCAGGGTTTCATCATCCAGAGTGACATAACACAAAATCTGATGGACCTAAAAGATTAAAGTTGTAAAAGAGGAAGAGACTCTAGTGGCTGTCTGAATGAAATCTTGAGGGAAATGGTAAATAATTTTGTTTGTGTGAAACTGCATCTCTTTACATTGTCAGAGTAAAAGGAACCATTACTTTGTAGTGATTTTGGTACGTAGAGTGTGAAAGGGTTAAAAATGAAACATGTGACTACTGTAAATGGACAGACTATTTTAGAAATAGCTATTGGTAAATGTTAGCTTAAAAGTAAAACCTGTTGCAGAACCTCAAACAGATAACCTCTTTTTTAATCTCTCTACCAGAAATACATGTTGTTGGTTGCTGAATAAGCAATATCGTGTTTAGCTGATGTAATCTTTTCATGTTACTTTTGCTGTAACTTCTGTCTATAAATATGTTTGCCTGACCCTTAATATACTGGTAGTAGCCTAATTTGAAACATGGTGTCTGTGTATCACTGAAAAGCTCTCTCCAAATGTTTGGTCCAAAAGTAAGGTGCATGGAACGCTTTGCCCTGCAGTGTAATTTGACCACAACAGAGTGTTTCTTTAATTATTTTATTTATCTTTTTACTTGTATTTTATTGAGATTTTAAGTTGTCAAGCAATACAATTGGTCAAAGCATGGAAATACATTGCAGATATATATAATATCACCGTCGGCTCACAGGGCCACCAGTCAGGAAAAGTGTTTGTAATAAGGTGTTTAGTACAAGCAGTAACCAGATCTCATGCTTTTCAGCAGGGTCATCCTCACCTCTCCCTGAAGGCTTCAATTTTGCACCCCTACTCTGTCTTGTTGGCTTGTTTTAAATCTGGTTGAAACATATTGTTGCCACAACTCACAGGTCACCTTAACAGGAGCAAGATCAAGTTCCACAAGCTCCAGGTCTGGCTAGAAATCACTTCAGCGATTACTCACATCAAAGTGAGTGTGGTAAAATATTTCCTTATCTGTGCCCTAATGAGAATTAGAAAGTTGTTAATGTCATGTGGTTTTATGGGTGGTGTGATGAGTAACAAAAACATGCCAGTGATATCTGCACCTTGATATTCCCTACAGACTGCAACAGGAAGTGAACCTGTGACTTGAAACCTTGAATGGTCAGGCACGCCCACCAAATGTAATAAAGTGAACCTGTTCATTCGTACATCTCCAACATTCCGGGAATGTCCCAGGGAAATTTTTGATTGTCCATTCTGTTGGAATGAAACTCTATGAGCAGTTGATAATGCATTTCGAAATAGTTTTTTGCATCTAGTAACCTGACGGAAGGCTGTTGTTATATTCCACCACTCCTACTCTGAAAAACTTTGACCTATGTCTATCTCCCACAGTTGTGCATATAAGGGTTAAAAGCGTTTCGAATGCTGTTGCAAAATTGTGACATACCACAAGGAGAGTAGCTTAGATTTTGTTGGGGAAAATACTTATAGTTTTGCTATCAAGGAAGAAAATGTATGAGACTCCTTATGTTGGGGTGATCCTGAATACAAAACATGTTTTGCCATCAAACCAGCAACTCTTACAAACAAAAAAAGATACTCTGGGGGTGGTAGCCCAAATTTCTCCCTGAGTATTGGGAAACCTGTCACCCAATTAACTCTTAACATGTCACGTGCAGATCAGGTGCTAGAAAGGTCAGTGCATCTATAGGTGCTTGGTTAGAAATACATCTTTTTTTTAAATATAGGTTTGAAAAGCTATGTTGTTTTATTACATGGTTTTGTGGTGCCAACAGTGTTTGACAATGTGCTCTAGTTAGTTGAGTCATAAAAAAGAAGTAAAGAACATGAGGTATCTCTTCTTCTACTTCATAGATGTTAAGATAATCTTGTAAGTTATATAATTTTGAATTGAAGAGAATAGAAGGCTGATAATTTGATTGCTAGAAATTTTGAATTAATAATTTATTTGACACAATTATTTAAAAAATACAAGATCCTAGGAGTGTTCTATCTAAAATGTTGTTGTTTTGCCACAAAGGATCCCTCTCTGTTTCCCTGGGTTTAATTTATGCATTTCAAGCATTTCAGTATATTATATGTTTTTTGTGTGCAAAGGGCATATTAAGTAGGCTTTGTAGCTTCTTTATGTGTGCTAAGAAGAAGACCGGTGAAGGTGCTCTTTTTTTTTTTTAAGCTAGTAACCCGTTCTAACTGTCCTAAGATCAGTATTTCATCTTTAATGCTTTTTTTTTTTTTTTTTTTAAAGAGGTGTGCTTAATAAGAATCCCTATAATAAATGACTTGTGGGATAGCCATATTGAGGCTGCAGTCTCCCTTTATAGCAATTTCTCCATAAGGGACCTCACAGAACTGTATTGATTATCGCTAGGTCCATAGAAACGTACGTTTATGATTAATATTACATTGTAAAATAAAATACCTCCCCTTCCAATCTAAAATTTTTATGCAGCTTAAAATCAAAGAGCTAACTCAAGCTGAAGCACCACTTTGTGGCTTTATGACAGGAGTGGGGCTGTTTACCCCATGCATAGTATGTTTCCTAAAGCAAAGCTATGTCCGCTCTAATGCTTTTAATTCTACATGTTTATAGTAACAGCTCCAATTTAAGGATGCATAGTATTTTCCTTATTTTACTGTATATTAAGAAGTGAAGTATGCATATAATTTTTTTTTTTTTTTCGTTAATGTGTAACTTTGTAGCATACAGTAACCAAATCACTGTTATGGTTTTTCTATTATTCTACTTTCAAATAATTATATTTGATGACTTTATTTCTTAACCTTTGCTAAGTTCTTGTACTCATTCATATGCTAGGCAAACTTGTTTTAATTACCATCATTATTTCTAATTTTTCCGGAATGAGAGATATGTTGATTAGATGTAACCTTATAAATAATCTCGAAATAAGAATTAGACATTCTGTGACATTTTCTATGTTTCTTATTTCATTATCTATTATCAAAATATTGTCTTGATTTATAATTGGGCTCAAATTTATCTCATCCATTATTAACTTGCATTTGAAAACAGCTCTGTTTAGATTAATCAAAGTAATAATGTTCTTTTATAATCTGTAATAATATTTATTTATTTTTTTAAAAAAAGAGGTTTTCCTTAATATCCTTTGACACTGTTCTCAAATCTGTCTAATTCATTATTTTTAACCACTTAATCCCAGAAACTTAATTCATAATTTTAGGCATATTTTTAATTTATCTCATTCACAAATAGTGTCTCATTCATTCATTGATCAATAGTATGCCTCATTCACAGATGAATCTTTGTATTTGAAAGAATGCACCAAGCTTATAAGTCTGTGTGACGGACCCAAACTGGGTACCTCCGTCAATCGCTGCTTCCTAGTACTTGCGGGCACCATACGCACTACACTGGAACACCATAACCCCCACAAACCACCGCAACTTGGTTGGGGTCTCGCTGTCCTCTACCCACCCTGAACCTAAGACCAGGATCTAGCTTCCAGTGGATAGACCTCCCCTAGTGCAGAGAGCGAAGAAGGCTGCTCTTATAAGAGCAAGTGTTGTGATCCAAGGGAGTATAGTGATTATAGCAATTCCCAGAATGTGAATATAGCTTTCCAATCCCCAAAACATGAGCCTAGACTTCATGAAGGGAAAAACGAATGTCAATTTAATGGTAGCCAGAACTGGCCTTTTATGACAGTCCCCATGCAAGAGGCACTCCCCCGTGGACCTGAGAGAAGACTACAGTAAACACATATAAGCACTTCCCTCTTTCTACTGCTAATACCTCTACCTATACCTCTACCTATACAACCAAGCATTCTGCCAGCATTTCCTGCTGCTCTTTTACATTGTCTGCCTACCTTTAAGTTTTTAGAAATAATCACCCCTAAATCCCTTTCCTCAGATGTTGAGGTTAGGACTCTATTCTGTACGCTAACTTCCAATCTTCATGGACTACTCCTGTTAACAATGATTGGTTAAATGAATCTGTTAATGGTTTTGCTAGTACACCACTAAGCTCTTTTAATAACTTTGGGTGTATTCCATCAGGCCCCATTGACTTATTTGTGTTTACTTTTGATGGTTGAAATAGAACCTCTTCCTCTGTAAACTCACATGTCACAAATGACTCATTTGTCCTTTTTCCTAACTGAGGCCCATTTCCTTCATTTTCATCTGTAAATACTGAACAAAAATATTCATTTAGGCAGTCAGCTAGACCTTTATCCTCTTCCACATAACTTCCTTCTTTTGTTTTTAATCTAATCCTTGTTTTACTTTCCTTTCCTTATTTATGTATCTAAAAAATGTTTTGTCCCCATTTTCTACTGGCTGTGCTATTTTCTCTTCTGTGTGTAATTTGGAAGCTCCTATAACTTGCTTACCTTCTTTCTGCCTAATCTTATAGATCATTCTGTCTTCCTCACTTCCTTTTTTAGAATTACTAAATGCTAACTTTTAGTTTTTTTCTATTTTGCCACATCTGCAGAGTACCACAGTTGTTTCTTTATTTTTTTTTTGCTTTTACTGACAAGCCTAATGCAATTTTCTGTTGCCTTCAGCAGTGCAACTTTTAAATAATCCAATTTCTCTTGGACTCCATTTAAATTGCTCCAGTCTGATAATGACTCCTTTACACATATTCTAATTTTAGAAAAGTCTGTTTTTCTAAAGTCTTAATCTTTTGTTTTTGTGTGGTGTAACTCAATCACTGTTCTTATATTAAACCACACTGACTGATGATCACTGGATCCTAAACCTTCACCTATAGTAATATCTGATACCAAATCTCCATTTGTTAACACTAAATCTAGTAATTTTCTCCCCTTTAGAAGCTTAGTTTTGCGTCCAAATTTTATACACTAGTCCCTCCATTGGTCTACTATCATTCTAGACCTTTTTTTTCATCTTTTTTTTTTAATGTCATAAAATCAATTATGATGTCATTTAGGCACCACATTTAAAGAAACCACACCCACACTCCCTATATAAGCCTATGCATGCCAGGTTTGATTTTTCTACCTCCACTTGAGAAAGCCACTTTGGTGAAACGCGTTGTGGATATTTTAACTGTTTGTTTTAAATTGTATTTTAAATCAGGTATTTTGGTCTCTTTCCACTGTGAGTGTGCCATTTTACTTTTTTATTATTTTCTACCTGGCATACAATTTTAAGTTCCAGTGAAGACTACTCCAAAATAATCCACGGTGGGGATTATACCACTTACGCCTACACATTGAGCAGTTAGTCTGCCCAATGAAATGTGAGTACCTATTCTTTATTTTATACTCCTGGTACCTTTTATACGGTGAGCACTATTGCTGTCTCTTTTATATTTTTTACGATCTTCATAGTGATGATACATCTGCCTACCTACACTGTCTCATGTATCCTATAAGTGGGGATTGTACCCCTGTATGCCATTCAGACTAGAGCTAGGTCAAGCTCCATCAATTGTAAGTAGGGCCATAGATGTTTTATTTACTTTTATGTTTTTCTGGGATTTTCTGCACCATTAGTTCTCTCTTTATGTTGCATATATGGCTGCCAAGAATACTCTGATCTGACCCAATTTCAGAGGAACTACCCTGACTCTTTGAGGTTTTATCTTCCAGCAAGTTTTACCATTTGGATTCACACTTGATGATAACTTCCCCCTTCATTGTCATTTTAGCAATTTCCTCAACTACTAGATTGTCTAACTCTTCTATTTGTCCTGGGGACCTATAAAACACACCTACACAAGTTACTGTGTGATTACCAAATTCTATCGTAACCCAAACGGACTCTGTGTTTGCCTCACTAACTTTTATTAGGCTAGATTTTATGCTATCCTTCACATACTGGGCCACACCTCCCCCTTTCTTGCCTTCCCTGTCTTTTCTATATAAAAAGTAACCTGGAATTGCTATGTCCCAGTCATTTATCTCATTATACCATGTCTCGGTAACAGCAACTAAATCTACATTATGAGTTGCCATTATTTCCACAAGTTCATGGATCTTATTCCCTAAACTGCGAGCATTTGTAGACATGACTCTAAGCTTATCATTTTTTAACACATGCGCTACAGGCACCTTCTATCCTTGTTTTGGGGGCAATTGGATTTATGTTTTATCACCTTTTGCACCCCCCCCTCATAGTTTAAATACATCCTAGCAAAACCTCTGAACTGCTCACTGAGAACATTTGTTCCCTTTTGAGAAAGATGCAAACCATCTTTTTTGTACAGTTTATTTCCATTCCACAGAGCTACCATGAGAAATGAAGACAAATCCTTGCTCCCAACACCATTCACCAAGCCATAAGTTAAAGTCCCTAATACGCACACACCTGTTGTTCTGCGTGTTTTGCACAGGCAGAACTTCAGAGAATGACAGTGTGGAAGCAACCTGCCGCATTTCATTGGCAAAATACTAAAAACTTCCTTTACCTCAGAAACCTCATTGCAAGCCAAGTAATTTGTCCCTATATGGAAAAGTACATTCCATTCCCCTTCCTGCTTTGATTGCTTAAAGGACCACTATAGGCACCCAGACCACTTCAGCTCCATGAAGTGGTCTGGGTGCCAGGTCCATCTAGTGTTAACCCTGCAGCTGTAAACATAGCAGTTTTAGAGAAATTGCTATGTTTATACTAGAGTTAATACAGCCTCTAGTGGCTGTCTCACTGACAGCCGCTAGAGGTGCTTCCGTGCTTCTCACTCTGAAAATCACTGTGAGAATACACTGGACGTCCATAGGAAAGCATTGGGAAATGCTTTCCTATGGACTTAAGGACACATGACATGTGTGACATGTCATGATTCACTTTTATTCTAGAAGTTTGGTCCTTAAGGGGTTAAGGGACTTATTGGGGTATCCTTTCTCTCTGAAATGGTTCCTAAGGTCTCTTGCTTTAATCTTAAACTCCTTGATTGAACTACAGTTCTGTCTAACGCTAAGGTATTGACCTGTATGGATACCCTGCTTCAATGATTTAGGGTGGAAACTGTTCCATCTTGGGATATTATTAGACGCTGATGGTTTTCTATACAGAGTAGCATGTATAATATTGTTATCTATAATATAGATGGTCAGATCTAGGAAGTAAAGGCTAGATCCACCAAATTCGCTGGTAAATCTCAAATTCTCATCATTGATATTGAAAATTTCAACAAATTTATGGAACACTTAGAAATCGCCCTGCCACACAATGAGGACGTTGTCTATGTATCGACGCAATAAAAAGATGAGAGGGAGATACTTATCAATATTTTCAAGCTGAATCAGGTTTTCTTCCCACCAACCCAGTTGGAGGTAGCATACGATGGGGCACAAGCTGTCCCCATCGCATTACCTCTCACCTGGTGATAAAACTTATTTTTAAAGATGAAATAATTGTGTGTAAGTATATATTTGAGGCGTTCAAGACAAAATCGAGTATAAGGGGTATATTGTTCACCCCTTCTTTCAAGGAAGTGGCCAGTATGTCGCATACCATTGGAGTGAGGAATAGAGGAGTAAAGTGCCTTGATGTCTAAGCTACAAAGTTTGGCTGAGAGAGGTACCTCTAGGTTTGAGAGAAGGGCGGGAGTTTGTTTGGTGTCCCATAGGTAAGATGGAAGTCCAACAACAAAATTACTCAAAATCTGGTCAATATATATGCTCCCATTTTGGGTCAGCTTGTCTATGCCTGACACGATGGGACAACCAGGGGGAGAGGTTAGGCTTTTATGGACTTTAGGGCAAGCAGTAAAAGGTTGCTATCTTAGGGTGACAGCTAAGAACAAATTCATATTCGTCACCCGACAGCAACCCTTCACTGAGGCCTCTGTCCAAGAATTCCTTATATTGTTGAAGGAAATCATATGTAGGATCTGACTTCAGAATGCTATATGTATCACCATGTCTACATAGCTGTCGAAATTCATGACTACAATATTTCCCCCCTTGCCTGCTGGAGTCACAATTAGTTTATAATTTCTAAGAGAACTAAGAGTTTGCGGTTCTTTCTTTGATATATTCATATTTGGGTGAATTCCAGGGACCTGATGTCAATCTTATCAATTTCACTCTTCATTGTCTCAACAAATTGACCAATATTGTGATAATTCCCAAAATATGGGGTAAAACAACTCTTTTGTTTAAGATCAGTGTGGTTTGGAGTGTTATTCTCTTTATGCTCTTCCCAAAGCTCCAGAAAAGCATAATGAGACCCATAAAGGCTTCATGCTGTACTCGTTATCCCAGATATCTGTCTACATTTGAATGAATAAGAGGGTTTTTAACCCCTACATCTCACTTCTTTACCATTGGAGTTTTGGATTTATAAGCTAGGAAGAGGCAATTACTTTTTGGCTTTCTTATTCTCCTACTTTTCCTCCCTCCTATTTGAGCAAATATCTATCCTGAATACCCTTCATTATACACCAGTTCCCCACTAAAATAAAGTTCATCATAATAAAATATAGCAGAAAAGATATCAGCAACAAATACATTTTACTAAAATGCACTCACATGAGATTTGGCCCCTTGTAATTAGTTCCAGTTCTGTGTGTATAAGCACACATCAGCTATCCTCTATGTATGATGTCCAAAAGCATCCATATATAATATTAAAGTGGGCATAGAAAAATAATCACATACCTTTATGTTACAAAAACATTACAATCTATAAAACTCCAGAAATTCCAGAAACTAGCCATATGATAATTGAAAAAGTAAAAGTATCATTCTGAATGTCATAGAAACTATAGTGTTATGCAAAGGGAAATGAAGCAGGGCTGGACTGGGAAAAATATTTTGTCCAGGCATTTTGTTTTATATATGATAGCAAATCTTCACACACCCAATATGGAACAACAGCGTTTTCTCAAAAGGTTTCTAAAAACTAGCCACTATTCAGCAAAGTATTACATTATTATGTGAAGACTTCAACCATGTGCTCAACCCCAACCTAGACACCATTCTACCACCCTATAGCCCTAGTTATAAATCACTCAAAAAACAGTGCAATGCAATTTTAGATTTCTTCTCTACACACCATTTCTACGACATACGGAGAGTTACACATGTAGGTGACAGGGCATATACATACTTCTTTCGGTACATAATACTTATTCAAGAATCATTGGATTTTTAATAAAGTATTCTGCACCAAACCAATAGGTGGACTGTAAAATAGAGCAAATTGTTTGGATCGACCATGCCTGGTCACATTAACACTGAAAAACCTGTATGATGTTAAGTATCGTAGTCCCTGGAAACTTCTATAGACATACAACACTATTTTACTGAAAACTCCACACCAGAATTACATCGAAACACTGTATGGCTTGCACACAAATCAGTGATCAGGGGCTTACTTATTAAACAAGCATTGTTCCTACATAAAAGATCAAAAGCTCAGCAGTTGAAGTGACAAAAAGAGTTGTATAATTTTACTGTTCAACATGAGATCAAAACCAACCCATGATTTACTAAACCAAATTCACCCAAATTACCCATAATATCCATCAGCAAGCACTACACAAAATTGGCTACCACCTACGAAAATTGAAAGCATTCCACGGTAACAAAGCAAGAAAACTACTAGCCAGTATATTAAAAAAAAAAACAATCTAACCAAAAATTGCATACTTACTCCCAGAAGGAGGTCACAAAATGATGTTTTGGAGAGATATAAGTAATTAATTTTCCAATTACTACTCTAATTTATATAATCTAAATCAAGACTTGATCATATTTAACGTTGCAAAAACCTGGCAAGTCTCCTACGTGTCCCCAAAATGTCAAGCAAATTGCCCTCTTAGACTTGGATGCAAAATCCTTTGCAAATCTTTTTGCTCTTAGATAAGGTTTTATATTGCCAAGTATCATTCATGATGATTAAGTTGGGTTAACAAAAGGATGACAAGGATTGGATAACACACAAAGTGTTAAATATCCTACACAGCCTTATAAAGCTTTATCACAAGGAGATTTTACTGCCACTCAATGCATAAAAAGCCTTTGACCAGCTGAATAGGGGATTACTGGAGGTGGTATGATGCACATTTTGCATACCTATGTTCACTCACCTTAAAAAATTATTAAAATTAAATTACTCCCTATGCTCGGCATATCCATGGTCACTGGCGGCCCCAATTAAAATTTTATACAACTGTAAGGTAATACTTACAATGGAAACAATTGGGAATCACTCATATATTTCATCTTTATACAATAGGTGGCTTAAAGTATTTTCCCGAGCTTCAAGTGGAATTTGTACTTCCTTCATACTTTACTTTTGCATATTTCCAAATCAAAGCACTTATGTCCAATAACAAGATACAATACAACAAAACTTAAGTACCTCTATTACGAAATTTGAACAGCTATGTGCAGCAATCTCTCCACCAAAGAAAACACTCTCGATTTGCTATGATAGCCTTATCAATTCACAAGAAACACCAGTATGGAAATTTATGACAGAATGGCAATTCGACACGCAAGAAATTATAACACAAGAGGAATGGGAGAAAATCTTTATAGTACACGAGGGACTTTCATCTTGTACATCACATTTTGAAATTTCTCAGAAAATACTGTATAGATGGTACATGGTACCAACTCGTCTCAAATTAATCTATCCGGAAAAGGAAGATATCTGTTGGAGGTGCCATTCTCATAAAGGCACCATGTTACATATGGTGGACATGTGACAAAAATAATTTATGGAAAGATATAGGTACATTGATTGATGAGGTTACATTTTATAAGCCCGAACATACACAAAAGATGATGCTCCTTAAAATTTAACCAGACAACATACCTAAAGTCACACGTAAAATAATATTCCTCCTTCTATCGACAGCAGCAATATTAATAGCCAGATATTGGAAATCAACAAAACTGCCTTCTCTACAGGAAATTAAAATGTTAATGACTACTACGGTAGAATATGAAATGATTATGTGGAGACAGACAGAAATAGGGAAACTAAGCCCTAATGTAGCCAAAAGGTGGTGGTCCTATTTTCAATCATCTTCCCCACATTCAACCATAATATGATTTTTCTGGAGAGTGAAGAAATCCATTTCACATTTTACATGTTGCTAATTACTAATCAAATATTATTCAAACTGGAGAATCTCGATGCAGAGAGACAATGTATATTAGTTTTCTGGTTTTTCATTAAACTGGAGATATTATAGTTGACAGTTCTAGATTCAGATAATATAGGTGATAAAAAGTATGAGTCAAATAAGTGAATTGTGTTATTTGGAAAATTTGAGGTAACCTTTATTGTGTATGTTTGCCTTGTGATATTTTTAAGTAAATGATTGTAATCCCTTCCCCTTTCTTTTTTCTGTAATCCCCCCTTACATTTTTTTTTTTAAAGGGAAAAACAGCAATAAAATACTAATTGCAAAAAAAAAAAATAATTACTCCCACCCTACAGCTTCTCATTTTTTTTTCAAATGCCTTTAATTCTGGTTTTGCCCAACCTTGTTGAGTCTTGTTTGTCATATTGCCTCCACAAATACAGTTTGGAGAAGCTAATGGGCACTGTTTTTTTTCCACACTGAAGGAAGATCACTTTTTTCTAAGGTAACAGTGAGTCGGAATGAGAAGAACAAAGCTGTCCCACACATCCAGCCTGTACCATGAATTACCATTTTGCAGTATGCAAAGAAAACAGTGCCCTTTCAGCTTCTATTAAAGTTGGGCTGATAGAAATAGTGCCTATTGCAAGAGTCAGCCAGGCAGGGTAAGAGCACTACAATGAAAGGTGTATGTAAAAAGGAGGCACATCTGCAGCAGTAGTAATTTCATTTAAAACCAGGGGATTTAAGAAAAAAAAAATTCTTTTTTTTAACCCTGATATATAATCTATTTTTTTTTTTTTTTAGCAATTCAGTATTGATATTGTAAAAAAGGCATTGTAAAAATGTCAGATATTGCATAGCCATTAGACCAGGCAATATTACAGTTGTTTATTTTTATATTATAATATAATATAAATATAATTAGATAATATAATTAGATAATGCTTTTCCTGCTGTTCTGGCTGCCTGAATTGCCTTCATAAATTTATTTTGGTTCTGAAATTCAGCCAAGTCAAATAGTGTCATAAACAAATTTCTGACTTGCAGAAAGAATAAAAAAATCTGCTGAAGAGTTTTGGAAGAACCAATATTTTGCTTAATAATCTGTTTGTCACATCTAAAGTGAGCACAGCATATAACCCTTTTACACCCTGTTCCAAATTATTATGCAAATTCTAAGTGTCACAAAGATTAATATTTAGTTTTTCAGTTTAACTCATGGATAGCATTGTATCACCTGTGATAATTAGTTTGCCAGGTGAGCCCAATTTAAGGAAAAACTACTAAAGGAGGGTGTTCCACATTATTAAGCAGAGCACCATTTTCATGCAATATGGGGAAGAAAAAGGATCTCTCTGCTGCCAAAAAGAGTGAAATAGTTCAAAGCCTTGGATGAGGTATGAAAACATTAGATATTTCACAAAAACTTAAGCGTGATCATCGCACTATTAAGAGATTTGTGGCTGATTCAGAGCATAGATGGGTTCATGCAGATAAAGGCACATTGAGAAAGATTTCTGCCAGATCCATGCATCTGATAAAGAGAGCAGCTGCTAAAATACCATTACATAGCAGCAAACAGGTATTTGAAGCTGCTGGTGCCTCTGGAGTCCCACGGACATCAAGGTGTAGAGTCCTCCAGAGTTTTGCAACTGTGCATAAACCTTCTATTCAGCCACCACTAACCAATGCTCAGAACCAGAAATGGCTGCATTGGGCAAATGGCTGCATTGGGCAGAAAAATACATGAAGACTAATTTTCAAACAGTCCTGTTCACTGATGAGTGCCATGCAACCCTGGATGGTCCAGATGGATGGAGTAGTGGATGGTTGGTTCCAACAAGGCTGCAACGTCAGCAAGGCTGTGGTGGAGTTATGTTTTGGGCCGGAATCATGGGAAGAGAGCTGGTCCCCGAAGGTGTAAAGATGACCTCTGCAGAGTATGTGGAGTTTCTGACTGACCAATTTCTTCCCTGGTACAAAAGGAAGAACTATGCTTTCCGTAATAAAATCATCTTCTGCATGACAATGCACCATCTCATGCTGCAAGGAATACCTCTGCATAAATGGCTGCTATGGGGATAAAATGAGAGAAAGTCATGGTGTGGCCTCCATCCTCCCCTGACCTCAATCCTATTGAGAACCTTTGGAGCATCCTCAACAAAAGATCTATGAGGGTGGGAGGCAGTTTACATCCAAACAGCAGCTCTGGGAGGCTATTCTGACATCTTGCAAACAAATTCAAGCAGAAACTGTCCAAAAACTCACAAGTTCAATGGTTGCAAGACTTGTGAAGCTGCTATCAACTAATGGGTTCTATGTTAAAATGTAACGTGACCTGTTAAAATGTTTAAAAAGTTAAAATGTTGTTATAAGTTTGATTGAAATAGCTTTTGATTTCAGTAAATATGCTGCAAACACATAAAATGAAAATTTTCAGTTCTTTACAACCTATAAAGTGTTTTGAAACTTACTGTGCGTAATAATTTGGAACAGTGCATTGTACGTTTATGTTTAAAAAAAAATACTGTTATCATTAGGAGGTTTGTTCAATAAAATTTGAATTGTACTCTTAATAGTTGATAACATGAGAATTATGCTGAGTGTTATTTACATCAATTATTTAGGTAAATGAGAAAAATATAATTCACATAATAATTTGGAACCGGGTGTAGATCCCTTGAGAACACAGTGGCTTAGTGGATCTCTCAGACACAGGGATATTCCAATTGCCAGCTGCTCAAGCATGCATGGGGTCTGAAAAGTCTTTGCCAGATGTGCTGCACTCATCACAGTGTGATCAGAAGGAAAATCATGCAGTAGATTCAACATTACAGGGAGATCTCCCTGTCATGCTAAAAAAAACAGACAGTACATGATGGTCACAAACTCTATGCTGTTTTAGATAGGAAATACATCTGCTGATATCAGTACCAATATCAGCAGAAGGAATTCCTTAAGGTTAGGTGTAGAATTCGTGTTAGAATAAGGTTTAATGGTTAATGCTGTTTTAGAGTTAGGAATAGTGTAGTGTTAAGGTTATAGCAAGGATAGGTATACGGTTACAGGGAGAGTAAGCAGTGGTGTATTTAGGACTTGGCCTGCAAACTTTGGGATGCAGGACGTGCTCAGCATCCCCCACGCCCCTAATTGAAATTTTCCCCACCCCTTCCTGTCAAGGAGGCACTTTGACAGACGTTTACTCACTGACAGACGCACACTCACTGACAGACGCATACACTCATTGACAGACACATACACTTATTGACATGCACACACTCTCATATACACTGACAAACAATGACATACACATACACTATTACTTTGACACACTGTGACAGATGCACACACACTGACAGACGCACACTCACTGACAGACGCACACACACACACACTGACAGACGCATGAACTCACTGACAGATGCACGCACTCACTGACCGATACTTACATGCTCACTGACCCACATACGTTCACACACATTGACACACACACACATACACACACACATACACACACACATTCACTTACAGACACACACACATACACACACACACACACACACACATTCACTTACATACACACACACATTCACTTACAGACACACACATTCACTTACAGACACACACACACATACACACTTACAGACACAAACATTCACTTAGACACACACACTTACAGACACATACACATTTCTCCCAACACTCACTTATAATTATTTTTATTTTATTTTAAATCCACCCAGCCTCCATGGGAGAGCTGGAGTGGATTCCTTACCTGTCCAGTGTGGCTGCTGGTCGGGCAGGCAGGGGGCGCACAGGCTGAGTAGGCGGTACTTAGTGATGCCGGGAGCCAGTCTAATGTCATATTCTGGCTCCCGGCTTCATTAAGCGCCGCGGAGGGAGCTGAGCAGGAAAAGCTCTGGTGAGTATGCTCCCTCGCTGCCCGTCGCCCAAAAGTGGCCAGACGGTTGGCTCTTGAGCCCCCCAGAATGCGAGGCAAGCAAGGGATCTGCCTGGGCATTTATGGGGCTGCTTTTTTTGCCAACCCCTGCAAAGTGCCGCCAAGGCAGATGCCCTGTTTACCTCGCGGAAGACACGTCCCTGGGAGTAAGCATAGGGTTAGGAGAAGGGTTCGTTCAGGTTTGGGAGTGCTGGTAAAGGGTTAGTGTTAGCTACCAAAAGTTTATGTAGATCCTAGAAATACGAGGCATTTAGTAATCAGGACTGATATATTTTGAGCAGGGTCGATCCTAGGCTCACAGACACCTGGGTGCAGAACATTTTTGAGTGCCCTGCCTGTAGGTGTGGTCATTTTAATAACTTATGCATGTTTCTATGGCAACAATTCCATCTCTCCTTCAGTCACACACTCTCACTAAGAGATACACACTGACATACACACACTCTCAATGACAGGCACACATTCTCACTGATTTGAAACACACTCA
The DNA here is from genome assembly GCA_933207985.1 of Pelobates cultripes. Taxonomy (NCBI): domain Eukaryota; kingdom Metazoa; phylum Chordata; class Amphibia; order Anura; family Pelobatidae; genus Pelobates; species Pelobates cultripes. The sequence continues at coordinate 65,506,381 of OW240924.1, forward strand.
CTGACAGACAGACATACACATACACTCACTGACAGACACACTCACTGACAGATAGAGATGTCCCGAACAGTTCGCTGGCGAATAGTTCCCGGCGAACATCGCATGTTCGCGTTCGCCACGGCGGGCGAACATATGCGAGGTTCGGTCCGCCCCCTATTCCATATCATTGAGTAAACTTTGACAACCCCCCCACCCGCCGCTCGGGGGTGGGGGTTGTCAAAGTTTACTCAATGATATGGGGGGGGACCTACTGTCCTCCCGCCAGCCCCCACCCCTGAGCCCTAAAAAAAACAATAGGGGGGGAACTTCTGTCCCCCCCCGGCCCCCACCCCTGAGTGGTGGGTGGGGGCCCTAAATACTAAGAAGGGGGGGGACCTAAGGTCCTCCCCCCTGGCCCCCACCCCTGAGCGCTCATTCATTTTACATGAATAAAGAATTATGTAGGAAAAATTTACAAAATAAAGCAATAAGTTAAGTTAAACGATGAGCTATCAACCCCTAAAGGACTGAGGCAGTTGTACAAGTTCAGATCAGAACAAAATGTAAACAAAACCTTGAATTTGTGCAATCATAATTCAACTTTCATATTAAGTGTACCCACACTTATTAAATATCATTTTGTTAAGGAGAAACAGGGCTTTCATATCACATGAAATATTTATATATTAAACCAAATTTAAAAAAAATAAAATATAAATAAATGTGAAAAATTAAGACATTTTGCAATTTCTTTAGTTCTGCATGGTATTTTAACTGAATGTCATAATACTGTTAGCTGTTACTGCAATAAAGTACACATGTTTGTATTCAGCAATGTCTCATGAGTAAAACAGTACCATCCATGTACAGGTTTTATGATGTTTTGCTAAGTTACAGGGTCAGATATAGCATGTTACATTTTTCAGGTTATACACATTGAAATTTACCAGACTGGTTATGTTGCCAGTAATGATAATTACCCCATGATAACATACCATTTGCAAAAGTAGATAACCCAAAGTATTACAGAAAAACAATAGATAGGCACTAAATATGCCCCAAAGAGTGAAAATTGATACTTTTCTCAGAGATAGAGTGTGACAGCCTCCCAGGTCACTACCCAGAAAAGGTGACCTTTACACAGCAAGAATACAAGACAACAAAGGAATTTGGGATACGGCTGTAAATCTAAAACAAACAAAAAGCATACAAAGTGTAATACAATTTAAAAAAAATCTAATTGTATAAATGTAATGCACTCACAAGATTATGTGAAAATAGCACTCTAGGGTGCCTCCCCCGATAGCAGTGGGGGCTAAGTGATCCCTTCTGTTGTTCATCCATGGATACTCAATGCAGGACTCCAGTGATGGTGAAAAAAATAGCAGCTTTATTGATAAGGTGAAAAAAATTCCACCAAATAATCTTAAATTATAATACAAAATAAAATATAAAATACCAATAGGTCCTACGAGTTTTGTTCACTATATGTGAACTTCCTCAGGGACCATAAAGTAAAAATAATAATTACAAAACAATAACAAAATAGAAAAGCAGCCTAATTTCCCCATCCCCACAGTCCCAATATATAGGGCTACTCCCTGTGTCCATAATGGAATTCATGGGCGTCTTCCTGTTTCTCAGTCTTCATTGGTCCGGTCAGATCTCTTCCTCAGCTGTTAGGGAATTTCTTCTTGTTTCCAATTAAAGAAAAGCCTGTGTTCGTATCCGTGAAACCAGAACCGGAAGTGACGTCAATCACAGGCTTCTGCATTCCACCATGCGTGTCATCACTGAAGGTGATGTAGCATCAGGGCAGTGCCCTCTGGTGGTCACCAATAGAATAGTCCCATAATATTAGTAATAAGTGTATCTGTCTGAAATCGTAAAAAAATCGGCAGCAACAGAGTATAACCAGTATAGTAGACCCCCATATATATGGGGAATAAATAGAGCATATTATATCAAATATTGGTGTCCTCTTAATCATCAAATAAATCATTATAAATAAAAAAATATATTTTTTTTGTATCATTATTTAGAGAAAAATTTCTTATCAGTGCAAGTGTTTGTTAAAAATATTAGAAAATTAAAAAAAGAAAAAAGAAAGTGTATACACATGTCTATATTTTAGTAATATTGTATATTATATCAACAAGTGGATATTATTATACATCTAAATTAACAATAGTCAGTGTAGCCAATAGCTATTCAATTATAAGATATAAAGATTATAGAGAGCAAAAATATTGTTGATCTTTAAAACCACACAAAAAAATGCAGATGTTATTGTATATTGAAGTGGGGAAATATAAAGCCCCTAAATAGATGTATATACCTGAAAATATTAAAGGGACATGGACAGGAAAAGAAACAGCATGTGAATTATAAAAAACAAACAAGTCAATATCAACGTTTAGCCCATTGGGCTCTAATGTTTTTAATTTATGGATCCAAAAAGTTTCTCGTCTGGAAAGTTGTTGGACTCTGTCCCCGCCACGCCAGTGTGGGAAGACCCTCTCGATGCCCGTACATCTAAAGTCCTTCAAAGAAAAAGAAGGATATGTATTACAATGCACAGGGACCGAGTGGGTTGTAAGTCTTTTTTAAATGTTATTCAAATGTTCCAAAAGCCGAATTTTGAGGGCTCGCTTCGTGCGACCCACATATTGTTTGCCATATGGGCACTGGAGTAAATATACAACAAAGTCCATGTGGCAACCTATGTCTGACTTTATATGATACATGTCACCGGTTACATAACTAGAAAATGTATTGGACCTCTAAGGGGAGCTAAGGGGAGGCAAGCCATCAAAATGGTGGATTAAATACTATAGGGTCAGGAATGCATGTTTAGGTTTTAGGTTTACATATAGGATATTAAATGAAAGTTATTGCTGTCCTTTAAAAAAACAAAAAAAAAAAACACTTACAATATGTATGAGGGCACCAGAAGAGAAATCCTGGAATTACACATAGAAAAAACATAGCTTGCTGAAGTGCTCTATTTATAAAGATTGTGTCCTCTTCTTACAAAAAGTACAGAAATTGACAGACAACTAGTCCTTTACATCCTGGTAGTTAAGCTGTTGAGCTAAACTCAAGAGGCAGGAATTTGCACAGAACATCTGCCTTACAAAGATTTCTCATGCAGATGCATTGGAAAGTTTATGATTGAACATCCACAGAAATTCTGGGTTGGGGAAGAAGGTATTGGGACTTATAAAAGGTGCAGGTGAGATCAACAGTTTTTGAAAGCTGTTTTTTAATATACCCCAATGAAAATAAATCATAATTAGATTAATACCTACTAAATAGTTTTATTTTTTTTGTATTTGGGCAGTGGAGTGTCCCATTAAGTACTTACAAATACAAACATAAATTTATACATATGACTTCACACTACATACACTAAAATACATAGTTACATAAAGGTACACTCATGAGTAAAAAAATTTGCAGCTGTTTGGGAACCATAAGTGTGCACAGTGCATTCATTTCCAGTGTGCAGGGAACACGACAGGCATATATAAGGTTAATACATGCATACTGGCCTTCAGGAATGAATTCTCAGGGCCTAAATTGCTGTGAGTCCCATGGTTGTGTCTCAGCATGCTTTATGAAGGTTGACTTTACCTTGAAAATGTAAATGTGTTACTATGATTGGCTTTAGCCGATTGTAGAGTGGAGACTGTAATTTTTAATGGCTCCATTGTGTGTATTTCATCGATACCAAGAGAACATTCTGTTTCCTGAAGGCCAAGTAATTTTCAAGTTTATGTTGAAAAGAGAAGGCATTTTTCCAAATTTAATAGACACTAAATGTTAGCTATCAGGCCTTATTTTCTAGAATAATTTAGTTTCAATCTATGAGAATATCTTAAGGCATTATACCCATCTGAAAATTCAATGTGATCTATGCTCTTTGAAACTGTTTGAACTTCATCAGTCAGTTTGTCACTGATTTGTCACATCAATTGTATATTCTTTTACTGTCCTCAGTTGTTTCTACTCACAAGACTTGTATTATTTCTTAAATTTAAAAAAAAATCACTGTTTAGTAGATATACTAGCAAAGCAAACATGCATTAATTTAATTATGCATTATTTTCATTGGTGGTATATCTAAAAACAGTTTACAAAGGCTGTTTGCAAGACCATTTACTTACCCTGCCCAGACTTTTTGTTGCAAGGCAAACAATCTGGGCAATTGCCTGTCCCTTGAGTTAAGCTCCACTTAGTAAAACAACCAGGAAGTAACAGGACGTCTAATTGACCATTTATAACAAGGTTAATTTATAAAAGTGCCAATTTCTTTTGAAATGTACACTTGTAATATGACAATAGAGAGGACAAGCTCTTCACACATAAAGCTATTCAGCAAGCTAAAGTTTGTTAAGTATCCAGAGTGTCCCATTAAAGTCTAGTCAAGTCTTGTGGGGATTTGTTTGTGTTTTTTTATAGTAAACTTTAATCTATCTGTCTTGGAACTTTATCAATATCATTCATCATTTAACAATCTTATATTGTTCTTTAATGATTACTGCTCCAGTTAAAAATGCAGGGAAGGGGGGAGGAGTTTGCCTGTCATCTCGATCAGACGTCATTGTTGCTAGCTCTCCTGAAGCCTGTACAATAGAGCATGATAACGTACCAACCAGAGCCCATCCAACTTCGCAACTGACTCACACTTCAACCTGAGGGGGTATGGGGCCATTTGATGCCTTGCTTTCAAGCACTGAAGCAGCCCAGGCAAAGGCGCAAAGTCGTGGCCTACCGCGCATCACCACTTCTAAGCCTCAAGGCTCTACTTGGGGGACTGGAAGAGGCACGAAAAGCTACAGAGCAACACCCGCCTAGCACTATCTCTGGCATACCAAACATTAGCCACCACACACAAAAGTTGACTATGACAGCACCAGGTAGGGACATGAGAGAGATGCACAATCTGAGCCCGCACGTGCAGTGCACCCACCTTACCTCATTTCAGCCTTAGGCCTGGAATGCTGGGAGCCCAACACCTCAGTGGCCCCTCAGACAGACTCAGCCTTACCTCCAGGATCACTCAGCCCCAACAATCAAACGCAATTTTAAGGTCCTCCTTGCTGATATACAGAAGCTGTTGGCAGCCGATGTTGTCTTAGTTAAAGTAGACATACAACAAGGACCGAGTTAGACATGCAGAGGATGACATAATTGATGTCCAGCCTCAAGGACTTGGTCCAACACCTCCAAGCTAAACAGCTCGTGTTAGCCACCCAAATGATTTCTCTAGAAGACCGAAAGCACAGAACACACCTCAAAATATGGGGGATACCTGCCATGGTCTCAACTGAAGAGTTTCAACATTATACCCGGGCGCTTACTGTCTACAATCTTGCGCCATGCAACAGCCAAGAAAATAGTTCTGGATGGGATCTACCGTAGCACCGCACGTACCCAATCTGCAGTGGAGCGGGATGTTATATTGCGTTGTGTGACTGTGAATGACAAGATACAAATAATGATGGCCCTGAAAGACAAAACACTTTTGTCCTTTGAGTACTCCAAGCTCTTGTTTTTGCAAGACCTTACCAAAGTCACCTTACTTCAGCGCAAGTTCTTCCTCACTAAGACAAGCTGGTATACCATACAGATGTGGGCACACTTGATCTCTATTGGTCCATTGAGAGGTTCATTCACTCGCAGCCATGTCCGGGACATCTGCATTTCTGGTAGCACTGGGAATGCCCCTACCACAACCACCATCAACTGCAGGAAACAATGCAGAGCGCTGGGACCCACAAGGGACCATCCCTTTGGACCTTAGGGGACACAGATTGCCTGATCCAGTTACCTGACTCGTGTTGGGGGCTGTACTGTCCACACATGGCCACTCACAATGGCCTGATCGCACATATGTTTCAATTTTGTTACTCTTTTTTTTTGATAACCTTTTTGTTAAATTTTCCTACTCTCTAGCAGTGCTGTATTTGCCACGAGGCAAACAATGCAATTGACTTGAACGGCACTTTTCAGATGGCAGCAAAAAACTCCACCCCCAAATGCCCAGACAAATGCCTTGTAAGTGGGCGGCGGGGGAGCACTGATTTCTGAGCTCTCCCTGCTAAGCTTGCGCTCCGCAGAGTGATGCCGGGAGCCGGAATATGACGTCACATCAGCTCTCCCTCGCCACCCGTCTGGGCCTCAGCTAGCTGCCTGCCTGGAGATCAACTGACTGCCTGCCTGCCCAAACAGCCCGGCCAGTAGCCCACTGGACCCTAGGTAAAAAATCCACCCAGCTCTCCCAAAGGTAGGGAGGCTGGGTGGATTTAAATTAAAAGAAAATAAAAAATCCTTGAGTGTGGGGGGGAGGGGAGATGTGTGTGTGTGTGTGTGTGTGTGTGCATGTATTTCTGCCAGTGTGTGTATGAGTGTGTGTGTATGTCCGTCAGTGTGTCTGTTTGTCAGTGAGTCTGTGAGGGAGCCTATGTGTCTGAGTGAGTGAGTGTGTGTGTCTGTCAGTGAATGTGTGTGTATGTGTGTGTGTGTGTGTCTGAGTGATTGTGAATGCCTGTCACACACACAACTGTCAGTCAGTTTTTGTCTGTGAGCCAGTGATTGTGTGTCTGTCAGATTTTGTCAAATTAGTGAGTGTGTGTGTGTATCAGTGTATCTGAGAGTGTGTTTCTGTCAGTCAAAGTGTGTGTTAGTCTTTAACAGGAAAAGGTGTGACCTTGACAGGAAGGAGTGGGGCAACTCAGGCCTGATCGGCACCCCACTCAGATTGTACAAACCAGCATCATAATGACCCATATGTTTCACAAGCTTCACAACTAGCCAATTTTATTTTACCTTATTCCCTTCTTACTGGATTAACTTGATAAGCTTACAAAACACTAGCATTGAGTATTCCAGGCGCATAGAGAACACAGTTCTTACCCTTCCTCATCGCAAATCCCTAGCTAGTCCCTGGTTTGTATCCTCACTTGTTTTTATAAAATTAAGAAATGTGCTTTAATTTTCATACAAATATTGAATATGTTAGATGCATACACACAGACACATGCACTGATACAACAGGAAACAGATACACATACACAAAGATACATACATACTGACACACACATACATACTAACAGACACACATACTGATACAGACATACACACATGGGAATACATACTGACACACACATTCTGAAACAGACATACACCCATATAAACAGACATATACTAACATACATACAGACACACATTGCAATAAAAAAATTTTTATTTATTATTTTCTGTGCACATAACTTTTTCATTTTTTGTCTTATTTTTCTCTTTTTACTTTTTTCTTTTTTCCTTTTTTTCATTGTTTCAAAAATGGATGGACTATATTATGGACTTATCACCTAAATTGTTACTTCATTTAATGGGACTTGTGACTCCACATAAACAGGAAAAAATACACAGTTTTTCCATACCTTTACTTAGAATCATTGTTAAAGAGGACAACAGCCTGTTTTTTCTATATGAATTGTTCTACATGAAATTATCATATAAGATTTTTTTGTATATATAACCTGTGTTGTAAGCTTACTTTTAGTATATATATTCATCAGGCGTTGGTTGATAAGCATTTGCACTTTTCTAATACATTATGCTCCGTTATTTGGTCTGTTGAATGCAGACATTTAGCATGGTGCACTTTTCAATCTTGTAGCAATAAAGCAGATATATCAAGTCTTTTTGATAAAACATAATTTGAGTGTGGTAAAATTTTTTCTATTTTTTGTGATTTTATTGAGGTTAATTAACCCCTTTGGGACTGAGTCAATAGTGCACGTTCTGATCAAAACAAAACGTAAACTGGAATTTGCGCTATATGTCTGTTTAACCATAATTCACCGCTGTCACATTAAGTGCACCCACACTTATTATATATCATTTTGTTCAGGAGAAACAGGGCTTTAATTTATCATTAACTATTCATATATGGAACATAATTTATTATGAATAAAATTTAAAAAAATGTGAGAAAATACGTTTTTTTTTAAATTTGTATTTCAGTCTGGCATTTTAGCTGTGAATGTCATAATACTGTTAGGTTTTACTGCAAAAAAAATGCACATATTTGTAATCAGCGATGTCTCACGAGTACAACAGTACCCCCCATTAACAGGTTTTATGGTGTTTTGGTAAAGTTACAGGGTCAAATATAGAATGTTCCATTTTCACATTGAAATTTTCCAGATTAGTAATGTTACCTTTGAGACGGTGTGGTAGCCCAGGAATGAGAATTACCCCCATAATGGTATAAAAAGTAGACAACCCAAGGTATTGAAAGTGGGGTATGTTTAGTCTTTTTTAGTAGCCGCTTAGTCACAAACACTGGCCAAAGTTAGCGTTCATATTTGTTTTTGAGTGAAAAAGGCAAAAAAACTAATATTTGGCCAGTTTTTGTGACTAAGTGGCTACTCAGAAAGACTGGACATACCCCACTTGCAATACCTTGGGTTGTCTACTTTTGCAAATGGTATGCCATCATGGGGGTAATTCTCATTCCTGGGCTACCATATGCTCTCAAAGGCAACATAACCAATCTGGCAAATTTAAATGTCAACAAAAATGAAATGCAAGCCTTATATGTGACTCTCTAACTTTCCAAAACACCATAAAACCTGTACATGGGGGGTACTGTTATTCTCGAGTGACTTCACTAAACACAAATATTAGTGTTTTAGAACAGTAAAACATATTACAACAATAATATAGTCCATAAAAGTGCAGTTTGTTTGCAAAAAATGCAAAAAACTTCACTTTTACTTAAAATATAATCGTTGTAATACAATTTACCAGTTTGAAACACTAATATTTGAGTTCAGTGAAGTCTCCCGAGTACAACAGTACCCCCTATGTACAGGTTTTATGGTGTCTTAGAGAGTTACAGGGTCAAATATAGTGCTTGTGAATTAAATTCTTCACTTTCTCTGTGTGTTGTCAGGCATGTCAATCAAATTTTAATTAATCAAATCACATAATTATGTTAAAAGATTACTTAAATATACACGTAGAATTTTAATATATATATGCATTTATAGGTATTTAAATTCTACATGTATACTCATGTAATCTTTTATGTAATTATATGTATTTATCTATATATATATATATATATATATATATATATATTTGCGGTTATTTGTATTTTATATATAGATAGATATATATATATATATATAGAATGTCATTCTAACTGTATTTTGTTACCAATATATATATATTAAGAACAAAATACAGTTAGAATGAAATTACATATGAATATATAATTTATATTAAATTTTGTTTCAATATTTTATTTATTTTATTTATTTATTATTGTAATTATACGTATATATATATATATATAATATATGTGTATATATCTATTATATATATAATATATATACATATTATATATATGTAACGTTATTCTAAGTGTATTTTAATACTAATATATGTACTTTTATTAATATTAAAATACACTTTGTATGACGTTACATATATAATATGTATATATATATTATACATATAATATATATATACATATATTATATATATATATATATAAATACATTTCTATTTTATTTTAAACATGTTTAATTCTTTTTTTTTTTTTTTTACTTTCCCACCAGCAGGGGGACTGTTTGACATTTCAGATAGTCCCCCTGCTGGCAGATCCACAGCCAGCTATAGGGGGCCATGTGATCGCTCTTTGAGCCGATTACGGCGTTCTATGCCGCCGCAACGGCTTTAAAGCCCTTTTAATGCGGGACGGCATAGAATGCCGTAACGGCGATAAGGGGTTAAGTGGGTGAAGTTGATGTCTGCACCATTATTCAAAAGAGTTGCAACTAATAATAGTATTTAAAAAGGACAATCTCCCCTACAGTGAGATAAAAGTAAAACTATGCCAAGTGATATTAAAAGTGATATACACAAGTATTAAACAATACTGCTACACACTAAAGTAATATAACTCCCGCAGAAAAGATTCAGCACATTAAGATAAAATAACACAATAAAAAATAAGTGGAGCGCAAAACCAGAAGGAAGTAAATTAAATAAACAACTAAATACACCAAAACAGTGTAAATATCCAAAACTTTAAATATACTTAGAAAAATGAAAGATTGTTCACAAAGATGTATCATATGGAGGTTGTTATATACATATTGCACTATTATTTATTATTTTATTTTTTTACATGGTGATGCATCATCTATATGATACATCTTCATGAGCAATCTTCCATATTTCTAAGTACATTTTGGATATTTAGACTGTTTTTGTTTTTATTTTGTGGTTTATTTATTTCCTTCTGGTTTTGCACTCCATTTATTTTTTTTCATATGTAAATCTGTCAGGCATGCCCGCAGCCCTTTTCCAGCATTCCTAGGGATAAGATACTGATTGGTTAAATCAGTTTCCCCTCTTTAGTGGGTGTGGAATAAGAAAGAAGCAGGTTAAAATTAAAAAAAATTGGGGGTCTTGCAACCTTCCAAGATGGCTTCTTAAGCCGCTTGCACCTTGGACTGGAGACATTTCAGAGCAATTAGCCGAGAGCTATCTCCAACCAGCTCTACTAAATATGAGCCTTGTCCCAATGCTTGGCCAAAAAACTGAAGCAGAAAATGGCCACACTAACACCACTGTTCCTGTAGGCCCAAAATGGCAATGAGGGACCTTGATTGCCGGCCTCATGCTCCAATAGAAGCGACAGCACGTCAATCTGTATACCCAGATGCTGCTACAGACTCCTTAGTCCATAAAAAGCTACGAAAATTGCAGTCCTCACTCCAGTTTGAATTTGCAAAAATTGTTTGGGACATCATGGCAGATATAAAAGGCATAGGCAAGAGGACCACATACCTGGAGGAGAAAACGGAGAAACTGATGGGGGCTCATAACTCAGACACCTACACAGAGCTGAGCACCAAACTAGATAGGCTTGCTGATAAAGTAGCGGACCACGAGGACAAAAACCAGCGAAGCAATATTTGGCTTTGAGGAGTGCCAGAGGACATTAAACCTCAAGACCTCCAACAATTTGCAGTGGTCCTCTTCCAGTCACTAGTCCTAGAACTCACCAAGCGAGATCTCCTAATAGACAGGATTCATTGACTGCCGAAACCGAGAAATCTCCCAGCATCTCTCCCAAGAGACATATTTGCTCTAGTTGCACTCCACAACTCCTCCCACCCCTCCTGGACCGATATTCGGGCTTAATATATTCATTTCTCTGCTACCACCTTATTCAAGAGGAAGAACCTGTCACCCATCACTAAAACTCTGAGAGCAAATATAATTTACAGATGGGGATTTCCAGTTCATCTTATCATCAGATGCAGCGGACCAGACAAGCGGATACTCAACATAGATAAAGGCCGCAAACTGCTCCAGGAATGGGGACTATCAGATCTCTAGTGAATCTTTCTGAGGAATCAAATTCCCACCAACGATCCCCAACGAGAGTTCCAAGGGATTGGTCTTCTGTGTCCACAGCTAAGTGAACGTTGTGGCGAAAGTAACCTCGCCACTGGCTTTTGGAGGAGCCTGTTTGCCAGCCTCCTGCCCTGTGACTATGGCCCCTGTGATAGACCTTGGCTAAAACCACTGTTTATGCCTTTTGGACTTCTGACATTACTTACTCAGTGACGCTTTGAACTCCAAAAGCAGCACTTCGAACTCCCGAAGCGGTTCGAATCGGCATTCGAACAACCGCACAAGCCAGAGACCACACTGGAGCTTGTTAACACTTAACAACTTGAAACGTTCTCACCGCAGTGTTCTAATTGTTCATCTGGGTGGCCGCAATTCCTATGGACAATCACAAGGTGGCGGCCATCTTGTTCGCATGAACGCAGGCAGCGGTGTTTGGGCATGAATCTCATGGAACTAAAATCAGACACAGAAACTCCCGAACACTACTGGACTTCCATCATCACCTGCATTCGGTTCTATAAAATTTAGAAGGACACTGATTAGTGAAATAATTTGTCTGGATGAGGGGAACAAGCTCCAGGGCTAGACTATTGACTCTGTTCGGTAGTTTGTTTGTTTTCAAACTACTGAACTAGACCGACTGCAAGCCCTGATTCTCTGGAACTGTTTTGGGCATGGGGCCATGCCTGCAGTCAGTCAAATAAATGACTTCCAGGAAATTCCTGAACCCCTGAACTAATCTGGGTAATTTTTGGATATGTTGGTCACCCAGATCAGGGCTATCAGGGGATGCAACATTTGTGGGAATATTATGTGTTTTGGGGTACTGTTGGGGTTTTATAAAAATATTAGTTTTTCTGCCAGGAGATAATTGAGTTAATACCGTATCTGACTCAATTATCTCCCAGGCAGGGGGGAGGGGGGGAGGGTGTGTGCTGTGTGTGGGAGTCTCTTGCCTTGCAACCGTATTGTTATTGGCAGGGCCGCCATCAGGGGGTGACAACCATGATGGTTGTCATGGGCCCAGCGGTCCTGGGGGGCCCGGACTGCTTTCCCTCTCTGCACACATAGATAGCGAATATCGCTATCTATGTGTGCAGCAGCAGGCCCCCGGCTCCCTGTTACCGCAGAGGGGGGCCCAGCACACAGCTTCTTCACACGCAGTTCATTGCCTCCAATAACACACACTCTGCATTTACTATACTGACACACACTCTGCATTCACTACACTGACACACACTCTGCATCAACTATACACACAACATCCACTACACAAACATCCTGTATTTACAGTACACACACATCCACCACACATTGAAACACTGCATTCACTATACAGAGACTCTGCGTCTAATACACACCCTACATCCAGTACAGACACTGCATCCACTAAATACATTGCATCTAGTATACACAAACACTACATCCACTACACAAACACACACTACATCACTGTACAGACACTACATCCATTACTCAAACACACTCTGCGTTCACTATACACACTGCATCCGCTACACAAACACACACTCTGCATTCACTGCACAAACAGTATCTAATACACACAAACACTACATCCATTACACACATTCTAATTACACACCACATTCAGTCCTGCATCATTGTCAGCGGACTAGGTAGGGCATGGGTGGGCCGGGGGGGGGGATAGAGGGGGATGCTTTGTCAGGGGCCCCAAAATTTCTGATGGCGGCCCTGATTATTGGTCTGTGATGTTGTAAATCAGTCTACCATCAGGTCCATGTGGGCGTACCCCTTGCATGGGGATTGTCATATAAGGCCAAGTGTAGCACCATTAAAATCAGTTCCTCCTCACCCTCAACATAGAACCTCTTCTCATGTGTGGAGGGGACAGCTATATTCACTCTGGGGATTGCTATAATTATTATACTCCCTTGGGTTCTAATCACTAGCTCTTATAAGAGCTGTTCCTGCTACACTCTCTGGAGTAGGAGAGGTTCAGCTACTGGAAGCTGGAACCTGGTCTTGGGTCCAGGGTGGGTGGAGGATGGCAAAACCCCAGCCGAACTGTGGTGGCTAAGGGGCTACTGTGCTTATGGTGTCTGGTGGAGTGCTTGGAGTCCTCAGTGAGTACTAGGAGCAGTGATTGGCAGTGGCACCTGGTCGGGGTGCCGGAGGTCTGTCACAAACATATTAAGCAAATGTTGCTACTCCTACTCCTCGGGACACCCACCCTTCCACAAGGCACATTCAGCCATGGTCACCGGTCTTTACTTTGTTGTACTTATCCAGACAGAATCTTGTTTATTGTTCTATATTTCTTTTTTAGTTCTAACAAATATTATTTGTCAATGCCTTAGGATTGTTGACCTCACACCAACTCATCAAATGCATTGTTCCTGCAAACCTAATGCACAAAATCCAAGACACATCCATATGATTCATTACATTGTTGACACCATGTTAACCATTCATGAACACTTTTCAAACAGAGGAACCGGTGTCTGGAAACTTAATGACATCCTTCTCAAAGACCCTGTTGTTGCCAGTGTGAAAGAGGAATTAGAATCCTACCTTCAGAGAGACCTCCCATCAGATACAGATATTGAGACTGTTTGACAGGCTCACAAAGCAGTGATTAGAGTAACTCAGTCAGCTCAGCAAAGAAACAAAGAACACTTAAGTATGCTACCATCCTCCAAGAATTAACACTGCTAACCCAAACATGAATTAACACTGCTAACCCAAATGCAATCATACCTATGAAACATGAGTTAAAATGTTGCAGTACAGAACAAACTTAAAGAACTGGACATAGGAAAATCAACTAACCTCCACTGTTTCTTCGCACAGGTCAAAACAAGAGCATGCAGTTCTAAAATCGCCTACATCACTTCCAAATCCAACAATTATGTTACCAACCCACAGGATATAGCAAATTAATTTGCTTCTAACTATTCTGCCCTGTATAATCTCAAAGGTGACTCTAGCACGGTACCACTGATCCTAGTGATAACAGATTTTCTGGCAACAGTGAATCTCCTTACACTCCTCCAGAATAGACCGTCTTAATTTCCCATCCTTTTAACACACAAGAGAAGCCATCTTCAAAATGCCAGCACATAAAGCACCAGGCCCGAACGGCTTTACCAAACTTTCACTAAAACCTTATCACTTATATCACTGATTTAGTCAATACCTGTTTCAAATGCTGGTTTCCTCTCCAATTTATTTAGCATCACTAATGGTTCCAGACAAGTATTCCCACTATTCCCACTTCATTTATTCTGTCTCTGGAAGCATTGGCACACAAAATTAGACACCATGACCAGGTAACAGGTATGACCATAGGAAAAAGACAATATAAACTCTCCATGTTTACTGACAATATACTTCTAACATTAACCAATCTTTCGACCTCAGTGCCTGAATTATTACACTTAGTACAAGAATACAATAACATGTCTTATTACAATGAGAGCTGGTTTCAGAAAAACACTGGTACCAGGACTCACAATGTTACCACTATAGATGTTGAGGTCCTATGTGTAGCAAAAATTTAAAAAAAGAAAACTTTATTAAATGGCAATGACGCATAGTAGTGCCACAAAAGTAAAAAAACCCACAGATGAACACTTAATTGTGATAGTGTCACACACAGTGAAAAACAAAAAGTGATTAAAAAGGGAACCAATAACTTTCAAAGCTGTATGTAAGGTAGTGAAACACTAGATGTAGTATTTAGTAGATTGGAGGTAGATTATATCATGGGATATTTGTAACCAAAAGTTATCCACATGGCTGTTTAATTCAAAAACAATGTAGCCAGGTTGAACAGTATCACTTAGTAGTATCTGTTTCCTTATGAATTCTAGGCTAAATTCGGTATACAGTAGCTATAAATAAAATAAATGAGATATCACTTAACCAGTTATAAACCAGATTATAAATCCATAAGTACTATTCGCCATGACAAAAAAACTAAAGGTATATAATGAATGCCGTGGGTAAAAATATACCAGACAGTATA
The DNA here is from genome assembly GCA_933207985.1 of Pelobates cultripes. NCBI lineage: Eukaryota > Metazoa > Chordata > Amphibia > Anura > Pelobatidae > Pelobates > Pelobates cultripes. The sequence continues at coordinate 65,521,817 of OW240924.1, forward strand.
GGATCACACTAATACTGCATGCATTTCTATTATAGAGCTTCCACAGAGATAGGCAGGAGACCGGAAGGGGATTGGGAGTGATAAGATATAGCGTGGGAAAATGCACAGCACAATTGCTTAAAAATGCTTGCTAAATAAACTGCACCAATCCATTTCCTCCACCCACCTTACTGCTTCGTGTCAGTCCCCCTCAGCATCTAAACTAAAAGTAAAGAGAGAAAGTTACTTGAAAGAAAAATAGAATCCCTAAATAAAAACTATTTTAGTGGCACTACTTTACATCATTGCCATTTAATAAAGGACCTCAACATTTATAGTGGTAACATTGTGAATCCTGGTACTAGTCTTTTTCTGAAACCAGTTCTCATTTCTTTTATATATTTGTATTTCAAGGTTATGCCCTGTTTCAATGGAACAGGTGTAGGCCACTTTCTGACTTGCACTTGATGTGCATTTTTTCTAAATTTGTCTTATTACAAGCTCAATCAAAACCAAAGCATTACCTATAAACAGGCCCGGACTGGCAATCGTGCATACCGGGCGGATGCCCGGTGTGCCGCGATGGCTGTGGGCCAAGGCTGTCAGGGGAGATCACAGGATCTCCCCTGCCAGCCCCTGCAGGGCCAGCACTATCTGAGTGCCGGCCCTGCTGTGTGCCTTCATGGGTCGGTGGGGAGATCAAAGATGCACTGCACTGGGGAGGGAGGGAGAGGACTGGGGAGGGAGGGAGCGGCCACTGGCTGGGGAGGGAGGGAGAGGAGAGAGGACCCGGCGGGGCTCTAGCCAGCGGCCTCCGCCGGGTCTTCTTGCGAGGTCTGAGTGTTGCCGCGGTTACCACGGCAACGCCCAGATCTCGCAAGAGTGAACTTGGTCTCACCACTGGACCACCAGGGAAGGCAGCACCCTCCATGGCAGCACGGCACGCCCCCCCCCCCCATGGAAACCCGGCTTCCCACCCCTGCCAGGCTAAAAGTAAGAAAGGAGGGGGGATACATAGTTTTTAGTTTTTTTTAAATAAAAACAAAACATATTTATACAAACACTGTGCTATATACACTCACACTAAGAGCACTCATACACAGCACACTCATACTAACATCACCCTGAGACACACACAGCACACTCATACTAACATCACCCTCAGACACACACAGCACACTCATACTAACATCACCCTCAGAAACACACACACCCACAGCACCCTCAGACACACACACACACAGCACCCTCAGACACTCTCACACATATACAACACACACACATATGTATAATATATAAAATAACCCTCAGTAATTTAACAGACAAAAAAAAAAATTAGAAACATAGAATGTGACAGTAGATAAGAACACCCTCACACACACAGCACCCCTCTTACACACACACTGCAGCAATCCTCACACACATGCTGCACCCTTCACACATACACACAGCACACACTACACACTGCGCCCTTTACACATAGAATACGTCCATATATATATATATATATATATATATATATATTTATATATGTATGTGGTATGTGTGAAGGGTGCAGCATAATATTATTATTATTATTATTATTATTATTATTATTGCCATTTAAATAGCGCCAACAGATTCCGTAGCGCTTTACAATATTATATACTACAGCACCACTACACATATTACGCTCCAGATACACTCTAGATCCCTTACCCTATATACACTCTGAATCCTCTATACACACACACACACACACACACAATCTACTATACACACTCTGGGTCCTTTACACACAAGATCCCCTACACACATTGCACCACATACACACACCACATTCCTGACATACAAACTTTGGATCCCCTATGCACACACTACATTCCTTGTAAGCAAACACATACTACATTCTCTAAACACACACTCTCTACAACCCCTACACACACTACAGCCCGTATGCACACACTCACTACTTCCCCTATACACACTATGCCCCCTATAAACACTCGCTACAGCCCCTAGCCACACATATTACACCACAAACACAAATAAAATTGACCTATTTACACAATACCACACCACAATCAGCTTACTCAACACACACGCGATCCCACAAGCAGGCTCCAAACACATGCACAATACGCTTTTCTGGCCCTTTTGTCCTCTGGTATCCCACTTGTGGAGACACCAGAGACAAGTTAAAAGCAAACACAGTGCAAGCATGTTATTAAATTTGCTTGTGCTGCGCAGAACAAATACAGGGCCTTTTTCCCATGCTAGAGCTCTTCAGCAGGGCTCTGCGAATGGAACTAACATGCTCACTTTGAGAGGGAGCGTGCTTGTCATTAGTCATGACAAAACACACCATTTCTGGTCCCGCCTCTTTCTCAGGGGGCTGCTGTGATTGAAAAATTCCCGTGCCAAATTTTTTTCCCAGTCCGGCCCTGCCTATAAACCTGCCGGCACTACAGACAAGCAAGCTAAAAACTGCTCATAATTTCAATTAGACAACCTCCAGCATTACTTAGCTAGGGGTAAAAATTATGCCATCCCCAGATGGCATATTTGCTGCGAATTACAAACCGTTACTCCATTCATGCAAAGTGGAGATCAACAGATGGAAAAGATTTAACCCCTTAAGGACACATGACGTGTGACATGTCATAATTCCCTTTTATTCCAGAAGTTTGGTCCTTAAGGGGTTAAACTTTCCAGGCTAGGTAGACGAAACATAGTCAAAACACAGTCAAAAAGGCTAAAGAGGCCTGGTGAACATGAGAAACACTTGCTGATCTGCTCAAAGGTGACAAATATAACCAAGGCCATATGGGGTAATAGTAATAATCTGCAAATATGAAAAACTAAATATATGGCATAGCATTTATTATACATTAAAATGTAGGGTAACTAACTGAATTGCATATGCTAAAATTGATATGGCCAAATGAGGGCTGAATACAGTAAGCAGAATACAGCAGAAACCAAATTGAGATATCACTCTAGATTCCATGTATGATTAAAATAGGTTAAAGTTGTGAATTTCACCATATCTGAATGAGGGCAAAATACGGACTGAACTGCGAACGCCACCCTAGTTAGTGAAAAGCTAAATGTGTGGCGAATAGATGTTGAATGTCAGTGATAGAGCAGCCTAACATGGCCGCATGAACAAACTTAGTTTTTTGTTGTAATAAACGTGCGAACAACAACAGGAAAAGCCACGACTTTGCCAAAATCGGCAGTGCCCTGTAACCTTTGAGGGAGATGGCTGTTTTTTTTTTTACTTGAGTGAGGTAAAAAATTGATACTTGCGTAGGCCGCAGAAGGCCAAAACCAGCTTGTTTGAAGTTCAGGTAGTTTGTGTGCTGATGACCTTTGAACTGAAAGTAGATGGTTCTGCACTGAACCGGAAGTATCGGCCCAGTGGAAGGTGACGCTTGAAAATTTGTAGGCCGGCTGATCCCTCCCACAACTACAGGCTCAGCCTTCTCATATATATATACTATACTATAAAGCGGCCACACACTAAACCTCAGCAAAACACAGGTACCAACAGGGTTTCTTTTTCAGCAGATTCCCACAAAACAGACACCACACTGCCTTAGGCAGGGCTGGTGCAAGGATTTCTGCACTCACTGACAGACACACACTGGCAGACACACATTCACTCACTGACAGACACACACACACACACAGACACACACACTCACTGACACACACACAAACACTGACACACACAGAAACTCACTGACAGACATACACTCACTCACTGACAGACACACACACAGACACACACTCACTCACTGACAGACAGAGACACAAACATACACACAGACACAGATACACACACACACACACACACACAGACAGACAGACAAACATACACTCACTGACAGACAGAAAGACAGACAAACACACACCCACTGACAGACATACACTCACTCACTCACTCACTGACAGACATTCACTCACTCCCTGACACACATATACACTCACTGACATACATTCACTCACTCCCTGACACACATATACACTCACTGACATACACACACACATTTACTGACAGACAGGCACTCACTCACTGATAGACTTACAATCACTCACTGACAGATACACACACAAACACACACTGACTGACAGACAGACATCCACTCACTCATTGACAGACAGACCGACACACAGACACACACACTGACATACATACACGCATTCACTGACAGACAGACACACACACTCATTGACATACATACACTCACTCACTCAATGACAGACACACACACACTCACTGACAGACATACACTCACTCACTGACACACACATACACACACCACTCAATGACAAACATACACTCACACACAAGAATAATGAGGGGATGGACTTTTGGTGCCTGTGCTTTGTATATGTGGCAGCTTGGTCTTACCTAACCAGAGTCTCTTCTTTCTGGTGGTGTAGTTGGATTGCAGAAAGGGGTATGGGGAGACAGCGCTTGAGAATTGTTCTCAGATCCAGTGATATATAGAATTAACAAAGAAACTTAATATAGTGTAGTATATTACAAATCTTGGTGAAGTATAGATAACAGAAATGCACTTACAATTTTCTGGAGCTTATGTTCAGCTCCAGATTGATGCGCATGGACGGAAAACAATCCCCGTCTGTGGATATAATGGTAGATCCAGGTACTTCTTGGTGAGTTTTTTTTTGTTCTCAGGCTGTGAATTGTTGTACCACTGGTCGGCAGTTAGATGTCAAACAGAGAGCAAATACAGGTATTGCTCAATCCTATAAGGCTTGGGTGGTATGATCCCAAAGCATTTGAAAAAGCCTGTTAAAGGATAAACGCGTTAGTTTTATTATCAATTTTATATATTTTATTATCTCCAAATAAAGCTTATTGTTTTATACTGCTTTGGAGACTCTAGACCTATCTTTGAAAAAAATATATTTTTTTTTATCCTGGCATTTTTTATCCTTGAATTTTATCCTGAAGATTCTCACAGGAACATCCTCGGTGGGGATCATACCACCCAAGCTGATGTAAAATGTGAATAACTATTACGTAAAACTCCAATGAGAATTCCAGATTATTGGAAATACAATCATCAATGTAAATACAAAACAAGAAAGGCAAACCTACCTTAGACCCGTGATACATACAAAGAAACATAGAGAAAAGCAAAGCAGGGAGGTAAAATACTCGCCTCCTGTCATTATTAAAATGAAGATTATTAGTACACTAAAGTTAGCATAATCTACAATTTTACAACATGACTGGAGGCTTCGTATTTTGCATTTTTAACGCTGAGGAAAGAATAGGAAACTAAAGAAGAATCCTAAAGTGTGACGAGAGACCTAGTACGTCGGGGCTACGGGAGAAACCTCTCCATCGAATGCCCGAACATCCGGTATCTGACAGAAAGCTCCACCAGACCAAGCATGAAAGTCCAATAAAAAACTGGTAATGCAAAACACTACCAAATACATACAACACCCAGTGTAACAAAATTAGAAGGTAAAAATGTACAGATATGTATACTTCCCAATAGACATCCACTGTGGGTAAGCAGAAGTACCACTCTAGGGATCTACAATAGATACATATAACAACACATAGTGTAATCTGTACAATAAAACTAATTGGAATAATGATAAAAGTTTCACTCACAAATGTAGAGCTGTGCCAGGCTGGCTTTGATGGTATCTCTAACACAGACTCAGGATATTTTCCAAAAGATGATTTATTTAAATAAAAATATTATTAAAACAGGACATATATATGCAGTGTGCAGAAAAAATACAAACATACACCACAATAGAGTACAAGTCCTTTAGTTAAAAGATAAAGTGCAGACGCGTTTCAACTGGATCCAGTCTTCCTCAGTGCAAAGCATAGTTTGTAAAGGTTCCTGTTGCCTTTTATATCTTCCGATTCTGATTGGAGTTCTATTTCTTCACGGCAATATCGGTCCATTTCCTGGTCGCGTGCTTTTCAGCATTGACTTCCTGTCACGTGTGTGCATCATTATGTCAGCAGATGCCCAGTCCCATAGAGAAAATGGAGAATTACTTCCACATGCCATAAGTCGGAGGTGGATGTCACTGGGTAGTTGATAAACAAGAGGATCCTAGTCCATCCTCAGACCGGGACACGGGTCATTGAGCCATCCCAATCACCACATAATGGATCAAGGTACAGTACCAAACACCAATAAGACCGGGAACGCCCAGATGGAGAGGCAGCATCATCACGTCCCTGGGGCCCAAGAGGTTTCAGCAGCCTGCAATAGTCCGTCGATCTGCCAAGAACCCCAAAAAGAGTCCAGGCCACCAGGGCAGCAGACCCCCCAGGAATGGAAGATGTGGGTTCCCTTCGAGTCCGTGAGAAATAGTAGGATATGAATGTAGAAGGAGGAGATCCTCACCAGTCAGTTCCGTAAGGTTGATTCTGTCACAGTGGGATGGCCAAGGTGGTGTTATTCACTGAACAACAAGATGATGGAGAATTTTCACAAACATTACAAGGAGGGGAAAACATATGTCCCCTGGGGAGGCCCAGTTGGCCGGAGTGCGATCACCATTGTGCACCGTCGTGCATAGTGGCAATTGAAGAACACCGCATTCTAGCGGTCCCTTTGATATGAATCTCCCCCGGGAGACAGTCTGACCTTGGGGTTCTGTAAGGAAGGCAGGAATCGAAGATGCCTTTCATGATGTCTGACAGAAGACGTGTGTTGGTTCCATCCCGGCAAATGGTATACCGAACTGTTGACGCTCTGCCCATCCATAGTAGGTTGTAACAAATGGAGTACTTCTTTACTGGTCTATGGATAGTGAATTTTTGCCGGAAGAATTCTAGGTATGCAACGTGCAGGTGTTGCAGTGGAGGACCGTGTGAATATTCCTTGAGGATAGAGGAGACCTTTGAAGAGAGGGAGCTTCGTGTGCAAGACATAGAGTCGCTTGCGAATCCTAAAAAGCAGATCATCCACTATGAAATACAATGGTTCCAGTCGGACCTTGGAGAATCGTTGGTGTTGACGAACTCTTCAGTTCCCTGAATCGATCCGAAGGAGATTGTCCAAAAAGACAATGCTTCGCCTTCCCCACACGTAATTTAACACTGGTTTCGGTAGTTTAACGAAGCCCCCAAGGATCCAAGGTTGATTGTGTCACAGGAAACCTAGATAGCATTGCCAAGAGGGATGGAAAAAATTACCACCATGACGTTTCTTCAAATCCAGTTTCGCAAGACAGTTGTCTATACGAAAGCGGTCCTTATTAGGTTTGCATGCCTTCCACCTAGTTTTGATGGAATCTCCTGTGGATGTAGTAGAAAGTAAAACGATGGTACCCTAGGGGCTCTCTCCTGAGGTAAACGGTACATTTGTGCATTCTGTGTTCCCGGTCCGATCATCTAGAGCACCATATCTTTCTCTATATGGGTAATAGAGTTCGCGATAGCGGGGTACCGGGTCAGATGTCTCGAAGTGGTTGGCAACAAGCCCCGCTGTCGACCGGTTGCATATAGTAAGGGCTTCACCCCAGGTATACAGGGAATTAACCCTTAAATGCTGGCCACAGCTCCAATAGAGCACAAAAATCAATTTCCAATAATAAAATTTATTGTCGAGGGAGATATTCCTTTAAGCAGGGAGTGCTGAAACTCCTGTCCAGCAGTTAACCCCTTAAGGACACAACTTC